>OY740783.1:43916277-44516277 GCA_963514005.1 Raja brachyura | reverse complement strand
TGGACAGACTCAATGGAGGGGAGCGAGGAAGCGGTGATGCGTTGGGCAATTTTCACCACCCTCTGCAATGCCTTCCGGTCAGAGACAGAGCAGTTGCCATACCAAACTGTGATGCAGTTGGTAAGGATGCTCTCGATGGTGCAGCGGTAGAAGTTCACCAGGATCTGAGGAGACAGATGGACCTTCTTCAGTCTCCTCAGGAAGAAGAGACGCTGGTGAGCCTTCTTGATCAGAGTTGAGGTATTGTGGGTCCGAGAGAGGTCGTCGGAGAGGTTGACTCCCAGGAACCTGAAGCTAGAAACACGTTCCACCTCCGTACCGTTAATGTGGATGGGGGTGTGCGTGCCGCCCCTGGACTTCCTGAAGTCTACAATGAGCTCCTTGGTCTTCTTGGAGTTAAGGGCCAGGTTGTTGTCAGCGCACCATGCTGCTAAGTGCTGGACCTCCTCCCTGTAGGCCGACTCATCGTTGTTGCTGATGAGGCCAATCACCGTTGTATCATCTGCATACTTGATGATGGTGTTAGTACCATGTACAGGTGTGCAGTCATAGGTGAAGAGGGAGTAGAGGAGGGGGCTCAGCACACAGCCCTGTGGAACGCCGGTGTTCAGGGTGAGGGTTGAAGAGGTGTGCTTGTCTAACCTAACAGACTGGGGTCTGTTGGTTAGAAAGTCCAGTATCCAGTTGCAGAGGGAAGGAGCGATGCACAGATTACCGAGTTTGGCGATCAATTTTGATGGTATAATGGTGTTGAATGCTGAGCTGTAATCGATGAACAGCATTCTTACGTAAGTGTCTCTGTTGTCGAGGTGGGAGAGGGCGGAGTGAAGTGCCGTTGAGATGGCATCCTCCATACTCCTGTTCTTGCGGTAGGCAAACTGATAGGGATCCAGTGTGGGGGGTAGGCAGCTTTTGAGGTGTGCCAGGACCAGCCTCTCGAAGCACTTGGTGATGATGGGGATTATTTTTCCTGTGGTGGGGTAGATGAGCAAAAGTCACGGAAATAACAAAGAGATTTAATATAAAAACAAAATATGTAGTAAGTGTTGGAATTTTGGAAACAGTCTTGCCGATTTGGTAGTGTATCATAGAGATCCTCAAGCGGGAAGTCTATATGACAAGGGAGAATAGACAGGATCACAAGATGGGCAAGGATGTGCAACTCAGCTGTTGCCCTGGCACAGAAGTGGCATGCAGATATGTTGAATGGCTTTCTGATCAGGGAATGGTTAGAACACCAAGGATCCTAATAACACAAGTTATTGCTGAGTAACAACAATGATATATTCAAAGCAAACACAAATTCTGTCAACACGATTGGGGAGGTTTTTGACTTTTTTGCCAGTTTTCTTAGTTTTGACAAGTGAAAGAGTGAAAATAGTTTAATTTGCCATTAATCAGAATTCATTGCATGGACGCATTGAGCATTTTTGTCCTGTGAATGTACCCTTATTTTACTTGTGATTTTGTGCGTATATTGCTTTTTTCTTTTTAAATTCGATAATCAGAACCACCAGGAGCTATTTTTGTTGCTGTTCTTCAACAGCCACAAGTATGGGCAAGTGTGACTATGCCCTTGTAGAATATCGAGAGAGCCCTCCTTGACATACCGACTCTCCGTAATCTTCTCAGGAAGTAGAGGTGCTGATGTGCTTTCTTTATGATTGCATCAGTGTTCTGGGACCAGGAGAGATCTTCGGAAATATGCACGTCCAGGAAATTGAAGTTCTTGACCCTTTCCACCATCGACCCATTGATATAAGCGGGACTGTGGGTCCCCATCCTACCCCTTCCGAACTCCACAATCAGTTCCTTGGTTTTGCTGGTGTTGAGAGCCAGGTTATTGTGCTGGCACCATTTGGTCAATCAGTCGATCTCACTTCTATACTCTGAATATAGAAGCATTCTAGCCGTTTTAACTGGTCACTGACAATTCAAAATAATAAATGTAAACATGACATTTCAAAATGTAATCAAAGCTGAAAAGAAATTGAAACTGCAAGAGATGGATGAAAAATAAAGGTAAGTAATTTTAATGAAAATCAAGTTACTTGGTTTCAAAGACAAGCTGCCTCAGCTTTGTCCTGCGAATCTCCTTTGTTTGTAATCTGGTCTCTGGGTTGAACTCAGCTAGCAAAGGGCCAGGATTCCGAAATGCTAGACATCTTAATTGCCGTTCCGTTTGCTTCTGCAACAGTTTAGAAAGAATTGTGAAACATTCAAAGTTAAAATCATGTTCAACAACACATCATCATATCATATACTTACTGAAACTCTGATCTTGTGTGTGTGGCTGTGTATGTGTCTGTATGTATATATGGTTGTCGCTCCATCTTTGCAAAGACACTATGCGGTAACGATTAAATTTTTACATATTCCGATTTACATTTTTCCCCTCTAGGCAGAGACCATCTTCACTGAACATTTTATGCTTTATTTCTCGACTTATTCTCGACTCATTACTGATTAAAAGTCTAAAAAAAGTCAATACTTTGAAATTAAAACGACCAGCTTCAACTGATGACATCACAATGGTTCGGCTAGCAGTGATCAGTTCACTTAAGATTTCATCCAATATTTCACGTTATTCGCGATTAAAGCTTTAAAAATGCAAACTTTCACAAGATTTTTACTGTCAAAATCAATGCATTGGGGGAGCAGACCCAACGGCTCTGCACTTGGTCTAGTCAGTTATTAAAAATAATAAGTTAATTCCCATTTCAAATACAATTATATGTCAAGCACATAGTTGCATGAGCAAAGTCTGATTACATAAAATGACAAAGTAAGCTGGGAAAAAATGTATTTAAAATTTTGCAATTTAAAAATAAATGTATACAGTGAATCATTATTTAGGAATTAGCATGTACCTCACATGCATTTATATTTGGAGGACTCAGGGTGTGCAATCAACGTGCACGCAGAAGTGCACAATATTTAGCTGTGCAATTTAATATAATTGCTTAATTCTGCTTTGGATGCTAAACCTGCTCGTCTGGTTTAGCATTAAATAATCATCTGGTTTGAATGTGCAAAATATTCTTGATATAATTCTAAATTACAAGTGCAAACAAATCATAAATGGCTGGAAGTGTGAAACTAATCTGTTGACAAACACAACAGAATTTTGGAATTCCAAGTGAAACTTGGGGGTTGTAGAATATAATGTGGGATCACCATAAATTGGGATATGTGTGAAATTTAGAAGGGAATTGGTGAAGGTAACAACAGATTTTTCACTTCACTTGTAAAGACATTTTCAGAAGGACACTAGTGTTAGGCAATCTATGTAATGGGCAGTTTAAATTACATTTTCTATACAGGGTTCTGTATAACCTTTGCAAAGAGCCAAGAAGAAAAATATTTATGTGACTACTTATGCAAGCAGAACCGGCATAGCTTCCAATGGAGAATTAAAGCATCTGCAAATCAAAAACCTCAAAAATCATACATTTACACTTCCAGACAAATCTAATGATGGAAGGAACAGAACATCTATAAGGTAATGTATCGGCCTGGTATTTCAATTAATTCTGAAAAAAACCTCACTCCACTAATAAGCAAAAAGGTGTGGGGAATGAGAGGAAGGTAGGGAGGGTGGATGAAATATCTCTTAAGGCCACCAAAATAATATGAATGTTTGAGGTAATACAATCCTCGTATTCAAAAGGGAGCTGGAGAATAACTCTGGGAAGAATTTGCTGAGCACGATTCTGAAAAGTTTCTTCCTCGTTCTGTCAAATGTACTTCTGTATGACTAGGTTATGTTCATGTTCGTGTAGAATATTTTATCGTATGCAAAGGCTTTTCACTGTATCTCAGTACACATGACAATAATAAACCAATACTATTCTTTTTGTGTCCATCTTGTTACAAATGTTGACCTCGCTGTCATCGTCCGTCCTGAAACGGACTAATTAAGTTAGAGAACAAAACATAACCATTGGTTGTAAAAATGCCACCAATGCATTCAGGCTTCTTGGCAAACATTTCCACTCTTACCATTTTCTTCTGAGTATCTGTAACAAATACATTTTTCTCTTGCAATGTTTTCCTTTGGGTGTTGAGGGAGATATTTTGACCATTTATCATCCTGCCGTGGTTACTAGTTGTCAATTCAAGCACCTGTGCCCCATACAACACCACAGATCTATTGGATAGATATTTACAGAGCAAACACAAAGAGTATTATAAAGTCTCAAGAAAAGGTTATACCAATCAGCTTATTAGTACTTCACAGAAATGAAATTAATTTGAACATTTTATGCACACAAAAAGACTATAAATCTTGAACTAACAGCAGTTAAATGACAGCGTGCAACAGGAAAATTGGCTATTAAGGAACTCAACACCTGATGGTTAAAGCATGAAATGCTCAGACTGGGGAACAGCTTCTTCCCCTTGTCAGGCTTCTAAACAGTCCTTCCGTAAGCCAAGGTATTGTCCGATTCACCCCATCCCTGTTGAGGACTTTGAACTTTGTCTCTGGAACTGATGCGCTACATCAGGGGTCTCCCAAACTATATCCTGCGGGCCACATCTGGCCCGCCACGAGATTTTATCCGGCCTGCAGCAAGCTCTTAACACATTCCATGCTGCGGGCTGTAAGGGAGTTTGGTGTTCCGACTGTGCATACCCAGGTCATCGGACATTCGCCATAAACATTGTTGGAAGTGGATTTGCTGTTATCAGACCTTCGTTTCATCCGGTGAGTGAGCGAGATAGTGTCGGGGTCAGGTCTCTGCGCCGCGGGCGCTGTTGCGTTGCTGCTGGACCATCCCCATCCCCAACCAGGTGTCCCGTCCCAGTCCGGGGGGGGGGGGGGGGGGGGGCGGAGGTGTCGGCCCGGGCTTACAGCCGTCACACAAGGGAGGCGCTAACCCAATTCCCCGTATAGACACTGGTGGAGTCTTCGGGAGTGATGTCAGATAAGGAAACAGGAGGAGTGAAATGTAAAGCCAGAGAGTTATATAAATGGAAGAGGACAGGGGAGAGGCAAAGGAGGGGGGGGGGGGAATTAAAGGCAAGATGATTCTGAGCCTCATTTCCCTTTTATCCCCCTCATTCCCCTCCCCTCCAACCCATTTCACCTATATCCCTCTTTCATCACCCTACACAGATTCTGCCTCAACCACTGAGTTCTTCCTACATTAGGTGCTTTGACCTTAAATTTTAGGTTTGGATCTTTTTGATTAGGTTTCTACCCTTTGAACCAAATCACTAATGACATATTTAATACTGTGATGAGGTGATCTACCCCACCTCAGTGTTCACAGGCTGCCTACAGCTTATGAAATTAAATCTCCCTTCAATGTCTCACCTGTTGTCCACTTTGGTAGGACCACACTCTCCTCATTCCATTCCTTCTCTGACAGTCATAGCCACAAAGTATTTTATTCGTCTATCCACAACTCTTCTTTTATCTTAGACACTTTTATCTTGGATTAAGATCAAGCACAAAAGTGATTAAACACACTTAAGGTGCGGCACGGTAGGGCAGCGGTTGAGTTGCTGCCTTACAGCGATCAAGAACAAGTGCTGTCTGTACAGTTTGCACGTTCTCCATGTGACCTCATGAGTTTTCTCCAGGTGCTCCAGTTTCCTCCCACACACTCCTCCCAATTTGTAGGTTAATTGGCTTTGGTAAAGTTTATAAATTGTCCCTGGTGCACAGGGTGATCACTGGTCAGTGTGAACACGGTGGGCTGAAGGGCCTGTTTCCATGCTGTATTTCTAACATCCAAAGTCTAAACTAGGAACTGCGGATGCAGGTTTACAAAAAGGACACAAAATGTTCGAGTAGCTCAGCAGATCAGGCAGCATCTCTGGAGTACATGGATAGACATTATAGAATCGAGAGGGGGTACAGAGAAGATTCACCAGACTGATTCCTGGGATGTCAGGACTTTCATATGAGGAAAGATTGGATAGACTCGGCTTGTACTCGCTGGAATTTAGAAGATTGAGGGGGGATCTTATAGAAACTTACAAAATTCTTAAGGGGTTGGACAAGCTAGATGCTGGAAGATTGTTCCCGATGTTGGGGGAGTCCAGAACAAGGGGTCACAGTCTAAGGATAAGGGGGAATTCCTTTAGGACCGAGATGAGGAAAACATTCTTTACACAGAGAGTGGTGAGTCTCTGGAATTCTCTGCCACAGAAGGTAGTTGAGGCCAGTTCATTGGCTATATTTAAGAGGGCGTTAGATGTGGCACTTGTGGCTAAAGGGATCAGGGGGTATGGAGAGAAGGCAGGTACGGGATACTGAGTTGAATGATCAGCCATGATCACACTGAATGGCGGTGCAGGCTCGAAGGGCCGAATGGTCTACTCCTGCACCTATTTTTCTATGTTTCTATGTTTCATATATTTTGTTGTGCTGCTGCAAGTAAGATTTTCATTGTTCTATCTGGGATATATCACAATAAAACTTTCCCCTGACTCTCGTAATTTAAGACGGTACTTAAATCATAAGTTATACGAGCAGAATTAGGCCATTTGGCCCATCGTCTACTCCGCCATTCAATCATGGCTGATCTACCTCTCCCTTCTATCCCCATTCTCCTGCCTTCTCCCCATAACCTCTGCCACCTGTACTAATCAAGAATCTATCTATCTCTGTCTCAAATGTATCCACTGACATCCACTGATCTACAGCCTTTCATGGCAAAGAATTTCACAGATTCACCACCTCTGACTAAAGAAATTCCTTCTCATCTCCTTCCTAAAACAACGTGCTTTAATTCTGAGGCTATGACCTCTAGTCCTAGGCTCTCCCAGAGTGGAAACATCCTCTCCACATCCACTCTATCCAAATCTTTCACTATTCTGTAAGTTTCAATGAAGTCCCCCCCTCATTCTTTTAAACTCCAGCGAGTACATGCCACAAATGAGTGGAAGATATACAGAAAGCAACGATAATCAAGGACATGTGGAGCCCACAATGGTCCATTATTGCCTGTGGGATAAGTGATAACTAGTTACTACGAACTATGGAACTCAACAGGACGACAGTACGACAATTAGAGGGGGGGGGGGGGGGGGGTGAGATGTGGAGAGAGGGGATACAAGACTTACTTGAAATTATTGAAATCATTATTGAACACAGCAGAAGTGCTTATATGATCTATTAGTTTAGGGCATCGTTGTTAAATTAACGGTCTGGTGACGCCACAAACCCGAGGCGTCAGCAGCTTTGAAAAAGCTATGAGTAATATCTCACTTCAAACTGACATGTTAATTTTCTGAAGAAGGGTCTCGACCCGAAATTCGCATACTCCTTTTCTCCATAGATGCTGCCTCACCGGCTAAATTTCTCCAGCATTTTTGTCTACTGTCAATTTTCAATGCTCAATTTAGAACAAAACACAAAGTGGTGGAGAAACTCAGCCGGTCAGGTAGACAGGTGATGTTTCGGGTCGGGATCCTTACTTTATAACAGATGACGACACCATTTAATTTATAATATATTGATACTATGAAAACTAAACTTAAAAACAACTTGCGACTCCAATATATAGAAGATATATACTAAAGTACCACATTAGTAATTAAATAAAAACCGTGTTCAATACTTACAACCTGGTCACACAAATAAGCTTTGTGGTACAATTATTCCCCAGTGTAAGAAATGATGAAATACCTGGGGCAATATTTTAAAGGAAATTGAATAAATCTGCGCTCACACACACCCCGACAACTAAACGTGCTAAGATTGCAACAGATGCCAACTAGTATCGAAAACGAACGAGAATACAATTTCGGACATTGTTTTATGTGCCCGAAATTATTTGAAACTATTTTAACCTCGCGATTTTTTTTTAACCACACGCGGTGTTACTAATATCTATTCACCAATCGTCTCTTAAGACTTGCTATCAATCAAATGCAAATAATGAATGCCGGCGGGATCCCAGTCTCAGTTGTGCGCCGGTGAAATGAAGCACGGTTGTCACAGCATATAAATAGGGCGTATCAAGGTTGAGACATAACAAATTGCAGATACTGGAATCTTAAGCAAAATAGAAACAAACCGCTGGAGGAAATCAGCGAGTTGGGCAACATCTGTGGAGAAGATTGAATTTGCAAAATCCGAGGCATGATTCGGGTACACGGCAGGTGTTGTGAGTAAACGGATAGTTCTGTGGGCCCCTCATTTCGTTTGCTCGACCACAGATCAGTGAAAAGGTATACAAAAATGCTGGATAAACTCAGCGGGTGAGGCAGCATCCATGGAGCGAAGGAAATTCTTCAGATGTTCTGAGGAAGGGTTTCGATCCGAGACGTTGCCTCCAGCATGTTTGTCTACCTTCGATTTTCCAGTATCTGCAGTTCCTTCTTAAACAGTGAAAAAGTACCACTAGGTGGCAACGTGACCCAGCTAAGTGAAAGAAGGACGCGAAGTGGAGTAACTCCGCGGACAAGGAAGGACCAGGTTTACACCGAAGATCCCGATGGCAGCATCACTGGAGAACATGGATAGGTGACGTTTTGGGCACGGACACTTCTTCAGATTGATTGTGGGGCAGAGATAGGAGGGGGTAAGGAGGAGGGGGTAGGGGGGAGGGGAGAGAGAGGAGGGGAGGGGAGAGAGGAGGGGAGGGGAGAGAGGAGGGGAGGGAGGAGGGGAGGGGAGAGAGAGAGAGGAGGGGAGAGGAGAGAGAGAGAGGAGGGGAGGGGAGAGAGAGAGAGAGAGAGGAGGGGAGGGGAGAGAGAGGAGGGGGGGAGGGGAGAGAGAGAGGGGGGGAGGGGAGAGAGAGAGGAAGGAGGGGGGAGGGGAGAGAGAGAGGAGGGGAGGGGAGAGAGAGAGGAGGGGGAGAGAGAGAGGAGAGGAGAGAGAGAGAGGAGGGGGAGAGAGAGAGGAGGGGAGAGAGAGAGGAGGGGAGGGGGGAGAGAGAGAGAGGAGGAGAGAGAGAGAGAAGGGGAGGGGGAGAGAGAGAGGAGGAGAGAGAGAGATAGGAGGGGGGGGAGAGAGAGAGGGGGAGGGGGGGGGAGAGAGAGAGAGAGGGGGGAGGGGAGAGAGAGAGAGGAGGGGAGAGAGAGAGAGGAGAGGAGGAGAGAGAGAGAGAGAGAGAGATAGGAGGGGAGAGAGAGGAGGGGAGGGGGAGAGAGAGGGGGAGAGAGAGGGGGAGAGAGAGGGAGGGGAGGGAGAGGAGGGGAGAGAGAGAGCTGAAAGAGGAGAGGCAGGCTGAAGCCTGGTTTAGGTATAAGGTGGCGGAAGCAACTGGAGATACTGGTTTTACCGAAGATAGACACAAAATGTTGGAGTAACTCACCATTTGTGGAGAAAAATAATTTGGGCCGCAACTGGGGGGCGGGAAACTAAATGCATGAAAAGGTTCAGAACAAATCAGACCATGACCGAGGAAAGATGGTGACCACAATCCAGCATTGTTGGCTGTGGAAGAGGTGGTAACGAAGGGATATAAATGGAACTGGAAGGTGGGGGAGGGACAGAAATAGAGGAAATGCAGGAGTTACTTAAAATGAGAGAATCAATATTCATACCGCTGGGTTGTAAGCTGCCAAAGTGAAATAGGAGGTGCTGTTTCTCCAATTTGCATGTGGCCACACTCTAACGGTGGAGGAGGCTCAGGACTGAAAGGTCATAATGGTAGTGGAAAGGCCAGTTAAAATATTTGGCAACTTTGAGATCACGTAGGCCAAGGTGGAGTGACTGTAGGTGTTCACCCAAATTCGGTCTGCATTTGGTCTCGCCGATATATACGAGTCCATATTGAGCACAACAGATACAGTAGGTGAGGTTGGAGGAGGTGCAAGTGAACCCATGCCTCACCTGAAAGGACTGTCAGGATGGAGTCGAGAGAGGAGGTATAGAGACAGGTGTTGTGAAACCATCTCCATCACAGGAGATAGACTTATCAATTGATATCTATTACAAAACTACCAAGTCCCACAGCTATCTAGACTACACTTCTTCCCACACTGCCTTCTGCAAAAACTCTCTCCTACTCCCATTCCTCCGTCTCCACTGCATCTGCCTGAGATGTTCCATACCAGGATATCCAAGATGTCCTCATGCTTTGGGGAACTGGGATTCCCCTCTTCTATCATAGATGAGGACTTCACACATGCCTCCTCTGTATCCCGTAGCTCCGATCTTGCTCCCCCCTCACCCCAATCACAACAGGGACAGAGTACCCCTAGTCCGCACAATTCATCCCATCAGCCGTCGCATACAGCACATAATCCTCTAGCATTTTCACCAATTCCAACGGAATCGTACTACTTGTCACATCTTCCAATCTTCCCCCTTTCCATTTTCCTGGATCACTCATCTCTTCCCACCCAAACTGTAGGAGATGCCGCACCGGTCCCTATACCCCCCCCCCCTCGACTCTGTCCATGGGCCCTGACAGACCTTTCAGGTTAGGCAGAGGTTCGCTTGCACATCCTGCATCCTCATCTGCTGTGAGCATTGTTCTTGGCGTGGAAATCTATATATTGGCAAAGTCAAGCACAGTCTGGGCTGTACACCTACACATGTCCTATGGGATCTCCCGGTTGACAAACATTTCAATGCCCATGCCATTCCCATACTGACTTTTCAGTCTTGGGCTTCCCCCACTGTCAGAGTTGAGGCCATATGCAAATTGGAAGAACAGTACCTCATATTTCACTTGGGTAGCTTACTACCCAGCGATATGAATATTGATTTCTCTAATTTCAAGTAACCCTTGCATTCCCTCTCTCTGCATCCCTCCCCCACCTCAGTCGTCCTGCAGGTTCCACTGTTCACATCCATATATCCCTTCGTTATCACCTCTTCCACAGCCAACAATGGACCATTGTGGGTTGAATGTTTCCATGGTCATTGGTGTTGACTCTGATTTGTTCTGAACCTTTTCATACCACTAGTTACCTCTTGTGAAAATTTATTGGAAGACTTGTTAACAAGTCACAAGGTACACAATCAAGTCAAAAGAAACAATTAAGGAAGAGATATACTAAAACATATTTTTCATATTGTCATAAAAGGCCTTTTGCTCTATTACAATTTCCAACATGCAACCATTTGGGTATTTAATTGTTGGAGAATTACAATAAACAAAATTAAAGTAATATTTTAGTATAACTTATTCCGAGGTTCTTGAAGTGAAATATTATGTTTTGGATTATATTTTACTTCAAGAACCTCGGAATAAGTTATGCTAAAATATGACTCTGATTTTGTTTACTGTAATTCGCCAACAATGGTTGTATGGTGGAAATGTAAATGGAGCAAAAGGTAATTATTTAATAAAAACTATATTAAATATGTGAATCATCACCTATAATATTCATTTGAGTAACTTGAAAGTAACTTTTTAGTTCTGGAAGAACTGCTTGGGAGTTAATTATTACACTTTTGTTTGTGTTTTTTGAAATTAGACTTGAATCAGTGAATCAGTGAAGCCAGTTAATTATGTCTTTTATCCAAAATAGATAAGAGTTACAACCACATACTCAACATAATGCTAGGCATAATCTACCACATATTATCAAACTCTAATCAATACATAGCAGTATATCTTTCAGGTTATGGGGTCTAATAACTTTTCTATGTTTCTAATATCTTGTTGCTTACGTTATACATCTTTAAAAAAAAAACATTGTATACTCAACATTTTATAACAATACAAAATTATGTGGTCTCTCACAAGCTCGTTCTTTTATCTTTTTAATTTGTACTCAAATGCCATATCTGCACTATAATTGAAGCCCATCTTCTGCGTCTTTTTCAATTACCATGATAGTTTTCCAGGACTTTTCACTCTTCCCTACTCTTGTTTCAAATTGAATGATCTTCCACACTTACCACAAGACTATATCCATTCATTTACATCACTTTGCTTTAAATCGGCTGCTACAATCATGTAGAATCCAATCCTCTCTCAAAATGTTTCTTCCTTTGTCCCAAGTCTTTTTACATAACACTTGTTGGTGCCTTTTAGGTTCTTAGATTACCATCAATGTTCATTTATCAGGATTTCAACGTTGGTGACATTTATCTCCAGATTGTTTGAATGGCTCAGAGCAGGTGAGTATTTACTGTTTGGAGCCAAAGCTGTTCCTGTTGCTGAGATGTAATTGAAATTCTCAATGGGGATGATTTCACTGCTGGGTTGGAGTGCTAAGATTTCCTCTGGGACTTGGATTAATAAACTCAGATTAATGAGAATAACATTTCCTCTATCGGTCTTTATGGTTCGATTATGATTGAACATAAGCAGTTTAATTTCAGTTTTTGTGAAAATAAAACAACTCCGATTGTCCTACATAACCTGACAGCAGTGTGAATCTCACTCAGGCATGGGGTTTGTGATTCTTAAAATCTATTGTTTAATTTTTAATTTAAAAAAAAAATATTTTTTTAATATATATTTAATTTAAAAATATATATATTTTTAGAGAGGGAGAGAAAAGAAACCAAAAAATTAAAAGAGAATGGAATAATCAGCTAATTATACATAATTGGAGATGTGTCCGTGAATTATAAAATGTAATTCTTCACCTAATCCTTGATTCGTGTTTCAGTCAGGTTCTCGTGCCGAACCGGTTTGCCCCTTCAAATAGTCAATGAATGGAGACCATATTTTAGTAAATAGTTCTTGTTTGTCCATTAAGACAAATCTTAATCTTTCCAAATGTAGGGTCTCCGACATTTCCATAATCCACATTTTAATTGTGGGGGTTATAGCGCCTTTCCAAAATTTTAATATTAATTTTTTCCCAATTATTAAACTATAGTCGATAAAGTTTCTTTGGCTTGTTGTAAATATTTGATTTTGTTCTAGTATTCCTAATATTATTAGTTTTGAATCGGAGTCCAATTGGATGTTGACAACTTCCGAAATTATCTTAAAAATTACCGTCCAAAAATTATTAATTTTTATACAACTTACAAATGTGTGCGTTAAGTTAGCCTCTGAGTGCTGACATTTTTCACAAATAGGAGCTATGCTTGGGAAAATTCTATTTAATTTTGTTTTTGAATAGTGCAATCTATGTAATACTTTAAATTGTATTAAAGAATGTCTAGCATTTAACGAACAGTGATGTATATGTTGTAAGCTTTCATCCCAAATATCTTGCCTTATTGGTTGGCCTAGTTCATTTTCCCATGATTGCCTGTATATTTCCAACATGGGTGCATCGTTATCTAATAGGATATTATAAATATAAGATATCAATTTTTCTGTTAGGATGTTTATTCAAACATTCATCAAGAATTTCTGTCTTTCTATTTCTATAGTCCTGTGTATTTAATTTAGCATAGTCTCTTAGTTGTAGGTATCTAAAGTAGTCATTTGAATGAAGTCCATAAATTTGTTGTAGCTCCTGAAATGAGAGGAATGTACCTTTCCTGTAAAGATGACCCATCTTTGTAATTCCTTGATTTTTCCATTGTAAAAAATCTTTATCCATCGTTGAGGGTTTAAATGTAGGGTTGTTTACAATGGGAAGAAGTAGTGGTAAATTATCCAATTTTAGTGTCTTTTTTAATTGTTTCCAAATGCGTATTCCACTATATATTATGGGGTTTTCACTATAGGTTTTTTTGCTTAATTTAGTAATAGCAAATAAGATCGACCCAATTTCAAAAGGTAAACAATCTTCCTTTTCCATTTTTAACCAATCTGGTGATGGTTCAGTTCTTCCAACCAAAATTTCATATTTTTAATGTTAACTGCCCAAAAATAGAGCATAAAATTCAGTAGGGCTAAACCTCCATTTATTTTTGATTTACATAAGTGCTTTCTATTTATTCTGTGGTTTTTATAATCCCAGATAAAATTAGTGACCATAGAGTCAACCTTTTTAAAAAAAAAAGGTTTTTGGGAGATATATCGGGATTGATTGAAAGAGGTACAATAATTGTGGAAGAAAAATCATTTTTATTGCATTAATTCTACCAAACATTGAGATGGGTAATGTTTTCTGATATAAAATATTCTTATGTAATTTGTTCATTAAAGGCGGGAAGTTGTTTAAATAAAGAAGTATATGTCTTTGTTACATAAATTCCAATATATTTAAAATTTTAATTTACTATTTTGAAGGGAAATTGTTGTAATATATGTGAATTACTTTCCATCATTGGCATGATTTCACTATTGTTCCAATTAATTCTGTAATCTGAAAACGAGCCATATTGAGTTATTAAATTTAATACGTTTGGGATACTAACTTCAGGTTTTGTAATGTAGATTAATACATCATCTGCATATAAGGAAATTTTATTCTCAGTATCTTTAGTATTATAGCCATATATTTCAGGATGGGACCTCACGCTTTCTGCTAGTGGCTCTATTACGAGTGCGAATAATAACGGGGATAACGGACATCCTTGTCTACTGCCTCTAGATAAATTAAATTTAGCTGGTAACATTTGATTTGTTGATATTCTAGCTGTTGGATTAGTATATAAAAGTTTTACCCATGTACTAAACTTCTCGCCCAATTGAAGATTTTTCATGACCGAAAAGAAATAGGGCCATTCCACCTGGTCGAATGCTTTCTCAGCATCTAACGAAATAATTGCTAGATCTTCATAAGTACTTCTCTTTGAGTATATAATATTGAATAAGGTTATATGAGGTGTAGCATTTTGGTATAAATCCTGTTTGGTCCGGGTGTATTAATTTATTAATCACTGTGCTTAATCTTTGTGCTAGGATTTTAGTTAATATTTTTTGATCAGTATTTAGGAGAGCTATAGCTCTATATGAACCTGGATCATCCAGGTCCTTATCCATTTTTGGTATAAGTGTTATTATAGATTCATTTAGCATTTCTGGTAGTTTCTGTTGGGTGTAGATATGTTCATACAGTGTCTTTAAACGCGGAGCAATCAGATCATAGAATTTTTTATAGAATTCGGAGCCTATACCATCGGGGCCCAGGGCCTTACCGTTTTTTAGAGATCTGAAAGACTCTTCAAAATCTATTGTTAACGATGATTAAATAACAATATGTTCTTATTAAGCGTCCAAATCTTTATTGTGTAAATTAAAATCACTGAAAGCTAACATGCAGATGGAGCAGACAGTTACAAATGCAAATGATGTGATATTCTTTATTGCAAAATAATTTGAGAATAAAAGTAAAGATGTCCTATTGCAATTAAAAAGAGCTTTTGTGACATCACATCTGGCGAACTCTGTACAATTTTGGGCTACCTGGTATAACGAGAATGCAACAAATAACTAGACTGGTTCTTGGGATGAGTCTGCCAAGCCTCTACTCTTTACAGTTTAGATGGAGGGGTGACATCATTTGAAGACAGCTTGACAGGGTGTTTTTCCCTGGCTGGAAAGTCCAAAATTGGGGTCAAAATAAAGGGCAGGAGATTTTTCTTCCAAGTCAATTTCGTTTTTCAGTTGGAGTGGTGAATCTTTACGATTCTCTAACTTGGTGACATGATTGATCTGTTTTAAATTAAATAGGTTTTAAAAAAAAATGAGATTAGATGAGAAATTTGGTAATAATTTTGAGGTGGAAGATCAGCCATGATCTTATTGAATGCTGAGCAAGTTTGAGGATCAGAAAAGACTACAATGTTCATATTTCTTAGTTTGTATTAGGTTCCACCTTGTAAGGTTCAAACAGCAACAAATGCTGCAGGTGCTGGAAATTTGACAAGCAGCAAACATTGAAAATACAGGCAAATCTGAGGAAGGAGAAAAACGATAAATGTTTCAGGTAGACAAAAATGCTGGTTTCTCCAGCATTATTGTCTACATTCAATTTTCCAGCATCTGCAGTTCCTTAAACAATGTTTCAGGTTGATAACCTTTCATCAGAATTGACAAAAGTTAGAAATAAAATGCATTTTAAGTTGAAAATGTGGCCTCCTTCACTGCTAAAAATGTAATAGACTGATTCTGATGAAGTCGTCAGATGGCTTGTGCAGAGTTGCTCATTTCATTGTCAGGTTTGTAAAACTCATCAGCGAGCATAAAAAAAAGTAATGCTCTAGCCCTTTGCAAAACTGTGCAAAGTCAGGAGACATGGGCTGGTGGCCAAGAAATCGCAGAAGGTTTAATGCAAGGATTAACATGAGAAATATAGATGGTACTTGGATCATGTGATAGGAGCAAAATTAGGTCATTTGGTCCACCAAGTCTACTCTGCCATTCAATCATGGCTGATCTATGTCTCCCTCCTAACCCCATTCTCCTGCCTTCTCACCATAACCTCTGACACCTGTACTAATCAGGAATCTATCTAACTCTGCCTTAAAAATATCCACTAGCATGGCTTCCACACCCTTCTATGGCAAAGACTCATCTGAGGCAAAGTCTCAAAGACTGATGTGTTCTCAGCCTCCTTCCTTCTGAACCTTCTGAATGTTGTAGTCGGCAGGGCAGTACACTGCATATCGCCAACTTGGACAATTTAACATTTTTATCAAGCCAATTTAAACAAGCCAATCAACCTACAAACCTCTACGTCTTTGGAGTGTGGGAGGAAACCGAAGATCTTGGAGAAAACCCACGCAGATCACAGGGAGAACGTACAAACTCCATACAGACAGCACCAGTAGTATGGATCGAACCCGGGTCTCTGGCGCTGCATTTTGCTGTAAGGCAGCAACTCTACCACTGTGCCACCATGACTGCCCTTCTGTACTCCTTATATACACACATAACTGTGCAGCCAAATCCCAATCCAACTCAATTTACAAATTCATAGATGACACCACCATAATGGCATAGATATCAAATAATGACAAGACAGAGTACAGGAAGGAGTTTGGGAACCTTGTAACTTGATGCTGAGACAATAATCTTCCCCACAATGTCAGCAAGACAAAGGAAATTGTAATCAACTTGAGGAAGCGAATCTGTGCACACACCCTGGTATACATTCAGGGGGCCAGAGTGGAGACGGTTGAAAGTTTCTAGTTCTCAGGAATAAATATCACCAGCAATTTGTCCTGCATCACAGCCACATCGAAGCAATGGCCAAGAAAGCACACCAATGCCACTACTTCCTTCGGAGGCTTAGGGAGTTTGGTATGTCCCCATCAACTTTTACCAATTTCTGCAGATGTGCCACAGAAAGCATTTTATTGAGTAACATCACAGCATGGTTTGGAAACTTCCATCCAAGACTGCAAGAAATTGCAGACAGTTTTAGACACAGCCTAGACCATCATGCAAACCAACATCCATTCCATTGACTCCATCTACACCTCATGCCACCTCAGCAAGGCCAGCAGCATAATCAAGGACCATTCTCACCTGGTCACTTCTCCCATCAGGCAAAAGGTGCAGAAGTTTGAAAATGAATACCTCCAGATTAAGGGACAGTTTCTTCTCCCCTGCCCCTTGTTATTTTTCTTTTGAGGGCACATGATAACAACACAAAGAAGAACAAGGCAAAAAAGATCTATGTAACTACACTGTATCTGTCTACTTCTGTTACTCACTTGTACAGTGTTATGCAAGGCATTATGCACTGTGCACATATATTAGCGATGTTACAAAACTTATCTTCAGCGGCGCTGAGTTTTGCCACTGGCCATGTGCGCGACTTTGACGCCTGGGGGGGCAGGATTAAAATGCCGTTTTCTACTGCCTGTCCGAGATGGATTTCCTCGGCCTGCCAGCTGATGCAGAAAAATCGTTCCGACTTCTGTTTTCGGAAGTTTAAAAAAAAAATCGCGAGACAATTTAATTGCTGGAGTAAAATTAAAAAAGCTACTTCTAACGCCCTCAACGCTTACAACGGGACGGATCTCACGTAGGGGACAAAACACTGGGTAAGTCATTTATTTTACATATAAAGTTGCTTCTTAGGATGCCTTTAATCAAAATTTCCTTGGAGAAAATGTGATTTTGGCCCCATATGAACCGGCAGTGTTTTTCCTGCTGATATGGGGTTCAAATTTACCACAACGTTCCAATCGATCACGTTCTAGAAACACCCTCTCGCAATATGATTTAAATGCCCATTAATTTACGGGAATTAAACATTAAATTCCTTTCATTAAATTTTGGCCTATAAATTCATGACAATGAGATTTTAAAATCATGTTATATTGTAAATTCTTGTGTGAATGTTATTTGGACACTGAGGCTATTTAAAAATGTTAACCTTTTCTTAAGAAATTGATAGATGTTTAGATCTTGTAATTGAATTTTGTAATTAGCTACAATTATGTAACTATCTAATTATATGCTTTAATTTCAGGTCATCCAAGTAAGATTGTTTCAT
The DNA here is from genome assembly GCA_963514005.1 of Raja brachyura. Next base: position 44,498,052 of record OY740783.1, on the reverse strand, counting down.
ATTTGTTTCAGAATGCTTCAATCTAAAATAACTGAAAATTTCATTCAGTTCTCTTAAATCTTTAAGGAAGTTATGGGCTTTTGACTGTCCTCGATCACAACTTTTGTGTTGTCAATGGAAAAGCAATAGGGAACAAGATGCTAATTTCCGAGTATGAAAATGGCCATAACTTTTTTAATACCGAAGATATGAAAGTGAATTAGGTGTCAAATTAAACTTCTTTTTATGCTTTATCTGATGGGATAAATTGCAGGCTTGATTTTTAAAATCTCAAAATGTTGTAACATTGCTACATATATGATGTAGCCTACCCTGCATGGTTTACATAATGTACATGGTTTACATGTGTTAAGTGCAGTGTGTGCCTATCCTCTCCCCTCTCTCTCTCCCTCCCCCCTCTCTCTCTCTCCCTCCCCCCTCTTTCTCCCTCCCCCCCCCCCCCTCTTTCTCCCTCCCCCCTCTCCCTCCCTCGCAGCATTGGAGGGCCCGCGGCGGTGGGGAAGGCGACTGACGGGCGGCGAGGCTCCGACAGGCGGGCAGACACCGCAGCCCCCTGCTCGGAGAAACGGGCACTGCTTTTTCTTTCCCAAAATAGAATAGACCCCAAATAAAATTAGGTAAAACAGACTCCCCCTCCCCCCAACGCAATATTCCACGGCCCCACTCACCCAGACTCTGCACAAGACGTCGAGGCGATGTGTGATTGTGTGTAGTGAAAAAGGTAGTGATCTGATCCCACGCAGGACCACTGCACCCACGTGGAGAGACGGTGTCATTTTGCCTCCCTACCGCCCCCAACTGCGCAGGCGCGGATGGTCGCAAATATTTTCTTTCCCCCAAATCATCCCGCAGGCCGGATGCCGAAATTTCCCAAAATTATTTAATTTCCCTTAAATTACCCGAAAACAACCCGAATTTCTCGAATTTCAGGTAATTTCCTTCAAAGTGGAAACACTGGTGTGGTGTCAAACACTGCCCAATGGAATGACAGCAGCAGTGCCCTGAGGCTGAGTCACGGAGAATCCCAGTGCAGAAACGGGACTTCACCCAACCGAACCTGCACTGGCCATCAACCACCCATTTGCTCTAATCCTACACTAAATCTTTGTTTCATTGGGGGAGAATTTTGCCAAACTTTAACAGTTCTGCTTGATGTTATGATCTGTTATCTGCAAACACTATAGGGTCTGAGTAATGTAATTTAGGCAGTTTTGATCAAATCGCAACTCCCTGACTAAGCTGTTTAGGGAACTCTGGGCTGGGCTAGTTTGCTCATACACTTGTTTGTTCGGCATTATATAAACCCGTGCACTGTCCTCTTGAGGAACAGTTTCTCGGGGCAGTTTCTCCGCGATATCACGTAATAAAGTCTCGCTCCCCATAAGTCTGAGTCCTCGATTGATTTCTCTGACAATCTGGTGTTGTCGGCAGGATCCCTAACAAACAGGATCCGGACAGGGAAAACACTGTTCAATGGAAAAATCCCAGCCTTGACCCAGACCTGAGGTGGAACGTCGAGAGGGGATGAGAAGAAAAATATCCCATGACAGGGAGGGTAAGGGGAAACAGAGACTTGGCAATAGACCTCAACTAAATTTAAGTCATGGAAACGGGAACTTAGGAAATTCCTGCTCGATGGGAAAATACCGGCCTTCACCCAGACCTGAGGCAGAACGCCAAGAGGGGACGGGAAGAAAAATATCCCACGAGAGGAAGGGAAAGGGAATAGACCCCAAATAAAATTAGGTAAAAGATTAAAGGATCAGACTTTGGAGTGGGGATGTTATGAACTAAGCTCTTAGAAGGTTAAGTTAAGAGTTAAGCCCCTGTCCCGCTGTACGAGGTAATTCACGAGTTCTCCCGAGTTTTCCCCTGATTCAGATAATGTCCGTAGCGGGTCTGTAGGAGTTTGTGGATGTCTCCTAGCGGCTTGTAATGCTAACGGTAGGTACTCGGGACATTTGGTAACTCGTGACGTTTTTTCATCCCTGTAAAAAATGTCCATGAGTAAAAAAATACTCATGATGGAAAAAATGTGTACTTTTTATACCTACCATTAGCATTATGAGCCGCTATGAGACATCCACGAACTCCTACGGACCCGCTACAGACATTCTCCGAGTTCGAATCGGGGAAAACTTGGGAGAACTTGTGAATTACCTCGTACAGTGGGACAGGGATTTTCGAGTACGATTTAAAATAGAGTAAGAAATTATTGCCATTATATTTTAGTTGTTTAAAATTTGTCGTTTAAAATATCAAAATGGGAACCTCCAGCTCGACGGGGAAAGGTAAGAAAGATTTTCATAAACGACTAGATGCGCGGACGGAAAGTTGCAGCAGGATAAGAAAATGGAGCTAAGAGGATGAAGAATAAGAGATCAGAGAGGTTGATTGTGTGACCCCCCCTAGTCCCCCCCTGGATCTCTGGCAGACAAGGTATGGTTGGAAGCAGGAGTCAATGGCAGCGATTTCCTGCAGAAGGACTTCTCCGAAACACACGGGAAATGTCACGCTGAGAGCCTGCAGAACATGAGCAAGCGGGAGCTGATCCATGAGTACCTGGAGCTGGAGAAGTGCCTGTCCAGAATGGAAGATGAGAACAACTGGCTGAGATGCCATCTAGAAGGATAAAAGGTGACCATCGGTGGTGAGCTGATGGAAAGTAAGCTACGAAAATTAAAAATAATGATTATGGAAAAACAATCTTAAGACAATTGACTTTGTAAATAGTATATGAATAGAATGCCTTTTATTGTCATTCAAACAGACACGGTTTGAATGAAATTTCATTCCTACAGTCTTGATATTTCAAAAAAAGCAAGACACACACTTAACACAATTTACACAAACATCCATCACAGTGAATCTCCAACACCTCCTCACTGTGATGGAAGGCAAAAGTCTTATCTCTTCCCTTTGTTCTTCTCCCGCAGTCCAACTGCAGCGTCAAGGCGACTGGGGCTCACGATGTTAAAATGGGGCCCGGTCACGGCGGCTGATGGTAAGTCCCGCGGCCATTTAAGCCGCGCCGGGCGATGTTGTGCCCCGCTCCGAGTCATTTAAACCCCGTGATTCCAGTGGGAGAAGTTGCCGTTGCAGGGGCTCTGAAAAGCGGTCTCCACCCAGGGCCCTGCGAGCTCCCGATGTTCCTGTCCACCGGGCCTGTGGCCGGAGCCTCCGTAGCTCCGGTCGCGTTGCAGCTGCGCGCCACCAGAGCTCTCCTCACTCCGAAGCTGGCCAGCTCCGTGATGGTGAGTCTGCAGGCCCCGCGACTGGAGCCCTCAGGTTAGTTCCAGTTGGAGGCGGCCGCCAACTCCACGATGTTAGGCCCAACTACACCGGAGACCCGACAGGGAAAAGTCGGGTCCCCGTACAGGGAAGAGACTAAACGCTTTCCCCACCCCACACATATACACAGCTAAAAAATAATAAAAACTAGAATCAAATACATTAATTTAACGGGACAAAAACTTAAAAAAAGACAGATGGACTGCAGTCGAGCCGCTGCCGTTAGGCACCGCCACACAATGGGATGGCGATGATGGGATGATCCTTGGTAAAGAAAAAAAGTTGAAATTGTGAAAAAACTGTTGTATTATACAAAATAAATGTAAAAGGTTTCCAGGACTGATGGGCATGGATACAATTTTCAACCCCATTAAATAATGTACAGATTCTAGTACTGTTCTATATTTCAAACTATGAAATTGGCTTATTTTCAAGTTGGCGTAGACCTCTTTTTCCCCATTTTACATTTTTAGTATCTGCTTTTGCAGAGAGTTAGAAAGTTTTTTATACGTCTTTTCCAAGAACTGTAGGCAGGTAGAGGTGGTGTATTCTCAACATTTTTTTTTACATGAAATGGGTTTAACTTTGGGAATGAGATTTCCTTTTTACCAGTATGTTGAGTTGCTTTTTGTCAGTTGATTGTAAATGTGATATTTCTGAAATGTTGACAAATGTACAACCTATATGGTACACTGTCCTCTGTTCAGAGGAAGGCCTGGCTGAGCCATTATATTATGGGGTTTTTTAAATGCATGAATTTTCAACAACTATTCATCCAGAGGGTGATGATCACTCTTGCAGGTCAGGATTGTACTATTTCTGTACTTTAAACAGTTTTTAGCTTTAAGTTCGCTGAACGCAGTAATACCTCAGCCTGCTGGGTATGCACCCACATTCCCCATCATAGTGATGGAGGAATACCCTTATGTGCCATCCACTTGAACCAGAGCGAATGGGAGGCGATACTAGATTTCTCCAGTAAAATAGGATGCTGATAAGATTTTAAAGTGGGACAAGAATTTCACAATTATAACCCCGAGGGAGGCTGGTGACCTTTTGGAAACTGGTGGGCAACCTTGATGCATTATGGAATCATTTTTGGAATAATAATAAGTGTGCCTGCTCAGAATACAATTTATATAACCATATAACAATTACAGCACGGAAACAGGCCCTCTCGGCCCTTCCAGTCCGTGCCAAACATTTATTTTCCCCTAGTCCCATCTACCTGCACTCAGACCATACCCCTCCATTCCCTTCACGTCCATATACCTATCCACTTTACTTTTAAATGTTAAAATCGATCCTACCTCCACCACTTCTGCTGGAAGCTCATTCCACACAGTCACCACCCTCTGAGTAAAGAAGTTCCCCCTCATGTTACCCCAAAACTTCTGTCCCTTAATTCTCATGTCATGCCCTCTTGTTTGAATCTTCCCTACCCTCAATGGGAAAAGCTTATCCACGTCAACTCTGTCTATCCCAATGGAACAACGTGCGCAGTACGCCAATCCTCCAGCACTATTCCCGTTTCTAATGACATTTGAAATATTTCTGTCATAGCCCCTGCTATTTCTACACTAACTTCCCTCAATGTCCTAGGGAATATCCTGTCAGGACCTGGAGACTTATCCACTTTTATATTTTTCAAAAGTGTCAGTACTTCCTCCTCTTTGAATCTCATAGTTCCCATAGCTACTTTACTTTTTTCCCTTACCTCACAGAGTTCAATATCCTTCTCCTTGGTGAATACCGAAGAAAATAAATTGTTCAATATCTCCCCCATCTCTTTTGGTTCTGCAGATAGCTGTCCATTCTGGCTCTCTAATGGTCCAATTTTATCCCTCCTTATCCTTTTCCTATTAATATAGCTGTGGAAACCCTTTGGATTTACTTTCACCTTTCTTGCCAAAGCAACTTCATATCTTCTTTTAGCTTTTCTTATTTCTTTCTTAAGATTCTTTTTACACTCTTTATACTCCTCTAGCACCTCATTTAGTCCATGCCTCCTATAAATATTGTAGATATCTCTCTTTTTTCGAACCAAGTGTCCAATTTCCCTTGAAAACCATGGCTCTTTCCAATTTTTACTATTTCCTTTCAATCGAACAGGGACATAAAGATTCTGTACTCTTACAATTTCCCCTTAAAATGTCCTCCATTTCTCTCCCACATCCTTCCCATAAAACAAAATGTCCCAATTCACTCCTTTTAAATCCTTACGCATTCCCTCAAAGTTAGCCTTTCTCCAATCAAAAATCTCAACCCTAGGTCCAGTTCTGACTCTCCATAATTATATTGAAACTAATGGTATTGTGATCACTGGTCCCGAAGTGCTCACCAACGCATATCTCTGTCACCTGACCTGCCTCATTTCCTAACAGGAGGTCCAGCACTGCCCCTTCTCTGGTCGATACCTCTATGTATTGCTGCAAAATACTATCCTGCACACATTTTACAAACTCCAAACTATCCAGCCCATTTACAGAATATTTTTGGAAAATTGAAATCTCCCACAATCACTACCTTGTGCTTACTACTAGATTCTGTACTCTTACACTCATACCCCTAGCATAGCTTATGTGAGTATTGCCGCAGATAAAACATGTGAACATAAGAAGAGCAAGAGAAAGAACACAAAGCCCCTTGAGCCAGCTCCGCCATGCAAAATCTTGGCTCTTTGATCTTCCCACAGATGTCCCTTGTTATGTTTTACTCAGTAATGTGTGATACGATTTCATTAGTGGATGCCCGGATGAATGTTGCATGGGGATTTACATAATCTTAGCTCTCTTCAATAATGCAATACATGCACAGAAATCCCAACAAGAATGCTTCACTAGGCGGGTTACACTGTGTAACATTGTTAATATTTAATTAATTCATCCACCCAACACCGACCCATATCTACTTTCCAGTTGCTGTACTATGCAATTCCTAATTGCCTCTGCCAGATTTCCAATGGTAACACAGTTTGTCAACCCCAGATCACAAAAAATAATGTGATCCTTTATTTTGATTCCATCCACCCAGTTGATAAGTGAAATTTGAATGGAGTCAGATTTAGTAGATTTATCTCTCCACCTGCCACATACAGGTCAGTATGATTTTCCTGTCATATGAGCAGATCTATGCATCAACAATATCTTCTGCTGTTACTCAGTTACATCCTTTTTTAAGACTATTTTAAATTATATTTTACCAAACAGCTGGAAATCATCTTCAGACTTTTTGGCACTTACAGCAGCACTTGCAAATTCCAGTGACACAAAAGTCACCGGCTCTAGCCTCACATGTAAAAAATTTAAAAATGGGCCAAAAACGACATTGCTAGTGGGAACTAATGCGATGGTGGATGCAGACTTTCATTTATTGGGTTCCTTCCAAGACACCTTGGCATCAACTTGCAATATCAAACATGTTTCCATTTTTTGTTACATAATGATGATTTATGATGGCCTCTCAACAAAAAATGATGATTACTTTTCATTAGCTCTTGCAAGAAAACAGTGAGGTGAAGGTGATGGTGGACCTCATTTTAGCAGTGGCATTGATGCTATCTTGTTGTCACAATTTGTCAACTCTGAGATGTACCAGATAGCTTAGATTAGAAATACAATGTGGAAACAAGCCCTTCAGCTCACAGAATACAAGCCAAGCAGTAATTACACGTAGACTACTTCTATCGAAAAACACTATGGATAATTTACAGAGGTCAAATAGCCTACAAACATGCAGGGGAAAATGGGAGCGCCTTGAGATAACCCATGTGACCACAGGAGGAACGGAAAAACTCCGTTCAGACAGCACCCATAGTCAGTATTCGAACCGGGGTCTCTGGTGCTGTGAGGTAGCAACTCTACGACCGTGTCAATGTTAAAAATAATTCCAATTTGCTTTAATTGTGTCATGTGTGCATCCAGTATCCTGGCCATATGCATTTTTGGGTGAGTGATAGAATCTGGCGAGTTGATGAGAATGTGGAGAGAATAAAAAGGGATTAATGTAAAAAGCGGCCGTCCTGGTGCCGTAGCAACAACCTAGAGCTCAATACTCTTAAGACAGTGGAATTGATTGTAGATTTTAGGAGCTGCCCCTCCCCTCACCCCACTCACCATCAACAACACCACAGTCACATCTGTGGAGTCTTTAAAATTCCTGTGCACCATCATCTCCAAGGACCTTAAGTGGGGGACTACCATCGACTCCACAGTCAAAAGTGCTTTGAAAGGCTGGTCCTCTCCCACATCAAATCCAGCATCCCTGCATCATTGGACTCTCATCAATTTGCATACAGGGCAAATAGATCCACAAAGGATGCCATCTCTGTGGCTCTTCACACTGTCCTGACCCACCTGGAAAGACAGGGCACCTACGTGAGGATGCTCTTCATTGACTATAGCTCTGCCTTCAATACGGTCATCCCCACCAAACTCACCACCAAACTCCACCAGCTAGGCCTCAGCTCACTGATATGCGATTGGATCCTGACAGCGACTGGGGCCGCACCTGTCCTCCACTATCACCCTGAGCACTGGCACACCACAGGGCTGTGTACTGAGCCCCATGCTCTACTCCCTCTTCACCCACGATTATGTCCCTGCATTTGACAACAACACCATTGTCAAGTTTGCAGACGACACAACGGTGATCGGGCTGATCAACGGTGATGAAACAAACTATAGAGCGGAGGTGCAGAACCTGGCGGACTGGTGCTCACGGAACAACTTTTCGCTAAACACCTCCAAGACCAAGGAGCTGATTATCGACTTCAGGAGGTCACAGAATGGGGAATACGCCCCAATCTCCATCTACGGAGACAGTGTGGAGAGAGTGTCCAGCTTCAAGTTTCTGGGCACTCACATCTCAGAGGACCTCACACCAACACCACTGCGCTGGTCAAAAAGGCACAGCAATGACTGTTCTTCCTAAGAACATTGAAACGGACTGGTCTGCCCCAACAGCTGCTGACAACCTTCTACCGCTGCACCACAGAGAGCATACTAACGTATGGCATCTCTGTGTGGTATCTCAGCTGCACGGAGGCGGAGAGGAGAGCTTTTAAGCCCGTTGTCCACAGAGCGCAACAGATTATTGGTACACTGCTACCAGCCTTGGAGGGCATCTACCACCCTTGGAGGGCATCTACCACACACGGAGCCTCAGGAAGGCCGTCAGCATACATAAACCATATAACAATTACAGCACGGAAACAGGCCATCTCGGCCCTTCAAGTCCGTGCCGAACAACTTTTTTCCCTTAGTCCCACCTGCCTGCACTCATACCATAACCCTCCATACCCTTCTCATCCATATGCCTATCCAATTTATTTTTAAATGATACCAACGAACCTGCCGCCACCACTTCCACTGGAAGCTCATTCCACACCGCTACCACTCTCTGAGTAAAGAAGTTCCCCCTCATGTTACCCCTAAACCTCTGTCCCTTAATTCTAAAGTCATGTCCTCTTGTTTGAATCTTCCCTATTCTCAAAGGGAAAAGCTTGTCCACATTAACTCTGTCTATCCCTCTCATCATTTTAAAGACCTCTATCAAGTCACCCCTTAACCTTCTGCGCTCCAGAGAAAAAGACCTAACTTATTCAACCTATCTCTGTAACTTAGCTGTTGAAACCCAGGCAACATTCTAGTAAATCTCCTCTGTACCCTCTCTATTTTGTTGACATCCTTCCTATAATTGGGCGACCAAAATTGTACACCATACTCCAGATTTGGTCTCACCAACGTCTTGTACAATTTTAACATTACATCCCAGCTTCTATACTCAATGCTCTGATTTATAAAGGCTAGCATACCAAAAGCTTTCTTTACCACCCTATCTATATGAGATTCTACCTTCAAGGAACTATGCACGGTTATTCCCAGATCCCTCTGTTCAACTGTATTCTTCAATTCCCTACCGTTTACCATGTACGTCCTATTTTGATTTGTCCTGCCAAGGTGTAGCACCTCACATTTATCAGCATTAAACTCCATCTGCCATCTTTCAGCCCATTTTTCCAACTGGCCTAAATCACTCTGTAGACTTTGGAAATCCTCTTCATTATCCACAACACCCCCTATCTTGGTATCATCTGCATACTTACTAATCCAATTTACCACCCCTTCATCCAGATCATTGATGTACATGACAAACAACAAAGGACCCAACACAGATCCCTGAGGCACCCCACTAGTCACCTGCCTCCAACCCGACAAACAGCCATCCACCATTACCCTCTGGCTTCTCCCACTCCTCTCACTCCTCTCACTCTTGTAATGGACTCCTTGTAATGTAAAGACTCCTCTCACTCTTGTAATGGACTGTTCGAACTACTCCCTTCCGGCAGACGTTACAAGGCCTTCTACGCCCGCACTACCAGACTCAGGAACAGCTTCATTCCCAGAGCTATAGCGGTTCTGAACCGGCCCTGCTGAGTACCACCCCACCCCTATGGACTGTCTCCCCCGGCCTCGCACTTTAGTCTGTGTTGGTGTTACTGGTCAAATGTTTGTTTTTACAAACCTTGTTCTCGGGGTATTTAAATCTAAATTTTATTTGTCGATTAAGTTATGACACTGGATGAAAGTTGCAAACCAATTGACAATAAAATATATTATTATATTATAAAAAGGCACAACAGAGGAGTACTTCCTCCGGCAGCTGAGGAAGCACAATCTGCCACTGGCAATGATGGTCCAATTCTACACGGCCATCGTAAAGTTTGGCCTCACCTTTTCCATCATGGTCTGGTTTGGCTCAGCCACCATGTATGACACCTGGAATCTGCAGCGAATCGTCTGATCAGCAGAGAAGACTATTGGCTGGAACCTTCCCTCCATTGATGAACTGTACACTGCAAGGGCCAGGAAGCGACCAGGCAAGATCATCTCTGACCCCTCTCACCCTGGCCACAATCTCTTTGAATCACTTCCCTCTGGAAGGTGACTCCGGATTGTCAAAGCTGCCACAGCCAGACATAAAAAAAAGTTTTTATCCAAGAGTAGTTAATAATAATCATAATACATTTTATTTATGGGCGCCTTTCAGGACTCTCAAGGACACCTTATAATTTAAACAAGCATGAAACAAAGACAACATATACAGCAACAAAACACAATTCGGAGAGAGAGCAGCGGCAGCCAATCGCGTCAGTGTTCACTCTCACCTCCAGCAGCCATGTTTTCTGAGCCATCTGCAGCACACCAATAAAAATAAAACACACCATTAAAGAATTTAACATAAAACATAAAAACATCCCCCCACAATGGTTCCCACTGTGAAGGAAGGCAACAAAATACAGTCCTCTTCCTCCAGTTCACCCATGGTCGGGCCCATTGAGGCCTCCGCAGTCGCTGCACTGGCGGCCCGATGGCACAGGCCCTCTCGCCGGATGATGGAGCTCCAGCATCGGGAGAATACTCTCAGCGGCTTGGAGTGTCAGGAAAGGCCGCTTCCTCCCCGGAGATGGCAGCTCCTGAAGTCCACAGGCAGCGCTGGTCCGTGCTCCGACACTGGCGATCTCGTGGAGAGATCCCAGGCTCCGCTGTGTTTAAAATCAAACGCTGCCCGCAGCTGGACGCTCCATAACGACAGCTCCGCGATGTTGGAGCCGGCGGTCACAGCACACTGGAGCTTACCACACGGCAACCCTGGCAAGGCATCGCCCGCTCCGCTCTGCAATGGTGCTTCAGCGCTGTGCCGCTGCCGAGGCTGGAGTTCTGGCCTGTCCCGGCAGGAAACGCCGCTCCAGGCCCGTTGGTAGGCCGCGAGGAAAGGGCGAAGATGCGGCTCGGAGGAAAGACGCATCTCCAACCAGGAAGGGACCGAGACACACAGTTTCCCCCTTCCCACCCCCACACAAAAGACTAGACCTCCAAAATAAAAACTTTTAAGACACTAAAAACAAAAAAAAGGGTGAAAAGGACAAACAACTGCAGGCAGAGCAGCCATACTCGACGGTGCCCCCTCGTGGGACACGGTCCCGATTGAGCCATGATTGAATGACTCGATGGGCTGAATGGCCTAATCCTGCTGCTCCCCCCCCCCCATGTGGCTTAAAAGTTGCTCTGCTCAACAGCCAAAAATCTGTAGCCTCCCTTTGATCTGGTATTTTGTTGGTTCACATGTCTGATCAATGGTGTTTTATCATTAATGTCTTATTATTATTAATGTTTAGTGTTTTCTGAGTCATTCGGAACTGTCACTGTATGTCATGTTGTTACTTGTGGGTGGAGCATCAAGGCAAATTCCTTGTATGTGAATACTTGGCCAATAAACTTACTGACTTAAAAAAAAAAGACTAGACTACGTGGGGCTCATTGGGTCCCTGTCACAAGGGAGGCCTGGTTCCCCAACGCAACCCATTGCCCCAACGCAATATTCCACCACTCAAGCCTATCCCCCTCCCATCAAATCCATCCTTCCCTGTCCCCCTCTCCCTCTACTCCCCCCTCTATCCCACCTTGCCCATCACCCCGGACCATTTCTACCCCACTCCTTCCCTCTCACTCCCCCTCCCTCCCTCTCCCCCTCCCTCCCTCTCACTCCCCCTCCATCATCCCACTTTCCTCCCTCCCTGTCTCTCCCCTCCCTCATCCAACTCTCCTCCCTCCCACTCCCTCTCCTTCATCCCTCTCTCCCCCATCTGCCCCTCATCCCTCTCTCCCTCCCCCACCCTCCCTCATCCCTCTTCCCCCTTCCGCTCACATCCCTCTCTCTCCCCCCTCCTCCGTCTTCTTTGACAAAGTGCTATCGAATACCGTTTTTGTGCAAATAGAAAAACATAGCAAACCAGAAGAGCACAAGATCAGAGTTTTAGTTATGGGTAGGCGGGTAGGTAGGTAGGTAGGTAGGTAGGTGTCTGCTTGTGCTTAATGGGATGAAGGGCCAGGCACTGTGCTGTATCACTCTGAATTAAAAAAAATAATTAAAACATTGCCCTTACTCTGGTAGTACAATTCTGCTTTTCAGCAAAATAAATAGTATAATTGAGTCCCAAAAACCAAACTTCAGCTGTTCAAATGACTGAAATAAATGGGTTTTGAAAATTACGTTGATTTAAACTAATCATTTATAATGATATGCAAACAAATACACTACCCTTACTTGTTTAGAGTTCAGTGAGCTTGATGTGTGTTAATTAACCAAACGGTGCAAAGGTAAAAATTGAGAGGATTTAAAAAAAATCTCAGAATAATTCCTTTTGAGCAATGCGAAACATCATCTCAGTGAAGGAAATTTTCTAACATCTGAAACAATTCCATCATGGAAACATGCCCACGAGTAGAACATTTGTCTCTTTTGGAATTGGGATAAATTATATCCCAAGACATTATAATCAGGATTTGGGACAAAGCACTTAATGAAGTGGCGGTCTCGAAGTCAGAATGTGATGTTGGACCCCATGCTTCGGGTTGATCAAGTCGAACTGAGGGGTCAGGATAGCCGGGTACTCTGCCAAAATTTGTACGTAGATATTGTCACCGCCACCACTGGGTTGTGAATTGGCAGAGCAGACGCAGCAGGGCGCAAAGAAATTGCCTCGAGCTTAGAAGCGTGGACAAGGCGCTATCCCCTCACGTCCACCAGCAGAGTTTGCACCCGGGGAAAATCTGCACTCAACAATGGCTGGGTCACGTCTGCCAAGACGTTTTTTCTTGTAAATGGCCAAGGAAAATGGCAGGCACCAAATATCACAGGTATGGTGCGGACCCCATATGTCCGTATGGGGCTGCCATTCGCAGCAGTCAATAAGGGCCCCAGGTTACTGGCATGCATGTCCATCCCGGACAGGGGCACCACGCTGACCTCGGCACCTGTAACAACCAAAAAACTTTGGCCCGAGCGCTGATCCCAGGCATAAAGGCCAGGGCTACACGTGTGGGTTTAAACTAAATAGTGGGGGGGGGGGGGGAGAATTGACAAATTGGGAGTATAAAGATGGGAGCAAATTGGGAGTATAAAGGGGATGTGGCTACACGAAAAATTCCAAAAGATTCCCGAATTAATGAGAAGGAAAGCTCGAGAATGGACAACAGAGTAAGGTCAGGGCCAATTGTGAGCGGTGCAAGGGGGGGAGTGCATACGGAGGTCAAAGTGCTGTATATGAATGCGCGAAGTATAAGGAATAAAGTGGACGAGCTTGAGGCTCAGTTAGAAACTGGCAAGTATGATGTTGTGGGACATGGCTGCAAGAGGGCCAGGGATGGGAACTGAATATTCAAGGGTATACCTCCTATCGAAAAGACAGACAGGTGGGCAGAGGGGGTTGGGTTGCCCTGTTGGTGAGGAATTAAATTCAGTCCCTTGCAAGGGGTGACATTGAAACAGGAGATGTGGAATCAGTATGCATAGAACTAAGGAATTGTAAGGGTAAAAAGACCCTTGTGGGACAAATCTACAGGCCCAAAACAGTAGCCTGGACAGAGGGCGCAAGTTGCAAGTAATGCTCTGGTGTTATGGGAGATTTCAACATGCAGGTAGATTGGGAAAATCAGGTTGGTACTGGACCCCAAGAAAGGGACTTTGTAGAGTATCTTTGTGATGGATTCTTTGAACAGCTTGTATTGGAACCAACCAGGGAGAAGGCAATTCTGGATTTAGTGTCATGGAATGTACCGGATTTGATAAAGGACCTCGAGGTTAATGAGCCATTAGGAGGCAGTGATCATAACATGGTCAGGTTTAATCTACAATTGGAGAGGGAGAAGAGTAGAATGGAGGTGTCAGTGTTCCAATTGAATGAAGGGGACTACGGGGCCATGAGGGAGGAGCTGGCCCAAGTTGACTGGAAAGATACACTAGCAGGGATGACAGTGGAACAAAAATGGCAGGTGTTTCTAGGAATAATACAGAAGGTGCACGATTTGTTCATTCCTAGGACGAAGAAAGATTCCAAAGGGAGTAAGGGACAACAATGGCTGACGAGGGACGTCAGGGACAGTATAAAAATTAAAGCGAAGAAGTCCAATATAGCAAAGATGAGCGGGAAGCAAGAGGATTGGGTAATGTTTAAAGAACAACAGAAGATAACCAAAAAGACAATACGGGGAGAAAAGATGAGGTACAAAGGTAAGCTAGCCAAGAATAAAAAGCAGGATAGCAAAAGCTTCTTTAGGTATGTGAAGAGGAAAAAATTAGTTAAGACCAAAGTTAGACCCTTGAAGACCGAAAAAGGTGAATTTATTATGGGGAACAAGAAAATGGCAGATGAGTTGAACAGGTACTTTGGATCTGTCTTCACTAAGGAGGACACAAATAATCATCCTGATATAGTAGTGGCCAGAGGATCTGGGGTGACAGAGGATCCGAAAGAAATCCACATTTGGCAGGAAATGGTGTTGGATAGACTGATGGGACTGAAGGCTGATAAATCCCCAGGGCCTGATGGTCTGCATCCCAGGGTACTTAAGGAAGTGGCTCTAGAAATCATGGATGCATTGGTGATAATTTTCCAGTGTTCTATAGACTCAGGGTCAGTTCCTGTGGATTGGAGGGTAGCTAATATTATCCCACTTTTAAAGAAAGATGGAGAGAGAAAACAGAGAATTATAGACCGGTTAGCCTGACATCGGTGGTGGGGAAGATGCTGGAGTAAATTATAAAAGATGAGATAGCCGAACATTTGGATAGTAGTAACAGGATCGGTCCCAGTCAGCATGGATTTACGAAGGGGAAATCACGCTTGACTAATCTTCTGGAATTTTTTGAAGATGTAACTAGGAAAATGGACAAGGGAGAGCCAGGGAGAGCAAGGGAGAGTAGTGTACGTGGACTTTCAGAAAGCATTTGATAAGGTCCCACATAGGAGATTAGTGGGCAAAATTAGGGCACACGGTATTGGGGGTAGAGTGCTGACATGGATTGAGAAGTGGTTGGCAGACAGGAAACATAGAGTAGGGATTAACGGGTCCCTTTCAGAATGGCAGGCAGTGACTAGTGGGGTACGACATGGCTCAGTGCTGGAACCGCAGCTATTTACAATATGCATCAATGATTTGGATGAAGGGATTCAAAGTAACATTAGCAAATTTGCAGATGACACAAAGCTGGGTAGCAGTGTGAACTCTGAGGAGGATACTATGAGAATGCAGGGTGACTTGGACAGGTTGGGCAAGTGGGCAGATGCATGGCAGATGAAGTTTAATGCGGATTAATGTGTGGTTATCCACTCTGGTAGCAAAAACAGGAAGGCAGATTACTATCTAAATGGCATAAAGTTGGGAAAAGGGGAAGTACAACGGGATCTGGGGGTCCTTGTACATCAGTCTATGAAAGTAAGCATGCAGGTACAGCAGGCAGTGAAGAAAGCGAATGGCATGTTGGCCTTTATAACAAGAGGAATCGAATATAGGAGCAAAGAGGTCTTTCTGCAGTTGCACAGAGCCCTAGTGAGACCACACCTGGAGTATTGTGTGCAGTTTTGGTCCCCTAATTTGAGGAAGGACATTGTTGCTATACTGGGAGTGCAGCGTAGGTTTACAAGGTTAATTCCCGGGATGGCGGGACTGTCATATGCTGAGAGAATGGAGCAGCTGGGCTTGTACACTCTGGAGTTTAGAAGGATGAGAAGATATCTCATTGAAACGTATAAGATTGTTATGGGTTTGGACATGCTGGAGGCAGGAAACATGTTCCTGATGTTGGGGGAGTCCAGAACCAGGGGCCATAGTTTAAGAACAAGGGGTAAGCCATTTAGAATGGAGACGAGGAAACACTTTTTCTCACAGAGAGTTGTGAGTCTGTGGAATTCTCTGCTTCAGAGGGCGGTGGAGGCAGGTTCTCTGGATGCTTTCAAGAGAGAGCTAGATAGGACTCTTAAAAATAGCGGAGTCAGGGGATATGGGGAGAAGGCAGGAACGGGGTACTGATTGTGGATGATCAGCCATGATCACATTGAATGGTGGTGCTGGCTCGAAGGGCCGAATGGCCTACTCCTGCACCTATTGTCTATTGTCTATTGTCTATAAAGGCGATGAACTTTGTCGACCACTGCTGTGATTACCAGCATTTCCCGGAAATGCACAGGGTGGGCGGCATTTGCGGGCTGCTGAGCCCCAACTGTGGTGGTAATAGCACCACTCCCCTTTAAGGACTTCCTCTTTAAGGACTTCCCCTTTAAGGGCAGGCTCCAGATGCTCTGTGGAGCCCCTGGTGGGCATGGCTCTGGGCCTCTGCGCCTTCCTGGGCATTGTGGACACCCGATCCAGCTGTCCCACTTCCTGCTGTCTGGACAGCCACAGCTCGTCGGCATGCTCCGCTAGAGCCCGGGAGTTTTCAAAACATACCCCTGCGAGGAGTGGGCGGATGTCATCTGGAAGTTGTTGCAGGTAGGCATATTCAAAAAGCATGCAGTGGTGGTGGCCATCCATGAGCGAGAGGATCTCGCTCATTAGGATCGATGGTTTATGGTCGCCGAGCCAACCCATGTTGTAAATGCGGGCCGCTCGTTTCATCTGACCAAGGCCGAAGGTATGGAGCAGCAACGCATTCATACCGCCATATTTATCGGTCGCTGGTGGATCCTACAGGAAGGGGATGATTCACCCAGCCATTTCTTGGTCGAGCGTATCGAGCACATAATGGTAGTGGGTCTCCTTCTTTGTTACCCCGCGAACGAAGAATTGTGATTCTGCCTGCTTGAACCATACCTGCGGCTGGGCAGTCCAGAAGGTTGGCAGCTTCAGGGCAATGCCACTGAGTTGGCCCTGGTCGTCGATGGCGGCGAAGGGTTGGGTTTTGGTGTGGCGCATTTTTCTTCCAGAATATCTATTCTGGACGTCGGGGTCACCAAATGTAGCGGATGTGGAGTTAAAGAACGAGGCCGACACGAAGTTTGCCAAAATACTTGTTCTTTATTCTACACTAACTTTCCTTACTCACCAATACTGTACGCGCGTGATTAACCCTTAAATACTCCCCAGGGGCACCCGTGTCCAAACCGTGACCACTATATCTTGTCACCGGGACACGTGACCCCCCCCCCCCCCCCCCCCAAGAGTCGAAGGTTATGTACAGTGCGTGGACCATCATCCTGTGTCGCCACAAGGGCATCAATTATACCAGTGCCAAAGAAGAGTAAGGTGATGTGTCTCAATGACTATTGACCTGTGACACTAAGTGGCGGTGATGAAGTGCTTTGAGAGGTTGATTATGGTGGATATCAACTCCTACCTCAACAAGAACCTCGACCCACTACAGTTCGTCTACTGTCACAACAGGTCAATGAAGGATACGATCTCACTGGCTTTCCACACTGCACTGGACCATTTGGAATATAAAAACACTTATGTCATGCTGTTTTTTATAGTCTACAGCTCAGCGTTCAATACCATCATCCCTTCCAAGCTGGCGTGAGAGCAGCCGGTCCTTGTCCTTGTCCTGCCCCACCGGGTGTCGGGGGGGCTCAAACGTGTGGAGTACTTGTGGTTGAGCAAGCCCCCGCTCAGCAGGAAGTATTCATCGGACCCAGGCGCCATGTTCCATCCCGGGAGCCGGTCCCACACAATTTGAGTCGCTTTTCCTCGACACCCTTCATCTCCCTCCGAGAGGCAGGGAGGCGTGTCCTGTACGGGCTCCTCCTCCACACCCTGCACTTCCTCGCCCTGGTCCACCGTCCAGACACCAAGTGGCGGTCGGTGCTGCCTTCCGGTCGCGAGGGGGCCCCCCAGTGGGGGTCTCTCTACGCAGGAATTCTCCCCCACTACATTGGGGACCTGGGGTGGAGGGTATTGCACCGAGGTGTTCCCTGCAACCTGTTTCTCTTGTGGTTCACAGATTTGCCAGCCACCTGCCACTTTTGCGGGCTGGAAGAGTCTGTGTACCACGTGTACATGGAGTGCGTGAGGCTGCAGCCGCTGTTTGAATACTTAAAGGGGCTGCTCCTTGCCTTTTGGCTGCATTTCTCACCCACCATCCTCATCTTTGGGCACCCTGTGCGTAGGAGAGAGGGTTGGGTCGAAGATGGCCTGGTTGGGTTGCCCCTGGGCCTGGCCAAGCTGGCCATCCGCGAGTCAAGGCGCCAGGTGGTGGAGGGCTCTACCCGAGCAGGCTGCCTGCCCCTTTTCCGGGGTTACGTCCATGCCCGAGTGGGGTTAGAAAGAGAATACGCCCTGTCCACGGGCACCCTGTAGGAGTTTTGGGACCGCTGGGCTTGGCACGGTGTAGAATATATCCTCAATAAGGATTGTAACATAGTTGTATAGTAGCTTATTATGGATATACATTTGCATTGTATTGGGGGAGGGGGCGCTCAAACGTGTGGAGTACTTGCGGCTGAGCAAACCCCTACTGAGGCGGAAGTTTTCATCGGACCCAGGCGCTGTAATCCTTCCTGGCAACCGGTCCCACACAACTTGACCCACCTTTCCTCGACACCCTTCATAACCCTCTGAGACGCAGGGAGGCCGCAGCCCCTGTTCCACTTTCTAAAGGGGCTGCTCCTTGCCTTTTGGCTGCATTTCTCACCCACCATACTCATCTTTGGGCACCCTGTGTGTAGGAGAGAGGGTTGGGTTGAAGATGGCCTGGTTGGGTTGCTCCTGGGCCTGGCCAAGCTGGCTATCCGTTAGTCACGGCACCAGGCGAAAGAGGGCTCTGCCTGAGCCAGCTGCCTGCCCTTTTCCAGGGTTACGTCCGTGCCCGGATGGTGTTAGAGTGGGACTATGCCCTGTCCACGGGCACCCTGGGGGATTTGCGGCACTGCTGGGCTGATCTTTCCTGATCTGGTACTTATCAGAGTTAGCAAACTGTGACAACGGAAGGGCATAATTGCACCTTAGGAGCTCCACACTGCTCCATAGTTGGAAAGTTGTGATCTCTGCCTGAAGTCTCGATGCAAGTCAGCAGAAATAAATAATTAGCAAAGCGTCCCAAGCTACTTTCACTGTGACCTACTTAAGAGAAGTTTGATCTTTCCGTTCATGAACCCCTCCTCCAATTTTAAATAGTACAATTTTAAAAAGCACGATGGGCTTAAGCAATCAAATTGCTCGTTCCTTACGAATAACCTGCCGACAGAAAACTATTCTCATTGGTGAGTGTGGGGGAGATTTGGAAGCCTTGGGTGAATTGAATTGTCCGTGACTTTATTTGTTTATTTATTTATTTATTAAAACAAATTGATTTTTTTGAGCTTGAGACATTCTGTGATCAGTGTGAGAGCGTGAGAACATCGTTAAATGCATGAGTCTCACGCTGAATGTGTGAGAGATGGCAGCCCTGCTATAATGCGATGGTAAGGCCGCATTTAGAAAATTGTGAGCTATTTTGGGCACCATATCTGAGGATGTGCTGGCTCTGGAGAGGGTCCAGAGGAGGTTTACAAGAATGATCCCAGGAATGAGAAGGTTAACCTATGATGAACGTTTGTCAGTACTGGGTCTGTGCTCGATGGAGTTTAGAAGAATGAGGTGGGACCTCATTGAAACATACAGAATAGCAAAAGGCTTGGATATAATGGATGTGGGGAGGATGTTTCCACTAGCGGGAGAGTCTAGGACTAGAAGTCATACCCTCAGAATTAAAGGACATTCTTTTAGGAAGGAGATAAGGAGACATTTATTTAGTCAGAAGGTAGTGAATCTGTGGAATTCTTTGCCACAGAAGTGTTTGGAGGCCAAGTCAGTGGATATTTCTAAGGCAGAGATGGATAGATTCTTGATTAGTACAGGTGTCAGAGGTTATGGAGAGAAGGGAGGAGAATGTGGTTAGGAGAGAGAGGTAGATCGGCCATGATTGAATGGCGGAGTAGACTTGATGTGCCAAATGGCCTAATTCTACTATACCTTATGACCTAACTAGACGTCAATGGTAGCAGGCCTGATGGAGAAACATAGCGTATAGACAATAGGTTTTTGCTGCTTTCATATAGAGGACATAAATTTCCTACATGAGGGAATTCTTAGGTTTTTGGAACCAGTATCCAATATAGTTTATCACACTGGTATAGTTCCCCATACTGTGCTAATGTATTATGTTTGTAGTAGAGACTGACTTTTCTCTGCCATACTTTTTTGGAACCATTCTTAACTTGATAGACTGTTTATGAGTCGTTAGTGGTGATTCATTGTTTCCCGGGGGTTTGTTGGGGTGGAAGATTGCAACCTTCACGTGGTCCACTCTGTTTCGACGAAAGTAATCAACCTGGCGTGCACAATGAAGTAAGATCAAATAGAACAAGTTGTCCTACAACTTTAGGCTGTGCACGCCAAACGCAAGAAAGAGGGTTTGCCTGAGTCCAGGAGATGGGCTGGTGAAGATGATAGTACAAAGGAGAAAGGCTGGATTGGAAATGTGTGTGTCTTGGAGGAGATTAGAGATGGGGAGGAGAGGGAGGTTGCTGTTATGTTCTGAATATTTACAATGCTGGCTGTGTAATAAATCAATGAAACAAGTCAAGCAAACAAGGGGACAGACATGCCTTTACTAATCTATCGACCAGATCATTTCATTGGGTCTGGTTATGTCGAGTCAAGCTCAACATTAATGGAAATGACAACCCAGAGGCAGAAAATGAGGTAATTGCCAGTGAAATACGTGACCAACTATAAACACATATTAGAAGATTGGGGTGGGACAGGGTCGGGGTGTCTCCAGTTAGCAATTGGATGTGTTTATTCATGGAAAAACAATTAAGACATCCACGAGTGTTTTTCCCTTCGAAAGGCAAGTTAATATGGATTATTTTGCTCCAATTTGGGAGTACATAATACTTCTACTTTTAATACTGGAATTTCATGTTCTAGTAATG
Organism: Raja brachyura; assembly: GCA_963514005.1. The sequence goes on along the minus strand of OY740783.1, from coordinate 44,477,009 downwards.
TACTAGTAAAGTTTTTTTTCCTTGCTTTTATTACGTCAAAACTGAATGTTGTTGCAGTTATCAAAGGGTTTAAATTCAACCGTCCCAGAACAAATGAATTGCTGGGATGTTCAGTTTAAAGAAACATTTGCAAGTTATCAAATATAAGGATGATTAACGATCTGAGAAAGTGTAAAACAAATCAGGTAATTGAAAACAATTTTATTGAAGGAATGCATCTCTGTGTTTGAAGAATCATAAATTTATGAATTGAAAACGGATTTGTAAAACCTTTGATGGCTATTTTACAGTGAAATGCACATAGCTACATACTAAAACCAGACCTTGAGATAAAGGAGCAATGCTGGGAATCAACATTCTCTCATTCGTCTATTTTCCTTTTAGGAGTTGGTCAGCTCTACTGAATTCTAGACCTTGGAGACCAAATGTGTTTAAACACCAGAACAGCAGTCATCTGGTTATAGTCAGATAAGAAACAATAGAACCAGTCCAAAACAGCTTCCATGGCATCCAAGATCTCAACAGGGGACAGAAGAGCTGGGTGTTACTATGGTAATAAAAGATAACTAGAGGCCGAGGTTAAGACAGCAAAATACCTATGTGATGAGACGTGCCACATAATCATGTGGGGAAATTGTCAGGAGCAAGAAATGTTTTGCTAGCAAATTGTGGAGCATCCTAATTATTGTTTCTGAGCCAATGGATGACATGAAAATGGAGGCAGTACTGTAACAATTATTTGTCCAACTGCAATAAAATAAGTATGGACAGAACGGGTCTGATCTGTTCTGGAATATTGTCACAAAATGCTGGAGTAACTCAGTGGGTCAGGTAGCATCTCTGGAGAAAAGGAATAGGTGTCATTTCAGGTCAAGATCATTCTTCAGACTGAGAGTCTGGAACATTAATGTGGAGAAGAAGTGAAAAGTGGGTCTTGGAAACTAGATTTAAATTCTTATTGAATCCTGCAACATGAGAACGTGGGATTGCAATAGGTAGATTCTTGATTAGTACAGGTATCAGAGGTTATGGGGAGAAGGCAGGAGAATGGTTAGGAGGGAGAGATGACCTTATGATCTTATGATCATTCTGCCGATCTGGAACTCAAATACTGGCTGCAATGTCACATCTGGATGAAGCCCATGTGAGAAATTTGGCGATTCAGCAACAAAAGTGCATTTGCAGATGGTCTATAAAGAAGTAAAAGCCTCCAAGTCACTCACTGACATGATTTGCCACAAGATAAACAAAAGCTTGAGTCAAAGAATTAAGTTTTAAAATGCACCACACAAACTAATTGATTTGTCTTGTAAGCATCAGTTGTTCAAGCAACAATTGCTTAAAGATAAATTAAAAATTTCCCCAGTGGTGGGGAAAATACATCCAGATTTCTCCTCTGAATGAGAAATCTACTTTTAATTACAATGTCCTGTTTAGGATTCCTCACCCTATGTAAATTTAGAATGGAATAATTGCCATGAGCAGAGCTGTGAGGAGGATGCTATGAGGCTGCACGTTGACTAGGATAGGTTGGGTCAGTGGGCAGATGCATAGTAGATGCAGTATAAGGGGCTAGTGGAATCCAGGGATATGAGGAAAAGGCAGGCACGGGTTTTTGATTGGGGATGATCAGCCATGATCACAATGAATGGCAGTGCTGGCTCGAAGGACCAAATGGCCTCCTCCTGCACCTATTTTCTATGTTTCTATGTATCTAATGTGGATAAAAGTAAGGTTACCCACTTTGGTGGCAAGAACAGGAAGGCAGAGTATTATCTGAATGGTGTCAGATTAGGAAAAGGGGAGGTGCAACAAGACCTGGGTGACTGTACATCAGTCACTGAAAGAAAGCATGTAAAGGGCCTGTCCCAGTTGGACAACCTAATCCGCGAGTTCTGACGTGTTTGCCCTCGACTCATACTCGCAGCCTAGTCGACACAAGGTCATAGAAACATAGAAATTAGGTGCAGGAGTAGGCCATTCGGCCCTTTGAGCCTGCACCGCCATTCAATATGATCATGGCTGATCATCCAACTCAGTATCCCGTACCTGCCTTCTCTCCATACCCTCAGATCCCCTTAGCCACAAGGGCCACATCTAACTCCATCTTAAATATAGGTCGTAGGAGGTCTTCATAACTCTCCTTCATGCTCGAGAGTGGTCTCCGCGTACTTGAGGCCTCAGTTTGGTCGGGGCGTTTTATTTTCAATGTTAAAAAATGGCAGTGGTAGTGTATGTAGTGATTTTCAACTCTTTCCAACAGCTCATGACATTCAACCAACAGTTCCCTCAAAGTGGTGGATAATTGGACAAATACCTCTTGCACCATCCACCTTCTATTGGAACTCTTCAAAGCAAATGTGAGCTTTTGCTCATAGATTATACAATGCATCAGCAAATATAATTTATTAATTCATCTTTAAATGGTTTGTGGGAATAAAGTACAGGTGTAAGATGGCTCAATATCAAACAAATGTACACAAATATCCTCCTTAGTAATTTCTAGACCTTAGATTAACCCGAATAAATTTGATTAGCAGGGATTTGGGGATTACAGTGGAAAATTATAAAAAACAATAAGTACAACAAGCAAACAGATACTAGATTACGTTAGCAGAATGGGAGCATGCATTCGAAAGAGGTCATTTTGTTGGTTTGTAAAGCATTCGTTAAACTCAATCTTAAGAAGTGTGTGCAGTTTTTTCCCCCACATTTGTACAAAGAATATATATATATATATTTTACAAAGTTAACAGTTGAATAAAAATGAAAAATCCACGCTAACATTCAAAGTTTGAGATATTGGGCGGGCTTTCTTTGAAAATGTGGTAATGAGAGAAATGTCCTAGAATGTGAATGGAATTAATAATATTAAAGCCTGATATATAATTAGGGTGACGATTAAATACCCAGGAATATAGAAAAATTAAATACATTTGTTTGTGGAAGAAAGTCAAGGCATAGCCTTTAAACCCAAAATGTGAGGGTAAGCAATGCTGGTAAGAATGAATTGTGAAAAAAGGGTATATTACACTATATTCAATATTTGAGCACTTTTTAAAAATGTTCCTTTAACCTATATTTCTACTCAACCAGTTGTAAATTTTAGGATTATTTTTCTCCTGCCATTTCAATTTATTTTCGAAGTCCTCATTGCTTTGTTGAAGTAATGCTGAAACGTCATGACCTTTAGCGGTATTGTTCAGAAATAGCTCAAGCTATAAAATATAAAAGGTAGGTATAAGTCAAGTCATGGAACCATACATAATGAGTTTTAGTACATTAGTGACTGCTCTTACATGTAAAAGTGCTTAAAAACGTCAAGTGTGCATGAAATATCTACTGATAACACTGCTCTGCTCTCAATGGTTTAATGTACATAAGAATGTATACAGTGACCTCCATAATGTTTGGGACAAAGACACATCATTTATTTGCCTCTGTACTCCCCAATTTGAGATTTGTAATAGTAAAAATCACACATGGTTAAAGTATACATTGTCCGATTTTAATAAAGGCCATTTTTATACATTTTGGTTTCACCATGTAGAAATTACAGCAGTGTTTATACATAGTCCCATTTCAGGGCACCGTAATGTTTGGGACACAGCAAAGGCATGTAAATGAAAGTAGTCTTGTTCAGTATCTTGTTAAATATTCTTTGCATGCAATGACTGATTGAAGTGTGATTCATGGACATCACCAGTTGCTGGGTGTCTTCTCTGGTGATGCTCTGCCAGGCATGTATTGCAGCCATCTTTAGCTTATGCTTGTTTTGGGGGCTAGTACCTTTCAGTTTTCTCTTCAGCATGTAAAAGGCATGAACAATAGGGTTCAGGTTGGGTGATTGATTTGGCCACTCAAGAATTAACCATTTTTTAGCTTTTAAAAACTCCTTTGTTGCTTTAGCAGTATGTTTGGGATTATTGTCTTGCTGAAGAATGAACAGCCGGCCAATGAGTTTTGAAGCATTTGTTTGAACATGAGCAGATAGATGTGTCTATACACTTCAGAATTCATTATGCTACTACCATCAGTCAATGAAGATAAGCAAGCCAGTACCTTCAGCAGCCATACATGCCCAGGCCATAACACCCCCACCACTGTGTTTCACAGATGAGGTGGTATTCTTTGGATCTTGGGCAGTTCCTTCTCTCCTCCATACTCTGGTACAATTTAATCTTAGTTTCATCTGTCCACAAAATCTTTTTCCAGAACTGTGGTTGCTCTTTTAAGTACTTCTTGGCAAACTGTAACCCCGCCAACCTATTTTTGCGGCTAACCAGTGGTTTGCATTTTGCAGTTTAGCCTCTATTTCTGTTCATGAAGTCTTCTACGGACAGTGGTCATCCACACCTGACTCCTAAAGAATGTTTCTGATCTGCCGGACAGGTGTTTGTGGATTTTTCTTTATTTTACAGAGAATTCTTCTGTCATCAGCTGTAGAGGCCTTCTTTGACCTACCAGTCCCTTTGCGATTAGTAAGCTCATCAGAGCTCTCTTTCTTCTTAATGATGTTCCAAACAGTTGCTTTTGATAAGCCTAAGGCTTGGTTGATGTCTCTAACAGTTTTATTCTTGTTTCTCAGACCCATAATGGCTTCTTTGACTTTCATTGGCACAACTTTGGTCCTCGTATTGATAAATGTTTCCAAAGGTGATGGAAAGACTGGAGAAAAGACTAGGTGTTGTGAGCTCTCTTACACCTGCATTAAGGATGCAATTAAACACATCTGATCAATAACAAACGCCTGTGAAGATATGTGTCCCAAACATTATGGTGCCCTGAAATGGGGGGACTATGTATAAACATAGGTGTAATTTCTACATTATTATCTCAATGGGGTTAGGTTAGGTAAGGGGGAAGTAAAGCGAGACCTGGGTGTCCTTGTACACCAGTCTCTGAAAGTTGGCGTGCAGGTAGAGCAGGCAGTGAAGAAAGCTAATGGAATGTTGGCCTTCATAACGAGAGGATTTCAGCAAAGGAGTAAAGAGGTTCGTCTGCAGTTGTATAGGGCTCTGGTAAGACCACATCTGGAGTATTGTGTACAGTTTCGGTGTCCTAATTTGAGGAACGTCATCCTTGTGATTGAGACAGTGCAGCGTAGGTTCACGAGATTGTTCCCTGGGATGGCGGGACTGTCATATGAGGAAAGATTGAAAAGACTAGGTTTGTATTCACTGGAGTTTAGAAGAATGAGGGGGATCTTATAGAAACATAGAAAATTATAAAAGGACTGGACAAGCTAGATGCAGAAAAAATGTTCCCAATGTTGGGCGAGTCCAGAACCAGGGGCCACAGTCTTGGAGTAAGGGGAGACCATTTAAGACTGAGGCGAGAAAAAACTTTTTCACCCACAGAGTTGTGAATTTGTGGAATTCCCTGCCACAGAGGGCAGTGGAGGCTAAATCACTGGATGGATTTAAGAGAAAGTTAGATAGAGCTCTAGGGCTAGTGGAATCAAGGGATACGGGGAGAAGGCAGGCACGGTTTATTGATTTGGGGCGATCAGCCATGATCACAATGAATGGCGGTGCTGGCTCGAAGGGCCAAATGGCCTCCTCATGCACCTATTTTCTATATTTCTGCATGGTGAAACCAGAATGTATAAAAATGGCCTTTAATAAAATCTGACAATGTGCACTATAACCACACGTGATTTTGTTTGTATTACAAATCTCAAAGTACAGAGGCAAATAAATAAATTATGGGTCTTTGTCCCAAACATTATGGAGGGCAGTGTATATATAGGTTCTCATTATGCATTTTGCATCCTCCAGATAACATTAAGTCTTCCTATATATGACATGCTTAACGTTTAGTGCATGCACTCAGATGAAAATATCTAATCCTACCAATAAGCGAGTTCGGTATTCTGAAAAACGCATGGAATCATGGAATTTGTCAAAGGTCAAATGTTATAAAGAAAAATGGAACGTAGATTCAGTGAGTATAGTTTGGGTCCGATTTTTTGGTCTTTTTCAAGCTTGTATTTGTCAGGGGGCAGATGCAGGTGGGGGGGGGATGGCTGGACCTGCAGCAAGACGTTCTCGGCAACTGCACGCACAAAGACCCGCGCCTCATCCTCAGCCAGGATCGAAACCGGGTCCACGGTGTCGCAAGTGCTGCTGAACTGCCACTGAACCGTCCCCGGCCAGAGACATCCGGATCTACTGAACACCGACCCCCAGACCCACAGGCAGCGTGGAGAAGCACCGACCCCAGCTCAACTCCTCTCCCGCCAGGCCAACCGATAGCCCCAGACCGACAACACCAGCGGCCCCAGGCCCACAGCTAATGCGGAGAAGAAGCGCCAACACCCATCCAACCCCGCTCGAACTCCAGAGGAACCCGCTCCCCGATGGGCCGCTATGGTGACGTGCCAGTTCGCCCACGGCCTGGCCGAGCTGCGCTCCCTCAGCCGCCACCCCAAATACAAGACGTAACCATGCTGCACCTTGCACACCACCGACATCTGCCCTTAAAGTACCCTGTGGCACTTTATCCACAACCACAAGGAGGAGCCAAGGTTCATGCCTCGCCTGCGGCAGATCACCAGCCTGGGCTCGGCCTCCTCCGGCTCATTGCTCGACTGGGCCACGCAGTGGGCAGTCTTCAGCCCAGAACTGGAGATGGAGCTGGCCCAGACTCTGGGCTTGGGGCTGGGCAAGGGAGGGGAGGAGGTTGCTGCTGCCACCTGCACCAACATCATCAACAGCAGCAGCAGCTCTAGTGGGCGCCCAGCCTGCTCAAGGCCGGCAGGACCCCGTCCGCAGACTATCTCCAACCAGGGCGACTCGAGTAGGAATACCGAACTCACTTATTCTTTCACAGTCGGAATACCGAACTCGCTTATTCTTTCACAGACAAAAAGCACTATACCACCCGACCCCATTTGTTACTGAGATCTCATCCAGGCCTTTGTTCCTTGTCAGCATGCCTATTCCAAACCTTGTCTGCCCAGCTAACATTCACAACCACCTACATTTCCATGTTTTTAAACTGCATCGCTTCTATGCACTTCAACATTTTAAGTCTATGGCCATATACTATTCAAAAGATCTATCCCTATATTTATTTCGCTCCTCCATCCAAATCTTACTTTTTCTGACTTTTAATCTTCCCTTCACCCCACAAAATTGTGGCCTGATTTACTCGACCCAAATTTTAAAATTTGCTCCACCTCACTGACCAAACGTTGTTTGCAGTTCCTAAATCGAGTTTGATGCCCATTTGTTTGGGAATTCTGAAATTAGATCTATGGAACCGTTGCGCTACAATGCCGAGAACTGCTAGACATTCTGCACTCTGAACATTCCTCTTTTTTTCTGCCTAATTTACTTGTGTTTGGCTTGAATGTTTGACTTATTTGTATTTTTAGTACTAGTCTAAGTGCAGACCCGTTGGGCGTGCATTGGGGAGCTGATGATGCTGTTTTTGAAATGAGGCCCTCCCCCTGAAGTCACTGGAAGGTGGTGGAATATTCTGTTTCACTGTACCGTGTGGGAGGTGTGGGTGATTGTGACGTTACTGGAAGTTGGTGTTTTAAAAAGTGGTTTTGGCTTTAAAACAAAAACTTGAATCATGAATAACCAGGGAGGGGAGTAAACGGGGAGTGTTAATAACCCAGGGGGGGGGGGAGAGAGGGCGGGGGGTATGAATAACCCGGGGGGGGGGAGGGGACAAGGCGGGGCATGTGAATAGTCGGAGGGAAGGGGGCGAGGGGGTGTGAATAACCGGGAGGGAAGGTGGTGGGGGTGTGAATAACCCGGGGGTGGGGAGGGGGCGGGCGGGGTGCGACACTCAGCAGCATGAGAGCCCATTGTGATTATCATCACTGGAAACTCCTGGAAAAAAGGCTGTCTGTGAGAAGCTGCGGTTACCGTTGGCAACGTCCCATTGTGATGTAATTGTGGCACTCGGCAGTTTGAGAGCCCATTGTGATTGGTGCACTGAGTGGCATTGTGACATCATCAGTGGAAAGAACTGGAAAAGGCTGTGCATGAGAACCGATTTTGCTGTTTAAAAAAACTTGAATCATCAATAACTTGTGAAATATAGATGAAATCTTGAGTAAACCTGATTACTGCGTGGAGGGGAAAAATGTGTCAGAATATGTAAACCATTTTGATGAAGGTAGAAAAACACATACAGAAACAGGCACACACCCACACATACAAGATGAAACTATTATAAGAGTATAGAGTAGCAATGTTACAAAATTTTGAGATTTTAAAAATCAAGTCTGCAATTTATCCATCAGATAAAGCATAAAAATAAGTTTAATTTGACACCTAGTTCACTTTCATATCTTCAGTATTAAGAAAGTTATGGCCATTTTCATACTCGGAAATTAGCATCTTGTTCCCCATTGCCTTTCAATTGACTTAACTTAAAAGCTGTGATCTGGAACAGTTAAAAGCCCATAACTTTCTTAAAGATTAAGAGAACTCAATGAAATTTTCAGTTATTATAGATTGAAGCATTCTGAAACAAATATGAAACATTCTTACTTGGATGACCTGAAATTAAAGCATATAATTAGTTAGTTATCTAATTGTAGCTAATTACAAAATTCAATGAGTAGATCTAAACATCTATCCATTTCTTAAGAAAAGATAAACGTTTTTTTAAATTGCCTAAGTGTTCAAATAAAATTCACACAACAATCCACAATATAACATAATTTTTAAATCTAATTTTCATGAATTTCTGGGCCAAATGGAAGGAATTTAGTGTTTGATTCCTGTAAATTAATGTCCATTTAAATCAACTAGCGAGTAGGTTTTAGTGGAATGCGGTGGATTGGAACGTTGCGGTTAGCGGTGAAGTTGGGAGGAAAAATACTGTTTGTTCATACATTTTTTTGGACCCCATTTCGCACCATGAAAATGTTATTAAAGCCTCCCGAAAATCCAACTTTTAATATAAAAATAAACTATTTATCTCCCCTACGCAAAATCCTTCCGGTTGCCGGCGCTCACGGCTTTTGAAGGTGATTTTTAAATTACTCTAGTTAATAAATAATTTGGAGTAATTTAAAAATACCTTCATTCATGAAATGTCGGAGCGATTTTTCTTCCGCAACGAAATCGCCCGACATTGATCGATTTTCCCTGCCTGTGGAAAAACGGCACTTTAAGCCCGCCCCCCTCTGAATGGCGCCAAAGTCGTGCACACGGGGAGCGGCAGAACTGCAGCGCTGCTCAAGGTAAGTTTTGTAACATACCTATATAGTGTCTCTGTACACATGACAATAATAAACTTAACCCGACCTATGTGCCAGACTCCCGATATGATGGTTCGGGATGTAGTCAGTTCCTTCAATCTGTGGTTGTGCATTTATGTTTAGATCTCGGAGATCATTGGGATTTTGGATCATTGAGATTACAGCTCAAACATATTAACGTATTGAAATAGCAATCATACAGCATCTATCTATCAAATTCTCATACCTCTTTGATTTGAAAATTAGATGTAAATCCTTCAATCAGTGTCCAGAGTATATATTGCCAATCAAAATATTCAGCTTTGCTGCAGAAGGACAAAAGTATTTTCAAAGTAAACACATTTACACTATGAACAGAAAATTATTATTAATATCAACTTGTCTCAGTTGGCACCATTTTATTAACAGCATCACAAGATTATGCCCTCAAGCCCTATCCCAGTGTTTTCGTAAATAATGCAGAGTCATGCTCCTGTATCGTATTGAGAGATTGTATTCCTCAGAGTATAGTCTTTTGCAAGAGACGATAAACTAAGGGACCAAACTGCTGTTCAGATAAATGTGCAAGTTCCCATATTTTATTTGAAGGATAGCAAACAGTGCCACTGATGTTCTGATCCACATTTCTTCCTTAATTATGCTAAATGTGATTAAATTTATCGAGGCGCATTCATATCTTGGGAATTGCTTTAAAACACACAAAGCTGATGTAAAGTATAATTTCTTCAGGCAGCATGGAGGGAATATTGGCAAGGTGATTATGTGAATACCTATCCAGAACAGCAAGCAGCTGGTCTCATTTGCAGCCCTTCTTAAACAGAGGCACAACATTAGCATTCATCCAGTCTTCCGGCACCTCACCTATATCTAGCAATAATTCATATATCTGCCTGCACTTTCAGCTAGGTTTCCGTAATGGCCAATGATATCCCAGTTCACATGTATCTATCCACACCACGAGTTTATCTGCCTACCTTAAAATGAATGCAATTTTATCCAACTGACTTTCTTCACTCTGCCACAGCTTGCCCAACTTCTATACTGAATTTCTGTTCCAGCCTCCCACCTGCCTCACTACCACATTGGAGCCCATCCCACTGCCAATCTAGTTTAAACCCTCCCGAGATGTTGGGTCCCCTCCAAGTCAGACAAAGTCAGTCCTTGTACAGGTTACCTGTTCCCCAGAAGAGATTCCAATGGTCCTCTATCTAAATATCTGCCCCCTTCACCAACTCCTCAGCCGCACATTCATCTGTCCTATCTTCCTCCTCCTATCCTCACTAGTGCGGGAGTAATCTAGAGATTACTACCCTCGAGGACAATTTTTTTAATCTTTAGCCTAGCTCCCTGTATTCATTCTGTAGAACCTCTTCCTTTCTACCTATGTTATTTGTGCAAATGTGCGCAATGACTTTTGGCTGCTCCCCCCTCCCCCTTGAGAATGTTCTGAACCTGCTCCAAGACATCCTGAACCCTGGCACCACCATGGCAACACATTATTCTGGAGTTCCATTCGGTGTGGCAGAATCTGATGACTCTCCCCATAACTAACGGTCTGAAGAAGGATCCCAATCTGACATGTCACCTATCTCTGTTCTCCAGAGATGCTGCATGACCTGCTAAGTTACTCCACCCCTTGTTGTTTTTCCCCTTTTAACAGGGGTGGCACGGTGGCACAACGGTAGAGTTGCTGCCTTACAGCAGCAGAGACCCGGGTTCAATACTGACAGCGGGTGCTTGTCTGTACAGAGTTTGTACATTCTTCCTGTGACCTGTATGGGTTTTCTCCGAGAAGCTCCGGTTTCCTCCCACACTCCAAAGACATACAGATTTGTAGGATAATTGGCTTGCTATCAATGTTAAATTTTCCCTAGTGCGTGTAGGGTAGTGTTAATGTGCGGGGACCGCTGGTCGGTGCAGACTAGGTGGGCGAAACGCCTGTTTTCGCACTTCATCTTGAAACAAAACTAAACTAATGATTCTCCCATCACTAGTGCCTTGCCCGATTTCACTCTACCTTGTTGTGCCTCAGAACCAGGCTGGGTGCCGCAGATCTGACTACTACTGTTGCTCTCAGCTGTATGATCATCTCCCTCAACCATTTCTGAAAGGTTGTATATATTCTGAAGTGCTATGGCCACAGTGGACTCCTGCACTCCCTACTTACTTACTGCCTATTATGCCTCCTGGCATGTAGAGCAGCAACGAAGGTCCTCCACTCCTTGTTGATTCCTTCAGTTGCTGTTTCTGTAACATATTTGTTTTACGAGACAGGGTTGTTAGCCTTGTGCTCAACCTCCAACCTGGAGGACCAGTGGATCGCTCTTCGTCTCGCCTCTACCCTCCGACCTGTCCAGCATGAGAGACCCTAACAGGAGACAAATCTCCCGCTGGCATAGCTCTAGGGGTCACTGAGACACGCAAGCTCCCTGACCACGACAAGGTTGCAATCCAACGGGGAGTTACCTACTCCTTTTCCTGGTGATTACCCATCCACTTTGTCTGTACCTGGGTGTGACCTCCTCACTATAACTCCTACCTGTGACACTCTCATTCACCCATCCAGCTGCAGATTCAATTCCTTCACTCAATCAATTCAGAGCAACAGCTGGACACACTTCCCACAGGTGTTGTCCTCAGAGCCACTGGAAGTTTCCTTGACATCCCACATCCTGCTGCTCCAGATGCTGCTTGACCTGCTGAGTTCTTCCAGCAGTTTTTTTTTACTATCCAGGCAAACCTAAATTCTCATTTCAACATCTACCTATGGCCCCGAGACCACGTGTTGCAGTCAGTAGAGTGCTTGCCCCATTTGCTGCTGACAAAAGTGGCAATGGGATCAGGAAATAATTCACGCTCATAAAAAAAACTGCAAAACTGTCAGCACCATTACTTCCGCAACTGATTCTGAAAGTTTGTGACATTCAGAAGCATTAAAACAATTTCAAAAATACTTGAAAATTAAGTTATTGCCAAAATAATTAGGAGTCAGTTATTTCAGAAACCTCATATTTGAAATATTTATATGAACCACAACTACGTTTTAAGCATTTTAACAATCAGCTCCTTGCAGCTGATTGTTTCCATTGAAAACAAAGACAACTTTTTCTGCACTGTCCAACTTAGTGCAGATATTTGGGTAGATTCCCCAGCACAAGTGCTGGTGACCGACAGCAGCATCATGCTCCCAAGCTGGAGACAATAGGTAGAATTGTGCAAACTATCACAATCTACTCACTACAAAAGGGATAGACACAAAATGGAGTAACTCTGCGGGACAGGCGGCATCTCTGGAGAGAAGGAATGGGTGAGGTTTCGGGTCGAGAACTTACTTCAGACCACATTTGCTAATGACTTGAAGAAGAGTCTTGACCCGAAACATGGGATGGGAGATTGCAACCTTCAAATGGTCTGCCCTGTTTCGACGAATGCAATCAACCTGGCGTGCAGAATCAAATAAGATCAAATAGAACAAGTTGTCCTACAGTTTAAGGCTGTGCACACCATACGCAAGAAGAAGAAGACCGGAAACATCACTCGTTGGATGCAATTGTATTTGATGCAATTATTTCATATATGCTCCTGGCATGTTTACTTACCGAGCTTCAAACATTTTCCAGTTTGCTCGTATGAAGTTCCACACCAAAATCCAGCCAATGGGATACTTTGCAACATGTTCAAAAACTCCCCAAGAATGAACCTTGGGGATCTTTGACTCGTCCATAGCATATTGTAAATATCTGCAAAAATAAAGCAAAGAGTTATAAACAATAGACAATAGGGCAGATATGTGTACGAGTAAGCCATTCGGCCCTTCGAGTCAGCACCGCCATTCAATGTGATCATGGCTGATCATCCACAATCATTACCCCATTCCTGCCTCATCCCCATATCCCCTGACTGCTATTTTTAAGAGCTCTATCGAGCTCACTCTTGAAAGCATCCAGAGAACTTGCCCCCACCACCCTCGGAGGCAGAGAATTCCACAGACTCACCGCTCTTTGTAAGAAAAAGTGTTTCCTCATCTCCATTCTAAATTGCTTACTCCTTATTCTTAAACTGTGGCCCCTTGTTTTGGACTCCCCCAACATTGGGGACAAATGTCCTGGCTCTAGCGTGTCCAAACCCTTAACAATCTTATATGTTTCAATGAGATCTCCCCTCATCCTTCTAAACTCCACAGAGTACATGCCAGCTGCTCCATTCTCTCAGCATATGACAGTCCCGCCATCCTTCAGGTACATCAGGCAGCTTTCTTCACTGCCTGATGTGCCTGCATGCTTACTTTCATAGACTGATGTACAAGGACCCCCAGATCCCATTGTACATCCCCTTTTCCCAACTTGACGGCATTTAGCTAGTAATCTGCCTTCCTGTTTTTGCTACCAAAGTGGATAACCTCACATTTATCCGCATTAATCTTCATCTGCCATGCATCTGCCCACTCCCCCAAACTGTCCAAGTAAACCCTGCATCCTCCTCACAGTTCACACTGCCACCCAGCTTTGTGTCATCTGCAAATTTGCTAATGTTACTTTGAATCCCTTCATCCAAATCATTAATGTATATTGTAAATAGCTGCGGTCCCAGCACCGAGCCTTATGGTACCCCACTAGTCACTGCCTGCCATTCTGAAAGGGACCCGTTAATCCCCACTCTCTGTTTCCTGTCTGCCAACCACTTCTCTATCCATGTCAGCACTCTACCCCCAATAACATGTGCCATAATTTTGCCCACTTATCTTCTACGTGGGACCTTATCAAATGCTTTCTGAAAGCCCAGGTAGACTACATCCACTGGCTCTCCCTTGTCCATTTTCCTAGTTACATCTTCAAAAAATTCCAGAAGATTAATCAAGTGTGATTTCCCCTTCGCAAATCCATGCTGACTCGGACTGATCCTGTTACTGCTATCCAAATGATCGGCTATCTCATCTTTTGTAATTGACTCCAGCATCTTCCCCACCACCGATATCAGGCTAACCGCTCTATGATTCCCTGTTTTCTCTCTCCTGCCTTTCTTAAAAAGTGGGATAACATTAGCCAGCCTCCAATCCACAGGAACTGATTCTGAGTCTATAGAAATTTGGAAAATTATCAACAATGCATCCACGATTTCTCAAGCCACTTCCTTAAGTACCCTGGTATGCAGACCACCAGGCCCTGGGGATTTATCAGCCTTCAGTCCCATCAGTCTATCCAACACCATTTCCTGCCTAATGTGGATTTCCTTCAGTTCCTCCCTCACCCCAGATCTTCTGACCGCTACAATATCAGGAAGATTGTTTGTGTCCTCCTAGTGAAGACAGATCCAAAGTACCTGTTCAATTTATCTGCCATATCCTTGTTCCCCGTAATAAATTCAACTTTTCGGTGTTCAAGGGTCCAATTTTGGTCTGAACTAAATTTTTCCTCTGCACATACCTAAGGAAGCTTTTACTATCCTGCTTTATATTCTTGGCTAGCTTACCTTTGTACCTCATCTTTTCTCCCCGTATTGTCTTTTTGGTTATCTTCTGTTCTTTAAACATTATCCAATCCTCTTGCTTCCTGCTCATCTTTGCTACATTGTACTTCTTCGCTTTAATTTTTATACTGTCCCTGACGTCCCTTGTCAGCCATGGTCATCTCTTTCTCCCCTTGGAATCTTTCTTCCTCCAAGGAATGAACTGATCCTGCACCTTTCTGTATTATTCATAGAAACACCTGCCATTTTTGTTCCACTGCTAGTTGTGTGTTTATTAATCGTTTCTTTTGTATGGGTTAGAGGATAAAGTTTCAAATTCATGTCATGAGCTGTGCAACAATTTTGTCCAGTACAAAATCTATATAAGGAAAGATTAATCACCAAAGATTCATTTATGTACATTGTAGAGTGGGAGTACTAGGAGCCCTGTAGTAAACTGTGTTGTAATCCTACTATTATCAAAGGCCTGTAGTGGATGACTGGTGTGGAACAAAGTAGGTTTCTCCCCCATGGGTAGTAGTACATGGTTGCTGATCTCAATTATGATCTTGTGTAGTGTTATTTCTATTTGATACATGGGGAAAGATATTCTTCTTCTTCTGGCGTACTTGTTCTATTTGGTCTTATTTGGTTGTGCACGCCAGGTTGATTACATTCGTCGAAATAGGGTGGACCACGTGAAGGTTGCAATCCCCCACCCCGGGGAAGGATATTAATTCCGGGTGAAGATGAGCCCGTGTCAAAGGATAGAGAGTACAAATCTCAAATATTCTAGTTATGGTTTACGTAGAACATCTGATCATTTATTTTATATTTATTTGCGGTTGTGTTTAATGTTCATGTAAAATTGCAGCATGAGAATTTCGCTTTTGCAGTCCTGGTCCATATTACAAGTAAACGCTCTTGAACTTTTCACAAATCAGTGGATAAGTTACCCAAAAAAAGGACAAAACCATTTTTCTCGATACACTTCAGCTGAACAGATTTAATAGCCATTTCAGAAACATGACTGTGATACCCAACAATTAGAACGTACAGTACAGGAACAGGCCCTTCAACCCACAACGTCTGTGATAAACATGATGCCAAGTTAAAATAATCTCCTCTGCCTCATGTGATCCACTTACTTTGATTCCCTGCATATCCATATGCCAAATAAAAGCCTATTAATCACCATTATTATATCTGCTTTCATCATCACCCCCAGCAGTGTTTTCGGTGCACTCTCTGTAAAAAAAAACCTTGCCCTTCACATCCACTTTAACCTTTCCCCTTAGTCTATTCCACCGAGTCTTTGACTTTTCCTCCCTGGGAAAATGCTCTGTCTGTCTAACTTCTCCATGTCTCACATAACTTGTATGGTTCCCCTTCTCAGCCTCCGACATTCTAGATAAAGCAATCCAAGGTTGTTCTATTCTACTGCTCTTTATAGCTAATGCCTTCTAATCCAGACAGCATTCGAGTTTACCTCTTCTGCGCTCTCTCCAAAACCTCCACATTTTATCAGCATTTTATCAGGATGCATCACAGCTTGGTTTGGGAACAGCTCCATCCAGGACCATAAGAAATTGAAGCAAATTGTGGATACCATCCAGGCCATCACACAAACCAACCATCACACACACACACACACACACACAAACCTCACCCATTCCTTCTCTCCAGAGATGCTGCCTGTTCCTCTGAGTTACTCCAGCATTTACCTTCGATTTATAGTAGGATCTGCAGTTCCTTCCAACACATGACCTCCCTTCTATTGATTCCATTTATACCTCGTGCTGCCTACGCAAGGCCAGCAGCATAATCAAGGACGAGTCGCACACTGGACACTCGCTTCTTCTCCCCTCTCCCATCAGGCAAAAGGAAAAGAGTGAAAATGCACACCACAAGACTCAGGGACAGTTTCTTCCCAGCTGTTATCAGGGAACTGAATCATCCTACCTCAACCAGAGAGCAGTGCTGAACTACTATCTACCTCTTTGATGTCCCTCGGACTATCCTTGACCAGACTTTTCTGGCTTTACCTTGCACTAAACGTTATTCCCTTATCATGTATTTATACACTGTGAATGGATTGATTTTAATCATGTATTGTCTTTCTGGGGACTGGTTAGCACACAACAAAAAGCTTTTCACTGTGCCTCTGTACACATGACAATAAACTAAACTGATCTGAAGCTGAACTGAACCACATCAACTTTGGGATAACTTCATGTGTGAAGTTATCAACATAATAGTTACATTATTTAAATAGTATTTGATTGGGAAATGTTGATGTACAAAGAAATGAGAGTGTTCTTGCACACTAGTCACTGAAAGTAAATATGCAGATGCATCAGGCAGTAAAGGCAACAGAGTTGGCTGTCATACCCAGACAATTTAGTTTCCAGACCAAGGATACCTTACCACAATTTTTTAGAGCCCTGCTGAGGTCAGACGTGTCTTCGTTTCCTTAGCTAAAGAAATGATATACTTACTGCAGAGAGAATGCAATAAATGTTCACCTGACTTAAGGAAGAGGTTAGAGAGAGTCTGGAATTGGGGCACAGAGAGATTAAATGGCATGAGGAAACTGGAATCCCAGAGAGTTCAAAATAACTGTACGGAGTTTGTACGTTCTCCCCATGACCTGCATAGGTTTTCTCCAAGATCTATGGTTTCCTCCCACACTCTAAACGTACAGGTTTAGAGGTTAATTGGCTTGGCTAGTTGGTTCAGACTCAGTGGGCCGAAGGAGCTGTTTCCGTGCTGTATTTCTAAACTAAACATGGGAAACCGATGCATATGAAATTGAGAAGAGATGGGAACCTGGCTAAAAGGAGCCAGGAATCATGTCACTGTTATTGTATGCAGTGTGAGAACCAGAATTCTGGTGAGTTTTAGGAAACATGGAAAGTCCAGGTGACCTTAAAGGTAATCAAGTGAGAATCAGATATGTTGCAAGCGAATACAGCAAATAAGACTCAGTGATTTTAAAGAGAGCCTGGAATGAGGGCCAAGTACGTTTAAGAGGAATGCTGGAACTGGAGCCTGTTGAGAAACATGTCTCAATTGGTGAAAGAGAACATAGAACTGGGCTGTGATATGTTAACGAGAACCTGGAAACCAGTATGTCAGAGGGAGTATGGAAACTGGAGCTTCAGTAAACAAGATACCAAACATTTGAGAATTGTCAGATAGCAGATTATCGGAGTTTCACTGTACCTGGTTAGCATCCATGGATCTGTGGTACAAGCCATAGCTCTCAGTAGATCTAGATCATCTGATATGGAAATATGCATTTGATAAATTGAAAATGCAAAATCCCATTCTATGATGGTGCCGGCTTTAATAGCACCACAGTAGATTACTTTTCTGAGGCGATGTGGAATTCTGAAAGAAAGGTTTTCACATTCTTCTTCAATTTATTCATCCAAGACACTCTTATCAATCAAATTGACATTGTAAGCTTTTTTCTGATGACTATGCTTGAACTTTTGACATGCACTCCTGGCAAGTGATCCTTCATCAAGAATGCAGCACTGAAAGTTACTGTTCACCTCTTAAGCTCATATAATTTCCTCATGCGGCACATTTAAGTATTGCAGAATACATTGGATTCAATATGATGCAGATGCTTTCGTAATTCCAGCACTTATTTTTATAACTTCTCTGAGTCTTGCAAGAAAATCTTCTGCTGCAAAATGACATTGCACATATAGTATTAATCTTAATGACTAAGATTGAAAATGAATTAGTTGAGATTGCTCTTGCAACGCCACAATGGATGACCCATCAGTCTGTAGAATCAAAAGAACCCCAAAATTATGGTAATATGTACTTCAGCTTTGGTGATTATATTGATGTAAATCTGACCTCTTGTGAAGAGAAAGGGGTCAGCTTTATCAGTAGCAGCGATTCTACATCCACTATTTAGTATATTTAGGAAACCCTGGGACTTTCTGCTCTCTTTTTCCTTTCTGACCCCATGATTACATAAGGTAAGAAAAACATACAGTAGAACTGATGTGAATGGGTGATCAATTGTCAGTATGGACTCAGTGGGCCAAAGGGCCTATTTCCTAGCTGTATCTTACAACAAAATTAAAATAAGAAATCTGTCTTTTGCTTTGCCATGCATGCCTTCAATGGGAATGGTATTGAGTACAAATGTTGGAACATCATGATGCAAATGTAACACCTGGAGTACTGGTAGCCCAGCTATAGGATGCGTGTTATGAAGTTGGAAAGTGCTAAAATAGATTCATTAGAATGTCACATGGGCTTGGGTTGGAGGGAGAGGTTGAAAAGGCTGCAAAATTTTCTTTGGAGCATAGGAGGCTGATAAGTGATCTACTGAGGAGTACAAGATCATGAGAGGCATAGATAAAATGATCGTTATCTATCTATTTCTCCAAGGTAAAGGATTTGAAAATTAAAAGACAAAAGGCTACGATGAGATTGGAGAGATTTAAGAAGAACCTCAACCAAGTAGAGAGTAGTTCATATCTGGAACAAGCTGCCAGAAGAAGCTATTAGAAGTGATTATAGAAACATAGAAAATAGGTGCAGGAGTAGGCCATTCGGCCCTTCAAGCCTGCACCGCCATTCAATATGATCATAGCTGATCATCCAACTCAGTATCCTGTTCCTGCTTTCTCTCCATACCCCCTGATCCCATTAGCCGCAAGGGCCACATCTAACTCGCTCTTAAATATAGCCAACGAACTGGCCTCAACTACCTTCTGTGGCAGAGAATTCCACAGATTCACCACTCTGTGTGAAAAATGATTTTCTCATCTTGGTCCTAAAAGACTTCCCCCTTGCCCTGGACTTCCCCAACATTATAAAACATTGTGGGCCAAATGGATTCTTGGGCTGGCAGCTCAGTCACTCAGGCGTAGTGGGCTGGCAGCTCAATCACTCAGGCCTGGTGGGCTGGCATCTCAGTCACTCAAGCCTGGTGGGCTGGCAGTTCATAAACTGCCAGACATTCTGCCCAAAACAGGTGAGAGACTCTGTGAGAGAGAAGGCGGAGAGGATGGAGAATCAATTTTAGACATTTTTCATCTTTTTCTGCAGATCACAGCAATGAACTTGGCCTGGATCTCCCAGGGAGCAAATGAAGGGAGGGAGAAAATTACTGGGATGAGGTTTAATACTTGTAGAGAGAATGCTTACTGATAGGCCGAAGGGATTCATGTGCTAGTATAGGCCTGATGGGCCAAAGGGGCTGTTTAAAATAAAACAAATCTGAGTGAAATCTCAGTGAAAGGCACTTTTCTGGACTCTTCCTGGGCTGGCACAGGCCTTTTGGGCCAAAATGCTCCTCCTGGGCTAATACGGGCATAATATAATACGGGCAAAAGGGACTGGTATCCCGGCTAATAGGGGGCTTGTGGGCCGAAATAAGTGGTTTGAGGCAGGCCAAATAACTCATTTCATTTCATCTCCAATTGCATTGTAGTTTCAAGCACAGGGCAGGCCGAAGAGCTCATTGCATTTTCTTTTCACTTCCATTACCATTGCAGTTTCAAGCAGAGGGCAGGCCAAGCCAAACAACTGATTGCATTTTCACTTAATTTCCATTGCCATTGCACTTTCAAGCACAGGGCAGGCTCAAGCCAAACAGCTCATTGCATTTTCACTACATTTGCATTGCCATTGAAGTTTCAAGCACATGGCAGGCTCAAGCCAAACAGCTCATTGCATTTGAACGTCATTTCCATTACCATTGCACATTCAAGCACAGGGCAGGCCCAAGCCAAACAGCTCATTGCATTTTCACTTCATTTCCATTGCCATTGCAGTTTGAAGCACAGGGCAGGCTAAACATTAAGGGGTAACTAATCATTTATTTAAGTACATTGCATTGTCACAGTTTTCTGTAGTTTCCCAGCTCAGACAGAGAGTCGTGACCTCTCCCTCGCCATCTTGCAGACAGACTGAGCCACACTCACACTTCCGGGTTTTAAGGTCCCTCCCACTCCCACTGGAAGGGGCGTGGCCTTCATGGCGGTGATTGACAGGAGAGAGAATATCAAGATTTTTTAAACAATAATGAGTCTTATTTTTCATCGATAGGAAAAATCCTTGGGCCTGCACTTGCTCAGACGACTCAGAGTAAGATGGCCAAAAAATAATAATCACAGCCATATGTGGTAGCGATGTTTCTAAAATCAAAGCACAGTGCAAACAGGAAGTGGTCAAGATGTAACTTTTAATTATATAGATTTGGTCGATATACAGATAGGAAAGGTTTAGCAGGCTCTGGGCCAAATGCAAATAAATGGGCCAAACACAGTGTGCCAGCTTGGTCAGCATGGACAAGTGAAAGAAGGGCATTTTTCTATTGTGTATAATTCTATGACTCACACTCATCGTTATTTATTTTTGCCAAGAAGTGAATTGCATGAGATATAGCTTTGGAAGGGAGGGAAATTAAGATTGGCCACAAATGTGACAAGGCTCAGTGACTGATGGTATTCCTTCTTTTGCTCTGATACTAATAATAAAGGCCAACGACTTTAGTATTGTTCATTTACTTACGTATTAACAGCTGGATTACTCATAAACTGCGTAAAGAGGCTTGTTGCTCGATCCAGACAATCTTTTAGATTAAGTTGGCACACTGTTTCTAGAGTTAAAACAAACAATGATCTGGAACACAAGTTAAGAAGAAGTGTCAGCGGCATTTATTTTACTACACCCCTATATTTATACTGAACTACTTTTTCCATCTTTGATTTCGAAAATTACAGAACGTTCTTAATGCAAGCATACATCACAAGAACTGTTTGTTTTCATCCATGTCATTTCATCTGAATCTTTTCTCATCCGTGGATCTATGACCCGGTTTATGGGATATCTGCTTCGACAGGTAAATAAAGTAGATGGTTCAAGGACCAGTGAGCACAAATTTAAAGTGGTGATCAAAAAGCATGAGTATAAATTTTTTTTTAAAGTGAATATTGGTTGTGAGCTGAAATTCTTTGCTTTTGAAAGATGGAGACGGGTCAGTCAGGGTTTTCCAAAATAAAAAGAGCGAGCTCTGAATAGAAAATCACCTATAATTTTGTGTATACAGTTACAGGATCACTAGAATAACTAAATTAGTAATTCATTTCTTGGGGCTTTGCGTGGAACACACTGCGGTGAAAGGTGCTAAATTATATGTATTATATGTAATATCATGAACAATACAATTGAATCAGGCCATTCAGATCAACTAATCGATGGTGGGATACAAAATACTAGAGTAACATCCATCTCTGAAGAACATGTTTCAGGTTGGGACCCTTCTTCAGACAGTACAGTCCTGTCTGAAGGGTCCCGACCCAAAATGTCACCTATCCATCTTCTTCAGAGATGCTGCCTGACCCGCTGAGTAACTCCAGAATTCTGTATCCTTTTATCTGAGCCAGCATCTACAGTTCCTTATTTTTACAAATCAGTGGTAGGTGGTTACATTTCACACAAGCCTCCCTAGAGTTAATTACCGCTAATCCAAGCTGTATTGGAACACCTTTACATTCCTTTCTCCATGACATACTTATCTAGTTTCACCTTAAGTGCATCCATGTGATAATCCTGATTATAAAGGATTTGCACTTAAATTATTTAATGGGTATATTGGACACTGGGAACGTATTCATTCCTTATCCCCAGCTTCTGCCTGACCTGCAGATTTCATCCAGCACTTTGTAGATTGCACAAGATCCCAACACCTGCAGTATCTTGCTTCTGCACTATATTTTGAGCAGTTAACAAACCTATCAATGTGATGAGAAAGATTCCCTGGTGCTACATTTGTCATATGTGCCACTGCAGAGTGAACATCTTTTTACATATATTACACATGCAAATGCAGGCATTTGTGGCGCCATTATTGTTGCAATTAGTGCCAGATTTGGGAGCTACTTCAGGATGTTTGCCCTCTATTTCAGAAGTGAGACTATGCCTAGGTCTAAAACTAGCAATGTTACAAAATTTTGAGATTTAAAAAATCAAGTCTGCAATTTATCCCATCAGATAAAGCATAAAAAGTTTAATTTGACACCTAATTCACTTTCATATCTTCAGTAATAAGAAAGTTATGACCATTTTCATACTCGGAAATTAGCATCTTGTTCGCCATTGCCTTTCAATTGACTCAACTCAAAAGCTGTGATCTAGAAGTCAAAAGCCCATAACTTTCTTAAAAATTAAGAGAACTCAATGAAATTTTCAGTTATTATAGATTGAAGCATTCTGAAACAAATATGAAACAATCTTACTTGGATGACCTGAAATTAAAGCATATAATTAGTTAGTTATCTAATTGTAGCTAATTACAAAATTCAATGAGTAGATCTAAACATCTATCCATTTCTTAAGAAAAGATTAAAAAAAATTTCAATTGCCCAAGTGTCCAAATAACATTCACACAATAATCCACAATAAAACATAATTTTTAAATCTCATTTTCATGAATTTATAGGCTAAATGGAAGGAATTTCGTGTTTAATGCCTGTAAATTAATGGCCATTTAAATCAACTTGCGAGTGGGTTTTAATGGAATGTGGTGGATTGGAATGTTGCGGTTTGCGGTGAAGTCAGTATGAAAAACACTGCCGGTTCATACATTTTTTTTGTCCCCTTTTCGCAACATGAAAATGTGATTAAAGCCTTCCTAAAAACCAAGTTTTTATGTAAAAATAAACTGTGTAGCTTCTTTTATCACCTACCTTATGTCCGTTCCGCTGTCACCGTTCAGAGCTTTAGAAGATGATTTTTAAACTACTCTAGTTAATAAATAATCTAGCGTAGTTTAAAAATAGCTTTATGAATGAAATGTCGGAGTGATTTCTCTTTAGCGACAAAATCGCCCGACATGGATCGACTTGGACTGCCTAGAAAAAAATCAGCATTTTAAACCCGCCCCCCTCTGAAAGGCGCCAAAGTCGCGCACACGGGGAGCGGCAGAACTGCAGCGCTGCTAAAGGTAGGTATTGTAACATACCTACTAAAACAAGTTCATAATACATTCCATAAAAATGCTGAAATCCATAGACGAAGAGGTAGGCACATTTGTCAAAGAGTACCAAAGGACAAATTTAACTACACCGAGGAGTGATCTAAAGTTTTGGAGAAAGGAAGGTTGGTGTGTATATTTTTGTTTCTGCATAATTGATTTTGGAATGAAAATATCAGTCATTTAGTTTGCACTATATGGTTAAAAGCAAGACTCAAAGGTAAAGTTAAGAAGAATTCTTAGGGAAACTATATTTGGGAAATAGTAAACTGGATTTGGAGGAGCCAAAATAGGCAAATAAGCAAGTAAACTACAGAATTTGTGGCACAAAATAAGTAACCAGTTAATTCATTATCAATCGGCAGGCATTTATAATACTTACATATTAATTTCATCATTATTAGTATTATTGAAATCATGATTGATTAATTTCATCTGATAATGATAAAATGGAACAACTCTGTCGAAGAAGAATTTCTAGAAGCAGAAACATAATTAAATTCTCAATGAAATAATATAAAGTGTTTATCAATTACACTGTGGATTTTCATTCATGCTATTCAATTGACAAGACATTGCTGTTATGTAAACAGTTAAATCCAAGCTGAAATCAAACCGCCCCTATTTTGGGGCATGTGAGCCGTGAACCATTTCACCATGTATGTTTGAATGAAAAGTTTGAAAATTTCCAGGGACGATTCTGAGTCTTATTTCAATACTGTTGGCCAATTGACAGAAATCTGCTGTAGTGGGAAACCCCCAATCTAAGTCAGGTTAGGTTAGGTAAGGGGGAGACCTGCGTGTCCTTCTACACCGGTCACTGAAAGTTGGCGTGCAGGCAGTGAAGAAAGCTAATGGAATGTTGGCCTTCATAACAAGAGGATTTCAGTATAGGAGTTGAGAAGTTATTCTGCAGTTGTATAGGGCTCTGGTAAGACCTCATCTGGAGTATTGTATACAATTTGAGGAAGGACATCCTTGTGATTGAGGCAGTGCAGCGTAGGTTCACAAAACTGATCCCTGGGATGGCGGGACTGTCATATGAGGAAAGATTGAAGAGATAGGCTTGTATCCACTGGAGTTTAGAAGGATGAGGGGGTATCTTATAGGAACATATAAAATTATAAAAGGACTGGACAAGCTAGATGCAGTAAAAATGTTCATATGTTAGGCGAGTCCAGAACCGGGGGCCACAGTCTTAGAATATAGGGGAAGCCACTTAAGACAGAGGTGAGAAAAAACGTTTTCACCTAGAGAGTTGTGAATTTATGGAATTCCCTGCCACAGAGTGCAGTGGAGGCCAAGTCACTGGATGGATTTAAGCTAGTTAGAGCTCTAGGGGCTAGTGGAATCAAGGGATATGGGGAGAAGGCAGGCACGGGTGATTGGTTGGGGACGATCAGCCATGATTGCAATGAATGGCGGTGCTGGCTCGAAGGGCCTCCTACTGCACCTATTTTCTAGGTTTCTATGTCACTGCTGGGAATACAGTGGTTCAAAGGCAAATATTGTTGTGGGGAAAAAGCACCTGGATTAGAAAGCGAACGTTATGACTTGGGTGGATGATTGGGCTATAAATCAAGAACTTCAGTTAGGATTTAGATTGAGACCCAAGACGGTGCCAGTTCATGACGTTGGTCCGGGATGATACTCAAAAAGATCCTGATTTGAGGTATTTGGAAGCAAGCCATGCATTTTTCAGGGAGCCATGAATAGAAGAACAGGAAGTGATATCAAGATCATAACACCTTATGCGATACAGCAGAATTAGGCTATGCAGCCCATCGATTCTACTCGACCATTCAATTGGCGTCACCTAGGCGTGAACTCTTGGCCATTGCTTCTACGTGGCTGTCCATGACAAATTGCTGGTGAAATTGAAGCTTTCGACCATCTCTACTTTGGCGCCATCAATGCATACCAGGGTGTGTGTACTGTGTCTGAAGTCGATCACAATCTCCTTTCTATTGCTAACATTGAAGTAGAGATTATTGTTATGGGCCCAGGTTATGAGATTCCCAATCTCCTTCCTGTACTTCGCCTGGTTATAATTTGATATCCAGTCCACTACAGTGGTATCGTTTGCATACTTGTAAATTGAGCTGGATTGGTATTTGGATACGGTGTCATGAGTGTATACAGGCTCAGAACACATTCTTGTGGGGCACCAATTTTGAAGAATGTAAAGAAGCTTGAAAGGGCACACCGCCTGACTCAGGAACAGCTTATTTTCCCCTCTGTTGTTGGGCTTCTGAATGGTCCTTTTATAAGCTGGGGCACTGTCCAATTTACCTCTACTTCATTGAGGTCATTCCCCTTTGCCCTATCTATAGTACTTGAGTTTGACTTGATTACATTTATGTATATAATATTTGATATGTTTGGATAGCATACAAAACTAAGCATTTCATTATGCCGTGATACACATGACATTAATTATCCTAAACCAGTGTTTTTTTAAATTTCTCTCTATTCAACTATTCTTTAGTCAAATGATTATCAATTTTGATAACAAATTAAGACACAGTACAGATTGTTTTAAGTTGGTGACAGTGTAAAATACAAGTTATGAGCCTGGCTGATTTTTTATTTAAACATTGTTCCTGATTTTCTTTTTCCATTGAATTTGAGAGCTAAAATAAGCATAAATGAAATTAGCATATTGAATTATTGCGTGTGCATTGAGTAACAGTCTTTCATTACACTGTTAAATATTAGACGATAAACATAGGATTCATAATAATGGATACCTTATAAAGCCCATATGATGAGGTTGCCGTTAACATAGATTCAATGTGTTTTAAATGTTCCATGGTGCTGAGCCATACTAGGTTTTCCTTTTCCTTTGCAAGATACACAGTCATCTCCAATGCAATTTCAATGTCAACATGTCCAACCCTGTCAGATAACATATCAATCACAATTAATTTCATTGAAAACCTGTAATTGCTTCTGCAATATTTTGGTTGTTAATTGTTCATCTCGTCAGGTTGGAAGCCGGTGACCAGTGGGGTGCCTCAGGGATCTGTGTTGAGTCCACTGTTCTTTGTCATGTACATCAATGATCTGGATGATGGGGTGGAAAATTGGATAAGTAAGTATGCAGATGATACTAAGATAGGGGGTGCTGTGGATAATGAAGTAGATTTTCAAAGTCTACAGAGAGATTTGGGCCATTTGGAAGAGTGGGCTGAAAGATGGCAAATGGAGTTTAATGCTGATAAGTGTGAGGTGCTACACCTTGGCAGGACAAATCAAAATAGGACTTACATGGTAAATGGTAGGGAATTGAGGAATGCTGTGGAACAGAGGGATCTAGGAATAACTGTGCATAGTTCCCTGAAGGTGGAATCGCATGTAGATAGGGTGGTAAAGAAAGCTTTTGGTGTGCTGGCCTTTATAAATCAGAGGGGATTTACTAGAATGTTGCCTGGGTTTCAGCAACTAAGTTACAGAGAAAGGTTGAACAAGTTAGGTCTTTATTCTTTGGAGCGCAGAAGGTTCAGAGGGGACTTGATTGAGGTCTTTAAAATGATGAAAGGGATAGATGTGGATAAGTTGACGTGCATAAGCTTTTCCCATTGATGGTAGGAAATTCAAACAAGAGGGCATGACATGAGAATTAAGGGACAGAAGTTTAGGGGTAACATGAGGGCGAACTTCTTTACTCAGAGAGTGGTGGCTGTGTGGAATGATCTTCCTGCAGAAGTGGTGGAGGCAGGATCGATTTTACCATTTAAAAGTAAAGTGGATAGGTATATGGACGGGAAGGGAATGGAGAGGTATGGTCTGAGTGCAGGTAGATGGGACTAGGAGAAAATAAATGGTCGGCATGGACTGGAAGGGCCGAGAAGGCCTGTTTCCGTGCTGTAATTGTTATATGGTTATATGGTTAATGTTTGGAGTTTGATTGAGCTTTTTCCTCCTCACCTTTCCTTATCACTTCCTAGACTAGGTCCGCCAGCCAGCCTGATACAGAATCTTAGATAAAACAAATTGCCGGAGTAACTCAGTGGGTCAGGAGGATATGGATAAGTGAGGTTTTGGATTAGTACCCTTCCATGACGTCCAGAAATGCTGCCTGATCCCGCGATTTAAACAATAATGTTATGTTTTACTCTAGATTCCACCATCTGCAGTTTCTTGCATCTACAAAACTTAGATATTTACCTGGATTTAAAATAAATTACATGCACTGCAACTCTTAACCTTGGGTTATTTTCACTTATGACAAGCCATCTCCTATAGACCCCTAAATTCTGCACTTACAGATAGGATGCATTTTGACATGATTTTTCCTTTCAGTTAGAATACTATCCCTAGATTCTATATACTATTTTTCTAGTATCAAAGGCCATTCTTACAGAAGAGGTTAATGAACGTATAATAGAAAGTTAATTGGCTAAAAATTGGATTGCTCTCAAAGGAGGTACTAATCTTGCAATCTGAAGTCAACCAGAGTCTATTTGGTCCAGTCTGAAGAAGGGTCTCGACCCGAAACATCGCCTATCTCCTTCGCTCCTTAGATGCTGCTGCACCCGCTGAGTTTCTCCAGCTTTGTGTGTAACCCCAGAGTCTATTTATGTGGGGAATGTTCAGTGAAGTGCAACAACAAAAGCTTGTACTTCAGAAAACTTTACTCTGTGGACCTCAGCACCTTTTGGAGAACTGGTGGTAAGTGCATGACCTTTGAATATTCTTAGAGTATTGTGAATGCGGAGTTGAGATTCACTGTTTCTTCCCTTGGGATCCACAGGTCTACCTTCAATGCCTCTCTAGTAACTATAACACATGTAGTTCATGCTATAGGACCACCACAGAAATGCTCATGGCTAGGCAGTTTAAATTGAGAAAAAGCAGTGTAACATACTGCATAATATTCACAATATCAGGTATTTGGATCACACCAATTCATTATCCTTACAGTCAAAATTATTAAAATTAGCAGATCTGGTTGCATTTAAAACAGCACAGATAATGTTTAGGGCCAAAAATAAAAACTTACCTGGAAATATACAAAAATTATGCAATGAGCGAGTGGGGGGGTTATAATTTAAGAAGAATATTTAATTTCAAGGTACAAAGAGTCCGCATGACAAGAAAAACTTTTTGTATTTCAGTCTGTGGAGTGGGATTGTGGAACAGTTTGAATGTGGAGTTAAAGCAATGTCCAAACATGAACCAGTTCAAAATGACATACAAAAAAACTTTTTTCACAAGGTACAGGGATGAAGGGGATGCTTGACAAACAGGGGTTAATGTTTATGTATTTATTTTATTTATTATTTATTTATGTTTTTTGGTTACTTCATACATATTACTTGTATGTGTTTATCATTTGTATGTATATATATGTATGCATTTCTAAAAATTGTCTGGGGTGCGTCTATGGTTAAATTGTATTTTAAATGAATAATTAGCTATTGTAGATTATATATTGTATATTATGTTACATATTACATTGCTATTGATACATTATGATTATTGTTATTATTATTATTACTATAAGCAATGTTATTAATAATGGTGATAATAATAATAATAATTATTAATTAATTGATTATTAAATATGGAAGAAGGGTTTAGGAAGAAGGGGTGAGATTAAATAAGTTATTCTTCTTCTCACTCCTTTACGAGCTTGTAAAGAAAAAGTGTTGGACATTTCAATTTTGCTTTATGCTTTTCGTTGCTTTGCAAATATTGCCTGGAATGTCCAATTGTTTGACTATTTCGATTTGTTGTTGTTATTTATTCCTATTTATGTCTTTACTTGTTCGGAACAAATAAATAAACAAACAAACTACATTTATCATGCCTCAAAGTGGCAGCCTCAGTACTCAAAATGGACCAATTGTCAATTAACCAAATTACCTTTCAAATCATTTCATGCAACGATTGGAGCTATACGATAGTATGCTTCATTGGGAGTAATTAACAATTTGTTAAAGGCACAAAAAAGTGACCTGTTTTTCCTGGCAACAAACAAATTTCAAGCATTGCAATTGAAAGATGGTGAAGCCCAATCAATTCCATACTTCCAAGGCAAAACTCACCGTGCAAGATGAAATGCATCACTGATCATCTGTGCTCTGTTAATAACTGGAATTGCCTATGATAGAAAAGGTCTCAGAATTTCAGTAAATTATACAGTAGCAATCAATACATTTAAAATATGTAGTCCACATCAAGATATTAATTTTCTTCTACACTTAGACTGCTTTTCCAATTCTGTCTTCATGCTCAGATCAATCAATAAATTGGCCAGCACAAATCCTCCAATAGGTAAGAAGGGTTTAGAGGGAGATGGGCCATATGCTGGCAAAGTGGGATTAGCCAGGAGTGGCAAGTTGATCGGTATGGATAAGTGGCCAAAGGATTTATTTCCTTGCAGTATATAGCTCTATGACGGTACCAGATAATGTCAGTAGATCATATCTGGAAGCTAGGCGTGAGCCACATGCATTCACAACTCATCTCCCTGCCATGTGCAAATCTAAAATTTAGTAATCTGGCTTTCTAAAGCTAGCTCAATTTTAACTGATGAAGCCCTATTCCATGGAAGGCTTTTTGCATGCATAAGTATTATTATGTTTGGAGATGGTGTTGGGGTGGTGTCTAGAACATCTCTTCTCCATCCTGTAGCTCAGAAATTTTTGACCAGGAGAAAGCCATGTCCTTCATACTGAGCAATCAAGCTTGTTTGAATATTTCATTCAAAATCCAGTAAAAAAAAATCAGTGTTTTTCTAAAAATAAAAATTGAAACAAAAATATTAAATTTAAAAACAAAAAAAGAATTCCATATTTATTGAAATTCATCTAATTTTATTTCAACTGGTCAGTACTTTATCTTCTGCAGTCACTTCTCTCTGTTGTGGCAAATGGATTCAATGTTCCTGCACTAGGTATGTCCTGATATCGATTTGCCAACCCAATTCCCATCAATAATCAGCATTGGAGCACAGTCTAGGCAAAAAGCCAAAACATTTGGGATGTAGACAAAAAAGCTAGAGAAACTCAGTGGATGTGGCAGCCTCACCTGCTGAGTTTCTCCAGCTTTTTTGTCCACCTTCGATTTTTCCAGCATCTGCAGTTTTTTCTAAAACATTTGGGACATTCATTCTTGATGGAATCTCATACTCAGTAGCTGTTGGAGAAATACCACTTTTCCTAAGCAACAAATGTTAAAGTACATAAATTAAGTTCTCCATAGCTCCCTTAAGATTTGAACTCTGGAAAACCATTTTTCCGCACTGTACACATTGAATAGTACTTTCTTCCTTTAAAGTAGTAGAACATAAAAACATAGAAACATAGCAAATAGGTGCAGGAGTAGGCCATTCGGCCCTTCGAGCCTGCACCGCCATTCAATATGATCATGGCTGATCATCCAAATCAGTATCCGGTACCTGCCTTCTCTCCATACCCCCTGATCCCTTTAGCCACAAGGGCCACATCTAACTCCCTCTTAAATATAGCCAATGAACTGGCCTCAACTACCTTCTGTGGCAGAGAATTCCAGAGACTCACCACTCTCTGTGTGAAAAATGTTTTTCTCATCTTGGTCCTAAAAGATTTCCCCCTTTATCCATAAACTGGACACCTTGTTCTGGACTTCCCCAACATCGGGAACAATCTTCCAGCATCTAGCCTCTCCAACCCCTTAAGAATTTTGTAAGTTTCTATAAGATCCCCCCTCAATCTTCTAAATTCTAGGGAGTACATATATAACCATATAACAATTACAGCACGGAAACAGGCCATCTCATTTGGGAGATCTACCCCATCTCTTTTGGCTCTGCAGATAGCTGTCCACTCAGTCTCTCCAATGGACCAATTTTATCCCTTTGCTATTAATATAGCTGTAGAAACCCTTTGGATTTACTTTCACCTTACTTGCCAAAGCAACCTCATATCTTCTTTTAGCTTTTCTAATTTCTTTCTTAAGATTCTTTTTACATTCCTTATACTCCTCAAGCACCTCATTTACTTCATGCTGCCTATAATTATTGTAGATAATTTTTTCCGAACAAGATGTCCAATTTCCCTTGAAAACCAGGGCTCTTTCCAATTTTTACTGGTTCCTTTCAACCGAACAGGAACATAAAGATTCTGTACTCTTAAAATTTCCCCTTTAAATGTCCTCCATTTCTCTTCTACATCTTTCCCATAAAACAAAATGTCCCAGTTCACTCCTTTTAAATCATCCTTTTAATCCTAATAATCCTTTTAAAACATTTAGTAGATGCCATTTTTTGGCACATTTTGTACAAAACGCCAAAGCAAATTGATGCAACGCAATTATTAAATAGAATCTAATCAATTTGTTGTGCAAGGCAGACTAGGCAAAAATAATATGAGCATCAGTCAACAGCTGTGAATCTGATCTTTGTAAGTGCTGACTGGGAAGGATAAAAGCCAAAAGCCGAACAATTTCATGGGGAACACCTGATGATCATTTCAAGTAATTGTTTAGGAATAAGCAGAAAGAACATTTTAGAGCACCCCTGATGGCCGAAAGCCATTGAAGACCAGAGAGCTGTTACATTCCCCAGAAGGTTACATGGAACATTAAGAACATGGAACAGTACAGCTGCAGAACGGGCCTTTCAGCCCACAATATCTGTGTCAAGATGATGCCAAGTTAATCTCTTCTTCTGAACATGATCCATATCCCTCCATTCGCCGCACATCCATATGCCTGTCGAAAAGCCTCATCATATGTGCTTCCACCACAATCTCTCGCTGATCAATCCAGGCACCCACCACAATCTGATTAAAAAGATTTGATCCACACATCTCCATTAAACTTTCCTCCACTGATCTTAAAGCTATCCCCACTAATTTTTGACATTTCTACCTTGCGGAAAAATGTTCTGACTACCAATGTTTCTCATGATTTTACACACTTCTATCATGTCTCCCCTCAGCCTCCGAAGCTCCAGAGAAAACAATACGTGTGTGCCCAACCTTTCCTTGTAGATAATATAATCTAATCCAAGAATAATTCTGGTTAACCTGTTATGTATCATCTTCAAAGCTTCCACATCCTTCCTATAATGGTGCGACCAGCACTACACACAATACTCCAAATGCAGACTAATCAAAGATTTATAGAACAGTAATGACTTCCTGACTCTTATATTTAATGCTTTGACTGATGATGCTAAGCATACCATATGCCTTCTTTACAACTTTATGTACTTGTGGTACCACTTTCAGAGAGCTGTGGACTGGGACCCCAGGATCTCAATGTCCACCAATGCTGTTAACATTATGCATTCCTTCACAGTTGATCTCCCAAAGTTCAGCCCTTGCTCTAATTAAACACCATCTGCCATTTATTCGGCCATATCTGTAACTGATCTAAATCTCGCTAATATCCTTTGATAGTTTTTCTCGCTGTTTGCAACTTCACCAAAGTTGTTGTCTGCAGACTTATTATCCAACCCATCCACATTCATCTTCAGTGAGAGTCTCTACTGATTAACTTGGGTGGTTTGGTAGACAGTCACAGGATGCAAATCAATGGGGTCACCAATAATTGCAATGTCTCTTATCATTCTAGTTATGAGTTCCATCTGTTCAATTAAACAATGAACCACAACAAGGACACAACTCCATTGAAGAGAAGGACATGCAGGCTCAGATGTTACCTGATAGCTGTCGCATTTAAAAAAAAAAAAATCATTCAGGGCATGTGGGTGTTGCAGATGACATTAACATTTATTACTTATCCCTAACTACCCTTAAATTATGAGGTAGGCAGGACTCAATCACATTGGTGCCAAGTCATATGTAGCCAGAGTAAGGATAACAGATTCCCTCCCCTGAATGATGTTTGTGTAACAAGTGGGTTTTATAACAATCTGATGGTTTCCTGGTCGTAGTTACAGAAAACAGATTTTGTTTTAAACTCCAGATTATTTGATTACTTGAAGTTAAATTCCTCAGTTGCCATGGTAGTATTGAACTCATCTCTCAAGATTAATAGTCCAGCCGATGGTCCTGATACCCAACCTCTACTGTACCTTTCTGATATTCTTTTTACATTGTTGTAGTAGCAGAGATACAGTGTGGAAACGGGCCCTTCAACCCACCGAGTCCACACTGACCAACGATCACCCTGTACACTGGTTCTATCCTGCACATTAGGGATGATGTACAATTTCCAGAAGCCAATTAACCTACAAACCTGTACATCTTTGCATTGTGGGAGGGAACTGGAGCACCTGGTGCAAACCCATGCGGGTTTATAGGACAGTCAGGTGGCACATGATTTACACAATGATTTCATCAATTCTAATGAACTCCAGTGGAAGCATCATAGAGGCATCAGGCCTGTACTATCAGTGCAGAGCTTCACACTCAGAGCCCAGCAAGTGCTTTCAGATATCAACACTCCTGCAAGAAGTGCCTTGTTTTTACCTTTACTCATAGATTTCACAGAAAGGCAACATTTACAACGTGGCATTCTATGCCTGCATACAATATACTAAAGAGACGGAAAAAAAAATTAACTTACAGATGGGTCATTGTTTAATTGTAGACTGAGCCGATGCCAATTGGAATCATCATAGTTAACTCTATAGAAGGCAGATATATTGAAATTTAGCAGGACCCATTCTTCATCAGTAGTACATTTCACTTCAGGAATTGTATCTGTACGCAAGCACCAAGGATGAATGTTAGCATAATCATTTCCGTTTGCTATAACTTACTTGAAAAGAATTAGCATCGAGCATTTGAGCAGGTATGCAAATGTTTAGAATCAATACCTCAGAAACTCAGTTGTATATACATTCCCTGGTGTATGTTAAAGAGACTGTGATTTATGTGCTAATGTGAGGGGCTTTGCACCTATGCATGCAGTTATTTCAATTGATTTGCAATGCACATTTGACCTGCTGGGCATGTCTTCCTGCTCTGCATTTCACAACTCCAACACTTTTTTTACCTTTGTACTTATTCTCAAACTGCTCCCTCCTCTCTCCAAATTTGTCTACCCTCGATTTTTCCAGCATCTGCAGTTCTTTCTTAAACATTTAGTCTACTCCACTGCAAAATCTCCTTAAGGTATGCTTACTTTGAAGAAGTTCTCCTCCTCTCTCAAAACTTTGCTCCATAGATGCTGCCTCGCCCGCTGAGTTTCCCCAGCATTTTTCTCTACCCTCAAACTGCTCCCATTCACTCATTGATCAGATGATCTTGCTTACAGTTTATCCCCATGGTCTCACTGCATTTACCCTATCAAACATACCCCATCACCCACTGCTACCCTTCGCCCCCTCCCCATCTCCCTCAGCTTAACAAGTGTCTAATGAAGGGCCTCTAACCTAAAACTTTAACTCAGTTTCTCTTCCCACAGATCTGTCCCCACCTAGAGTCATAAAGTGATAGAGTGTGGAAACAGCACTTCGGCCCAACTTGCCCAGAGTAGCAAAGATGTCCCAGCTACACTAGTTCCTCCTGCCCACATTTGGTCAATCTCCCTCTAAACCTGTCCTATCCCTGTACTTGTCTAAACATTGGGATAGTCCCAGCCTCAACTACCTCCTCTGGCAACTTGTTCCATACACCCACCATCCTCTGTGTGAAAAAGGTACTCCCCAGATTCCTATTAAATCTTTTCCCCTTCAACTTAAAAACTATGTCCTCAAATCCTCGATTCACCTGCTCTGAGCAAGAGATTCTGTGCGTCTACCCAAGCTATTCCTCCCATGATCTTATACACCTCTATAAGATCACCCCATATCCTCCTGTGCTCCAAGAAATCCCAGCCTACTCAACCTCTCCCTATAGCTCAAACCCTCTAGTCCTGGCAACATGCTTGTAAATACTCTCTGTACCCTTTTCCAGTGTGACAACATGCTGCGTATTGCCAGTGTTTTCAGTTTGTATCCACCTAGGATGTCTGGTTGAGCATCAGAGAACTGGGATGCTCACTTCAGTGCCCTCCCAGCCATTCCTTGCATGACGTAACCTGGCACTCCACGAGCAGTTCCTTTTGAGGATCCCCACTCATCAGTAAGTGTGTAGTCGAGTTCACGTGACTCCTGAAATGGTTTGACCTTGCTGTGCGTACGAATACCAAAGATCAGTGAACTGTATCATTATCATGCTTGGTTTCATGTCAATCCAGTATGAAAACCATTCCCCTATGGACATGCCATCATGTGTTCCCTTGCATAATGCCCACTTCTGTGTATATTTCTCAGTTGTGGTTGTGAAAATTATTTCCTATCTCACCTGTGGAGCATTACTTTCAACTCCTACATTTTACTTCACATACACGTAAAAAAATGCCATTTGATACGTTTTGTAACACCCCGAAACATCACCACAATATGCATTGCCTGAACAGCAACAATCCTATTGACACTTTACACAGATGTCAAAGCAAGACCCGCAGCAATCAGCAAATATTTAAAAGAACTTGGTTATCCCTTGTGAGTTATGGTCAGGATTGAGTTAAACATCAACATTTTGATGGACTGTAGAATAATGCCTGGCTTTCTTGAAGATGTTACTACTAATTCAGGAAAAATAACCAATTCTAACTACAAATCTTCACAGCAAAGAGTTAATTCATTGAGTTTTTATCTTCCAGGGAAAGGGAACCTTCAAACATTCAATGGAAAACCAGTTGGTATGCACGGACATTTTCTTGAATTTTCAGTAAAATTTCATTGAGAGTAGTGGGTTAGATATATTATCTTAAAGCTGTTTCAAAACAGGTTATAATTTTCCCTTTTTCTTTTTAGTTTAGAGATACAGCATGGAAACGGCCTTTGTCCCACCGAGTCCTTGCGAACCATAGAAAACCCGTTTACACTAGATTTATACTATCCCATTTCCTATAAATTAGGGCTCAATTTACAGAAGCCAATTAAACAACAAACCAAATGGGCCTGTCCAACTTACGCATCTTTTTTGGCGACTGCCAGTACCCATCATAGGTCGTTGCAGGTTGCCGAAAATTTTCAACATGTTGAAAATCCAGCGGCAACCAGAACAAGGTGCGAATCTTTGGGCGACGACTGACGACCATACAGGCTTCACCCTGCGACATGTCGATGGGGTGTCACCTATATGGTTGTGAGGAATCTCCTCAGTCGACCAAAGAGTTGTAGCGTCTTTCTGGTCGCTGCTGGATTTTCGACATGTTGAAAATTTTTGGTGAGACCTTTCTTCAGTGGTTAGAGATAATGGAAGCCAGAGATATAGATGGTGATGTGGAGAGATAAAGAACAATGTATGAAAGATATGCAAAAAAGTAACGATGATAAAGGAAACAGGCCATTGTTAGCTGTTTGTAGGGTGAAAATGACAAGCTCATGCGACTTGGGTGGGGGAGGGATAGAGAGAGAGGCATCTCATCCCTTATTTTGCTTGGGCTTGGTATGAATATTGATTTCTCTCACTTCAGGTAGCTCTGGCATTCCCTCTCTCTCTATCCCTCCCCCACCCAAGTCGTACTAGCTTCTCATTTTCACGCTACAAACTGCTCTCTTATCCCTAACCAGTCTGAATAAGGTTCTCAACACGAACCGTCACCCATTCCTTCTCTCCAAAGTTGCTGCCTGTACTGCTAAGTTAATCCAGCATTTTGTGTTTATCTTTGGTTTAAAACAGCAGTTCCTTCTTACACAAACTACATATCTATATGTCTTTCGGACGTGGGAGGAAACTGGAGCATTTGGAGAAAACCTACATGGTCACAGCCGGGAGGTGCAAACTTCACACAGGGTTCCAGGACTCTGCGATATTAAAGACAGCGCTGTCCGCATTGGGAGTTCCGCACCCACAGCTCCGCGATGTTGAGCAGCGGCCTAACACTACGGAGCTCCAAGCGGCGATCCCAGGTAAGGCCTCACTCCCTCCGCAATGTATAGAGCGCAGCGCCACCTCTGCTGAAGCACTTGTCCAGTCCCGGCAGGAAAAGCCGCGCCAATCCAGTTGGTAGGGGGGGGCGCGAGGACGTAAAATACTGAAAACCCCCCAAAAAAAACACACTCTAAACATAACAAAAAATTAAAAAAACAACCAAACCGTGGGCAGAGGCAGCCAGTAACAGCGCCACTGGATGTCTGCCACTGCGCTGCGCCACCCGTCTGGATAGGTAAAATTTCCTAAATGTTTCTACAAAGAACATAGACAAAGTTTAGCCCAAGATTGTATAAGGAATACTCATCAGTCATCACATTATAAATATACCTACTAATTTTTTCCACAAGCCAAAAAACTGGTTGGTTAGACCCATTCTTCATCCAGAAAACTGGAATAAACCATAAGTTACTAAGGAAGAAATAACAGGATAATGGTATAGATTAATCTTCTGAGCAATTATTACCATGTAAACACTTCATGTGTTGTAAATGCATTTACAAAACTTTTTTTTAAGTTAAGATAATTTGTCATTCTCCGTTAGTGGAGTTAACAAGCGTAGGAAATAAACAGTTAGAGAGGCATTTTATTTTCATGATTAGTATTAAGTGCATGTGGAATACTAGTTGTCTGAACGTGGGTTTGTTGAAGAGCTACAGGCTCAGCAAAGGAATGAAGGAGCAATGTTCTGCCTATATTCATTCCTGTTAGCCAGATGGGATCTTGCCAAGATGGGCAAGTGTTGGTGAATGAGAGTCCAAATCAATGACAGATGAGAAGTTTGTAAGGAAGATGTTGCTGCCATTTAATGTCACCGTGACATTTCATTTTTTTTTATTTTTTTTATTTTTTTTATTAAAAGTAACCAATTATAATGCTTTTAACAACTTTCCAAATGTCAACTTAATTCCATTATTTTACAAACAATGCATTAATAGTTCTTCTTATACTCTATTTTTTTGATATATAGATAGAAAAAGAATAGAACAGATATAAATCATTAAAGATGTGATTAAATAATAATTTGGTTATATATAAGAAAAAGAAAAAAAAAGAGAAAAAAAAAAGTTAGAGTATTATATATATATATAAATATAAACAAAACAGCAGTATACATTATCGATAAAGCTATTACAGATAGTAAACTCCATGAGAACATGCATGTCAATCCCAATGTGAAAATGAGTCATTCCCGCCGAATCCCGCAGGGTGCCCGTCGAGCCGTGTTGCCAAGAACAGCTACTTCTCTAAATACTGTATGTATGGAGACCACATCTGTTTGAAGGAATTATATTCGTCCAATAGGACAAATCTAATTCCCTCCAGATGTAACGTCTCCAACATTTCTGCTGCCCACATTTTAATTGTGGGGATTGATATTCCCTTCCAAAATTTCAAAATAATTTTTTTCCCAATTATCAAACAGTAATCTAAGAAATTTCTTTGATTACCTGTAAGTGTCAAATTTAAGTCAGGGATTCCTAATATTATTAACTTTGGGTCAGGATCCAATTTAACTTTAAGGACTTCAGAAATAACTTTAAAAATTTCTGTCCAGTAATAATTCAATTTAGGGCATGTAACAAAACTATGTATTAGGTTTGCTTCTGAATTTCTACATTTATCACAGATAGAAGAAATATTAGGAAAAATACTATTTAATTTAGTTTTGGAATAATGTAATCTATATAATACTTTATATTGAATCAATATGTGCCTGGCGTTTAATGAACACCGATGTATTCGTTGTAGACTTTCTTCCCAATTTTCTTTTGTTATAGCTAATCCAATTTCATTTTCCCATGCTTGACGATACATTTCAGTTGTTGGATTCTCTTTATCCAAAATGATATTGTATATATAAGCTATTAATTTTTCTGTATTTGGATGCAAATTAAACAAATCATCTAGTAATCCTGGTTCTTTATTTTTGTAATCTTGTGTATTAGTTTTAATGTAATCTCTGATTTGTAAATACCTAAACAAATGTTGCGGAGATAGTCCATAAATATCTTGTAACTCCTGGAATAAAATAAATTTTCCATTTCTATAAAGATGTTCTAACCTTTTAATTCCTAAATCATTCCAGCATCTAAACCCTCCATCTAATATTGAAGGTTTAAATAATGGATTATTCATAATTGGAAGTTTAAGTGAGAGATTATCTAAGTGTAGAGTCTTAACAATTTGTTTCCAAATACGTCTAATATTATAAATTATTGGATTGTCCCTATAATTTTTTTTGTGTACCTCCTTTGGCGCAAATATAATCGAGCCTACGCTAAAAGGTAAACAGTCTTCCTTTTCTATACTTGACCATATTGGAACATTATCCATATGTACCCACCAAAAATTCATATTCTTGATCTGAACAGCCCAAAAATAATATAAGAAATTTGGGAGTGCTAGTCCTCCATTTATCTTAGATTTACATAGATGTTTTTTACTTATTCTATGATTTTTATAATCCCAAATAAAACTATTAACAATATTATCAATTTTTTTAAAAAAGGTTTTCGGGAGAAAAAAAGGAATAGCCTGAAACAGATATAAAAGTTGTGGTAAAAAAACCATCTTTATGGCGTTTATTCTACCAATCATAGAAATAGGAAGAGTTTTCCAATATAAAATATTTTTTTTAAGTTTGTCTAATAATTGAGGATAATTTGATTTAATTAAAAAATTATATGATTTAGTTACATTAATCCCTAAATATTTAAATTTATCTTTTACTACTTTTAATGGGTATTGTTGTAATATATTTAAATTTATTTCAGTTACTAGCATAATTTCACTTTTGTTCCAATTAATCCTATATCCAGAAAATGTCCCAAACTTATTTATGACATTAAACAAATTTGGGATACTAGTTTCCAATTTTGTAATATAAATCAAAACATCATCTGCGTATAAAGATATTTTATTAGTTGTTGTATCAGTATTGTATCCATGTATTTCTGGTTTGGATCTAATTTTTTCCGCCAGAGGTTCTATCCCCAGAGCAAACAATAAGGGCGATAACGGGCATCCTTGTCTACATCCCCTAGCGAGTTTGAATTTAGCTGATAACATTTGGTTAGTCATGATTCTTGCTGTAGGGTTTGAATATAATATTCTTACCCAACGACAGAATCTATCCCCCAATTTAAACTTTTCCATTATATTAAATAAATATGACCATTCTACCTGGTCAAAAGCTTTTTCCGCATCTAGCGATATAACCGCTAGATCCATGTCTCGTTTTCTTTTTGAATATAAAACATTAAACAGACGTCTAAGATTATGGGATGAGTAACGTTTTGGGATAAAACCTGTTTGATCATAATGTATTAATTTAGAAATCACCGAACTTAATCTCCGAGATAAGATTTTGGTTAATATTTTTTGGTCTGTATTTAGAAGCGCAATCGCTCTATATGATCCTGGATCTTCCAAATCTTTATCTATCTTTGGAATAAGTATAATTGTAGATTCATTTAATGAATCTGGCAATTTTCCTTGCTTGTATGCATTTCTATACACTGTATGTAGTCTAGATATAATCAATTCCAAAAATTTTTTATAAAATTCTGCATTAAGGCCATCCGGGCCCGCAGCTTTTCCATTCTTTAACAAACTAATTGATTCTTCAATATCCTTTACTGTTATTTCCGCATTTAAAAACTGTCTATCTGTCTGATCTAAACAATTAATTTTGCAATCTTGTAAAAATGTTTCCATGCCATCTATTTGTCCTGTTACTTTCGATGAGTAAAGATTTTGATAATATTGCAGAAACCTATCATTAATATCTTTTGGTGTAATCAGTGTATTTCCATGCTCAGATCTGACCTTATGTATCATCTTCTCGTCTTCAAATTTTCTCAATTGACGTGCTAGCAATTTATGTGGTTTGTCTCCAAATTCAAAATGCACTAGTTTAGTTTGTTGAAAAAGTTTAATAACTTGATTAGAGTATAATTTATTCAGTCTGTATTTTACTAATGCAATTGTATTACTTAATTCTTTTGAAGGCTGTTTAATATTTTCATTATCTAATTGTCTTATCTCATTTTCTAACCTTTGTTCCATCTTTCGATTTTCTTTATTAAGATATGCTTGTGCTGATATTATTACACCGCGCATAAATGCTTTAAATGTATCCCAAAGCAAAGATGGAACGATTTCAGGGGTGTCGTTAGTTTCGAAAAATAATTTAATCTGTTCCGTCATATATTTACAACAGTCTTTATCTTTTAATATCTGGGGATTCATTCTCCAGGTAGTAGTCTCGTTAATTGTATCTTTTAATTTTATCTTGAATGTTATTGGAGCGTGGTCCGAAATAATAATATTATGATATTTTGCATCATATGTAAAAGGAAGTAATTTAGAGTCTATTAAAAAATAATCTATCCTCGAATAAGTTCCATGTACGGGTGAATAAAAAAAATATTCACGTCCAGATGGATTTTCTAGTCTCCAAATGTCCTTAATGTTAGATGTATTAATAAAAGAATTAATAAGTTTGCTTGAATTAGAGGCAGCTTTTCTTTTTGTAGATGATCTGTCAAGATAATTATCTAAAGTACAGTTTAGATCTCCCCCAATTATTAAATTATGTTGAGTGGATACCGGAATATTATTAAATATTTTTTTAAAAAATAATGGGTTGTCAAAATTGGGGGCGTATATATTCATTAAAATTACTTTTTTTGAATATAATTCCCCTATGATTATCACATATCTACCCTCTTTATCCTCTATTATAGAACTTTGTGTGAAAGGTATACCTTTACGAATAATTATTGCAACCCCTCTAGATTTATGTATAAATGAAGAGTGATACACCTTTGAAATCCATTTAGCTGTTAATCTATATTGATAATCTTTTTTAAGGTGAGTCTCTTGGAGAAAAACAACATCTGTTTTCAATCTATTCAGCTGTGCTAACACCTTTCCCCTTTTAATTCGTTCATTCAGCCCTTTTACATTCCAACTGCAGAAGGTAATTCCATCCCCCCCAGCCTTCACATTCATATCTTGCATTCTGTTACTAGGGTGGTTTTTTTCGTAGTAGCCTTCTCGACTCCTCCAGCTCCACGCTACACCCGAACATCAATCCAACGAGAATAACCACCCACACTAGACCACACGCATGTCTTCCTAAATTAATTGTACCATACCGAATACATCTCCATTTCAATAATATAAGATATAATAATATATAAAAAGATACTAAATAAGAACAGGTAAAGGGTGTTAATAGAGTGCTCAGAAAGAAAAGAAACTACACTTGTATAGCGTGTAGTGTGTGTTAGTGAAAGCCACACTAATGTGGCTATTAATCTAATGACTTCCGTTATAGTAAGATGTTAATTATACCAGCTCCATTCTCTGATGCTGTATATATTGGGGGGGGGGGTACTAACTTTATATACTTAGTAATTATTTCTGTTAATCATATTACTAATTACTAGATTTCAATTGCTATTACAATTAGTCTTATAATAAGTAATGCTTTATATACTTAGT
Source organism: Raja brachyura (assembly GCA_963514005.1). Next base: position 44,433,922 of record OY740783.1, on the reverse strand, counting down.
AATTATTTCTGTTAATCATATCACTAATTTTTAAATTTAAATCAAATTACTATTACAATTAGTCTTATAATAAGTAATACTATTCTCAAGGAACAATTAAAATTTTAATAATTAATATCAAGCTGTAACTACATGTCCATTATTCCTTCTGAATAAGTTCTTCATAACCGCAGGTAAATAATAAAAGTTCACTCCTCCATTCCTTCCTCCGTTACGTCTCCATCTTCTTCTTCTGGCACGCCTTCTGCCTTCTTCTGTAACTTTCGGGCATACTCCAATGCTTCATTATGCTTATCGAAGCGAAGTTCCTTGCGATCATAGGTAACTCTCAATATTGCTGGATACACCAAACCATATCTCAAATCCATAGAATCCTTTAAATCCCTCAAGATGCCTCTCGTTTCTCTGAATAAAGCTCTTTTCTTAGCTACTTCCGCTGGATAATCTCTGAAGATGCTGATGTTCTCTCCCTCATATTTCAGATTTCTCTTTCTTATGATTATCTTCATCATTTCCTCGAAAACGTGATCATAAACCACTTTTACGATCATTTGTCTTGGAGGTGCCCCTTTCCCAGGGATACGTCTTAGAGCCCTGTGAGCACGACCCAACAGGGGTTCTTCATCCATATTCAGAATCTCCTTTAAAAATTTTGCAGCAAATTTTCGAGGATCTTGATTCCCCTCAGCGCCCTCTCTCAGACCTACTATACGCAAATTCTTACGACGTTGCCGTCCCTCCAAATCAATACACTTCTCGTTTATTTTGCGTAGTAATTCTGACAGGCGTTTATTCTCGGCACGGAGTTTTTCTGTCTCCTTGTTATTCAATTCAGCAATCTTATTTAATTTTCCGATTGCTTCACTTTGTTGGTCGATGGCTATTAGAATGGGATCAATCTTGTCATCCAGCCTTCTTTCCATCCCATCAGCAATAACCTTTATCTCCATCATTTGAGATTGAATCTCAGCATCCGCTTTTTCTTTCCACTCATTCATCATTAGTCTTACCGTTGTTATGACTTCCTTTTTTATGTCCTCTTTAGTTTTCTCATTAGCGACCAGTAAGTCCTTCTTCAATTTCTTCATCTCACTGAGGATAGCATTTTTAAATTCTTCCATTTCGGATCTCCTTTGTGAGATTTCCTCCTGGGAAGCAGCCAGGCTTGAACTCAAAGCACTGGCTGGGCCTGGATCCCTTCTTGTAGGTTTTTTCAGAGTAGGTGGGGGAGGGGAGCGATGGGTCATAGTTACTTAGTAAAGTCGCGCGCCTGATGACGTCACGGATCTTTTAACCGCACCGGAGCCGTTCAGAGTCGTTCCCAGCCGTTCTTCTTAGGTAAGTGCGTTTATTTGACCCCTAGACCCCCGTTTTTTATTCAATTTTTTGCGGAGCTGCAAATGGCGCGACTCCACTACAACATGGCGCCAACCGGAAGTCGTGACATTTCAATTTAAAACTGATGTACCAATGCTGGGTTAGGAATCAATACTGCCTCTGAATATACAATAGCAAAACTGTCCATAGTAAACATTGACATCTGGATACTTTCTGAAACTGATTTTTCAAAGGAAATGAGTGATTCAGCAGATGTATTCTCAGAAGCAAGGCAATGTGCCAAGAAACCATTGCATTTTGGGTGGGGACAAAAAAGGTGTCAATCTAAACCCCACCCATAAGGTAACAGGAAATAATTTTGGCAGCCTTTGGCAATAGCAAACTTTCAAACTCAGAATGCTTTAATCAAAAGCAATTAAAACTAATTAAATCATTAATACGAGTCATTTACAAATATGTTTTTCAATTTTAAAACTAAAATACTGAAAATCTTAAGGGATTTAATTACAATCTAAATTAACCAACACCCAAGGTAGTTGCCTGCAGCCAGATATCATTGCTTGCAGCCAGATAATGATATCAATGGTACAGTAGGAGTGCTGGTGCCAAGCCCCACTTGGCTCAGGATATTTGTGCAAACTACACATGTAAGCCTGGTGTTAATTTCAGCAACTCTGGGTTCTCTTGCTCCATTTTCATGAAGAATTCACATTAAAGGAGATCTTAAGAGAGGTTGCAAGCAACTGAACACCATTTTGGAACTTTTATGTTTGCCTGGTAATCCAGCAGTTGCTCACAATTACAACGTTTGCATTGGTATATATGTCAAATCTTGGTGTAACAACAGTTCGCCTGCGTGTATTTGATACACCACACCATTTATAGTGTAGATTTTCCAAGGAGTTTACCAGTTAACCTTGCATATTCAATACATTTCAGATTGGAATGCTACTACCACTCATTTTAATAGATGCCAGTGAAATAAGAGACTTCAAAGCACTTGAAAAACAACTATCCGGGTGCTTATTAAGGGCCTGTCCCACCAGCATGCATTTGCATGTGTGTAGCGTGTCCAAACGTGGTCGCTTGAGGCGTACGGCCTCACGGGGCCGGTCCCAATTCGAATCGCGGAGGCGTATGGAGTTGTGCGGGGCTGGTCCCAACATCATACTCACGAATCAGCTGGGCAGGAGGCGGGCCGACTGAATTTGGATGTCGCACGGCATCAGGAGGTGACATCATCATGCAACGGCACGCCGGGCGGTGACGTCATCTCGCAATGCCACGCGCTAGGCTGCTGCATACGACATTGAGACGTTGCATACGTCCTCAATGCGGCTGTGGGCCGACAGGCCGTTGGCACGCGGAATTTTTGGACAGCGTTAGTTTTTTGGAGCCCCACGCGATGTCAGGACCATCCCCGCACAAATCCATACGCCTCCGGCGTTCCAGTTGGGACCGGCCCCGCGAGGCCGTACGGCTCAAGTGACCACGTTAGGTCGTGCTAGACGCATGCAATCGCATGCAGGTGGGACAGGCCCTTTACTGAATGAGATTCAGGGTCATTTGAACCCTGACTTACTAACACCACATTGAGAATGAATAACTGGCAATACATTAGCGAGTAGAGTTTCATATGTACTTTGACATGTTGTTTTCCATTTCCTTTTCAATGTTATCCTCCTGTGTTATGATGCCACTTGTTGTGTTAACTGTTATTAAGGGAAATCCTTTCTGCTTTGCCCATGTTTCCAGGATGGATTTTACTGATGCTGGTAGTTTAATTGCATCTTGACTATCAACAGCCTAGTGAAGCAAAAGTTACAGATTAGTGATTTATTATTTTTATTTCAGCAGTATATGGAGACTTATTTATCCAATAATGAACTTGGTTCCCACTCAATAAATTCATAATCATCATGTTAGAATTTTAATCTTTTCAGATGGCTATCATTATATTTCATCCATATTATGCACAAAGTCACTGACCAAAGAAATGCTCAATGCTGAATAAATTTTAATTAACTATTAATCACTGGCCTGGGTATTAATAATGAATTTATATTTAATTGGCAGAACACAAAATGCAAACAAAAGTGAAATAATTTCCAGGTCATATGCAAATGATTAGCAAACCAAAACACTGAATAGGAATGAATTCAAAACCAACTTTAAAAAAAACTTTTATGTCTGAATAATGGATTTGAAGATAAAAAAGACACTGAAGAAAGAAACCTGTCTGTAATAAAGATTAAAGTAACCTGTTCTTTATAAGAATTTGGGATTTTAAATACATCCAGATGTTCCTTAAGGTTTTCAGTTAAAGAAAAGATGACAACGTATTTGAAATGAAATGATAAAAACAATGGAATCTGCTTTTGATCTAGACGAATGCAAATTAAATATCTCCATATTCATCTTGTTGATCTCCCATCTTTACATTTAAGATAACACATTATTTTCTGCAATTGGAAAACTGGGCCAATCTCTTTTGACTTTTGCCATTTATTCTGATTGGATCCACTGGAGTTCAGCCACAAAATATAAACGGAAAATGCTGGAAACAGTTAGCAGGCCAGGCTGCATCTGTGAGAAGAGAAACAGAACTAACATATCAGGTCAAAGATCCTTTCTCAGAACTTTTAATCCATCTTTTAAATGCAAGCAAGTCCTGTATGTTGTGAAATATGGACGTCCAGGACTTACTGACAATCTCAGGAGGCTCCACTCAGTCTAGCTGTGGAGTCCTGTCTTGTTGGGGTTCCCTATCAATGTCCTGGGGTAGTCACAACTAAGATTCAACACCAGATTAGACCAGTTACAACATCACATCTGCCATTGCTTTCATTGGGGATTTTAAGTCTAATGATTATGAGAAAAAAGTAATTTTGTCAAATATTTTTTTCATCTCACTTTAATATTTTTTAATTATTAAATATTAGTAAATGTTACAGTATTGTTTTAACTTTCCTTTAAGAATTTTTAGTAAGTATTTAATTGTAATAGGTTAAATTAAATTGTTTTTACAGGTTCTTCACGGTTTTTAACTCAACTTATGTACAGTTCATATATACAAACAAAACATGAGTTAAAAATTCAATATATAACTACAATTTTTCTTAATGGTTCCCATCGCTTCTCTCTGCAGTTCTGAGCGGCTACTTTAGTTTAAAGATACAGCAAAGATAAAGGTCCTTTGGGCGACCGAATCTGCGCCAATTATTTACACCCATTCTATTTTATCCCACTATCACATGCACTCCCTACATATATACAGAGGCCAGTTAACCTACCGACCTGCACACATCTTTGTCGATGTGGGAGGGAACTGGAGGACCCAGAGGAAACCCATTAGAGAATGTGCAAAGTCCACACAGACAGCACCCAAGTCAGGAATGAACCCGGGTCTCGGACACTATGAGGCAGCAGATCTACCAGCTGTCATGTGCCCCCTCCCTCCAGAGTACATGGGTATTTGGGTCTTTCCATTCTCTGTTGACTGTTGTGAAGATTCTGCTTCTGACCTCATCTGTCAGAATGTTTACCATTTCCTACAACTCAGTCCTCCAGGTTCCCATCTCTCTTGCTGCACTCTGACCACACTGTACTGCATCACCGTCAGTTGTGTCAGGCTTCAAACATCCATGGCTTGCAAGGTAGCACATTGGCATTCATGGTGGTGATCAATGGTGCATAACATGTTTCTGGTCATCCCATCTGTAAATTTCACTAGCACAAATATGACCTGCAAAACACTTATGCTATTGCAAGCTTTCCAATAACTGAACTGAAAGACAGAGTAGACTAGGGGACTGCAGATGCTGGTTTACCAAGTAAAGACACAAATTGTTGGAGTAACTGAGCAAGTCAAACAGCATCCCTGGAGAACGTGGATAGGTGACATTTCGGGTCTGGACCCTTCTAATCTGATGCCAGACCCGAAACGTCGCCTATCCATGTTTTCCAGGGATGCGGCCTGACCCATTAAGTTACTCCAACAGCTTGTGTCTTAACCTAAAGCCAAATTGATTATCCTGAGCAGTATGGCATAGAAAACCAGCTTTATAGGCGCACTTTTAATAACTTTTGAAAACCAGCATCTTCAGTTCCTTCTATCTCCTATCAATTTATCCATGGGATTTGTTCTATGTACCTCAGTAACGGACCACTACAGATCATTTCTTGCACTACCATGGACTTGTTTTCTGATTGAGTATTTTGCCTTCACATCTTTTCTTATTGCACAATCTTTTCTTTTTCATTGCAATGCATAATTTGTTTCCGTGTTTTGCATGAGTCTATGAACCTGTGATGCTGTTGTAAGCAAGATTGTCAGTGTACCTGTACCTCAGTGGATATGGCAGTAAATTGATCTTGACTTAACTTCAAGTATAATCCTTAGTTTTCTTCCCAACAGTGAATGAATTTTTTTTGGTTCCGCATGATTCTTCACAAGGAAAAAAAATAAGATTGTACATTCCACGTCCTCAGAATGACTATATGACTACTGGAAGCTTAACAGCAGATAGGGCGGCATGGTGGCGCAGTGGTAGAGTCGCTGCCTTGCAGCTCCAGAGACGCGGGTTTGATCCTGATTACGGGTGCTGTCTGTACGTAGTTTGTACATCCTATCTATGACCGCGTGGGTTTTCTGCGTGTGCCACAGTTTCCTCCCACATTCCAAAGACATGCAGGTTTGTAGGATAATTGGCTTCGGTAAAATTATAAAATTGTCCCAAGTGTAGAGGATATTGCCAGTGTATAGGGCGATTGCTGGTCAGCATGGACTCAGTGGCCTGTTACCGCACTGTATCACTAAACTAAACAAAAATGAAGCAGATCTCCTGCTTCATCTCTTGGTTAGGAGAAAAGGATGATACTTATATGCCTGCCATCATCTTGAAAAGGTGAGCAACCTGGAATATATGATTCTGAATGTATCATTCCAGTCATATGTATTTTCTAAAGTATGATTTCAATAAACTGGTTTACTTTTACAACATACACACAGCAAACAATATCTGTTACAGCTCAAAAACTAGAACAGAGAAAAAAAATCTAAAGAAGTTACGTATTCAAAGGATGCTTAATATTTAAAACTGTTCCTTATTACATTACATCAATTGAAACTTGCGCAAAACTCACCATCTGCAAATGATTCCACATATCATCGGTCACAGTATTTGAATAAGAAAATGTCTTGAGGTATGACTAAGAAAAAGGAAAATGGAACTGCTATTCAAACAAATAAGCAACATTGCTGTGAACAGTAACACAAAGCCCTAAAAATGTTTAAATCACAACATGCAATGTAAACTCAATTAATAGAGAGATTACTGATACAGACCAGATGGGGATGAGTCAGAGTATAGAAGAGAGATCGAGAAACTGTGCCAGCACATTAACCTGGCCCTCAACACCAGCAAAACCAAGAAACAGATTGTGGACTTTGGAAAGAGTAGGATGGGGACACACAGTCCTGTTTATATCAACGGGTCGATGGTTGAAAGGGTCAAGAGCTTCAAATTCCTGGGCGTGCACATCTCTGAAGATCTTTCCTGGTCCGAGAACACTAATGCAATTATCAAGAAAGCGCATCAGCGCCTCTACTTCCAGAGAAGATTACGGAGAGTCGGTTTGTCAAGGAGGACTCTCTCTAACTTCTACAGGTGCACAGTAGAGAGTATGCTGACCGGTTGCATCGTGGCTTGGTTCGGCAACTTGAGCTCTCTGGAGAGGAAAGGACTTCAAAAAGTAGTAAACACTGCCCAGTCCATCATCGGCTCTGACCTTCCTTCCATCGAGGGGATTTATCGCAGTCGCTGCCTCAAAAAGGCTGGCAGCATCATCAAGGACCCACACCACCCTGGCCACACACTCATCTCCCTGCTACCTTCAGGTAGAAGGTACAGGAGCCTGACGACTGCAACGACCAGGTTCAGGAATAGCTACTTCCCCACAGCCATCAGGCTATTAAACCTGGCTCTGACAAAACTCTTATCATTAACAACCCATTATCTGCTATTTGCACTTGATCAGTTTATTTATTCATGTGTGTATGTATTTATATAATGATATATGGACACACTGATCTGTTTTGTAGTAAATGCCTACTATGTTCTGTGTGCTGAAGCAAAGCAAGAATTTAATTGTCCTATCAGGGACACATGACAATAAATCCACTTGAAAAACCTTCATAAACTCACCCTGAGTCCTTTTGCAAGTAGCTCCTTTGTCATAATACGGGAAGCTATGGCGATAACATTAGCACCCTATGTGGAGAAAGATAAAAATGTTTATGTTGATAACAGTAATAAAGCCATAAAGCATGGTCCTTCATTCAACTCATTCAAGCCCACCTTAGATACTATATCTACGCTTGTCCCATTTCCCTGCAATTGGTCTATACCCTTGTAAACCTCTCCTATCCATGTATCAGTTCACATATCTTTAGTTTAGTTTATTACTGGTACAGTGAAAAATGTTCATTTGCATGCTATCCAGTCATGGAAAAGACAGTACAATCCAATCAAGGCCATCACAGTGCTGAGATAAAGATACAACATTTAATGCAAGTTATGACATTGAAGTCTGATAAAGTATGATTAAAGATAGTTCAAGGCCTCTTCTCCTTCTTGCGTATGGCGTGCACAGCCTAAAGTTGTATGACAGCTTGTTCTAGTTGATCTTATTTGGTTGTGCACGTGGGTTGATTGCATTCGTGGAAACAGGACGGACCACGTGAAGGTTGCAATCTCCCACCCTGTTCAAGGCCTCCAATAAGGTCGATGGGAGATCAGAACCACACTCTAGTTGATGAGAGATCTATTCAGTTGCCTGTTAACAGCCAGGAAGAAACAGTCCCTGAATCTGGTGGTGTGCGTTTTCAAACCTTGCACCTTTTGCTTGGTGGGAGATGGGAGAAGGAGTGACTGGAGTGAGACTGGTTCTTAAATATACTAGCTGTTTCTTGTTGTTATGGGTTTTTTTGTATCATAAAGATGGTCCATGCAGCTAATGATTTATCATCCTTATCATGCTTATTCATTGTAAATCTACCATGAATATTAATCTCCAGAATGGAAGATATCTCAAGGTGCACGATTCAAATCTACTCCCGAAAGATGACATGAAATTCTGTTCATATTATTGGAAGGGTTTCATATGATTGGATTTGTGGCAATTCTATTCATTTTGAGGGCAACAGCCTTTCCTTTAAAAATTACAGTAATTTATTGTATCAGTTAACATCATCAGCTTGCCGGCAGTGCCAGATAGAGCCATCAGCTGGGTGTGATGCCTGAATGTGTTACCTCACACTTATCCACATTCTCCAATTTTACTTCCGAGTCACGTGAGTGATTCCGTGAAGAAGGCCCACCCGCCAGGCCGCATGCGCACCAGTACGTCAGCCGCATTGGCGCAAGCACCAGTCTGGCAGGACACAGCTCCTGCCGGTGGTAAGTTAAACTTAAAAGATAAATTTGTTTTTTTTACTTACCAGGGGTTTTCAGGCAGGAGCCTCTTTTTACAGAGGTTTTTCCTGCCAGTTTTGCAGCCCAACAAGTTGCCGGTTATGGACTGTGGGGAAATTCCAGTCCGACCGCAAATGCGGATAAACCGGCAAAATTGATCGGGTTGCGAGATAATGAGCCGCTAACAGTGCAGTTAGCGGCTCCCCAGCCTGCAGGGATGCCGTAAAAACGGCAAGAAATTTAACCAGAGTCGCTGATAGGGGAGGTCAGCGGCTCCCCAGCCTGCAGGGATGCCGTACAAACGGCAAGAAATGTAACCCGAGTCACTGACAGGGGGGTCAGCGGCTCCCAGCTTGCAGGGATGCCGTAAAAATGGCAAGGAATTTAACGAGAGTCCCTGACAGAGGGGTCAGCGGCTCCCAGCCTGTGGGATGCCGTGGAATGGCAAGGAAGCAATGCTGGAGCCACTGACAGTGGGGTCAGTGGCTCACGTACGTTGGTCCCCAGTCAAGAAATTACTGGGACTCATTCAGGCCTATTTGGACTCAGGTGAGTCGGGCTATAAAGGTTTCTCCTCATAATAAAAAGTATGTATTTTAGTGTTTTTTCTTTAAGTAAAAGCTAAAGGCAAAGTAAAAAGTTATTGTTATATGTTCTGACAATGTTACAATTGTTTAAGCACAGGTTGCTATGAATTATTTTTACCCATCAAAGGTAAAGCTGTACACTAAATGTTGATTTAGTGAGCTTACACAGCAATAGCGTGGGCCTATGGGACAGGCCGTGCCAGTAGCGCCTGACAGGGCTGCTTCATGTGTAAAATGTGCGGGCCTATGGAACAGGCTGCATCAGCAGTGCCTGACAGGGCTGCTTCATGTGTGAAGTGCTGGCCTACGGGATAGCCGTGCGAGCAGCGCCTGATACAGGGCTGTTTCATGTCAAAAAGCGCCGGCCTTTATGAAAGGCGGCGCCAGCAATGCCTGGGACAGGGTTCTCAAATTCACACATATCTGCTCGCCCACGGAGTCAGAAGATGATTCTCCACCGGGGCTAGAGAGCAAGGCCCACGGAGTCGGGGGATGAATTCCTCACCGGGGCTGGATAGTGCATTGAAACTACTGTCCTAAATACAGCAACTGTTGTATACAGTGCTACAAATGTCTCCCTCTCGGAGGCAGAGACCAAGATGGGTCAGTATCCAGCTGACACTGAGTCTCAGGGTATGGCAGTGGGGCACACCCAAAGGGATGAAGGGCATGTGTCAGAGGTACCTTTCCTGACAATAAAGTTGCCATCCCAGTAAAATATTCAATTGGGTTAAGGCCAATGGGTTCATATCAGTATTTGTATCCTGCGGCCTGCAGCAGCGCCTGTTAGGGTTGCCCACGAATCACCCTCTGAGGGAAGAGCAAAAGGTCAAGATGACTCCGGGCTCTAAAAATGTCAATAGAACATACTCAAGCACATATGTGCCGGTAGTGAACAACGCCAACAGGGGGATGTGAGAGCCAGCCGCTGAATCGGTTATTCAGGTAGGTCTATTCTACATGGGAAGAAGCCTGGCAGACTAATTAATTCGGCCAACGATGGGCAAAAGTCATCGTTCAGAACGCAGCCCAGGCGCTCATTGGCAGTAGCGGTTCACTGGAGCGGGGGCAGCATGATAGCTCAGAAATTCCATGCACCTTCCAATCATGCTCAACTAAATGAGTCCAGCACTTCCAAAATTTGGGTAGTGCACCGTTCACAAGTTATAATATTTACATTTGTTTGTACAACACGTAAAGGGTAAAAATATTTGGTTGAGGCACAGCCAGAGCATTCCAAATAAGTTTGGATTATGGCCAGGGTTTGGAAATTGGGCAAACGTTCTCATGCAAACCACCCATGCAATAAGGCAGGATTGGCATGTTATTATGAAGAATGGAGAGTATCGGGCATATGAACCTTCCGAATGTAAAAACTTATTCCTGACTACAACAGATTAATAAGGTAAGAGATACATGTTATACAAATCTCATTACAAAGGTTATCAAAGACAATATAACTGTACTATAACGGTAAAGCATTGAAGTATGGGATAAACTGTTTGTTGGTCATTGGGATTTACCTTTAGTAGTTATTAGCCTTGTGGCAAGAGATTGGGGTTATAGCAATCTGTTACAAAACTGAGTAATTGGCAATATAGCAGCAGTGTTGCAGCTGAGCAAATCAAGGAACTGATATTGTGTAAGTAGCAATTAGATTGTTGCTAACAACCTTGTGCTATTGTTCAGCTGAGGCTACTTCAGCCACAATGATGAAGTAACAGTATTCAGCATTGCTGAACATGACAATAACTCATTGAACTTGAAACTCGCTACAGTAGTGTGGTCGGTTCAATTCAGTTATTATGAACTGATGTTTAGAACTCTAAGATGAGAAGTTCCAAATACCATCACCTACTCAAAGGTAGTGGAGATTGCATGCGTTACCAATTCTTCAGTTGTTGGTATCAACTAAATATATACACTAAATGCACCCATGAGTAAGGGGTTTTGAGCGAATATACATATTCTACATGCTCAAATTCAAGTTGCTACTCTACGAAGGTGACATATGTTAGTCACATGATAATCAAGGGAAAAATATCCTGTAATTAATCTCCTTGCCACTGGTGTATCATCCAGTTCAGATCGATGATAACACAGAATAAGTGTTGGATCTCGAAGTATGATGAAAGCATGGTTCAATACTTCATCGAATATTCATCATGTTAATGCATGTTTTTCACTCATTGCAAAAAAATTGTGGGACAACAGTGCGGAGAAATACTTTCTCGCTTCAAAAGGAGGAATGGTCTTTATGTCTTCCTCATTTTTTGCCTCATTAGCCGGTCTTAAAACAGTCAGCAAGACCTCGCTTGGGTTCGTACTGTCGGACTGGCCAAGCGTCCATGTTGCCTGCTTCATCAGGCACTATGGCACAACGGTATACGGTTATGCCAAAAACAAGAACTTGCTGTTTCAAACTGTGGTTCAGGAGACCGGCTTTTGCACAGTAAAACAATTATTGACCTACACATTTTGAATGGATTCACTTTTTCCTCAGGTTGTCACATCAAGCCATGAAGGTGCTCACTGCAGTGTGCAGGGATAGCACCCAAAAAAGCAGTACATTCCTATTGTGGGGATCAGAAGTGTTTTGTTAAATGTTAATGTTACATTTAATACGGTACAGATTACTGACATTTCCAGCTCATTTTAAATGGTAATGACAATAATTTAGTTATAGAGTCACTACAGCTGCAACATAAGGGAACTACGCTCTCAGTTCCAACCCGGATATCGAGTTGTTAAAAGATCTTGACACAAGTTCTCCCACTACAAAATTATGCAGTTGCTTATTGAAAATGTGTGAACATAACTTCACCAAGGGGTTCCAGCTACATCCTTAGTTATGACACTTATATCAGCACAACGACGGCAAACATTGCAACGTTGTGGCTAGATAGGATGGAATTGGCTGCAGGTGCCATTACAGTTACATTCTCGTCTACACAACCAGAGTAGACTAGGGGTAGCATGATTGAAGATCATTTGAACACCCCACGGTCTCACTTCTATGTTATCTAGGCCACCAGAATCCTAAGAAGTACGGAATCAGCATTGTTTATTAGCTAAACAACTACACAAAGGAAGGTCGGTTCAGACTTTTTTCCATGGTGGCTGCCGCAGGTTTTGGGTTATACAGATATTAACACTGACGATTGTATATCTCATTCCACCAGGTCAGTATCGACATCAGCGTATAATTTAGATAGTGTGTTTACATCTCATTCCACTATGGCAGCAGCTACGTCGGCGGCCAAGGCGAGGGACGTGCCCTTCAACCATATTTTGGCGGCCGCCGGATGGGAAAATGAGCTGATGTTTCAGAATTTTGATCATCGGCCGATTGTCAATCCAGGACTGTTTGCCTATGCTATTTTAAGTACCTAAATTTAAGGGGTACTGTCGTTTGTTTACATTGTTAAATAAACCCTATTTCTACATTGAATGCAATGTTACTACTAATGCATTTATTTCTCTTTTGAGTTAATCAATGCAGTGGGATGCCGAGATTTGTAATCTGCGGCATGAAATCACAAAGCTTTGAACTCTTCACGGAATCACTCACGTGACTCCGAAGTAAAATAGTAAGATTAAACGAGAACTTACCAGTTTGAAGTTTGATCTTGATTTTATGAGGAGTTACGTTGGTGATTACGTGCCCGCCATGCCCAACCCTCTCTCATAAAGGGCCGTATGGTAGTTCGAGTCGCTGATCTTACTATGTACTTCGGTGTTGTTTATTTGTGATTTCATACCGCTGCTTTGAAATTTGGTGCGCATGCGGCCTGGCGGGCCTTCTTCACGTAATCACCAACGCAACTCCTCATAAAATCAAGATCAAACTTCAAACTGGTAAGTTCTTGTTTAATCTTACTATTACTTATCACTTAAACAAATTTAGCCAAACTGAACACAAGGTAAAGACAAAACCTTAAGAGTTAATTTGTGCATAAAAATGTGAAATAGTTTATCTCACTGTCGTTTGTGTGTTATTTTTCTCTGTCCATCTTTCTGCAAGGTATTGGTATTGGTTTATAAAGGACCTGTCCCACCAGCATGCGTCTACTGTGACCAAACGTGGTCGCTTGAGGCGTACGGCCTCGCGGGGCCGGTTGCACTTCGAACTGTGCGGGGCTGGTCCCGACATCATACTCACCAATCAGCTGGGCAGGAGGCGGGCCAACTGAATTTGGACGTCGCATGGTGTTGGGCGGTGACGTCATCACACAACGGCACACTGGGTGGTGACGTCATCGCTCAATGCCACGTGCTAGACGTACAGCGTCAAGATGCTGTGTACGCCCGTCGAGACGCTGCGTACGCCCGTCGAGACGCTGCGTACGCCCGTCGAGACGCTGCGTACGCCCGTCGAGACGCTGCGTACGCCCGTCGAGACGCTGCGTACGCCCGTCGAGACGCTGCGTACGCCCGTCGAGACGCTGCGTACGCCCGTCGAGACGCTGCGTACGCCCGTCGAGACGCTGCGTACGCCCGTCGAGACGCTGCGTACGCCCGTCGAGACGCTGCGTACGCCCGTCGAGACGCTGCGTACGCCCTCAATGCAGCTGCGGGCCGACAGGCCGTCGGCGCGCGGGATTTGTTGACAATGTCAGTTTTTCGGAACCCAGCCCGGAGACCATGTCGGGACCAGCCCCGCACAACTGCATACGCCTCTGGCGATCGAAGTGGGACTGGCCCCGCGCGGCCGTACAGCTCAAGCAACCACGTTAGGTCACGCTAGCCGCATGCAGTCGCATGCTGGGGGCACAGGCCCTTTATTTACACGCGTACCTAAATACAGTGAAAATCTTCACTTTGTGTCTATCCAGATAAATTTTACCAAAAGTGCTGGAGTGACTCAATGGGTCAGGCAGCATGGCCGGAGAACATGGAGAGGTGATGATTCAGATCAAGATCCTTCCTCAGAAAACCGCAACCTGCAATGCCTTGTTTTTAAATTTTACTCAACATGAGTGCAATCAAACCATACACGAGGACAACGAATGCAGAATATAGGGTTGCAACTACAGTTTCAGTATAGTTACAATTACAACCACAGAGAAAATATAGATTTTTAAAAGTGCAAGGGCTGCAACCAAGTATATTAGAAGATTGGAAATGTGTCTTAACATAAGAGAGGCCCATTCAAGAGTATGATAAAGTGAGGAACACACTATTCTTGAAGCTGGTGGTCAATGATATCAAGCTTTTGTATCTTCTGCCCACTGGAGAGGGGAGAAGAGAGGATGACTGGGGTGTGAGTGGCACTTGATTATGTTGGCTACATTTCCAAAACATTGTGAAGTGTAGATGGAGTCAATGGGGAGTGGCTGCAGGGGCTCCTGGAAGGACTGGGCGATGTTCCCAACTCTCTGCAACTTCTCGCGGTCTTTGATATATTAGTTCATCAGTGCAAATAGATTGATACCACGTGCCCTCTATCTGCTAGGCCTTGTGCAAATTACACACAACAGCATGAATGAAAGTTCCATAATGCATTACGATTATTGATTGACTTTGTTATTTCTGGACCATCATTCTGGAAACCACTCCAAATACTGAAAGATGTTCTGTATATTTCTCGTCATGTATTTGTGCAAACTACTTCTCACTGATTTCTTCCATTTCACCACTAACTTCCATCTGGCACTCAATACACCTGGACCATTTCCAAAATCTCCCTACCAATTTGAGACCTCACTATCTACATCGTTGGTGACAGATTACTGACCGACATCTACTATAAACAACTGACTCCGATGGCTATCTAGACTATAGTTCTTCCCACCCTGCTCCCTGAAAGGACTCCATCCCCTACTCCTAATTCCTCCATCTACGCCGCATCTGCACCCAGCATGAGGTGTTCCAAACCAGGGCATCGGAGATGTCCTCATTCTTTAGCGAAACGGGGGTTCCCCTCTTCTACTATAGATGCGGCTCTCACCAGGGTCTCTTCTATTCCCCGTACCTCTGCTCTCACTCCCCATCCCCCCCCACTCGTAACAAGGGCAGAGTCCCCCTTGTCCTGAACTTTCACCCTACCAGCCGTCACATACAACAAATTATCCTCTGACATTTTCACCACCTCCAACGGGATCCCACCACTGGCCACATCTTTCCATTTCCTCCCCTTTCGGCTTTCCATAGAGACCCCTCCCTTCGTAACTCCCTTGTCAACTTATCCCTTCCCACCCAAACCACCCCCTCTCCTGGCACGTTCCCTTGCAACCACAGGAAGTGCTACACTTGTCGCTTTACCTCCCCCCTTGACTCCATCCAAGGACCCAAGCTGTCTTTCCAGGTGCGGCAGAGGTTCACCTGCACCTCCTCCAACCTCATCTATTGCATCCGCTGCTCTAGGTGTCAGCTGCTCTATATCGGTGAGACCAAGTGTAAGCTTGGCCATGCTTCGCCCAACACCTCCGCTCGGTTCGCAATAACCAACCTGTTCTCCCGGTGGCTCAACACCTCAGCTCCACCTCCGATTCCGAATTTGACCTTTCTGCCCTGGGCCTCCTCCATGGCCAGAGTGAGGCCCACCGTAAATTGGAGGAGCAGCACCTCATATTTCGCTTGGGTAGTTAAACCCCAGTGGTATGAACATTGACATTTCTAATTTTAGGTAGTCTCTGCTTTCTGCTTCTTTCCCCTCCCCTTCCCAGCTCTCCCACAGACCACTGTCTCCCCCTCTTCCTTTCCTCTTTTCCTTTCTTCCCCACCCCCCTCCCCCCCCACACCAGTCTGAAGAAGGGTCTCGATCCAAAACGTCACCTACTTCCTTCGCTCCATAGATGCTGCCTCACCTGTTGCGTTTCTGCAGCATTTTTGTCTACCTGAAACACTTCTCACAAACTAATCAGTTTTGATCCTTTACTCAACAAATAGCCACCCATGAAATCTCCTCTGAAAGTTAATTCTCATTGGATTATAAAAATTAAACTGTATCTGCAAAAATTTGGATTTCTTCGATGACTCATAAACAAGCTGAAATCCAGTTGTGATTTGTTAATTTGAATTTACCTTGTTGTAAGTAACGCCGCTGAACATTAGGCTGATTTCATCTGGTGTTCTTACATTGTCTTCCTTCTCAGCCACAGGGGACATGTGAAGGAATTCTTCAGTTAATATTATGTTATCCTGCAATACAGGTATTGGTGTATTTTGAGTAACATAAACAAATAGATCATGCGTTTCTTTATCTACATATTCCGGTCTTTTCCCAATTCCAATTTTTAAGTGTGTTATTTGGCATATGACAAACAAATTTGGCACATTTAAAAGTTTTCTCACAATGCTGTACTTTCCCTTTCTCCTGAAATATTTCTTATCATATCTCTTCTAATTCACAGTTTTGGAACAGCCACTTAATGGCTTCTCCAAGTGTAGAAAAATAAGCCATGCTAGAATTGCACAGCACAAAATTGAGTATTTATTTAATTTAATAGACAATAGGTGCAGGAGTAGGTCATTTGGCCCATCGAGCCAGCACCGCCATGCAATGTGATCATGGCTGATCATCCCCAATCAGTACCCCGTTCCTGCCTTCTCCCCATATCGCCCGACTCCTCTATCTTTAAGAGCCCTATCTAGCTCTCTCTTGAAAGTATCCAGAGCACCAGCCTCCACTGCCCTCTGAGGCAGAGAATTCCACACACTCACAAGTCTCTGTGAGAAAAAGTGTTTCCTCGTCTCTAAATAGCTTTCCCCTTATTCTTAAACTGTGGCCCCTGGTTCTGGACTCCCCCAACATCGGGAACATGTTTCCTGCCTCTACCGTGTCCAAACCCTTAACAATCTTACATGTTTTAATTAGATCCTCTCTCATCCTTCTAAACTCCAGAGTATACAAGCCCAGCCGCTCCATTCTCTCAGCATATGACAATCCCGCCATCCCGGGAATTAACCTTGTAAACCTACGCTGCACTCCCTCAATAGCAAGAATTTCCTTCCTCAAATTAGGGGACCAAAACTGCACACAATACTCCAAGTGTGGTCTCACCAGGGCTCTGTGCAACTGCAGAATGACCTCTATACTCGATTCCTCTCGTTATAAAGGCCAAACATGCCATTTGCTTTCTTCACTGTCTGCTGTACCTGCATGCTTACATTCATAGACTGATGATCAAGGACCCCCAGATCCCGTTGTTCTTCCTCTTTTCCCAACTTGACGCCATTTAGATAGTAATCTGCTTTCCTGTTTTTGATACCAAAGTGGATTACCACACATTTATCCACATTAAACTTCATCTGCCAAGCAACTGCCCACTCCACCAAACTGCCCAAGTCACCCTGCATTCTCATAGCATCCTCCTCACAGTTCGCACTGCCACCCAGCTTTGTGTCATCTGCAAATTTGCTAATGTTACTTTGAATCCCTTCATCCAAATAATTGATGTATATTGTAAATAGCTGCGGTCCCAGCACCGAGCCTTGCGGTATCCCACTAGTCACTGCCTGTACCGTTTTGAGGTACAGCAAGGAAAAAGGGCCTTTGGCCCACTGAGTCCATGCTGACCAGTGATCACCTGTTCATACTAATTCTGTTATCCCACTTTCTCATTCTCTCCCTACACAACAGGAGCAATTTTACAGAGGCCAATTAGCCTAAAATGCCACCAGGCTTTGGGATGGGGTATGAAACTAGAGCAACCAGAGAAAGCCCATGTGATCAGAGGGAGAATGTGCCAACTCCACATGTGAACCTGTGGCTCCAGCACTGTAAGGCATCAGATCTATGTGATGTGCCACTGTGCTGCCCAATTGCAGAATACAATATTCTGCTCATTAATGTTAATCAATGGGAAGTTCAAATCATGGCTATGAATGTTTCCACACACTGGGACCATGCTCTGCTCCTCTTCCTGTTTAATTGCCTTGGGTGGACTTTCGGAGAGCAAACCCGTGGCTGTTCTTTCTTCACATAGACTTTCCTCCAAAGATGACAAAATCTGAAATCAGGCTGCCATTTTCACTTGCCGCACATTCCAACAATCCAAAATCAATCGGCTTTCTCTCAAGCTGCCTTGCTGATTTCAAGATTTGGATGAAATAAAAGTGCCTTCAGTTTTCTCTCTTAATTTCATTAATGTCCTTATCTGCCATCTGAAGTGAGTTGCAGCAAGAAATCTGAAGCCTTTTATTCCCTTCCTGCATTCGCTCCACTAATAAAGCCATCTCCCTCCATTCCATCAACTTGAAACATTTGCAATTTGCTACCAAAACATTGCTAGATGACAACATTGTTATAAAATACTACAAATTACTTGACAAAGTTGGGCTTCTCCTTTCAACTTTTCAAACCTTGCATGTACAACTAACTTTATTATGCATCAAATTTCCACTGGACAGAAGCAAAATGCTGCAAATGCTAGAAATCTGAAATAAAACAGAAAATACTGCAAATGCAAGTTAGGCAGGAACACCTTTGAAGGAAGAAAATGACCAACTGTTTTAGGTTGATGAGCTTTCTCTGGACTTGATCAACCAAACACTTCTCTCCACAGATGCTGCACGAACTGTTGAGAATGTCCAGCGTTTGCTGTTTATTCCATCTGTCAGTTGCTGCCTCAGTGTGTTCTTCCTGAAATATTTTTTTCCCATTTCAAGTCACTTCATGAATTCACCCCATCATAATTCCACCTGTCTTGGGTAGCCACATGCATCCTATGCCCTTCCAACAATAACAATACCCTTGTTCAAAATATGATCACAATTTTGCCTTCTACATTTATTTTTCAATTACCTAAAAATAATTAAGTCTTTCTGTTTTTGAGACTTTGTAATCACATGCTACAAACTAGCAATTAACATCTCTCAAGTCGATCAGTGACTGTGGCGGCTTCACGACATGTTGAGGATGTGAAAATTGCTATATAAATGCATGTTTATTCTCCCTGCTAGAAAATCTGTAGATTGAGATTGACACGACCATGTTAACTCATCAGATTCATGCACAAAGTATTAATGATACAACCCTTATTAGCAGATTGTCCCAGACAATAGCCAAACTTTGATTATTAGAAAAAGTGGATTTGCTTACGATTGTTGCTGATGGGAACACAACAGAAGCACCTATGAATTCAAAGTATCTTGCAAGTCCTTCGTTGAGCCACAGATCATTCCACCAGTACATAGTAACCAGGTTTCCGAACCACTTAAAAGAAAGGAAAACTCATTTAAAATAAATACTTTAATGTGTTTTAACATAACCAGGTCAACAAAAAGTTTGAAATGGACCCTTCATCGCACCCTGGTTGTGATCACCATCGATTACTTATTCACACAAGTTCAGTGTTATCCCATTTTCACTTCAATACACATTTGGGGCAATATCTCTTTTCGACGACCAATTAGACTGCGGCAAATTAGAGCACCCAGAGAAACCGTACGTAGTCGTAGGATGACCTAGTAAACTGCACACATACAGCATCCAATGTCAGGATCAAACTCGGGTCCCTGGCACTGTGAGGCAGCAATGCTGTAAGCTGTGGCATTGCACCATCTGCTGAGGCCAAGCCTCTCCAACCCCCTCTTGCAAATTGTTCCCTCTACCTTCCGAGTGTAAATGTTGCCCTTCAGGTCTCTTTTAAATCTCTCATCATTTACCTTGCTTACACCCTCGAGCTTTAGCAGAGACTGTGTCTTTTCACCTTATCGAAGCTCCTCATGATTTTATTTACCATACCCCACCACTGTTTGTCAATACACCCACCTTGGCTCCTTGTTGTTCAGCACGTACAATCTAAGTAAGGCTTAGTCGAGGAGGACCACAGTCTAAGGTCCTTCTGCTGCTGCACATTGTGGGGCAGAGTCTGGTTGAGATACCCACAAACGAGGGAAGGGATATCACCACATGAGTAGCAAGGGTGCCTGGTATAATGAGAGTTCTGTGAACACTCCCATATACAATGCTAATTAATGTATGTGTAGGCACTGAGATGGTCAGACATGTTTCATGCACAGTTCTTGTTTTGTATATATTTTTTTATTCTGAATAACATTTTTATTTTGGGAAATAAAACAAAAGCTCAGTGACAAACAGGAAAACATCAGTAAAAGCATCATTCAACAGTTGAGGAGCTCAAGAACCAGTTCAGTGTTTGCACAACATACAATCCCAAGCAACTCAATGCAAGATTTTAGAGAAACAATTATTTCCCTACTTCAGAGTTTTGTGAAAGACCATCATACGAACGTGTGTACATAAGGCAGTTTCTTCAACCCCATGTTTAATCATCGGAATGGTTTGATTCAAATTACAACTTAATTAGAATGATCAAACCACAACATATGAAGCAGCACACTACCCCAAATTACAAACAGAAATAAGTGCAGTAGCTAAGTTGGGAAAATATGATGTAAACATGCCTGGTGTGCCAGCTCATGTGCAATAACTAGAGACGTTTCAAACATATCTTCAGTGAATTCTTTCGGATGATGAAGCAGTATATCCTTTCTGAAAGTCAGCAGACCCCAATTTTCCATTGCATTCGCTTCAAACCCAGGTAGTGCTATAACATCTAAAATAAAAAGACTGAATATGTCAGTTACAGTTAAAATGTCATGTCATAAAAGGGTGGCATGGTGACACAGATTTGCTGCATTACGGCGTCAGAAATCTGGGTTCGTTCCTGATTACTGGTACTTGTCTAGGAAGCTTGTACTTTTTCCCCGTGACCTGTGGAATTTCTCCAGGTGCTCTGGTTTCCTCCCACATTCCAAAGACGTACAGGTTTGTCCGTTAATTGGTTTGATATAATTGTAATTTGTCCATAGTGTGTAGGATTGTGTTAGTGTTTGGGGATCGCTGGTCAGCACGGATTCGGTGGGCTGAAGGGTCTGTTTCCATGCTGTATCTCTAAACTAACTAAATTAAACTAAATTAAATGACACCTCACCAAAGTTATGTAATTGATTGGCACATGCCAAATTGAACATCTGGTTTACTAATATCTTGGTAAATGCACAAAAAGACATGGTTGAGTAGCACATGTTCATGTGAAGGGCGCCAGTCTGCTTGGTTCCCTTTTGTAAATTAGGTTTGCACTTAACATATTTGAAATTGGAATATAGACAGAAAACATTTAGCAGGTCAGGCAAGATCTGTGGTTGCAGAAAAAGAATTAACATTTTTGGACAAAAACCTTTTGTCAGTACTGAAAAAGAGAGAAACCAGGTTCATTTTAATTGTGGAGAGGATAGAGAAGGGTTGAATAAAACAAAAGTAATAGCTGTGATAGGTTAAAGTCATGGCTTCCATGTTGATAAGATGTTGATGAAGTCATCTGGTTGAGAAGATAAATGAGGACAGGTAAATAGAAAAAACTCCAACTACCTTATTGCACTGGTTTTTAAATTCTTTGTTTGTATTAACTCTTTCTAATTTTCCTCATTAACCTTTCAGTCAGATGATGTAATCAATTTAGAGTTCGGAGTTTAGAGATACAGCATGGAAACGGGTGTTTCAGCCCACCAAGTCCGCATCAAACAGCAATCACCCTATGCTTACCGATGCAAATTAACCTACTAACCTGTACATCATTGGATTGTGGAAGGAAACCGGAGCACCCAGAAAAACCCACATGGTTACGGGGAGATTGTACAAACTACAGACGGCACCCATTGTCAGGATCAAACCTGGGTCTCTGGTGCTAAGACATCAACTACTGTTGTGCTAATGTGATGCCCCAATTTATCCACACATAATTCCTGGCATCACCTTATAACAAATATTCCCTTTCCAATATTTCCAATATTCCAATATTCCATACACATCACCCCTCCAGCCTCTTTGCAACTTAAAACTAACTTGTTTTCTCTTGTTTCCAATTCTGACAAAGGATCCTCGACCTCAAACATGCTCTAGTTCATTTTCAGGCATTAACCTGCAAAAGATTTAGTGAATGTAATTTTCTAACTTTCTATTATTAAATTTAAATTCATAAGCAGTGATTTGAAGGAAAAGGGTAAAAGTGATTATACACAATAGACAATAGGTGCAGGAGTAGGCCATTCGGCCCTTCGAGCCAGCACTGCCATTCAACGTGATCATGGCTGATCATCCCCAATCAGTACCCAGTTCCTGCCTTTTCCCCATATCCCCTGACTCCGCTATCTTTAAGAGTCCTATCTCTTGAATGCATCCAGAGAACCTGCCTCCACCGCCCTCTGAGGCAGAGAATTTCACACTCACAACTCTGTGAGAAAAAGTGTTTCCTTGTCTCCGTTCTAAATGGCTTACCTCTTCTTCTTAAACTGTGGCCCCTGGTTCTGGACTCCACCAACATTGGGAACATGTTTCCTGCCTCCAGCGTGTCCAAACCCTAAACAATCTTATATGTTTCAATGAGATCTCCTCTCATCCTTCTAAACTCCAGAGTGTACAAGCCCAGCTGCTTCATTCTCTCAGCATATGACAGTCCCGCCATCCCGGGAATTAACCTTGTAAACCTACGCTGCACGCCCTCAATAGCAAGAATGTCCTTCCTCAAATTAGGGGACCAAAACTGGACACAATACTCCCACATTATCTGCACACATTATCAGGCAATACCTACCTCCATT
Source organism: Raja brachyura (assembly GCA_963514005.1). The sequence continues at coordinate 44,410,953 of OY740783.1, read as the reverse complement.
CAGGTTAGTGCATGGCTTACCTGCAGCATCTGCAGTTTATTTTAGACATAGGGTTGGGTGTGTTCAGATAATTGTTGTCTAAACATTATATACTGTAACAGACAGCTGCCAAAAGGTTAACTTGATCCAGGAAATTTAACCGGGTACAAAATAAAAAAGGGAGAAGTGACCAATTCAACAATCATTCTCAGCTCACTCCCTCCCTTTCAGTTCCTTGCCTGCTTTCCACCAGCACCTCCATCACCTTTGTTCTGGTTGTTCCAGTAAATAGTCTAAATCAGAAGCAAACCAACTTCCAAACAATTAACTTCAAACAGCCAATAGATTTGTCCCAGAACATGTCCAAGCTACACAAGTCCCACCTGCCCGCATTTGATGCATATCTCTCAGATACCTGTCCTATCCATGTACCTTTCTAACTGTTTCTTAAATGTTGGGATAGTCCATTCTTCAACTACCTCCCCGGATAGCTTGTTCCATGCACCCACCACCCTTTGTGTGAAAAAATGACCCCTCAGATTCTTATTAAATCTTTTCTCCTACAATTCCCGCCATAATGTTTGGCACAAAGACCCATCATTTATTTATTTGCCTCTGTACTGCACAATTTGAGGTTTGTAATAGAAATAAAAATCATGTGGTTAAATTGCACATCATTAAATTTAAATAAGAGCCATTTTTGTACATTTTGGTTTCACCATTGAGAAATTACAACAGTGTTTATACATAATCCCCCCCCATTTCAGGGCACCATAATGTTTGGGACACAGCAATGTCATGTATATTAAAGTACCCATGTTTAGTATTTTGTTGGATATCTTTGGCATGCAATCACTGCTTGAAGTCTGCAATACATGGACATCACCAGTTGCTTCGTGCCTTCTCTGGTGATGCACTGCCAGGCATGTAGTGCAGCTATATTTAGCTTATGCTTGTTTATGGGGGCTAGTCCCCTTCAGTTTTCTCCTCAGCATATAAAAGGCATGCTCAAATAGGTTCAGATCAGATTATTGACTTGGCCACTCACGAATTTACCACTTTTTAGCTTTGAAAAATCCTTTGTTGCATTAGCAGTATATTTGGGATTGTCGTCTTGCTGTAGAATGAACGCCGGCCAATGAGTTTTGAGGCATTTGTTTGAACTTGGGCAGATAACGTGTGTCTATACACTTCGGAATTCATTATGTTACTACCACCAGCAGTTGTATCATCAATGAAGGTAAGTGAGCCGGTACCTTCAGCAGCCATACATGCCCAGGCCATACCACACCTGTACCACCGTGTTTCACAGTGGAGGTGGTATGCTTTGGATCTTGGGCAGTTCCTTCTCTCCTCCAAACTTTGCTCTTGAGATCACTCTGATATAAATTAATCTTTATCTCATCAATTTACAATACATTTTTCCAGAACAGTGATTGTTCTTTTAAGTACTTCTTGGCAAGCTGTAAACTGGCCATGTTATTTTTGTGGCTAACCAGTGGTTTGCATCTTGCAATGTAGCCTCTGTATTTCTGTTCATGAGGTCTTCTGCGGACAGTGGTCATTAACAAATCTACACCTGACTCCTGAAGAGTGTTTCTGATCTGTCGGACAGGTGTTTGTGTATTTTTCTGTATTATAGAGAGAATTCTGTCATCAGCTGTGGAGGTCTTCCTTGGCCTGCCAGTCCCTTTGCAATTAGTAAGTTCACCAGTGCTCTCTTTCTTCTTAATGATGTTCCAAACAGTTTATTTTGGTAAGCGCAAGGTTTGGCTGATGTCTCTAACAGTTTTATCCTTGTTTTTCAGTTTGATAATGGCTTCTTTGACTTTCATGGGCACTACTTTAGTCCTCCTGTTGATAAACAGCAATGAACATTTCCAAAGGTGATGGAAAGACTGGAGGAAAGATTAGGTGGTGAGAGCTCTCTTGTATTTGCATGATGGAGGCAAATAAACACACCTGAGCAATTACAAACATATCTGAAGCCATGTGTCCCAAACATTACGGTGTCCTGAAATGGGGGGGGGGGGGGGGGGGGGGGAGACTATGTATAAACTAAGCTGTAATTCCTACATGGTGAAACCAAAATGTATAAAAAATACCCTTTAATGAAATCTGACAATGTGACCACGTGACTTTTTCTATTACAAATCTCAAGTTATGGAATAATTAAATAATTAAGGATAGGTGTTTGTCTCATACATTATAAATAAATGATGGGTCTTTGTCCAAAACATTATGGAGGGCACTGTATGTCCTCTGGTCCTCTATTCACCTACTCTGCGCAAAATACTCTGTGCATCTACCCGATCTATTCCTCTCATGATATTATACATTTTTATAAATCACCCCTCATCCTCCTGCACTCCATGGAATAGAGACTCAGCCTACTCAACCTCTCCCTCTAGCTCAGACCCTGTAGCCCTGGCAAAATTCTCATAATTGAGGAGTTTATTAGACAAGGTGGAAGAGATAAACTGATCCACCAAGAGAACTGGGGATGTGATAAATGGTTAACTCACTCACAGTCAATTTGCATTGCTGCCCAAAATCAAAATTATCCACAATGGGCTAGAGCAACCATGCGTATACGTGTCCAGCACATTACTGAACTAGATGGCTTTCAACACCATCCAGCAAGTTAGGTTTGATCATTTATAGGTATATTCATTATCCTGCAAATTGAAGATTTATTGAATGTAAAGTCCTCACATCCTCTTGTTGAATTTAAATTCACAAGCAGTGATTTGAAACAAGCATTTGAAAGTGATTACGTATAGGAAGGAAATGCAGATGCTCATTTACACCGAAGATAGACACAAAATGCTGGAGTAACCTATTCCTTTTCTCCAGAGGAACTGTCTGACCCGCTGAGGTACTCCGGCATTTTGTGCCTATGTTGGGTGAAAGTAATTATCTGGTGATAGTCAATAGCTTCCTTTATTCAGGTTCGTGCATGGCCTATCTTCAATAGAAAAGAAGCAGTCTGCTGCAATAAATTGGTCCTTTCCACAGATGTAACAGAGATTTACACAAATTAGACACTATGCCAAAGCAGTCTGTGAGAAATATCCCTGTAGTTACCCAACAAATCCTTTTTATGACCTATGACGGGTTATCCCTGCCCGTTTGAAGTGAAGCAGATGTTTAATTTAAATGAGACTGATAAGTAAAATGATGCAAATATTATGCTGACCTTGTACTAAATCTTGGAATACAGCCTTGGATTAATGTATGCAAAAAGATGACTTACCTAGTTTGGATAAGGGATAACTCACGTTAAAATATTCCTCAAAGAATGAGAAAATTGGCCCCAATACATTTATTGCATATTGAGCTTCACCATTTGATATGGCTTCCTTATCTGCCCAAACGCGAATCTGCAAACATGAAAAACACACTTTAAACTTTAGGGTCCATGTTCGAATTCAGCAGTATCTTCTCTGTACTATTTGATGTAATTCTGTGCCCTTTCATTACAGTTCTTTACATACAGTGTTTTAAACTCTTCAAACTTATATTTCTGAAATTTCCTACATTATTACAAGGTACCTAATGCACTTCGCTAGAAAATATTTAGGAGATCCCTGGGTTTCTGAAATGCAAAGTTATGAAAATACTGGAAAAATGTCAGGTAGCATCTGTGAAGAAAAAGTTTCTTGTATCCAGCTTATCTGTTGGGGAGTTCATGCAAAATTGTTACTATTCAGTCTGGTTGATCCCAATTTTGAACATTTTAAAAAATCCTTTTGAAAGCTATTTGCCACAATCACTGTCCATGGGAATGTGCTTTAGCAATTCAAGGCAAGATAAACTTTCCCTCATCAGTTGGAATTTTAAGAGCCCCATCTTAAGGTTCTTTGTTGTCATTTCTCCCACAAGAGAAAATTAATTCACCCTACACACCCCATTCAGTTAGTTCATCAATTTGATGACATCTATCTGATCATCCCTATTTTTTAAAATTGTTTTCCAATAAAAACTCTGAGACAACTGTAATTTCTCTGTATTCATATCGGCCCTCAGATCATTTTGGTCTTTCATTTCAATCAACAACATTCTCACTACACAAAGAACTATATGGGCTAACTGAGACGAAGGTAGAAACGTACGAGGATCCTAATGAGTGGTAAAGCTGCTGTTTCAACTTTGTTTAGAGATAGAGCGTGGAAACAGGCCCTTAGGCCCACTGGGTCCGCACCGACCAGCGATCCCTGCACATTAACACTATACGTCTGGAGTGTGGGAGGAAACTAAAGATCTCGGAGAAAACCCACACAGATCACGGGGAGAATATACCAAATCCGTACAGACAGCACCTGTAGTCAGGATCGAACCCGGGTGTCTGGCGCTGAATTGCTGCAAGGCAGCAACTCTACCGCTGCGCCACCATGATCACCCTAACTTCGCACAGGTCACCTACAAAATTCTTGCTCATTGTTTTTATAACGATTTCAAATGCCAGTCCACTTTAGTCAAGTGGTTCATTGGTTGTATATCTCATCACAGCACTCAAATTTAATGAGTAGACACCATTACATCAAGTAGTCTAGCAGTAATTTGAGCCACCCTACATCTCTTAATGGAGAAGCCTGTTGTGAATGCAGCAAGTGATTCCAGGTATTCCAGGGGCTACTGCAACTTGCTAGAAGAGGCAGCGATCACCAGGTACACACTAACACCATCCTACACACTAAGCACAACTTACAATTTTACAGAAGCCAATCAACCTACAAACCTGTACGTCTTTACATTGTAGGAGAAAACCGGAGCACCTGTAGAAAATCCACGGATTCAAAGGGAGAACATCCAAACTCTGTACAGACAGCAGCTGCAATTATGATCAAATCCGGATCTCTGGCATTGTGTGTACAGCTGTACTACTGTGCCACCCAAACACTTAAAGGGAAGCAAGTGTTAGCAATTTTGGGATGTCCTGAAACACAATTACCATCTAAATATTTGTGCCACCCCTACAGAAAGACCAGTGGGATGAAAGCGTTGTGGGGACTACGCCAGGAATCCAAGCTAGGATGCAGTTCTGACAAAATTCCATAGGGCTCGTATGCAGTGAAGGTCTGTTATCGCATTTCCTCCCATCATACCATTACCCTCTCAATGTGCAATGCAGCACTCTTTGAATCATCAACCAGCAAGTCCCATAGGCCAAATTGAGACCCAACGGTCACATTCATCGCAGCACCATTACAAAATTATACCTATTCCAAGCCTTAAGTCTCATAATTTGCACACATAATGCACATGCACTTTTCAATCATGACGGTCACATCATCCAAACGCATATTAGGTGGTCAATATCCTCATAATGACTTCCTTGCCGAAAAGAGTAGCACCAAATGGAGCGAGAAACATTTTGTACACGTTGCAGTGCTCCCTTCCACACACCACCACAGCACAGTGTGCCGGCCACAACTGGAACAGCTGTCTCAAAATCCAAGAGTTCACTGAAGATTCTTCTTCCACATTCTACTTCCTCTCATCAGTGTAGCCTCTCCTGGCAAGTTGTGATGGGCCCTGGAATACCTCAAATGATGCTGATTTATACTTTTATGATTTATAAGCTGCAGATGCTCATAAGTTCTCGGAGCAGAATTAGGCCATTCAGCCGATCAAGTCTATGCCATTCAATCATGGCTGATCTATCTTTCCCTCTCAACCCCATTCTCCTGCTTTCTCCCCGTAACCCAACATCCTTATTAATCAAGAATTTGGAAATCCCTGCATTAAAAAAATCCATTGATTTTGCCTCCACACCCGTCTGTGGCAATGAATTCCACAATTCATTACCTCTGGCAATGTTGTAAGCTTGCATCTCGTTTTGATATTGTCATCTAGTATCTGCCCATTGGCCTGTCATGGTGACTTAAGTGTGCAATGCCTGGGAAACAGATGCAGAATGAACGTATTGAAAATACTTCCTAAACAGAGAACAGGAATCTCCATGAAGAGTTGGATATAACTGCAGGTTAACTATGTGTTACATAGAAACATAGACAATAGGTGCAGGAGATGGCCATTCTGCCCTTTAAGCCAGCACCACCATTCAATATGATCATGGCTAATCATGAAAAATCAGTACCCCATTCCTGCGTTTCCCCCATATCGCTTGATTCCTTTAGCACTTAGATCTAAATCTTAAGGGCCTGTCTCACTTGGACGACCTAATCTGCGAGTTTAGACAAGTTTGCCCTGGACTCAAACTCGCAGCATTGGCGACACAAGGTCCTTGGAGCTCCTATGTGGTCACTGGAACACTCCTGCATGCTCGAGGGAAGTTCCCACCTACTCGCAGCCTCAGCTAGGTCACGGAAATTTTTTCAGGATATTGAAACATTTTCCGCGAATAAAATTTGATCGGCATGGGACTTTTTCACTCGTAGTGCAGTGGAGTGGGGTCGCTATTTACTTATAGGCACTCGAGGGCAGCCATAGGCAATCTCCTTCGCTGACCGGGCATTTTGATTGGCTCATTGGAGTTTTCAGAACCTAGGAAGACCTACCATTAGGTAAAATGGCCACTAAACTTTATTAAACTTTTTAAAAGTCTCCCCACTCCTTCCCTCCACCCCCCCCCCCCCCCACCCTACCGTGCTCACTAAAGGAGTTACCGTTACTGTGGCAGCCGTTTACCTTCATCTTCATTGCACAGACAGCGCTCCTCTGCTTTCCCTGGCCCCCACCTTCGCAATGTGTTTGCGTGTGTGTGTGTGTGTGTGTGTGTGTGTGTGTGTGTGTGTGTGTGTGTGCGGCCGGTGATGCAGCTCACGGTTCGGTAGATCCAGCTCGCAGTTTCAATGCGGCCGGTTGATCCAGCTCGAGGCTTTCCAGGAGAGTGCCCTCGAGCTGGAAGGTCAAAGACACTCTTCTGGACTCATGGATTAGGTCACCCAAGTGGGACAGGCCTTAACTCTCTCTTGAATACATCCAGCGAATTGGCCTCCACTGCTTTCTGTGGCAGAGAATTCTATAGATTCGCAACTCTCTGGGTGAAAAAGTTTGTCCTCACCTCAGTCCTAAATGGCCTCCCCCTTATACCTAAACTGTGATCCCTGGTTCTGGACTCCCCAACATGCGGAACATTTTTCCTGCACCAATACACCTTGCTGTTCTTGGAGTCCACATGTGGGGCCTTAGTGTTTTGTGAGCACAGTCAACTGCACTTTGCATCAGAGGGAAATCCGCAGACCTTTACTTTCTTTCGCTGTGTTGATATCCCCATTCCCAAAGAGTTGAAATACAGGCACAATAAAAAGCCTTGCTTGCAGCAGCATTACAGGCACTTAGAATCAGACAAACATACAAAATGTACATTCATTATACATAAATTACACATAAAACTCTCAAAGGCGGCAAAAAAAATGTCATCAGTGCAAAAACATAATGAGAACAAAGTTCAAGTCCACAGAGTGTAAGAGGTGGGCCATAGGGTTCCATTCTCAAGGTAGTGTTAGAATTGCGTAGTTGTTTCAGAAACCTGAAAGATATAGGAAAGTAGCTATCCCCGAAGCTTGTGTTGTGGAATGTTAGGCTTCTGTACTTCTTGCTCAACAGCAGCATTGGGAGGAGAACATGGCACAAATAGTTGGAATCCTGAATGATAGATGCCACCTTCTTGAAGCAGCAGTTCATGGAGATGGAGGAGATTAGGCCGAGTGCATCAATGAACTATGACATTAGTTGTGTTGGAAAGAACTGCAGATGGTTTAAATGGAAGGTAGATATAAAATGCTGGAGTAACTCAGCAGGTACAGGCAGCATCTCTGGAGAGAAGGAATAGGTGACATTTTGGGTCGAGACCCTTCTTTAGACTATGAAATTAGCTGCATGGTTAAGGTTTACTGTGGCTATACTGATATAAGCACTGCATATTGCTCCATATCACAGTCAAACTCATCTGTAGTGTTTATTGTACGAGAGCATTACACATTGTGGCACCTTTCCCAAAAATGACAGGCAGCACAACTGATTCTACAAATGTACACGCATGCATCTTACATAAATGGCAGGCAATTCAGTACTATTAGCAGCCAAACATTATGAAACATACAAACTATCACTGCATGGAACAAAGATACATAGAAAATTTGGCCCTTCGAACCTGCACCGCCATTCAATGTGATCATGGCTGATCATCCACAATCAGTACTCCATTCCTGCCTTCTCCCCATACCACCTTGATTTCGCTAGCCCCAACTGCTCTATCTAACTCTCTTTTGAATGCATCCAGTGAATCGGCCTTCACCGCCTTCTGAGGCAGAGAATTCCACAAATTCACAGCTTTCTGTGTGAAAAGGTTTTTCCTCATCTCAGTTCTAAATGGCCTACCCCTTATTCTTAAGTTGTGGCCCCTGGTTGTGGACTCCCTCAATATCAGCAACACGTTTCCTGCATTCAGTGCATCTAGCATGTCCAATCCCTTAATAATTTTATATGTTTCTATAAGATCCCCTAAATTCTAGTGAATACAAGCCCAGTTGCTCCATTCTTTCATCATATGACAGTCCCACCATCCCGGGAATTAACCTCGTGGACCTACACTGCACTCCCTCAATAGCAAGAATGTCATTTCCGTTGTACTTCCCCTTTTCCTAATCTGACACCATTCAGATAATAATCTGCCTTCCCGTTCTTGTCTCAAAAGTGGATAACCTCACATTTATCCACATTATTATACTGCACCTGCCATGCTTCTGTCCACGCACCCAACCTGTCCAAGTCACTTTGCCTCCTCATAGCTCACATTGCCACCCAGCTTTGTGTCATCTGCAAATTTTCTAATGTTACTATTAATTCCTTCATCTAAATCATTAATGTATATTGTAAATAGCTACGGTCCCAGCACCGAGCCTTGCAGCACTGCCTGCCATTCTGAAAAGGACCCATTAATCCCAACTCTTTGTTTCCTGTCTGCCAACCAATTTTCTATCCATATCCATACCCTACCCCCAATGACATGTGCTCTAATTTTGCCCACTATTCTCCTGTGTGGGACCTGACCAAAGGCTTTCTGAATGTCCAGGTGCACTACATCCACTGGCTCTCCCTTGTCCATTTTACTTGCTACATCCTTAAAAAATTCCAGACGATTTGTCAAGCACGACTTCCCCTTCATAAATCCATGCTGACTTGGACTGATCCTGTTACTGCTATCCAAATGCGCCGCTATTTCATCTTTTCACCAATTGGAATCACTATTCTTTATTCCTACCCCCCAAAAGGACATTCTACAGTTTCTATCATTGTAACAATTGTTATTCATTTGCCTATTTGCTCCTCAATTTCTCTTGCTCCAAACTTGAAGAATCCTCTCTTTTTTTTAAAAATGTATCTTTTTCCTCAAGACAGCTTCAACTTCTTTCAGTTCAGAAAAATGTCACCCAATGGGTAAGACTTTGCTACCCAAATGTCACCCAATGGGTAAGAGTTAAAATATTCATTTAAATAGCCATGCACAAATATCAAAAAATGAAATAATGGATATAAAGAACATTCATAGTCACCTCTACGCCATTAGAAGTTGTGTTAACGCAACCATAGTCACTAATAACCAAAGCAACTAAATAGGTAGACATCTTCACGGAGGTGTTAAATGTTGTAACTTTCCATGCACCATTCTTTTCCAGTCTTTCAGAAAAATCTAAAAAATTAAAACATTCAGCTTAAATAGTTGCCTATTGCTTTTGTAACAGTACAAATGTTGGCATTATACCGACTCATCTGTTACTACTCAGGGATTTATTTCACTGCTGAGATTTTTGCAGGGATGTGACAGGCTTACTCTTGGGGCTTTCTGATCATCTGAAATATTGTTCTATGGTTTAATCCAAAGCAGAACTAAACTGGTGGTAAGTGGGCCTCCATCACATCACCGAACATGAGCTGGCAAACAATGAATATTTCTGCAAGTTTTTTTCTCACCTCAGTCTTAAATGACCTCCTGTTTATTCTAAGACTGTGACCCCTGGTTCTGGACTCACCCAACATTGGGAACATTTTTCCTGCATCTAGCTTGTCCAGTCCTTTTATAATTTTATTTGTTTCTAAAAGATCACCCCTCATCTTTCTAAACTCCAGTGAATATAAGCCTAGTCTTTTCAATCTTTCCTCATATGACAGTCCCGCCATCCCAGGGATCAATCTCGTGAACCTACACTGCACTGCCTGAATCACAAGGATGTCCTTCCTCAAATTAGGAGACCAAAACTGTATACAATACTCCAGATGTAGTCTCACCAGAGCCCTATACAACTGCAGAAGAACCTCTTTACTCCTGTACTGAAATAATCTTGTTATGAAGGCCAACATTCCATTAGATATCTTCACTTCCTGCTGTACCTGCAAGCCAACTTGCAGTGACTGATGTACAAGGACACCCAGGTCTCGCTGTACGTCCCCCTTACCTAACCTAACCCCATTCAGATAATAATCTGCCCCCTTGGTTTTGCCGCCAAAGTGGAAAACCTCACATTTATCTATATCACTAGACTGTGGGACCCATTGGGTCCCAACTTCATACGGGAGGGCTGTTTCCCCCAATGCAATATTCCACCTCTCCACCAATTCCAATATTGCTGGCCAGTGGGGGTTGGGGGGGGGGGGGGCTTTCTAGAGCGCTAGTATGTGTGTTGTGGGTCAAAGGGACTGGTTTCCAGACATTGTTGGCCAAATGGATTATTGGGCTGGCAGCTAAGTCACACTGGCCAGGCAGCATTTTAGAACCAATAGAGACACTTTTTGCAAGCATTTTTAAACCAATAGACACCTTCAGCAAGCATTTTAGAACCAATAGAGACTCTTTCAGCAAGCATTCTAGAACCAATAGAGACACTCTTTCAGCAAGCATTATAGACCCAATAGACACTTTATGCAACCTTTTAGACCCAATAGACGCTTTTTGCAACCTTTTAGACCCAATAACTTTCTGCAACATTTTAGAACAAATAGACACTTTTTGCAACCATTTTGAGCCAATAGACACTTTGTTCAACCATTTAGAACCAATAGACACTTTCAGCAACCATTTAGAACCAATAGACACTTTGTTCAACCATTTAGAACCAATAGACACTTTTTGCAAGCAATTTAGAACCAATAGACACACTTTTTGCAAGCAATTTAGTACCAATAGACACACTTTTTGCAAACAATTTAGTACCAATGGACACACTTTTTGCAAACAATTTAGTACCAATAGACACACTTTTTTGCAAGCAATTTAGTACCAATAGACACTTTCTGCAAGCATTTTAGAACCAATAGAGACACATTCAGCAAGCATGTTAGAATAAATAGAGACACGCTTTCAGCAAGCATTTTAGAACCAATAGAGACACTTTCTGCAACCATTTTACAACCAATAGACACTTTTTGCAAGCATTTTAAAACCAATAGACACCTTTTGCAAGCATTTAAATCCAATAGACACCTTCAGCAAGCATTTTAGAATGAATAGAGACACTCTTTCAGCAAGCATTTCAGAACCATTAGAGACACTCTTTCAGCAAGCATTTTGACCTTTTAGACCCAATAGACCGTTTTTGCAACCTTTTAGACCCAATAGACACTTTATGCAACCTTTCACTTTTTGCAAGCAATTTAGACACAATAGACACCTTTTGCAAGCATTTTAGAACCAATAGAAACACTTTTTGCAAGCATTTTAGAACCAATAGAAACTTTCTGCAACCATTTTAGAACCAATAGACACTTACTGCAACCATTTTAGAACCAAATGAGACACTTTCTGCAAGCATTTTAGAACCAACAGACATTTTTTGGAACCATTTTAGAACCAGTAGACACACTCTTTCAGCAAGCATTTTAGAACCAATAGAGACACTCTTTCAGCAAGCATTCTGGACCCAAGAGACACTTTTTGCAACCTTTTAGACCCAAGAGACACTTTTTGCAACCTTTTAGACCCAAGAGACACTGTTTGCAACGATTTTGAACCAATAGACACTTTGTACAACCATTTTGAACCAATAGACACATTGTGCAACCATTTAGAACCAATAGACGCATTGTGCAACCATTTAGAACCAATAGACGCATTGTGCAACCATTTAGAACCAATAGACGCATTGTGCAACCATTTGGAATCAATAGACGCATTGTGCAACCATCTTAGAACCAATAGACGCATTGTGCAACCATCTTAGAACCAATAGACGCATTGTGCATGCATCTTAGAACCAATAGACGCATTGTGCATGCATCTTAGAACCAAGAGACGCATTGTGCATGCATCTTAGAACCAAGAGACGCATTGTGCATGCATCTTAGAACCAAGAGACGCATTGTGCAAGCATCTTAGAACCAAGAGACGCATTGTGCAAGCATTTTAGAACCAAGAGACGCATTGTGCAAGCATTTTAGAACCAAGAGACGCATTGTGCAAGCATTTTAGAACCAAGAGACACTTTTTGCAAGCATTTTAGAACCAATAGATACCTTCAGCAAGCATTTTAGAATGAATAGGGACACTTTCAGCAAGCATTTTAGAATCAATAGAGACACTCTTTCAGCAAGCATTTTAGAACCAATAGAGGCACTCTTTCAGAAAGCATTCTAGACCCAAGAGACACTTTTTGTTATCATTTAGACCCAAGAGACACTTTTTGCAACCATTTACACCCAATAGACATTTTTGCAATCTTTTAGACCCATTAGACACTTTGTGCAACCATTTAGACCCAATAGACACTTTCTGCAACCATTTAGAACCAATAGGCGCCTCCTGCAACAGTTTGGAACCAATTGACTCATTCTGCAACAATTTAGAACCAATAGAGACACTTTTTTGCAAGCATTTTAGAACCAATAGAGACACCTGCTGCAACCATTTTAAAACCAATAGAGACACTTTTTGCAAGCAATTTTGAACCAATAGAGACACTTTTGGCAAGCAATTCCGAACCAATAGGGACACTTTCGGCAAGCAATTTAGTACGAATAGACACTTTCTGCAAGCATTCTAGAACCAAGAGAGACACTTTCTGCAAGCATTTTAGAACCAATAGAGACACTTTCTGCAACCATTTTACAACCAATAGACACTTTTTGGAACCATTTTAGAACCAATAGAGACATTTTTTGCAAGCATTTTAGAACCAATAGACACTTTTTGCAAGCATTTAAATCCAATAGACACCTTCAGCAAGCATTTTAGAATGAATAGAGACACTCTTTCAGCAAGCATTTCAGAACCATTAGAGACACTCTTTCAGCAAGCATTTAGACCTTTTAGACACAATAGACCGTTTGTGCAACCTTTTAGACCCAATAGACACTTTATGCAACCTTTTAGACCCAATAGTCACTTTTTGCAATCTTTTAGACCTAATAGACACTTTCTGTAACCTTTTAGACCCAATAGACACTTTCTGCAAGCAATGTAGACACAATAGACACTTTTTTCAAGCATTTTAGAACCAATAGAAGCACTTTTTGCAAGCATTTTAGAACCAATAGAAACTTTCTGCAACCATTTTAGAACCAAATGAGACACTTTCTGCAAGCATTTTAGAACCAAAAGAGACACTTTCTGCAACCTTTTAGACCCAATAGACACTTTCTGCAAGCATTTTAGACCCAATAGACAATTTTTGCAAACAATTTCAAACCAATAGAGACACTTTTTGCAAGCAATTTAGTACCAAGACACTTTTTGCAAGCAACTTAGTACCAATAGACACTTTGTGCACGCATTTTTACAACCAATAGAGACACTTTGTGCACGCATTTTTACAACCAATAGAGACACTTTGTGCACGCATTTTTACAACCAATAGACACCTTTTGGAACCATTTTAGAACCAATAGACACACTCTTTCAGCAAGCATTTTAGAACCAATAGAGACGCTCTTTCAGCAAGCATTCTGGACCTAAGAGACACTTTTTGCAACCTTTTAGACCCAAGAGACACTTTGTGCAACCATTTTGAACCAATAGACACTTTGTGCAACCATTTTGAACCAAGAGACACTTTGTGCAACCATTTGGAACCAATAGACGCATTGTGCAACCATTTGGAACCAATAGACGCATTGTGCAACCATTTGGAACCAATAGACGCATTGTGCAACCATTTGGAACCAATAGACGCATTGTGCAACCATTTAGAACCAATAGACGCATTGTGCAACCATTTTAGAACCAGTAGACACTTTCTGCAAGCATTTTAGAACCAATAGACGCTTTCTGCAAGCATTTTAGAACCAATAGACGCTTTCTGCAAGCATTTTAGAACCAATAGCCACCTTCAGCAAGCATTTTAGAATGAATAGAGACACTCTTTCAGCAAGCATTTTAGAACCAATAGAGACACTCTTTCAGCAAGCATTTTAGAACCAATAGAGACACTTTCTGCAACAATTTTACAACCAATAGAGACTTTCTGAAATCATTTTAAAACCAATAGACACTTTTTGCAAGCATTTAAAACCAATAGACACCTTCAGCAAGCATTTTAGAATGAATAGAGACACTCTTTCAGAAAGGATTCTAGACCCAAGAGACACTTTTTGCAAACATTTAGATGCAATAGACACTTTGTGCAACTATTTAGACCCAATAGACACTTTGTGCAACCATTTAGACCCAATAGACCCTTTCCGCAACCATTTAGAACCAATAGACACTTTTTGCAACCATTTAGAACCAATAGACTCCTTCTGCCACAGTTTAGAACCAATTGACTCATTCTGCAACAATTTAGAACCAATAGACACTTTTTTGCAAGCAATTTAGAAACAATAGAGACACTTTTTGCATGCATTTTAGAACCAATAGAGATACTTTTTGCAAGCAATTTTGAACCAAAAGAGACACTTTTGGCAAGCAATTCCGAACCAATAGGGACACTTTCGGCAAGCGATATAGTATGAATAGACACTTTCTGCAAGCATTCTAGAACCAAGAGAGACACTTTCTGCAAGCACTTTAGAACCAATAGAGACACTTTCTGCAACCATTTTACAACCAATAGACACTTTTTGGAACCATTTTAGAACCAATAGAGACATTTTTTGCAAACATTTTAGAACCAATAGACACATTTTTTGCAAGCATTATTGATCCAACAGACATTTTTTGCAAGCATTTTAAAACCAATAGACATTTTTTGCAAGCGTTTTAAAACCAATAGACACTATTTGCAAGCAATTTGGACCCAATAGAGACACTCTTTCAGCAAGCATTTCAGACCCAATATACACTTTTTGCAACCTTTTAGACCCAATAGACACTTTTTTTCAACCTTATTAGAACGAATAGACACTTTCGGCAAGCAATTTAGAACCAATAGAGACACTTTCTGCAAGCAATTTAGAACCAATAGAGACACTTTTTGCAACCATTTTGAACCAAAAGAGACACTTTTTGCAACCATTTTTGAACCAAAAGAGAACACTTTTTGCAAGCATTTTAGAACCAAAAGAGAACACTTTTTGCAAGCATTTTAGAACCAACAGACACTTTTTGCAAGCATTTTAGAACCAACAGACACTTTTTGCAAGCATTTTAGAACCAACAGACACTTTTTGCAAGCATTTTAGAACCAACAGACACTTTTTGCAAGCATTTTAGAACCAACAGACACTTTTTGCAACCATTTTAGAACCTATAGAGACACTTTCTGCAAGCATTTTAGAACCAATAGAGACACTTGTTGCAGGCATTTTAGAACCAATAGACACTTTTTGCAAGCATTTTAGAACCAATAGAGACTTTTTGCAAGCATTTCAGAACCAATAGACCCTTTTGGCAACCATTTTAGAACCAAAAAATACACTTTTTGCAACCATTTTAGAACCAATAGACATTTTTTGCAACCTTTTTAGAGCCACATTAAGGGGACTCACAGTTGAGTAGACATGTGTTCAGTGCTATTCAGAGGTTAGGGGGACTGAATGAGGCACAGCACTGGCTTCCTCCATCTTGCAGAGACTGAGTGAGGCACACCACTTCCTGGTTGTATAGTCCCTCCCCCTCCCTCCAGCAGGGGCAGCAGAGAGAATGGGGAATATTTAAAAAACAGCAATATCTCTGATTTTTCAATGATGGGAAAAATCCTCTGGTCCTGGAAGGAGGAGGTGGGCTCTGAGCGGGGTGGCCAAAAATGACGGCCGTAAGTGGCGGCATTTTCTCGGAAATCACAGCACAGCGAGCTAAAAGCGGTCAAGATCAGAATTTTAGTAATATAGATACTGCATCTGCCATGCATCTGCCCACTCACTCAACCTGTCCAGGTCCCCCTGCAACCTCCTAACACCTCTTCACAGTTTACACTGCCACCCAGCTTTGCGTCATCCGCAAACTTGCTAGTGTTGCTCCTAATTCCCTCTTCCAAATCATTAATATATATGGTAAACAGTTGCGGCCCCAACACCGAGCATTGCGGCACTCCACTCGCCACTGCCTGCCATTCTGAAAAGGACCCGTTCATTTTTACTCTTTGCTTCCGGTCTGCCAACCAATTTTCTATCTATGTCAACACCCTACCCCCAATACCATGTGCTCTAATTTTAGTCACCAGTCTCCCGTGCGGGTCCTTATCAAAGGCTTTCTGAAAGTCTAGATATACTACACCCACTGGCACCCCTTCATCCATTTTACCTGTCACATCCTCAAAAAATTCCCAAAAATTAGTCAAGCATAATTTCCCTTCCATAAATCCATGTTGACTTGGACTAACCCTTTTACTGCTATCCAAATGCTCCATTATTACCTCTTTAATAATTGGCTCCAGCATCTTTCCCACCACCTGTCAGCCTAACTGGTCTGTAATTCACCGTTTTCTCTCTCGCTCCTTTCTTGAAAAGTGGGATAACATTAACTATCCTCCAATCCACAGGAACTGATCCTGAATCTATTGAACATTGGAAAACAATCACCAATGCGTCCACTATTTCCAGAGCCACCTCCCTGAGGACACTGGGATGCAGACCATCAGGCCCAGGGGATTTATCATTCTTCAGTCCCATTAGCTTACCCAATACTATTTCTCACAAATGAAAATTTCTTTCAGTTCCTCTACTTCCTTAGATCTTCTGTCCTCCAGTACATCTGGGAGATTGTTTGGGTCCTCCTTAGTGAAGACAGATCCAAAGAACCTATTTGACTCTTCTGCCATTTCCTTGTTGCCCATAATTATTTCACCCGTGTCTGCCTTCAAGGGACCAACATTTGACTTTGCTACTCTTTTTCCCTTAACATATCTAAAGAAGATTTTACTGTCCTTTATATTCCTGGCCAGCTTCCCCTCGTACTTCATCTTTTCACCCACTATTACCCGTTTTGTATCCTTCTGTTTTCCTATGAAAGCTTTCCAATCCTCTGGCTTCCGGCTACTCTTTGCTGTGATAATAACATAATTGAAAATCTGCACATACATGATAGTTACAAGGCCTTACATAATTTAATTGTGACTCTGAAACCTAGATTAAGTTTGAAAATGTGTATTAATGTTATTATTATGTGGTTATTGTTTTACTGAATTCTTATTACATACTAGAATAAGTGGGACCCGTTGGGTCCCATGTTCGCTGGTCCCCCAATGCAATATTCCTCCTCTCCACCAATTCTAATATTGGTGGCCGGGGGGGCGCTTTCTGGAGTGCTAATATAGGTGTTGTGGTTACCAGAGGGCTAGTATGGACATTGTGGGCCAAATGGATTCTTCGGGTGGCAGCTCAGTCACTCAAGCCTCATGTGCTGGCAGCTCACTCTTGGCTGGTGGGCTGGCAGTTGACTCATGGCTATTCCTTGAAATTCCATTTCAAGCAGGGTTCAAGGGCTCAAATTCAAGTGCAGTTTCTTACCACTTCAAGCAGGGTGCAAGGCCACAAAATTCAGGTGCAGTCACATACCACTTCAAGCAGGGTGCAAGGACACTGATTTGAAGTGCAGTTCGCTACCACTTCAAGTAGGGTGCAAGGCCACTAAATTCAAGTGCAATTTCACACCACTTCAAGCAGGGTGCAAGGCTACCAAATTCAAGTGCAGTTTCATGCCACTTCAAGCAGGGTGCAAGGCCACCAACTCAAGTGCAGTTTCATGCCATTTCCAGCAGGGTGCAAGACTACCAAATTCAAGTGCAATTTCATACCACTTCATGCAGGGTGCAAGGCCACCAAATTCAAATGCAATTTCCTACTACTTCAAGCAGGGTGCAAGGCCACAAAATTCAGGTGTAGTCTCGTACCACTTCAAGCAGGGTGCAAGGCCACCAAATTCAAGTGCAGTTTCATGCCATTTCAAGCAGGTTGCAACACTACCAAATTTAAGTGCAGTTTCATGCCACCAAGCAGGGTGCAAGGCCACTGACTTCATGTGCCATTTCCAACCACTTCAAGTAGGGTGCAAGGCCACTAAATTCAAGTGCAATTTCATACCACTTCAAGCAGGGTGCAAGGCTACCAAATTCAAGTGAAGTTTCATGCCATTTCATGCAGGGTGCAAGACCATCACATTCAACTGCTGTTTCATACCATTTCAAGCAGGGTGAAACCACCATAAAACCTGACAAAACACCACACTCGCAGTTCAGTAGACATTCAGTGTGTGCTGTGCAGACACAGTCGTGACCTCTCCCTCCCCCATCTTGCAGAGACTGAGCCACACCCACACTTCCGGGTCTTATAATCCCTGCCCCCTCCCACCAGAAGGGGCGTGACCTTCATGGTGTGATTGACATGAGAGAGATTCTCAACATTTTTTAAACACTAATAACACTTTTATTTTTCATTGATGGGAAGAATCCTTTGCACCTGATGAGCGGAGGGGGACTAAGTATGATGGCAAAAAATCACAGCCATAAGTGGTTGCATTTTATCTAAAATCAATATGCAGTGCAAACAGGAAGTTGTCAAGTTTAGACTTTTAATCATTTGCCATTTGATACTATTTAATCATTTGCCATTTGTAAATAATTTGACAAAGCACTCCAGGCACTGTTAATGGCACTGTAACCGAGTTTGTTATCGTGAAAAAGTGATGAAATAAATTCCGAAACGTCCGTAATAGAAGCTGTGTGATATGAAATGTTAGAGTGGGAACAGTACATCTCCCATTTTCTTATGTGAGAGATGTACTGTTTCTGTATGCTCTTCCTCCAGGCTGCAGCGATGACCTCTATGGTACGCTCTGAAAGCCCGAGCCCCAGGAACGGTGTACTCAGAATCTGCAAACCAACAAATTTATACGGTCATGAAGAAAGTGGCTTTCCCCTGTCACTGGGTGTACCAGCAGATTTCTGCTCTTGGGCACTGCCATAAAAGGCTGTGTATTTAAGGCTAGAACCAGAGGGAACCAATGCTGAGTAGGCCAGTCTGGCACTACCAATATGCCAGTGGCAGAGTCTTGCAGAATTTTTGCCACACATGGAGTATGAGGCAGAATGGGGGAAAAACATACACAAATTTCCCACCCCAGTGTAGCGAGAATGCATCTACTGCTACTGCCCCTGGGTCTGGCTCCCATGACACGTAAATTGGTAACTGATGATTAAGCCTAGAAGCAAACAGATCAATGTCCGGTTCACCATAACGAAGGACAATATCATTACCGGTATCGGTAGCACCCCATCCTAGTGCACTGGCATCAATCTGCAGGATAACTGATGGATTATTGATTAAAGTGGTACTAGAGCAACACTGAATATTGGCAATCCATCATTGTAACCCAGCCAGAGCCTGAGCTGGCAACTGCATGGGTCTATCGAAACGACCTTTCTGAAGTTTAAGTGCCTGTTCCTTTGCACGCTGATCCCTTTAGCCACAAGGGCCACATCTAACTTCCTCTTAAATATAGCCAATGAACTGGCCTCAACTACCCTCTGTGGCAGAGAGTTCCAGAGACCCACCACTCTCTGTGTGAAAAAATTCCTTCTCATCTCAGTCCAAAAGGATTTCCCCCTTATCCTTAAGTTGAGACCCCTTGTCCTGGACCTCCCCAATATTGGGAACAATCTTCCTACATCTAGCCTGTCCAACCCCTTAAGAATCTTGTAAGTTTCTATAAGATCCCCTCTTAATCTCCTAAATTCTAGAGAGTATAAACCGAGTCTATGCAGTCTTTGTTCACAAGACAATCCTGACATCCCAGGAATCAGTCTGGTGAACCTTCTCTGCACTCCCTCTATGGCAATAATGTCCTTCCTCAGATTTGGAGACCAGAACTGTACGCAATACTCCAGGTGTAGCCTCACCTTTGGCTGAAGGCGATATGCTTTGGAGCATATCGTGCTGGAGTAACCTCTCCACTAGGTTCTCCATGTGGGCCAGTCTGCCAATAACGCTGCCCATAGAAGGGGGGGAATTTTCCACCTCCTGGCCCGACTCATCTGAGTCCAGGGCACTCACGGACTTTTTAGTAGCTTTTCTCCCCCGTGGAGTTGCCGAGGTGCTTTCTGGCAGCACCAAGTCTGTAGCTGCTGGCTGCTCTTCCAGCGGCCCTGCGGGCGAATTCGGCGGCCGCACGCTACCCGCAGTCCCGTGGTCTTCCGCAGCCGGTTTGGTCGCGGCTCGCCTCTTCACTTTAGACATATCTCTCGCAATCCGAAGCTGAAAAAACGGTAAGCAAACACACTCCGGACCGGGAGCAATGACTTCAGCTATGTTTTAAACACTTACCTGAGCCTTTAAACATACCCGCTGAAAGGAGCGACGCACCTGCCAGCCAGTCGTTGCGCAATGCGTCAGACGTAATGACGCGCATGCATGGGGACAGCCTTATTCACGTAGTGACTCACGTGACTCCAAAGTAATATTATTTCTTGGACTTTTGACAATATGCTGGCTAAAGCTATGGGCCTGTAATTATTTAGGCTGCCTACTTTACCAGCTTAGTCCTTGATGTCCGGCACTAATAGAACAGGCAACATTGAGTCTGGTAACAAGCCATGAATCATAAAGCCAGTAAAACAAATAGCAAGGAGAGGAGCTATCCTCATACTCACACACTTAAGATGTTCAGCAGAAATATGATCCAAGCCACTTGCCTTGTTGTTGGACAGCTTGTTCACAGCATAATACACCTCATGTGACATAATCACCATTGAGATATTATCTCAATATTGTCCACCCTATACAAATCACCATGGGCACAGTTGAATAAAGTACTATTATGCTGTCGCCATAACTCTGCGATATTATCTGTTCCGGAGATTCCATCTACTGCGCATGGTAGAGATGTTTTGCAACTGTTAAGAGCTCTCACTTCTTTCCAAAAATTAGTATAATTGTTACTTAGCAGCTTCTTAGCCATTGAATCAGCCCTCGTAGTGTGTTCATTTTTACAGATGAAGCGAACACCATATTTATATCTTGCATTAATGAGCTTCTTCTACTCAAACACAGGCCTCTGTCTGGGTCTACCTGCCATCGCCCATGATTTAGTGGCTTCACGGGCTTCAGCATGATACTCAGCTACATACTTATTCCAGCCAGGCCTGATGTTATGTGTCTTATTTTTATGTTTGCAGTGGGGCTTACTGCCTACATATAAAGTGCTTACTATATCATTATACATGGAGCAAATATCCCTTCTATGCTTCATAGCCTTACAATTAACATTACTACATATTATTGCATCTTTAGGTAGATGAATATTGCTTTTGGATTTATCTGCAAGAGCATAACAGGCTAAGATGTCTTCCTGTGTGAGGGTTGACCAGTTCAGTTTTTCTTTGTTAAAGCTATTTACATCTCTGGATACCACAGGTAGATGTTCAACATTTATTGACATTGCAACAGGTATATGATCAGTCATTGCTGCCCCATACAAAATGCTCATACACCCCAATGAGGCAGCTGTACAAATCCAGTGGTCCAGACATGACGTTGTGTGCCAGGTCTCACTAATATAAATATAACTATCTGTAGGTAAAAGCACTTTTCTTGACAATATAAAATTATTATCTTGACGGAACCGAGCCATATGGTTGGCAAATAATGAGTTCCTGTCTGAGATGTCTGCATTCATATCACTAATGACATATACACTAGAATAATTATTGTTTTGAATAAAGAAATAGGTGAAAGCAATCCTATATGGATATGGCTGGAAAATGGATAGAAAATTGGTTGGCAGACCGGAAGCAAAGAGTACGAGTGAATGGGTCCTTTTCAGAATGGCAGGCAGTGGCGAGTGGAGTGCCGCAAGGCTCGGTGTTGGGGCCACAACTGTTTACCATATATATTAATGATTTGGAAAAGGGAAATAGGAGCAACATTAGCAAGTTTGCTGATGACACAAAGCTGGGTGGCAGTGTGAACTGTGAAGAGGATGTAAGGAGGTTGCAGGGTGACCTGGACAGGTTGAGTGAGTGGGCAGATGCAGTATAATACAGATAAATGTGAGGTTATCCACTTTGGTGGCAAAAACATGGGGGCAGATTATTATCTCAATGGGGTTAGGTTAGGTAAGGGGGAGGTACAGCGAGACCTGGGTGTCCTTGTACACCGGTCACTGAAAGTTGGCATGCAGGTACAGCAGGCAGTGAAGAAAGCTTATGGAATGTAGGCCTTCAAACAAGAGGATTTCAGTATAGCAGTAAAGAGGTTCTTCTGCAGTTGTATAGGGCTCTGGTGAGACCACATCTGGAGTATTGTGTACAG
Source organism: Raja brachyura (assembly GCA_963514005.1). The sequence continues at coordinate 44,388,330 of OY740783.1, read as the reverse complement.
TTTTGGTCTCCTAATTTGAGGAATGACATCCATGTGATTGAGGCAGTGCAGCGTAGGTTCGCGAGAATGATCCTTGGGATGGCGGGATTGTCAAATGAGGAAAGATTGAAAAAACTAGGCTTGTATTCACTGGAGTTTAGAAGGATGAGGGGGGATCTTATGTGAGCAAAGTGTATTGCAGTACACCAGTCAGTATCAAGCCCAACCACATTTATTGATGAGTCAAGCTTCTTGATCCGTAGAATAGCCACCCCCTGATATCCTACCACTAACTATTCCCTAGCCAAGGTCAGTTGTAGACTCCCCTGCCCCATGAAAGTTGTCATAAACAGAATTGAGGTTGTCCAAGTCTTGCTTCGCTAAGAATGTCTCTTGCATACATAGTATGTTACAGTTCTCCAGAAGGTTGTCAACAACTGTGCGGTGAGCTTTATCCCCTGCGCTCTGGCTGAAACGCAGGCCACGACAGTTGTACGACAGAACCCAAATTGTCATTTAACGAGAATATTTGGATTATAACCAAAACACAACTCGATAAATCAGGGTTGTCTAAAAATAGGATAACACCTTTTTATGGTATACTAAACTATTGCTGTGTGTGGTACCGACACTCTATCAGATCCTTCACCAAAAACATGGAATAACTCAAAGATACGTTATAAACAACTCTACAGTGGGTGATGCACAAAATCATCTGCTAAAATAGGAATTGTTCAGTTCTCAATGGGAATTGTATGAGAGGTTCCCAATGGCTGATTCTTTACTAACATGATCAATAGAAAGTGTTTGGGAATTTCATGCAGCCCTTCCATGGTAGTCACAACAGATGTATAAAAGACTGCCATTGAGAGGATGGTAAAAATGCATGGTCCAGGGGTCATGGCGATTCCCAGTACTTGCATATCACCCACACAACTCTCTGCCCTGAACAAGTCCCATGCCAAGAGGATCTGCACACCACCATGGGATGCAGATGGATCAAGAACCACAATCTGCAACATCCAGCTCTAATGCACATTTAGCAAAACCCCTTCAAATCGTCAATAGAGTAACCAGTATCATGGAGTCAGACAGCACAGAACATGCACTTTAGTCCAAAATCCATGCCAAACAAATTGGTATTCTGAGCCAACCCTATTTCCTGCAATTGGCTCATACCCCCCTAAGCCCTTCCAATCCATATATCCATTCAAATATCTTTTGAAAATCGTGATGGTGTCTTCCTCAGAGCTGCTTCAGACAGCTCATTCCACTATCCTCTGAGTAAAAAAGGTTGCATCCGAGGTCCCTCTCACTTTATCCATAAACTCTCTAGTTTTAGTATATTCTACTCTGGAATGAATACACTCACAGCTGAGAGTGGAGAGATTTAAAAGGGACCTGAAGGGCATTATTTTCCTTCAGAGAGGGTTTCTATGAACAGAGTTCAAAGGAGTGTGTTTGTTTGCAGAAGTCTCCATTCATGCATTCAATCATTGTGGCCTACCACTATGAGTAGAACATGTGTAATTATGGCTTAAATGCATGGGATTTTGGCTTTGAAAGGACATTGATGTTGATTTACTTATTGTTCCAGTGGATTTGAAGGATCTTGCAGAAAGTTAATTGCTGTTATCTTGAGGTGTACCTGTAAGTATCTCTGCTGCCAAGTAGCCTTTTGTGCAATGTCTGAGGACTTCAGCAACCAATACTCTTTTCTTCACTTATCAAGAACACTGAGGGATTGAGCACTCAGGAGAAGGAGCACTGCAAACTCTTGAAGTGAGCTCCTTTGTTCAAACCCACCAAACTATCAAACGTAGACAAAAATGCTGGAGAAACTCAGCATGTTAGGCAGCATCTATGGAACGAAGGAATAGGTGACGTTTCAGGTGGAGACCCTTCCTCAGACTGATGTGGGGGTGGGAAGAAGAGAGGAAGAGACGGAGACAGTGGGCTGTGGGAGAGCCGGGAAGGGGAGGAGAAGGAGGGAGAAAGCAAGAAGGACTACCTGAAGTTGGAGAAGTCCTCTTGGATTCCCCTCATAGCCATCAACCTGCTTTAGATCTTTTTATTTTAAACAGCCGACAGGACATCAACCGCCTTAACTTTTCCACTCCCCTTTCCCACTCCAACCTCTCCCCCTCTGAATGTACAGCCCGCCACTCATTCTGCAACAACCCAGACAGGGTGATCAAACCTGCCAACAAGGGAGGGGACACATAGTCTGGCGCACTGATCTCTACCAGTCTGAAGTCAGGCAACAAATGTCAGACACCTCCTCCTACTTATCCTTGGACCATGACCCCACAGACAAGCACCAGGCCATTATTTCAAACACTCTCATTGGTTTCATCACCTCCAGCACCCTGCCTTCCCAAGCCTTCAACCTCATTGTTCCCCAGCTCGGCCCAATTTTATCTTCTCCCCAAAATCCACAAACCTGACTGTCCTGGCAGACCCATTGTTTCTGCTTGTTCTTGTCCCACCGAACTTATTTCCACATACCTCGACTCCATCTTATCCCCCCTGGTAAATTCCCACCCTACCTATGTCCAAGACACCTCACACGCTCTTCTTCTCCACCATGACTTCCGTTTTCCAGGCCCCCACTCCCTTATCTTCACCATGGATGTCCAGTCACTCTCCACGTCCCTCCCCACCAGGAGAGTCTTATATCCCTCTGTTTCTTCCTCGACCGAAGAACCAACCAATTCCTGTCTACCAAAACTCTCCTCCGCTGAGCAGAGCTGGTCCTTACCCTCAACAACCTTTCCTGTGACTCCTCCTATTTCCTCCAAGTCCAAGGCATAGCAATGGGCATGCACATGGGCCCCAGCTATGTCTGCCTCTTTGTAGGGTATGTCGAACAGTCCTTATTTGAGGCATACAGTGGCCCTATACCCGAACTCTACCTCAGCCACATCGACGACTGCATTGGTGCTACCTCCTGCACCCATGCAGTACTCAATGACTTCATCCACTTCACCATTAACTTCCATCTGGCACTACAGGAGTGGGGATGCAGACCTCTACGGGCAGGCCAAGTACAAGCAGACAGGGGGAATCAGAGCTGCCAAGGAAAGGTACTCTGAGAAGTTGAGGAACAAGTTCTCAGCTAGTGACTCTTCTTCAGTTTGGAAGGGCTTGCAAGAAATTACCAGCTACAAGAGGAAAGCCCCCCGCACAATCATCAGCTGACCAACGACCTGATGAGTTTTACTGCAAGTTCGAAAATCAGAAATATAACCCTGGTAACACCTCCCCCCCCTCCCCCCCCCCACCACAGCAACACAGCCAGACCCCAGTCTGCAAAGAATAGACCCTGCACCCTCTCCTTCCCATTCAAGACTTCACACCAACTTAAGGAAAGAGTCCAGTATGAAAAGACGGGACCATTTCCCATCACAACCAATATTTCACACCCACTCACAGCCTGACCTCAGTCTGCAAAGACTGGGCCCTTCTACACCCACCTCCCTCCAATCACCACTTCACACCCAATTACCCACACCCTCCATGCTGAACAACATCACTTCATCAACAATGAAAATAGAGGAGGTGGAGAGACTTTTCAGAAGATGGCTGCAACCTTCCCTCCATTGATGAACTGTACACTGCAAGGGCCAGGAAGCGAGCAGGCAAGGTCATCTCTGACCCCTCTCACCCTGGCCACAAACTCTTTGAATCACTTCCCTCTGGAAGACGACTCCGGACTGTCAAAGCTGCCACAGCCAGACATAAAAACATCCACGAGTAGTTGCTCCACTCAACAGCCAAAAATCTGTAGTCTCCCTTTGATCTGGTATTTTGTTGGTTCACATGCTTGATCAATTGTGTTTTATCATTAATGTTTTATTATTATTAATGTTTAGTGTTTTCGGAGTCATTCGTAACTGTCACTGTATGTCATGTTGTTAATTGTGGGTGGAGCACCAAGGCAAATTCCTTGTATGTGAATACTTGGCCAATAAACTTACTTACTAAATTTACCTGGACGATTTCTGACATCTTTCTACCGTTTCTAGACCTCACTACCTCCATCGCTGGTAACAGACTACTGACCGACATCTACTTTAACCCAATGTCTCCCATGGCTATCTGGCCTACACTTCTTCCCACCCTGCTTCCTGTAAGGACTCTATCCCCTCCTCCCAATTCCTCCATCTACGCCGCATCTGCACACAGGATGATGTGTTCCAAACCAGGGCATTGGAGATGTCCTCATTCTTAAGGGAACGGGGGTTCCCCTCTTTGACTATAGATAAGGCTCTCACCAGAGTCTCCTCCATATCCCATAGCTCCGCTCTCACTACCCATTCCCCCCACTCGTACAAAGACAGAGTCTCCCTTGTCCTCACCTTCCACCCTACCAGCCGTCACATACAACAAATAATCCTCCAACATTTTACCACTTCAAACAGGATCCCACCACTGGCCACATCTTCCCATCTCCTCCCCTTTTAACTTTCCGCAGAGACCGCTCCCTCCATAACTCCCCTGGTCAATTCATCCCTTCCCACCCAAACCAACCCTCCTCTCCCCCCCCCCCCCCCCCCCCCCCGGCAGGTACTTTCCCTTGCAAACGCAGGAAATGCTACACTTGTTGCTTTGCCTCCCCCCCGTCAACGCCATCCAAGGACCCAAGCAGTCTTTCCAGGTGAGGCAGAGGTTCGCCTACACCTCCTCCAACCTCATCTATTGCTTCCGCTGTTCTAGTTGCCAACTGCTCTACATCGGTGAGACCAAGTGCAGGCTTGGCTTCACCCCACACCTCCTCTCAGTTTGCCTTAACCAACGTGATCTTCCCGTGGCTCAGCACTTCAACTACCCTTCCCATTCCGAATCTGACCTTTCTGTCCTGGGCTTCCTCCATGGTCAGAGTGAGTCCCACTGCAAATTGAAGGAGCAGCACCTCATATTTCACTTGGGTAGTTTACACCCCAGCAGTATGAACATTGACTTCTCCAATTTCAGGTAGTCCTTGCTTTCTCCATCCTTCCCCCTCCCTTTCCCCTCCCCTCCCCTTCTCCTCCCCTTCCCAGCTCTCCCACAGCTCACTGTCTCCACCTCTTCCTTTCTTCTTCCTCCCCCCCCCCACCAGTCTGAGGAAGGGTCTCGACCCAAGACGTCACCTATTCCTTTGCTCCGTAGATGCTGCCTCACCCACTGAGCTTCTCCAACATTTTTGTCTGTCTTCGATTTTTCCAGCATCTGCAGTTCTTTCTTAAACACCAAAATATCAAACTATCTCGAACAGTCTCCTGGCTTGCAAAGAAGCCTCAGTCACAAATAAACAACCACTGAGTCCCTCATCTGCATTGAGGTGGTCATGCCAGGGTAATTGGGACCATCTTCAAGAAAGGAGACTGATCCAACTGTAATGACTATAGAGAGTCTTCCCGCAGTCTGCTACAAGGAGAGTTATCTCCAAGGTTCTCCTCAATGATTTCCTGCCAGAACAAGGGTTGCTCTTTGAATCACATTTAAGAGGCTGTTCATCCATTGCAACTTCAAAAGCAATGTATTAACAAATATCAATGGCTTTTTTAAATCTCACAAAATCCCGTGATTTCACCATCAACCGTCTTCAAATTTGTTGCTCATGGAAATCCACTCCATCTTGTATCCATTTTATGATGGTATACAAACCTTGATCTTGTATCACTTAAACTATCCAAACTATCACAATTAGTGTCACATTAATATCCAGCAGCTTTTGCTAGATGCCCTGTATCTATTAAACATGGCAACTAGAATACATACTGATAGAGTCAAGAGACTTTTATTGTCCTGTGTCCCAGATAGGGCAATGAAATTCTTGCTTGCTGCATCACAACAGAATATGTAAACATAATACAAAACAGGAGATAAAAGTTCAGTGTGTCTATACACACTGAACTTGCATTGTGTCTATATACCAAAGACCATATATATACACAATAAATAAACAGATAAAGCGCAATAGTAATAATAGACTGTTATTGTTCAGAGCCTGTTTGATGTTGTGTTTAATAGCCTGATGGCTGTGGAGAAGTAGCTGTTCCTGAACCTGGATGTTCCAGATTTCAAGCTCCTGTACCTTCTTCCCGATGGCAATGGAGAGATGTGTGCATGGCCAGGATGGCGTAGGCCTTTGATTATATTGGCAGCCTTTTTGAGGCAGCGACTGCGATAGATCCCTGCGATGGTGGGGAGGTCAGAGCTGATGATGGCCTGGCAGTGGTTACTACATTCTGCATTTTCTTCCGCTCCTGGACGTTCAAGTTGCCGAACAAAGCCACAATGCAACCAGTCAGTATGCTCTCTACTGTGCACCTGTAGAAGTCCGAGAGAGTCCTCCATGACATACCGACTCTCTGTAATCTTCTCGGGAAGTAGAAGCACTGATATGCCTTCTTTATAATTGCATCAGTGTGCTGGGACCAGGAAAGATCTTCGGAAATATGCACGCCCAGGAATTTGAGGTTTTTGACCCTTTCCACCATCACCCTGTTGATATAAACAGGATTTTGTGCACCTATCATATCCCTTCCAAAGTCCACAATCAGTTCCTTGGTTTTGCTGGTGTTGAGAGCCAGGTTGTTGTGCTGGCACCATTTGGTCAATTGGTTGATCTCACTTCTATACTCCGACTCATCATCATCAGTGATACATCCCACAACAGTGGTGTTGTCTGCGAACTTGATGATGGTGTTCGCACTATGTTCAGCTACACAGTAATGAGTATAGAGTGAGTACAGCAGGGGGCTGAGCACGCAGCCTTGATGTGCTCCAGTGCTGATTGTTATCGAGGATGACACATTCCACCAATACAGCCAGATTGTGGTCTGTGGATGAGGAAGTCGAGGATCCAATTGCAGACGGATGCGCAGAGACCCAGATTTGTGAGGTTGGTAACCAGTTTGGAGGGGACGATGGTATTAAACACCGAGCATTAGTCTATGAACAACAGCCTGACACACGAGTTTTTGTTGTCCAAGTGATCCAGAGCGGAGAGGAGAGACAATGTGATCCAGGCACGTGCGGTGAGCAATTAGTCAGGGTAGGCACTCAGTACGCTTAAAAAAAATTAAACCACGCATGCGCAGATTGTTCTCTCCGTTAAATAAATTAAAAAATAAAATCAGTGACAATTCAATTTGCCCAAGGTTTCCTAGTCTCCTTTATTCTGAATTACTGGGGGGGGGGGGGGGGGGGGGGGGGGAGGGTGAAGGGGGATGGCAGATGGAAAGATGGAGAGATGGTGGGAAAAGCGGGAGTACAGGGATTAGTTAAATCAGTTGTCATCTTATTGAATGACAACACTTGTTCAAGGGACCAATTGGGGGAACATTTCCTTTCACAGCGTGTGAAGAGTCTGTGCCAGTTGAAAAGTTGTGGGGAGGGCACGAGTGTTGAGAAGGAGGTGTCAGGGATACTGCCAGTAACTCACTCACAACTATCGCAGCTCTCCGGGTGCGAAGCCACGCACTGTAGCTGGGGATAGAAGCAGCTCGGGGAGCTACGAGCGGACACCGGGACCCAACAGCAGAACTGGCCGCCAATTCAGTGCCTTCTGCCGGCCCGCTCACCTTTGGCAGTGCTCTCCGTCGGAACACCTGTCACCTGCTGTTCGCCGACTTCGCTCATGTCAGCGGTTTCCTGCAAATCCTTAAATTCCCACAGCCGAGTAACCTCAAACACGCTGTCGGAATTTAATGACATGAGTGATGCCAGCGAGCGGCAGGAGAGAGGTTTCCAGATGGAAAGTTGCCAGATGTGAGCGGGGACCAGCAGAAGGAGCTAAGGTGGCGGCGGGTTCCGCCATCCAAGCTACTTCTCTCTCTTCCCCCCCCCCCCCCCCCCCCGGCCTCAATGCGGTGGCATTCCACGCCTCCTTGCAAGGAGCGTCGCAAGTGGCAGTATCCCGATCCCCTCCTTCATAACATTCGTGCCCTCCCCGCAAGTTTACCCCGGGCCAGACTCCCCAAAGGCTTGGAAAGGAGCTCTCCCCCCACCCCCCGGGAAATACGATATTTAAAAACATTACCAATATATGTACTTACCACATCATTGGTACACTCTTCGCTCGCTGTTTCCTAACATACACTTAAAATATTGACAAACCATATTTGAAAACCCCGCCAAGAAACTAGCGCTGCGCATGCGCAGTAGGATCATGCGCATGCGCAGTGTTACAAAGGCAGAATTTCAGCTGCCTTCAGCCTCACTTGAAAGTGACGGCTTCAGGCAGCGCTGACGGCACGTGGGCTGCACAGGCCTTCCCGTGTTACAAGCGCTGTGGATGAAAGGCACGGAGAATTATGCCTATGTAAGTGATCGGTCTCTTACATAGGCATAATTCTCCCATGCCTTCACTATTTATATTTAGTAATGACTATATTATAATTTTAGTCAGGGTAGGCAGTGCCGACCTTGCCTACCCTGACAGCACATAGCTGATGTGATCACATCCACTGTTGATCTGTTGTGGTGGGAAGTGAACTGCAGTGGGCTGAGGTTCTTGTCGAGGTAGGAGTTGATATGCGCCATACTCAACCTCTCAAAGCATTTCATCACCACAGACGTTAGTGCCACTGGTCGATCGTCATTGAGGCACGTCACCTTGCTCTTCTCAGAACATGCTGTTCTGCTAAAATGGATATTTCCACAATGTGAATTGCATATTATGCAATTGATGAATTAAAAAACACTATTTGTATTATCTGGGCTGATATTGTTATAATGCAATCTTGTATGGGAACTAGTCCCACAATAGTCAGACACCATTGTCTCTTTGGAACATGCGGTGCTACTTTCACCACGCAAGGCTACTTAACAATTACTTTGAAAATTGACAAGCAATTGCTTCTATTAATACCGGTGCAACAATAATCTACTGAACAATCAGAAAATAAACTTACAGCTGTTACAAAAAAAACCTTTGTTTTTGAAAATCATGGGGAAAAAAAATGTTGTTACTATGAGTCTGAAACTGTCCTGCATCTTCATTAGTTAGTTTAGTTTATTGTCACATGTACCGAGGTACAATGAAAATCTTTTTGTTGCGTGTTATCCAGTCAGTGGAAATACTATACATGATTACAATTGGGCTGTCCACAGTGTACAGATACAGAATAAAGGGAATAACGTACAGTGCAATATAGTCCAATTAAAGGTGGTAGATGGTAGCTCAGGGAAGATACCTAACCCTCTATTCTTCATTGCCAGAATTGTTGATAATACGTGATTTCATACAATGTGAAGTTTCGCAAGAATCCAACTATTTCAATGCAGCAGAATTAGCTGATGATACTTTGAATTTTGACGTTGTAATATTCCTACAGTGATTCATTGATAATATTAATCAATAAGGATTGTTCTTATCTGGTAAACCTTATATCTATCCATCTGTCCATATATACCCATATATCTAAATGAAAAACTGTATGGAGGTGTTTATTGTACAACAAGTTGTATCTCATTTTCCCTGGAGGTAACATTTATCATTACTGTGCCAAGGGATCAGTTTCCTTTTATGCAGCCTAACCAATTTTAATTTCTAATCTGCAAATGTTAATCATGTGACATCATGACAGATGGCCAATTTATTCCACCAATTCACAAACGAAGCTGTACAGATAGCAATTATCCGTTCTTGTCATCACACTTTGGTGTCAACTTTTATCAACAATAAATGTTTAGCCTTGAATTTCCTTTGCATTTAAACCTGAGCACACATGTAATCAGGCACAAACCAACAAGGCAAACACAATCCAAGATTTACTGTGCCAAGTGCACAATTTTATGTTAAAATGCTTGATTTAAGACACGGGTAAATGTGTTCGGTATTTACATGCACCCTGATTAGTTTATGTTGATTTGATTGTACTCTGATAGAACTGGATGTTATTTTGATACAAATTGATGTTGATGTTTAGGATAAACATATGGTCTTCAACACCCATTCAGCAACTGTAGGCAATCCCATCTCCCTCCGTCACAGGGGCAAACCCACTGCCGGTCACAGGGCAAGCCCACTGCCACAGGGGCACAGGGGTAAATTCACTGCCCCCAGTCACAGGGCAAGCCCACTGCCCTTAGGCACAGGGCAAGCACACTGCTGTCAATCACAGGGGCAAACCCGCCTACCATGAGGCATGAGGTTCACCCCAGCATGATTACTCATGAGGGTAAACTCATGACTATCTAGCCACCTATAACCTTTGCTCAAAACATAATTGATGTGTTTTCTGAGAAACTTGCAGCTACAGATTTTCACTTGTCATTTATTTCCTCAGTAACTTTAAGATTAGTATTTACACAAAACAAATATTAAAAACTGGCCATTTGCCAGTGCCATGATTCACAGTGCCTTTACTGTCTATTAACAATTTCATTCAAAGATCTCAGCTCCTTTCTCAAATAAAACCAAGCTTGCATGGCACTGTGACACTCGGCTCTGATAGCCAGTTGCACATTATAGACAAAGGAAAAGACAAACAAAGAAATCCTGAATAATAACATCTATCTATATAACTAAGTTTCATCTTGACCACTTCCTGTCTGCGCAGTATATTGATTTTAGAAAAACGCTACCATATATCGCTATGATATTTAGCCATCTTACTCAGTCCTCCTACGCTGAGGTAGCCCTGAGGATTTTTTAGATCAGTTAAAAATAAAAAAGATATGAATGTTTAACAAATCCTGAGATCAGCTGATTGGTCCTCTCGCCTGTCAATCACCATGATGAAGGTAACGCCCCTTCCAGGAGTATAAAGCCCAAATGGTATGAAATTGCAATTGAGTTTGGTGTCCGGCACTATGCTTGAAATGGTATGAAATTGCATTTGAATTTGGTGGCCTGCACTCTGCTTGAAATGGTATGAAATTCCACTTGAATTTGGTGCCCTTATTAAATTTTGGAAAACTCTTCCAATGTCTTTAATAGACCGAATAAATGCTATAAAAATGATCTTCCTACCACAAATTTTATATTTATTCCAATCAATACCAATATACTTACCTAAAAGGTTTTTTTAAAGTAACTGGATTTTTTTTTGTGTAAAATATTTTTTTATTAGAAGTAAATACATATTAAGACGAATTAAAATGTGAAAAAAAGAAAAAGAATATATTATTCATCACATACATTCTTAATATTTTTAAAGTTTACAATCATTCTTGTTTGTACTTCTATACTTTTTATTATTTTTAATACAGAGAGAAAATGATAGCGAGAAATAATAGAGAAAAATAAGAGTAAAAATAGAAAATCAATAATGTGAGTGGAGTATTAAACTAACTATACTTCATTGGAGATATATCAGTGGTCTATTATACATAATTCTTCATCTATTCCTTCGTTCAGGTTTCAGTCAGGCCCTCCAACCGAGCCAATTTGTCCCTTTAGATAATCAATAAATGGAGACCATGTTCCTCTAAACTGGTCTAGCCTTTCCAAAAGGACAAGTCTTAATCTTTCCAAATGAAGTGTCTCCGACATTTCTGTAATCCATATTTTGATAGTGGGGGAGGTAGGACCTTTCCAAAATCTTAATATTAATTTTTTACCAATTATTAAACTATAATCAATAAAAAATCTTTGTTTTATTGTTAGTGATTGATCAGTTTCTAATATACCTAATATAATTAGTTTTGAATCTGGAGTCAAATTTGTATTAACTACCTTCGAAATTATCTTAAACATTTCTGACCAAAAATTAGTAATTTTTATACATTTTGTAAATGAGTGCGTTAGATTAGCTTTTAAGTGTTGACATTTATCACATATAGCAGAAACATTTGAGAAAATTATGTTTAATTTGGATTTCGAGAAGTGTAATCTATGTAAAACTTTAAATTGTATCAAAGAGTGTCTGGCATTTAGTGAACAGTGGTGTATATGTTGTAAACTTTCCTCCCATACTTCTAGACTAATTGTTTGTCCTAATTCGTTTTCCCATACTTGCCTATATATTTCCGGTGTTGGTGCATCATTTTCCAATAAAATATTATAAATATATGATATTAATTTTTCTGTGTTCGGGTGTTTATTTAAACATTCATCTAAAATTTCTGTCTTTCTATTTCTAAGTTCCTGTGTATTTGATTTAACATAGTCTCTAATTTGTAAATATCTAAAATATTCTCTTGAGTGTAGTCCATACTTTTGTTGTAGTTCTTGAAATGAAAGAAAGAAATTTTCCCTGTAGAGATCCTGTATCTTATTAATTCCATAGTTTTTCCATTTTGAAAAACCTTTGGCCATCCTTGAGGGTTTAAAAGTAATATTGTTTGCAATGGGAAGGGCCAGTGGTATACATTCCAATTTTAATGATTTATTTAATTGTTTCCAAATACGTATCCCACTTTCTATTATTGGGTTTCCTCTATAAGTTTTCTTATGTAATTTGGTATTAGGAAATAGAATTGAGCTAATTTCGAAAGGTGAACAATCTTCCTTTTCCATTTTTAACCAATTCGGTTGTTTATCTAATTCTTCCAACCAAAAATGTTTAATATTAACTGCCCAGTAGTAGAACATAAAATTAGGCAGTGCAAAACCTCCACTTATTTTTGATTTGCAAAGATGTTTTTTATTTATTCTATGGCTCTTATAATCCCAAATGAAATTGGTAATTATAGAATCAAACTTCTAAAAAAAATTTTGGGAAGATATATCGGGATCAGTTGAAATAGATTTTTATCGCATTTATTTTTATCGCATTTATTTTACCTAACATTGAGGTAGGTAGTGTTTTCCAATATAGGATATTCTTAAGTAGTTTATTCAGTAGGGGTGGGAAATTAGATTTAAATAAAGAGTCATATCTTTTTGTTACATAAATTCCAAGATATTTGATTTTTTATTTGCTATCGTAAAAGGAAATTGTTGTAATATGTATAATTTATTTCCCGTTACTGACATACGTTCACTTTTATTCCAATTAATTCTATATTCTGAAAACATAGAAACATAGAAAATAGGTGCAGGAGTAGGCCATTCGGCCCTTCGAGCCTGCACCGCCATTCATTGTGATCATGGCTGATCATCCAACTCAGTATCCCGTACCTGCCTTCTCTCCATACCCCCTGATCCCTTTAGCCACAAGTGCCACATCTAACGCCCTCTTAAATATAGTCAATGAACTGGCCTCAACTACCTTCTGTGGCAGAGAATTCCAGAGACTCACCACTCTCTGTGTAAAGAATGTTTTCCTCATTTCGGTCCTAAAGGAATTCCCCCTTATCCTTAGACTGTGACCCCTTGTTCTGGACTCCCCCAACATCGGGAACAATCTTCCAGCATCTAGCTTGTCCAACCCCTAAAGAATTTTGTAAGTTTCTATAAGATCCCCCCTCAATCTTCTAAATTCCAGCGAGTACAAGCCGAGTCTATCCAATCTTTCCTCATATGAAAGTCCTGACATCCCAGGAATCAATCACAAAACAAACCAAATTGAGTTATTAAATCTAGCAGGTTAGGAATACTAGTTTCAGGCTTTGTAATATAAAGTAGTACATCATCTGCGTATAGAGAAATTTTATTTTCAGTTTCTTTGGTTTCATACCCGTATATTTCAGGATGTAATCTCACGCGCCGTGCTAATGGTTCTATTGCCAGTGCAAAGAGTAGTGGTGATAGTGGACAACCTTGTCTACAACCTCTGAATAAATTAAATTTGGTTAATAACATTTGGTTTGTTAGTATTCTAGCTGTCTGAATGGTATATAATAATTTAACCCACGTTATAAACTTCTCTCCCAGCTGAAAAGTTTCCATAACCGTAAATAAGTAAGACCATTCAACCTGGTCAAAAGCTTTCTCTGCATCTAATGAAATAATTGCTAGGTGTTTATTAGTACTTCTTTTCGAGTATATAATATTGAATAATCGTCTCAGGTTATATGAAGAGTATTGTTTTGGTATAAATCCTGTTTGGTCTGGATGTACTACTTTATTAATCACCATATTTAGTCTTTGTGCTAATATTTTAGTTAATATTTTTTGATCAGTGTTTAAAAGAGCTATGGCTCTATACGATCCTGGGTCCTCCAGGTCTTTATCTAATTTAGGTATAAGTGTTATAATAGATTCATTTAATGTTTCCGGTAATTTCTGTTGTGTATAAATATATTCATAAAGTGTCTTCAAACGTGGTGCCATCAGATCATAAAATGTTTTATAAAATTCCGAACCGATACCATCCGGTCCTGGTGCTTTACCATTTTTTAATGACCTAATAGATTCTTCGATTTCTTTAGTAGTTATTTAAGCGTTTAGTGATTCTCTGTTTTCTAAATCCAATCCTTTTAAATTACAATTTTTTTTAAATGTTTCTATTCCTATCTGGTTTTCTGTCGTTTTGGCTGAATATAAATGTTTATAATATTGCAAAAATCTCTCATTAATATCTTTAGTTTGTATTAGTAATTCACCTTTATCTGATTTAATCCTATGGATTATTTTTTCTCCCTCCAATTTTCATAATTGACAGGACAATAATTTTTGTGGTTTATCTCCAAATTCAAATTGTACTTGTTTAGTATATTGATAAAGTTTTACAACTTGGTCTGACTGTATTTTATTTAATTTATATTTCAATGCAGAAATTTTATTATGTTTTATCATGGTTGCGTTAGCAGCGTTTTCTATGTCTAATTGTTTAATCTCCTTTTCCAATGCCTGTTGTTCCCTCCGATTCTCTTTGTTATAAAATGCTTGAGAGGATATCATAATTCTACGAGTATATGCTTTAAAAGTTTCCCATAGTAGGGACGAAGGTATTTCTGGTTTGTCATTTGTTTCAAAGAAAATCTTAATCTGTTTTGTAATATATTCTTGAGTTGTTTTATCCTTTAAAATCCATTGTCCCTGTTTTTCCAGTTATTTTAATCATGAAGGATAACGGTGCACGATCTGAAATTATAATATTGTGATATTTTGAATTATAGGTGAGTGGGATAAGTTTTGAGTCTACCAGAAAGTAGTCTATTCTTGAATAGGTTTAATGTACCGATGAGTAAAATGAGTATTCTCGTCCAGTTGGGTTTTCCATTCTCCAAACATCTATAATATTACTAGTATCTATATATGCATTTATTAGATCGCTGGAATGAGATTTAATTTTCCGTTGTCTTGATGATCTGTCTAAATAGGGATCTCGTGTGCAATTTAGATCACCTCCAATTATTAAATTGTGTTGTGGGAATTCTGGGATAGTATTTAGTATTTTCCTGAAAAACGATGGACTGTCAAAATTTGGGCCATAAATATTAACAAAAATCATTTTTTGTGTATATAATTCTCCTATTATAATAATATATCTACCCTCCTTATCGGTTATAGTTGAGGTGTGTTTAAATGAGGTGCCGTTACGGATTAATATTGCTATACCTCTTGATTTATGTGTAAAAGAAGAGTGATACGCTTTGTCAATCCATTTAGCTTTTAATCTGTACTCTGCATCTTTATTTAAATGTGTTTCTTGGATGAATGCCACATCTACTTTAAGTGCTTTTAGATGTGCTAATACTTTACCTCTCTTAATTGGTTCATTAAGACCTTTATCATTCCAGCTACAAAACGTTATTCCTCCATTCCCCGTACTCGTTTTTAAGTCTTGCATCTTTTGTCTAAGGGGGTCTGTAATAGAGCAAATGGTTCACCTCGACATGCCCGACCTTACACCCGAACTCCGAGTAGATGAATTTTAAGACCCTTAAATAACTCTCACGTATACATCTCCTTTGCATTAATTTATAACTCCATTCAACTATAGAGTAATAATAACAGAAAATAGTATTAAAAAAAGGATAGATTAAGAGATTAAAAGGGTGTACAAAGAGAGAAAAAACTACATCTAATGTTAGTGTAGTAAGTGTTAGCCATTCTAACATGGCTAGCAATCTATAGACTTCCGTAGTCGATGTTATCATCTTACCAGCTCTATGGTTCCTTAATATTGTTAATTCATAAAAATATTTAACCGGGAATATTAAACTCTAATGTGTACGAGATTTATCAGTCAAATATATGATAATATCTATACTTGATACAAATTAAAAAATATTATAAAATATAATAAGAGGGGAGGAAAATTTAAAAAAATGCCAAGGGGGATAAATAAAGTCAAGCTTTATATTCTATGTGATTGTATTTACTAATTACCTAATTCTAGTTAAATCAGCTATAAGTAGTTATTAATCCTTAATTGAAAATTATCAATTTTAATTAGTATTGATACCGCGCTATAGATTAGTAATAATATTGCGCCATGGATTTTAGTATTTGTTAGTTAATATTAGTAGTGTTATGATTCTAATTGTTAATATCCATAAAAGAATATCCAATCCATGTCTCCCATCTGAGTCTCCAATCCGCATCCTTCTCCATCTTCTTTAAGTACCACAAGTCCATAGTCCATTCCAGTCCTGAAAATACGGTTTATTTGTTGATGAGGTTCATCTTTGAGACTTTCATTCAATCTTCCTCTTGATCCTTAATCCTCTTGGCAAAGTCCAGTGCATCTGCTAGGTTTTTGAAATAGTGTTTTTCCTGGTTGTGGGTGACTCTTAGAGTGGTTGGATATCTCAGACTGTACTTCAGGTTCTTCACTTCTTTCAAAATTCTTTTGGTCTCCTTGAACGCATTCCACTTCTTAGAAACCTCTGCTGGGTAATCTCGATAAATGCTAATCGAATCTCCTTCGTATGTAAGATTTCTGCTTCTTACAATTTTGTTCATCATCTCCTCCAAAACATGATCATACTGGACTTTCACTATCATTTGTCTTGGAGGGGCGTCTTGCCTTGTAAAACACCTCATTACTCTATGTGCTAGGGCTAGTAAAGGCTTTTGGTCCAGAGATAAAACCTTTTGCAATAAGTTTGCAGTAAACTCTCGGGTATCTTGATTCGCTTCTCTCCCTACTCAAATACCCACAATCCTTAAGTTCTGCCTTCGCTGGCGTCCTTTCAGCTCGGTACATTTTTCAGTTATTTTGCCCAGTAGATCAGATAAACGTTGATTTTCTTTGAGGAGTGTTTTCATAGACTGAGCACTTGTTTCGGCTAAATCTTCAAGGTTCTTTATGGCCAACGACTGCTCATTAAGTGCTGCCTCCATAGGTTCCAGCTGCTCTTCCACCTTACTTTATATTTTAGCATTCATCTCTTCTGCTATAGTTGCAGCTTGATCCGTTAATATTTCAATGATTTCCTTTCGCAATTTATCAGATAATTCCAGAGCCGAGGTGTTAATTTCAGGCTTTAATCTCCTCCTTGATTTTTTCTATTTCTTCCTTGATGTTCATTTTTGCCAATTCGGACTTTAATTCCAATTTTAACTCTGTAATTTCTTGTGGAAAAAAGTTTTAAGTTCTTCAGTTACCGATTTTTTCTTTGACTTTTTAGACACATCTTCCTCGGAAAGTGTCCTACCTGAGCCCGGGGCTTCAGTCAGGCCTTGTTCTTGCTCTGCCGTTCTTTGTCTCGTATAGCAAAGTTTTGATTTATCCATGGGTGGGCTGCGCTGTGTTGCCATTACGGGTCGCGCGCCTGATGACGTCACTCACAACAGTCGGTGCAGAAATGGCAGGCAGCAGGTAGGGCTTCTTCTCCCGGTTTTCTTCGGTTTTTTTTCACAGAGCTGGCTGGCGTTCCTCTCTAGCCCAGCATGGCGCCACCGGAAGTCGTAACTGGATTCTGATATCACAAATTTTATATGGGACTATAAATCCCATAGAATTAAAAGAAGACATTTGTGCAAACCTAAAGAATTTGGTGGATTAACACTCCCTAATTTTTAAATTATTATTGGGCAGCAAATGTCAAAACTGTGATTCACCTGTTGGACAATTCTGCCCAACGGGTGGATTGGATAGTAATGGAGAGAGGATTGCTCCCGTTTTAATATAGGGGTGATCCTCCTCTCACCAATAAAACAATATACAGTAAAAATCCAATTATTCATAATACTATTAGAATTTGGAAACAAATAAAATTAACCCTTAAATTAAGAAATCTATCCTTCTCTCTCCCATAGTTAATAATCCGTCGTTTAAACCATCCACTATTGATAAATCATTTACACATTGAGAAAGAATAGGAATTAAAACTTTTGGAGACATGTATGAAAATTGAATTTTTTTATCATTCCAACAACTACAACTTAAATATAATCTGAGAAGTAATCAATATTTTAAATATTTTGAAATCCGCGATTATTTGAAAAAATATACACAAGAATACCAAAATATGACTCCAGACCTATTAGACGAAGCTATGAAATGGAAAGGCGGACTCAACTAATTTAATATCATACTTGTATAATATCATCCTAAATATAGAAATACCATTATCCGATAGAATTAGAAGAGATTGGGACCAAGAGCTAGCTATAAAAATCTCAAAAAAGAGTTGGGATAAACACTTGCTATATTCGCATAAATGCTTGATCAATGTAAGACATATTCTAATCCAATTTAAAACCCTACACAGATTATATCATTCGAAAACTAAAATAAGTAAACTCTTTCCAAATGTTTCCCCCATTTGTGATAACTGTCTATCTCAAGGATATGAGATTCGTCCTAGCAGGCAAATCAGACCAATTCCAAAAGATTTGGTCTGCATTTATCGACTTATTACAAGCATCGGGTGCAACATAACTTTGAAAATTAACATTTTCAGGACCTGGTGAGGGGTGTGTAAAGATACGAAGTAGGTACATCCCTTTTATCTTACCTTATTTTCTTATATTTTATTTTTTCTATTTTTCTCTTTCCTTTAAAAAAAATTTTTTTTTTAAATTCTTTCTCATGTTCTACGTCTCTACGGGTTCTTCCTTTTCACTTTTTCACGCACTTACTATCTTATCTAACTTTCTCTATTTTTTATTCTTCTTTAAATTTAAAACAAGAAGTGGTACATGAGATGTATTATGTTATTTTAGGCTAATACTACTGTTGAGATTGTATCCTGTGTAAGGGGGGAGTATGAAGGCCAGGGTAGTGTACTGTTGGGGATGTCAGATGTGAGAGGTCAGGGAAGCTGATAGCCCTCCAGACGTCCACATCTGCGCCAGGTGTGTCGAGATGGGGCTCCTAAAGGACTGTGTTAGGAACCTAGAGCAACAGCTCGAGGACCTCCGTCTGGTCAGGGAGAATGAGGAGGTCATAGACAGGAGTTACAGGGAGGTAGTCACTTCCAGACAATGGGACGCAGACAAGTGGGTCACTGTTAGGAAGGGCAAGGGGCAGAGGCAGGGACTAGAGAGTACCCCAGTGGCTGTACACCTGAAAAATAGGTACTCATGTTTGAGTTCGATTGGAGCGGACAACCTACCTGGGGGCAGCAACAGCGGCCAGGCCTCCGGCACAGAGAACGGCCCTGATACTCAGAAGAGTCGCAAAAAGAGGAGGGCAATTGTAATAGGCTCCATAGGTAGGGGGTCAGATTGGCGATTCTGTGGACGCAGTCGGGAGACCCGGATGGTAGTTTGCCTCCCTGGTGCCAGGGTCTCGGATGTGTCGGAACGTGTCGAAAAGATTCTGAAAAGGGAGGGAGAGGAGCCTGATGTTGTGGTACACATTGGTACCAATGACATAGGCAGAAAAAGAGAAGAGGTCCTGAAAGGAGAAGTTAGGGAGTTGGGGGGAAAGTTAAGGAGAAGGACCAAAAGAGTAACAATTTCAGGATTAGTGCCTGTGCCACGTGACAGTGAGAGTAGAAATGGAATGAGGTGGAGGATAAATGCGTGGCTGAGCGACTGGTGCAGTGGGCAGGGATTCAAGTTTCTTGATCACTGGGACCTCTTTTGGGGAAGGCATGATCTGTATAAAAAGGACGGTTTGCACTTGAACCCGAGGGGAACCAATATCCTGGCGGAGAGATTTGCAAAGGAGACTTTAAACTAGAAAGGCTGGGGGGAGGGACTCGGGGAGAGGGGTCTAGGGGACAGGGTGAGGGGCAAGAGGCAGAGAAGGGAAGCACTCAGACCCAAAATGTAGGCGAGAAAGAGGAAAAAGATAATAAACAGAGAATAAGGGATGGTGGGTTTCTAAAATGTGTATATTTTAATGCTCGGAGCATTGTAAGAAAGGTGGATGAACTTAGAGCCTGGATTGACACCTGGAAATATGATGTTGTGGCAATCAGTGAAACGTAGTTACGGGAGGGTTGTGATTGGAAACTAAATATTCCGTGATTTTGTTGCTTCAGGTGTGATAGAATTGGAGGGACTAGAGGTGGGGGGGTTGCATTGCTTGTCAGAGAAGATATTACAGCAGTGCTTTGGCAGGCTAGATTAGAGAGCTCGTCTAGGGAGGCTATTTGGGAACTGACAAGTGGTAACGGTGTAGCAACACTTTTAGGGGGGTATTATAGACCGCCAAATGAGGAGCGAGAATTGGAAGAGCTAATATGTAAGGAGATAGCAGATATTAGTAGTAAGCACGAGGTAGTGATTGTGGGAGATTTCAATTTTCCAAAAATAGACTGGGAAACACATTCTGTAAATGGGCTGGATGGTTTGGAGTTTGTTAAATGTGTGCAGGATAGTTTTTTGCAGCAATACATAGAGGTATCGACCAGAGAAGGGGCAGTGCTGGACCTCCGATTAGGAAATGAGGCAGGTCAGGTGACGGAGGTATGGGTTGGTGAGCACTTCGGGACCAGTGATCACAATACCATTAGTTTCAATATAATTATGGAGAGAGTCAGAACTGGACCTAGGGTTGAGATTTTTGATTGGAGAAAGGCTAACTTTGAGGGAATTCGTAATGATTTAAAAGGAGTGAATTGGGACATTTTGTTTTATGGGAAGGATGTAGAAGAGAAATGGGGGACATTTAAAGGGGAAATTGTAAGAGTACAGAATCTTTATGTCCCTGTTCGGTTGAAAGGAAATAATAAAAATCAGAAAGAGCCATGGTTTTCAAGGGAAATTGGACACGGTTCCAAAAAAGAGAGCTATTTACAATAATTATAGGAGGCATGGAGTAAATGAGGTGCTAGATGAGTATAAAGAATGTAAAAAGAATCTTAAGAAAGAAATAAGAAAAGCTAAAAGAAGATATGAGGTTGCTTTGGCAAGAAAGGTGAAAGTAAATCCAAAGGGTTTCTACAGCTATATTAATAGCAAAAGGATAACGAGGGATAAAATTGGACCATTAGAGAGCCAGAATGGACAGCTATCTGCAGAACCAAAAGAGATGGGGGAGATATTGAACAATTTATTTTCTTCTGTATTCACCAAGGAGAAGGATATTGAACTCTGTGAGGTATGGGAAAAAAGTAGAGTGGCTATGGAAACTATGAGATTCAAAGAGGAGGAGGTACTGACACTTTTGAAAAATATAAAAGTGGATAAGTCTCCAGGTCCTGACAGGATATTCCCTAGCACATTGAGGGAAGTTAGTGTAGAAATAGCAGGGGCTATGACAGAAATATTTCAAATGTCATTGGAAACGGGAATAGTGCCGGAGCATTGGCGTACTGCGCATGTTGTTCCATTGTTTAAAAAGGGGTCAAAGAATAAACCTAGCAATTATAGACCTGTTAGTTTGACGTCAGTAGTGGGCAAATTAATGGAAAGGATACTTAGAGGTAATATATATAAGCATCTGGATAAACAGGATCTGATCAAGAACAGTCAACATGGATTTGTGCCTGGAAGGTCATGTTTGACAAACCTTCTTGAATTTTTTGAAGAGGTTACTAGGGAAATTGATGAGGGTAAAGCAGTGGATGTTGTCTATAAGGATTTCAGTAAGGCCTTTGACAAGGTTCCCCATGGAAGGTTGGTTAAGAAGGTTCAATCTTTGGGTGTTAATGGTGGAGTAGCAAGATGGATTCAACAGTGGCTGAATGAGAGATGCCAGAGAGTAATGGTGGAAGGCTGTTTGTCAGGTTGGAAGCCAGTGACCAATGGGGTGCCTCGGGGATCTGTGTTGGGTCCACTGTTGTTTGTCATGCACGTCAATGATCTAGATGATGGGGTGGAAAATTGGATAAGTGAGTATGTAGATGATACTAAGATCGGTGGTGCTGTGGATAATTAAGTAGATTTTCAAAGTCTACAGAGAGATTTGGGCCATTTGGAAGAGTGGGCTGAAAGATGGCAGATGGAGTTTACTGCTGATAAGTGTGAGGTGCTACATCTTGGCAGGACAAATCAAAATAGGTCGTACATGGTAAATGGTAGGGAATTGAGGAATGCTGTGGAACAGAGGGATCTAGGAATAGCTGCATAATTCCCTGAAGGTGGAATCGCATGTAGATAGGGTGATAAAGAAAGCTTTTGGTGTGCTGGCCTTTATAAATCAGAGCATTGAATATAAGAGTAGGGAAGTAATGTTAAAGTTGTTACAAGGCATTGGTGAGACCAATTCTGGAGTATGGTGTACAATTTTGGTTGCCTAATTATAGGAAGGATGTCAACAAATTAGAGAGAGTACAGAGGAAATTTACTAGAATGTTGCCTGGGTTCCAGCAACTAAGTTACAGAGAAAGGTTGAACAAGTTAGGTCTTTATTCTTTGGAGCACAGAAGGTTAAGGGGGGACTTGATTGAGGTCTTTAAAATGATGAAAGGGATAGACAGAGTTGACGTGGATAAGCTTTTCCCATTGAGGGTAGGGAAGGTTCAAACAAGAGGGCATGACATGAGAATTAAGCGACAGAAGTTTAGGGGTAACATGAGGGGGAACGTCTTTACTCAGACAGTGGTGGCTGTGTGGAATGATCTTCCAGCAGAAGTGGTGGAGGCAGGATCGATTTTAACATTTAAAAGTAAAGTGGATAGGTATATGGACGGGAAGGGAATGGAGGGGTATGGTCTTAGTGCAGGTAGATGGGACTAGGGGAAAATAAATGGTCGGCACGGACTGGAAGGGCCGAGAAGGCCTGTTTCCATGCTGTAATTGTTATATGGTTATATGGTAATGGATTAAAAGCCGATAAATCTCCAGTGCTAGATAGGATGCATCCCAGAGTACTTAAGGAAGTAGCCCCAGAAATAATGGATGCATTAGTGATAATTTTTCAAAACTCTTTAGATTCTGGAGTAGTTCATGAGGATTGGAATGTAGATAATGTAACCCCATTTTTTAAAAAGGGAGGGAGAGAGAAAACGGGGAATTACAGACCAGTTAGTCTAACATCGGTAGTGGGGAAAATGCTAGAGTCAGTTATTAAAGATGGGATAGCAGCACATTTGGAAAGTGGTGAAATTATTGGACAAAGTCAGCAAGGATTTATGAAAGGTAAATCATGTCTGACGAAACTTATAGAATTTTTCGAGGATCTAGCAGAGTGGAAAGGGAGAACCTGGATGTGTTGTATCTGGACTGTCAGAAGGTTTTCGACAAGGTCCCACATAAGAGATTAGCATTCAAACTTAAAGCACACGGTATTGGGGGTTCATTGTTGATGTGGATAGAGAACTGGCTGGCAGACAGGAAGCAAAGAGTAGGAGTAAACGTGTCATTTTCAGAATGGCAGGCAGTGACTAGGGTACTGCAAGGTTAAGTGCTGGGACCCCAGCTATTTACAATATATATTAATGATCTGGACGAGGGAATTGAACGCAACATCTCCAAGTTTGCGGATGATACGAAGCTGGGGGGCAGTGTTAGCTGTGAGGAGGATGCTAGGAGGCTACAAGGTGACTTGGATAGGTTGGGGGAGTGGACAAATTCATGGCAGATGCAGTATAATGTGGATAAATGTGAGGTTATCCACTTTGGCGGCAAAAACAGGAGGGTAGACTATTATCTGAACGGTGGCCAATTAGGAAAAGGGGAGATGCAACAAGACCTGGGTGTCATGGTACACCAGTCATTGAAAATAGGCATGCAGGTGCAGCAGGCTGTGAAGAAAGCAAATGGTATGTTGGCATTCATAGCAAAAGGATTTGAGTACAAGAGCAGGGAGGTTCTACTGCAATTGTACAGGGTCTTGTTGAGGCCACACCTGGAGTATTGTGTACAGTTTTGGTCTCCTAATTTGAGGAAATACATTCTTGCTATAGAGGGAGTACAGAGTAGGTTCACCAGACTGATTCCTGGGATGGCAGGACTTCCATATGAAGAAATACTGGATAGACGCGGCTTCTACTCGCTGGAATTTACGAGATTGAGGGGGGATCTTATAGAGACTTACAAAATTCTTAAGGGGTTGGACAGGCGAGATGCAGAAAGATTGTTCCCAATGTTGGGGAACTCCAGAACAAGGGGTCACAGTTTAAATAAATAAGGGGGCAGTCTTTTAGAACCCAGGTGAGAAGATCATTTTTCACACATATAGTGGTGCGTCTGTGGAATTCTCTGCCACAGAAGGTAGTTGAGGCCAGTTCATTGGCTACATTTAAGAGGGAGTTAGATGTGGCCCTTCTGGATAAAGGGATCAGGGGATATGGAGAGAAGGCAGGTTCAGGATACTGAGTTGGATGATCAGCCATGATATTGAATGGCGGTGCAGGCTGGAAGGGCTGAATGGCCTACTCCTGCACCTATTTTCTATGATTCTATTAATGTACATTACTTCTAATAAAAAGAAAAAGGGAAAAAAAAAGAATTTGGTGGCCTGCACTCTGTGTGAAATGGTTTGAAATTGCATTTGAATTTGGTGGCCTGCACAATGTTTGAAATGGTATGAAATCGCATTTGAATTTGGTGGCCTGCACTCTGCTTGAAATGCTATGAAATTGAATTTGGTGGCATGCACTCTGCTTGAAATGCAATGCAATTGAATTTGGTGGCCGGCACTCTGCTTCAAGTAAAAATAATAATAATATATTTTGTTGTCATTGCACATAGGTGCAATGAGATTTGGCATGTAGCTTCCATTCGATGTCATAACTTAAACATCTATAATTTAAATACCCAGAGAAATATGAATTATAAAAAAGAACAGTACAACAGTAAAACAGTCTAAAATGCAAATAGGTCTGTGCCGGGTCAATGTTCGACGTGACCATCCGAGGGAGACAGTTCATGGGGGTGGGGGCATTCAGCAGGGCTGGTTTAGAGCAGTTATAGCTCTGGGGATGAAGCTGTTCCTGAGTCTGGAGGTGCAGGCGTAAAAGGCCTTGTAATGTCTGCTGAAGGTAGAAGTTCTAACAGACTATTACAAGGGTGTGAGGAGTCTTTGTGAATGATGACGGCCTTCCTGAGGCACCGTGTATAATAGATGCCCTCCAAGGCTGGTAGCTGTGTCCCAATTATCTTCTGCGTTCTATGGACGACGCGCTGAAGAGCTCTCCTCTCCGCCTCCGTGCAGCTGAGATACCACACAGAGATGCCATATGTTAGTATGCTCTCTGTGGTGCAGCACTAGAAGGTTGTCAGCAGCTGTTGGGGCAGACCAGTTTTTTTAAGTGTTCTCAGGAAGACAGTTGTTGCTGTGTCTTCTTGATGAGCGCAGTGGTGTTGGTGGACCATGTGAGGTCCTCTGAAATGTGTGTGCCCAGAAACCTAAAGCTGGACACTCTCTCCACACTGTCCCCGTAGATGTAGATTGGGGCGTATTCCCCATTTTGTGTTCTCCTGAAGTTGATAATCAGTTCCTTGGTCTTAGAGATGTTTAGGGACAAGTTGTTACCTGAGCATCAGTCTGCCAGATTCTGCACCCCCGCTCTGTAGTTTGTTTCATCACCATTGGTGATCAGCTTGATCACCGTTGTGTTGTCTGCAAACTTGACAATGGTGTTGGTGTCGAAAGTAGGAACACAGTCGTGTGTGAAGAGGGAGAAGAGCATGGGACTTAGTACACAGCCCTGTGGTAGCCGGTGCTCAGGGTGATAGTGGAAGACAGGTGCGGGCCCAGTCTCACTGCCTGCGGTCGCTCCGTCAGAAAATTCAGGATCCAGTCGCATATCGGCGAGCTGGTGGAGTTTGGTGTTGAGCTTGGTGGGGATGACCGTGTTGAAGGCAGAGCTATAGTCTATGAAGAGCATCCTCACATACGTGACCCGTCTTTCCAGGTGAGTCAGGACAGTGTGAAGAGCCATAGAGATGGCATCCCCTGTGGATCTATTTGCCCTGTATGCAAATTGATGCTATCAAATTGAATTTGGTGGCCTGTACTCTGCTTGAAATGGAATTTCAAGGAATAGCCGTGAGTGAACTGCCAGCCCACCAGCCCCGAGTGACTGATCTGCCAGCCCACCAGCCGTGAGTAACTGAGCTGCCAGCCCACCAGCCCTGAGTGACTGGGCTGCCAGCCCACCAGGCCTGAACGACTGGGCAGCCAGCCCACCAGGCCTGAGTGACTGAGCTGCCAGCCCAAGAATCCATTCTGCCCACAATGTCCATACTAAATGTCCATGTCCTCTGGAAACCAGTCCCTTTGGCCCACAACACCCATACTAGTGCTTCAGAAAGCCCCCCCCCCCAAACTGGCCACCAATATTGGAATTGGTGGAGAGGTGGAATATTGCATTGGGGGACCAGCCCTCCTGTGTGAACATGGGACATAAACGGGTCCCACTTAGTCTAGTCCCACTTAAAGGAGCACAGAGAATCTTATGCAAGTCTGTGTTTTCACTGGCTTAATTGGAGCCCGCAGGTTATCCAAGATGGGTTGCTACCTCCTGGATATGCACAAACATCTATATGCAATTCTGATTGTTAAACTATAGGAGGGGAATGATTATGTAGGCAAGGGTGCCGAGGAAATTAACCAGGAAGTTGCCTGGGATAGAGTGTTTCAGTTATAAAAGGGGTTATGTGTCTGGGGTTATGGGGAGAAGGCAAGAGAATGGGGTTGTGAGGGAAAGATAGATCAGCCAAGATTGAATGGTGGAGTAGACTTGATGGGCCAAATGGCCCAATTCTGCTCCTAGAACAT
This sequence comes from Raja brachyura, assembly GCA_963514005.1. Next base: position 44,361,511 of record OY740783.1, on the reverse strand, counting down.
AAACTATGAAGAGAGACTGAACAGGCTGCGTTGTTTTTCATTGAGCGGAGGAAGCTGAGACAGGATACAATATTCTGATGGGATTTGGTAGGATAAATAGTTGGAAACTTGTTCACCAGAGCAGAAGTGTTTAAAGATAAGCGGGCATAGTTTGAGGGTAATAGGCAAGAGGTTTCGAGGGTATCTGAGAATTGACAGGGTCAATGATCATAGTCATACAATGTGGAAACAGGAAACATTTTAATCCAGAGGATTAGGATTATTACAATTTTGAATACACTGCACAAGTGGATGGCAAAGGCAGAGGCTTTTGAAGGATCACTCGAACCACCAAGGCATTGGAGGCTATGGATCAAGTGCTAGTAAAAATGGATTAGTATGGATGACCACTTATTGGTGGGTTGAAGGGCTTATGGTGGGTTGAAGGGCTTATTCCTGTGCTGTATGACTTGTAGCATTAAAAACTAACATATATATAAAAACTGACATGTGTGGACTAGTTACCAGAGGGACTGCTTAATTGGAGAACACACAATACCTTCAGAAAACCATTTAAATGCATTTACTCACGGATTGCTGGCATGTTAGAGAGTGCCACAAACTGGGGACGGTGCACTAGTCTGATGTCAAAGGTTGCCTTCATAACAGGTTCATCAAAGCATGGGAAAACTGATCGAGCGTATACTGGTTCCATCTGTGATGCAATGATGGTTCTGAATGAAGAAAAAGCAACATGAATTTTGTCCTTTCCTTTAAAGCTAAAAGACAAAAGTACACAAGTAGAAATGATTCCTATTCTGGATTATATATCTTCCATTAGACCATTCGCTGACATTTACCGAGAGCAATCTTGGATATATACCATGGTTAGAACCCATTAGATGGAGAACCAGAAGATAGGTTTAAGGTGAGAGGGAAAAGATTTAATAGGAACCTGAGAGGCAATGTTTTTACGCAAAGGGTGGTGGGTGTATGAGCTGCCAGAGGAGGTAGATGAGGAAGGTACTATCACAACTTTAACATTTAGATAGGTACATGGATAGGAGAGGTTTTTAGGGATTTGGGCCAAAAGTGGGCAGGTGGGTGGACGAGGCATGTTGGTCGGCGTGGGCAAGTTGAGCCAAAGGGCCTGTTTCCACATTGTATGACTATGATCATTGACCCTGTCAATTCTATAGAATTCTCCATTTTCCTGGGATTCATTGATGTTGCTACCACTATAGCTTATAGTTTGGGCATCTTGTACTTGGCTGCTACAGGTGCCATCAAGTGGAGGACACTCAAGCCTTTCTGTGCATCCTTGTGCATCCATGAAAAATAACATAACAAAAGTATCCAACAACAGAAACACATTCATTTTCCTTTTGCACACTCCATGCAAGTCATCCCCATCAGTAGTAAAGCTAAAGTTCTGCACATTTCCCAGATCCAGGCCTCAGGACGAGTTTCCATAGAACGTGATATAATGGAATTTTCCTCTGCCCAAAACTAGCCTTTTTATGTGATTGGAATCCGGTGCAGAAATCATCTCAATCCCAAGGCAGGATTCACCAAGTGGTCAATGCTCTAGGATGAACTGAACAAACTAATTACTCGCTATCAACAACTCTTCCGTTCGAGGCTAGGATGCTGTCTTCTTCACAAACTAGCACAGGCTGATTATATTTTAGTTTAGTTTAGTGATGCAATATGGATGCAGCCCCTTCGGCCAACTGAATCCACATTGACCAGCGATCACCCATACACTAGTTCAATCCTTCACACTAGGGACAATTTACAGAAGCCAATTATCCTACACACCTGCACGTCTTTGGAATGTTGTAAGAAATCGGAGCACAGGAGAGAACCCACACGGTCACAGGAAGAATGTGCAAGCTACATACAGGCAGCATCCGTAGTCAAACCCGGATCCTTAGCACTGTAAGGAAGCAACTCTACCGCTGCACCACTGTGCCACCCCACCAGGCTGCATTTTCCAACCTGGCTCACACTCTACAGAGAGTGAAGGAGTGAAGGTGTTATGATAAACCACTATGGCAAAAGAGCACCTCACCAGCTGTGCAGATTCAGGAGTCGATGCCCATCAACACTGCATTCATCACATTTCACCTGACTGGCATAGATGTTCTTGTGCACTAACTCCAATTAAACATTTGCTATTGTGCAATTGTAAGTGGTTTAATACAGAGCAGAGCACTGTGGTGCAAACCTCTGTCATGTGCCCCCTCCAGGTAACTTGACTCCTGACTTTTTGGCAGAATTTCTGTTTGACTTCACACCCTTTCCATTGTAAAACTCTCCCAAATAATGTGAACAATATTTCCACACATAAACTTCATCAGCAATGAAAGATAATAGTTCTTTCTTGTAGAGCAGCCAGCTTTTACTAACCTTAATTCCCATGGCCAGAGCAAAACACAACATGCTAGATAAACTCAGCACTGAACATTCCCTCCACAGATGCTGCCTAACTTGCTGAATTCCTCCAGCACTTTGTGCTTTGCTCAGAACTTCAGCAATTCCTTGCATCTCCCATGAACCTCTGCTCACTTAAAGGCACCCAACCCAAAACGTCGCCTATCCATGTTCTCCAGAGATGCTGCTTGACCTGCTGAGTTACTCAAGCACTTTACATCCTTTTACATAAACCAACATCAACAGTTCTTTGTTGCTATCTAAATTGCTTCCTTTGATCGTACCAACAGCTCAATACAACCTCACACGTACCTCGAATGTAAAGGTCAAAGTCATGGTCAATTTTAGTTTTCTTGTCTCAGGCTGCTGCTGCAGATGCTGCCATGTCACATTTTTGCCTTTTGTTGCTACATTAAGGAAGTCATAAAAATTCCACATACTCTAGGAGTCCAGTGGAACAGTCAGCAAGGGCACAGAGACTTTCTGCCATGCAATTTTCTCCAAAACATATCAATTCACAGACTCCACACATACCCATACAGGGAGTTCTCTGGCAATACCAACCAGTCTGGGGTTGCCTATAGACTCGTTGGGGCTGATGGTCACCTTCCATATAGAAGATTCCACCTTTAAACACTGTTCTTCACCAACAGATCCTAGTGCCTCTGATCCTTTGGGAGTACTATTCCACACCACCTATTACTACTGAGCTAGTTCACTCATTAGTGAAGCTGGAAGAGAGTTGCTTGCATTGTGGCATGTCCCTTTAAAATATGGTTCAGACTTATGGATATAACATTATAAACATGTTTAAATGTTGGTTGGTACAAATACAGTTATAAAAGTTGAATAATTCATTGCATAAATATATTAACTACACCTTAATGGTATATCATAGTAATGGCTAAGATATTATGGTCAGGGAAGAGATCAAACAAGGAAAAGAATAGAGGATAGAAGAATTATGCATTATTCTCTAATGGCTACAAAATCATTAATCTCAGTTTAAATGGTACAACTTAGTTGGACTGAAGAACAAACAGAAAGAGTCAAATGGTATAACGCCAACAACATTCAGAATATTTGGCATATTTCACACAACCTGGATGCATTATTTCCAACTGCAGGCAGGAGCTAAGGAGAAAAGGCTGGCTGAAGGATAGTGCCAAGAACATCAGGGGCAGGCTGCAACATGTTTTAGACATGGGCGGAGCTGATCCATTCTGCCTCTGAGAAACATCCGTTGGCCATATTTAGGATAATCAAAATGGGAGTTATAAACCTATTTTACACAGTCCCTTGAAGTTGCTCCTGCAGCCCAGGCTGCTGGTATCGTTTGCATGAAAAGATCAATAAACATTACAAAAGACTCAATGCAATGAGGAAGTCACCTCTCACTGAATTACATTGTTTTAACAACATCTCTTACATGAAGACTCTCTCCATGAATGCCTGCTTCTCGCTTTAGACGTCCAGATCACTTGGATTGTTTTCTCTGCAACATCTGAGACTGCGGGGAAACCTAACAGAAGTTACATCAAATAATGAGAGGCATAGATGGAGTAGACAGTCAGAATTGTTATCACAGGGTGGAAATGTCAAAGATCAGAGGACAGAGGTTTAAGCTCAGAGCGGGAAAGTTTGAAGGAGATGTGCAGGGCAAGATTTTTGTATAACAATTAAATGAGTGGTGGGTGCCTGGAACATGCTGCCAGGTGTGGCAGTGGAAGCAGATATGATGGTGGCATTTAAGAGGGTTTTAGATTGGCACTGAGGTATATATTAATATATCATATATTTATATACATATGCAAGGAATGGAACAAAATGGATCACATGCAGGCAGAAGGCATTAGTTTAACGGCATCATGTTCAACATGTATATTGTGAGGCAAAGGGTCTGTTCCTGTGCTATACTGTTCCTGTTCCTACTCCACCCAATGGTGCGCTAAACATTATATTGAAAAATGATGTGGTGGTATCAACTTATACTCTCTCTACAGAGGTGAGAAATGAATATGCCAGTCATGACTGCCATCTCAATTACAAGCTCTCAAAGTGTTAATATTTGTTCTGAAGGTACCTACACGTTCTTTGCCAGTATGCATGCAGAATTATGTGAATACCACTGATGGCATGTTCTTACTTCAATAGACAATAGACAATAAGTGGACGAATAGGCCATTCGACCCTTTGAGCCAACACTGCCATTCAATGTGATCATGACTGATCATCCCCACTCAGTACCCCATTCCTGCCTTCTCCCCATATCCCCTGACTCCGCTAGCTTTAAGAGCCCTATCTAGCTCTCTTTTGAAAGTATCCAGAGAACCAGCCTCCACTGAGGAAGAGAATTCCAAGACTCGCAACTCTCTGTGAGAAAAAGTGTTTCCTCGTCTCTGTTCTAAATGGCTTTCTCCTTATTCTTAAATTGTGGCCCCTGGTTCTGGACTCCCCCAACATCGGGAACATGTTTCCTACCTCTTGCGTGTCCATACCCTTAACAATCTTATACGTTTCAATTAGATTCCCTCTCATCCTTCTAAACTCCAGAGCATACAAGCCGAGCCGCTCCATTCTCTCAGCATATGACAGTCCCACCATCCCGGGAATTAACCTTGTAAAACTACGCTGCACTCCCTCAATAGCAAGAATGTCCTTCCTCAAATTAGGGAACCAAAACTGCACACAATACTCCAGGTTTGGTCTCACCAGGGCTCTGTACAATTGCAGAATTACCTCTTTGCTCCTATACTTGACTCTTGTTATAAAGGCCAACATGCCATTTGCTTTCTTCACTGCCTGCTGTACCTGCATGCATACTTTCATAGACTGATGATCAAGGACCCCTAGATCCCGTTGTACTTCCCCTTTCCCCAACTTGACATCATTTAGATAGTAATCTGCCTTCCTGATTTTGATACCAAAGTGAATAACCTCACATTTTACTTCGGAGTCACGTGAGTGACTTCGTGAAGACCCCGCCAACACGCATGCGCGGCATATCGTCGCGCGCATTTGCTCACGGCAGCTGGGGGGGGGGAGTGCGCTCCCTCAACCGGCTCCTTCAAAAAGGTAAGCAGCTGCAGGTAAGTTAACCTTGAGCTGGTTTACCGTTTTGTGTGGTCTGTGTGTTTTTCAGAACCATGGAAGGAGGAAGAAGTGGGAGTCGCGTTCAGCGAGTGAAGTCCTCGGAGCTGCCCGCTACATCGGGAGCAGCTGAGACACCACCGAGGAAGAAGTCGCGGCAGTCGGGGAGCTCTGAGCAGCTGACCAGACCCGGCACAACCCCTCTGACTAAGAAGAGGGTGTCCGCGCAGGAGCAGGGGCTGGGAGACCCTGACTCCAGAACTCCAGTGCCCAAGACCAGGGCTGGAGGTAAGGCACGTGGGGCTCTTGGAGCAAGCGTGTCCGCGAGTGCATCCCCCCCTTTAAAGGTCCCTCGCGGGCAGAACAGGGGGGAAGCCTCGCTAAAGTCCAGCCTTGTCGGTACGGCAGGCAGGGACAAGCCACTGGGGAAACCTGCAAGGAAGCAGACCAGTGGCAATGCTGGCGTGCCGAGGATCCCTGTGGGGGCAGGATGTACCGGCACACCACCGGAACAGGCTGCCATAGTGCGGGCCGGTGGCAGCAAAGTACGGTCCAGCGCCCCTGCTGAGGCGGGTAAAGCAGACCATGCGCCGCCACAGTCCCGTTTATATGTCGAACGCTGTGGTGGTAAGCCCGCACGGACATCAGAGAGTCCAGTTTCTGGTGCAAGTACTGACTCTAGCCCTCTTCCCTCACATCAGACAGAGGGGCCGCTGCTGTCCAAACGACGGCGGACCAGCGGTGTGTCCGTGTGGGAGTCGCACAGCCCCGCTGGAGTGGGAGCTGGCGACTTCCCGGCAGTACATTCCGTGGGGGTGTTGACAACTGCTGGAAGCCCCGGTTCCTCTGGAGAGGCTGGGGAAGACGACCAGTGGCCCGCGTACAGCGGTGACGGTCGTATCGGCCGGTTGGAGCATATGGTGGAGGTGCTCTATCAACGGGACCTGGAGCGTCAGGAACGGGAATCCCAGAGGTCTGGGAGCTACATGCAGCCGCCACCTTCTATCTCCCCGTCGCTTGAGAGCCAGCAAGGAAGTATGGGTGAGCCTGAGGAGGGAGAAGAGGCCCAGAACCCACAGGAAATGTTGGAGGCGGTGTCGAAATTTGGGTCACCTGCGGCGGCAGGAGGACCACTACATCCCAAAATAGCGGCGTCAATCGATTTCCTGACTACGCACCAGCTCCAGGATACCGTGCTCTCGGAAACAGTGGGGAAGTATAAGGCACCAGCAAACTATAACTCCCTCAACGTACCGAAAGTGAATGCAGCAATATGGGGGAACATGTCGGCGAACACAAGGGTCAAGGAGGGCAAGCTCCAGAAAATCTTAAAGCTGCTGACAGCAGGTATCACGGCTTTTGCTCGGTCGCTGGATGCCACGAATGTGTCCGAGGAGCAGCAGGATGCGCTAGCGTTTCTGTGCACCACACAGTTTGAGATAAACTGTTTCAGGAAGAGCTCCATCCGGCCAAATTTGAATCCCAAATTTGCGGGATTATGCAGCACCTCCACCGCACCACCACCACCAAGGCAGTTGTTTGGGGAAGACCTGCCTAAACGCGTAAAGGAACTGGACGAGGAAGCCAAGACTGTGGGGATGATGAGACAGTCTTATTCATCCAAAACTCCCGGTTACACCAGGCAGCAGCCACGTTCCTCGTTCAGGCCCCACACATCGGTGGACCAAGGCCCCAGAACATATTCACAAACATATTCCTCGGCGGGGGCCCAACAGCAGAGGCCTTTTTTATTCCAAGGCCAGCCCAAGCCAGCTTGGAAGATGCGGCAACAGGGCCGCGCCACACGAGGAGCAAAGACACCACAGTTCAGACCCCGGCGCTAACCTTGGAGGTAAGGGGGCTTGGGTCCGTCCACAACGTAGCATTAGTAACCTCACCAGTGGGGGGACGGTTTCGGGGTTTCCGGTCTGCTTGGGATACCCTAACTACGGATCCTTTTATTTTACAAAGCATTCAGGGTTATGAGATAGAGTTTATTAATGGCAGAGATCCCCCTTCGCAACATGAGCCTAGTCGCAGATTTGCACTCTCTCAGTCAGAGAAGGAGCGGGCTCATGTTGAAATACTACGATTAGAAAAGAAAGGGGTGATACAAAAAATGACGCACGAGCCATTGGAGTTTGTTTCCAACATCTTTACTAGGGTTAAGAAGGATGGAGGCTGTCGGATTATCATCGACTCAACCCAGTTGAATGCTTTCGTACAATATACCCATTTTAAGATGGAGACGTTTGAGACGGCCAAGCAGTTGGTTAGTCATGGGTACTTTATGGCTTGCATTGACCTGAAGGATGCGTACTATACAGTCCCTATTGCTAAACAACATCAAAGGTTCTTGAAATTTGTCTGGGAAGGTCAATTATGGCAATATATGGCTTTGCCTAATGGGATTACAACAGCGCCGAGACTATTTACTAAAATTGTCAAACCTTTATTGGCACATCTCAGGAAACAAAACCATATTATAATGGCATATTTAGATGACATTTTCATAGCAGGGAAAACCCTAGAGCACGCCCAGTTGGCAGTCTCGGCCGCTATATCTTTGTTTCAAAGAATGGGGTTTGTAATCCATCCAGACAAATCCAAGCTCAACCCTTCGCAGGTCATGGACTATTTGGGGTTCACTATAGACACTAACCAGATGAAAATCACGGTCCCAGTTGACAAAGTGGTGGACGTTCAACAAGCATGCATCAGTTTACTTGACAACAACAGGCCAACCATTCGGCAGGTTGCTAAGGTAATTGGCAAGCTGGTTGCCACATTCCCGGCCGTAAATTATGGTCCGTTGCATTACCAAAACTTACAAAAAAGTAAAATTCTGGCGTTAAAATTGAATGCCGGACATTTTGACAGACCTATGCGCTTAGGCATAGGGGAGCAAACTGAGCTGGAATGGTGGGTTCATAATATTGGAGTAAGTTCCAAACCCATCATTGTCCCGAATCCCACGGTTCTGTTGCAAACTGATGCGAGTGCACAAGGCTGGGGGGCAACTGACACTGTAACCAGCTGTGGTGGCAGATGGGACGCTCATGAGTTCACGCTTCTCCAAGTGCAAGGCATTAATTATTTGGAAATGCTGGGGGTCTTTCATGGACTGCGGGCATATTGCAGTAATTTGCGTCATGCACATGTCCGCCTTCAAATCGATAACACCACGGTGGTAGCCTATATAAATCATATGGGTGGTATCAGGTCAGTATCTTGTAATGATTTGGCAAATACAATTTGGCTCTGGTGCATCAAAAGGGGTATTTGGATATCAGCAACGTACCTTCCGGGGATACTCAATACGGTGGCGGACACCAGGTCACGAGTTTTTAATGATAACATTGAGTGGATGCTGAATCCCCTTGTGTTTGCTGAAATTGTGACAAAATTCGGTATGCCAGATATTGACCTATTTGCATCTAGACTGAACCATCAGATACCAACATATGTATCGTGGGAACCAGATCCTGGGGCAGTGGCTTTGGATGCTTTTTCGCTCCACTGGGGGAAATGGTGTTGCTACGCTTTTCCCCCATTCTGCCTCATCAGTCGGGTATTACAGAAGATTAAATTAGACTCTGCATCAGGCATTCTGGTAATACCCGACTGGCCGACACAACCGTGGTACCCGGTGGTCTCTCAGATGCTGAAGCACCCGTGGGTGCGAATAGGAAACAACCCACAATTGGTTACTAATCCCGTCACTGGCGAGCCGCATCCGTGCCACGCCTATTTAAACCTGTTGGTCTGCAGGTTCTGAAAAGGCCTTTGCTGAACACGGGGATCTCACCGAGGGCCATGGATTTAATCGCTGCATCATGCAGAACATCTACAAGGCGGCAGTACCTGACCCAGATCAGGAAATGGGAACTATTCTGTTTAAGGAAGAGTGTTACCTATGATTCTGCCACAGTACCTGACGTCCTGGAATTCCTGGCGGGCCTCCACTATGATGAAGGGCTCAGCTATAGTACCATCAATAGCGCCAGGAGTGCGCTGTCCTCGTACCTTCCGGTAGGAGTGGGGACCAACAATCTGGTGTCGAAGTTTATGAGGGGTGTATTTAACACAAACCCTCCACGGCCCAGATATAACGTTGTCTGGGATGCAGGAGTGGTCCTGTCCCTGTTAAGATCATGGTCCCCCATGGCGGGGTTACCTCTTCACCAGCTCACCCTGAAGGTGGTCATGTTGATGGCGCTCACGTCTGCTCAGCGGGTACAGGCGCTTCAAAAGTTGCGCATTGACAATATGCTCTCTACCCCTGGGAAAATAACGTTTTACGTTGCAGACCTGCTGAAGCAGCATCGACCCGGATCTTTGGGGCTGCAGTTGGAATTCCAGGCGTACCCCTCTGATGCCACACTCTGCACAGTCACCCATCTCCGTTGCTACATTGAGTTGACCCGGTCGATCAGGAATTCGGAACAAGGACTGCTTATACGCCACAAAAAACCACATCGCCGGGTGACAGTGCAGACGATCTCCAGGTGGCTCAGGGAAGTGTTGGATGCAGCGGGTATTGACACTAACTTGTTTAAATCTCATTCCACCAGGGCTGCATCCACATCAACAGCGAGGGCCATGGAGGTGCCCATGGATCACGTCCTCGCTACGGCAGGATGGGCCAGTGAGTCAACCTTTCAACGGTTCTACCATAAGCCATTGGCCGGACCTGCAACATATGCGGATGCAGTACTCAGGGCTGCTCCCTAATATCATTTGTCCCCAGTCAGGGGGTTTGTTTATGATTTGTGTTTAATAAATGTTAATTATTTTCAGATTGTCCAGTCTGGATTGCTTTAACAAACTTCCTCCATCAGGATTGCGGCAGTGTGGTAGCATGGGCGTTGTCCAGGGCGTGTAATCACAGAGCTTTGAAGTCTTCACGAAGTCACTCACGTGACTCCGAAGTAAAATAGTAAGATTAAACGAGAACTTACCAGTTCGAAGGTTGATCTTTATTTTATGAGGAGTTGCGATGAGGGATTTCGTGCCCTTCGCTCCCAACCCTCGATCATTATGTTCAGCTGGTTAGTTCGCAGTTTAATCTTAATATCCTTACTTTTCGTCGAGTCTGTGATTCCACACCGCTGCTTTGAAGGATGCCGCGCATGCGTGTTGGCGGGGTCTTCACGAAATCCCTCATCGCAACTCCTCATAAAATAAAGATCAACCTTCGAACTGGTAAGTTCTCGTTTAATCTTACTATTTATCCTCATTAAACTTCATCTGCCATGCAACTGCCCAATCCACCACTCTGTCCAAGTCACCTTGCATTCTCATAGCAGCCTCCTCACATTTCACACTGCAACCCAGCTTTGTGTCATCTGCAAATTTGCTAATGTTACTTTGATCCCCTTCATCCAAATCATTGATGTATATTGTAAATAGCTACGGTCCCAGCACCAAGCCTTGCGGTACCCCACTAGTCACTGCCTGCCATTCTGAAAGGGACCCGTTAATCACTACTCTTTGTTTTCTGTCTGCCAACCAATTTTCTATCCATGTCAGCACTCTACCCCCAATACCATGTGCCCTAATTTTGCACGCTAATCTCCTATGTGGGACCTTATCAAATGCTTTCTGAAAGTCCAGGTACACTGCATCCACTGACTCTCCCTTGACAATTTTCCTAGTTATATCCTCAAAAATTCCAGAAGATTAGTCAAGCATAATTTCCACTTCGTAAATCCATGCTGACTCCGACCAATCCTGTTACTGCTATCCAAATGTGTGGCTATTTCATCTTTTATAATTGACTCCAGCATCTTCCCCACCACCGATGTCAGGTTAACTGCTCTATAATTCCCTGTTTTCTCTCTCCTGCCATTCTTAAAAAGTGGGATAACAATAGCTACCCTCCAATCCGCAGGAAATGATCCGGAGTCTATAGAACATTGGAAAATTATCACCAATACATCCACGATTTGTAGAGCCACTTCCTTAAGTACCCTGGGATGCAGACCATCAGGCCCTGGGGATTCATCAGCCTTCAGTCCCATCAGTCTACCCAACACCATTTCCTGCCTAATGTGGATTTCCTTCAGTTCCTCCGTCACTCCAGATCCTCTGGCCACTACTATATCAGGAAGATTGTTTGTGTCCTCCTTAGTGAAGACAGATCCAAAGTACCTGTTCAACTCATCTGCCATTTCCTTGTTCCCCATAATAAATTCACCTTTTTCGGACTTCAAGGGTCCAACTTTTTCACCTGATATATTTTTCACCTGATATATTTCAGGTTTTAGATGCAGCGATGCGTGTATCATCAGTGCCCAGATAAATAGTAAGATTAAATGCAAACTTACCAGTTTTTAATTTGATCTTTATTTTATGAGGTTACAATGAGGGTTTACATGAAGAGCCCGCCAGCCCGCATGCGCGTCAATCTTCAAAGCAGTGGTGTGAAATCACAGATAACAGTTGTTGAACTGAATATAGTAAGATTCGAGAAACTAGAACAACCAGCTGACCTTTATGAGAGAGGGTCGGGAGCAGAGGGCACGTAATCCCTCATCGTAACTCCTCATAAAATAAAGATCAAACTTCAAACTGGTAAGTTCTCGTTTAATCTTACTATTTTACTTCGGAGTCGTGTGAGTGACTACGTGAAGATTTTAAAGCTCTGTGATTTCATGCCGTGGCACGTATCCACACAACACAACTGCATCAGTTGACCACAGATGAGTGAACATAACAAAGGTATTCAGACATGACATAGATTTAAAACATGCTGATGCTTTTAAATATACAAATAATAATAATTGTAAGCCCTTTCATCCAGGAGGAAACTATAAAACAGAACCTAAAATAGAGTTGGCAAATATCCCCGGTCTGGTAATGGATTAGTTATGACATGTTTGGACAGGTACGTTCGTATGACCATTCTGCAGCTGCTAGGATGTGGTCCAACAGAATGTCCATAACCCTTGCTGCTGATGTTGTTGCAGCCCTGGTAGTCTGAGATTTGAGACAGTCAGTGTTCACTCCTGCACAAGCCAGACCCTGTTTTAACCACCTGGAGATGGTCTGTACTGATACCTTTTTATGAGGTTTCATGTAACTAACAATATAGCTAGTTCAGAGCCTCCAAGGCTGTTGGTAACCTTAACATACTGTTATAGATGTGTGACCACACACAACCGAAGGTCGATAGGGTATGCCAAAACCTCTAGTTTGAACCTGATGCCCCTGTTCAGCTCTGCTTGACTAAGTCATAACATAAATGTTATTTTTGCCTACAAATGTAACCATCTTGTCCAGTCGCAGCTTATACAATGACTGGATCCGTTGCGCTGAAAACAGCGCCATGAGCATAACCGCTTTGTAAGTGAGTTTGACCAAGGACAGGGATGTAGTTGGAGCCTACCGGCGAAGCAGTGTCAGCACAATGTCAACATCCCATATCTCCGAGTCCCTGGGCCTGGGAGGTTTTGAGTTAAAGATATGTTTCATAAATCTGGCTATCCGTGGGTGAGATCCGACAGAGTGATGTCCCGATCCCAGCAACACGTATGACAACAAGGCACTACTGGCACATATTATGGCACTATAACTTTCTCCCTTGTCAACATTAGTTTAGAGAGGAATTGGAAAACATCTGTTATACGTGCGTGTCATATGTATGTTGGACTGTAAACAGAACACTTCCCACTTAATGATATAGGGGATGCACTATTTCTTGGTACTATCTCCCCAGGCCTCAGATCATAACCAAAGTACAACCAGACAGTCTGAGCCCTAGGTAAGGTCTTCTCAGACTCTGAATTAAAGATTTGATTTGATCATGCAGTGGATGATCCTCCCCAGTCACGGGGTGAACCAGCAGATTTCTGCGTTTGGGAACAGCCAGAAAGGCTCAGTTCTCATTCCCAAAATGAGTGAGAATAATGGCTGCGTAGGCCAGTCAGGCATTACCAAAATGCCCGAGGCGGAGTCTTGCTGGATTTTTAGCAAGCACCGACAGATGAGGCAAAAAATGGACGGAACGTATAAAAGACATTCCTCCCTAGTGTAACAAGAATGTTTCTACCGCTACTGCTCCTGGGTCTATACACTTTGGTAACTGGTGATTGAGTTGAGCTGTGAATAAATCGATATTACCTTTTCGGAGATCTTGGAGGTAAATAACGAGACCTACTCACCAGCGTCTCTAACTCCAGGTCCCTTACCTTTGCTGGAGTTTCAGCGAAATTTCATTCGCAGACTCTGTCCATCATGTAATTTCCATTAGATCGCTGATGTTACTGGCCAATTTCTCTTGTCGTGGCTAGACCATCCCCGACGGAGCAGCAATTTTTAGAGATAAAGCACACATCTGTGCAATTTTTAGAGATAATCGCTTTCCCTCATGCGATTGTCGTACATTATGCATTAAGCATGGGATCCCGGCACATAGTCATATTTGGGTTCCTGTTTGGAATTAAACCATAGTAACCTTTGACACCCTTTTAGAGTGGGAGTATTTGCACCTGAACCAGGTGTTACCATCCATATCCTCAAATTGTCTGTCCATGCTTCTGTACCAAGCATGTTTTGCGACACCATGTCCCATAGTCTTTTGTGTGGGAGGCAATGCGAACCTTGAACCAAGGCAGCTGCAGGCATGTGACTTGAGCTGCCTGTGTATGCATCCGTGACATGAGACATAATATATATATAGCTCCATCTTCATCCTTCATACATCCGAATGGGAGGACTTATGCAACCTGAACCAGGAGCCGCCTCAGGCATGTGTGCATATATTTTAGCACCATCTCCATCACTACGTTCAACCGAGTGGGAGGAATTGCAACCCTGAACCAGGCGTTGTTTCAGGCAAAAGTGCATACTTCTGTAGCACCCTCTTCACCACTCCGCTCATTTGAGTGGGAGGAAATTTGCAACCCTGAAGCAGGAGCTGCTGCCTGACATGCCTTAAGATGGAGCATTCTTTGACTGTGACGAGTCCCACTCTTGTCTGACATAGATGCCCACCCTTTTCACTCACCCCGAGTTGGGGTTGTCAGATTGCTTCCTTCAGCACCCGCCAGGACTAGCTGTGCGAATTGATGCTCTGTTGGTATCCCCATTTACCAAACAGGCTGCACGTGCTAGTGACTCCGAGTCCTGCTCCTTTCCGATGTCATATTTGGGTTCCTGCCAATGTAGTATATAGGGAAGGACTGGAGCGCCTCTGGCCCCCAAACGGCAGATATAGTGGGAGAAATGCTGGAAGAAACCTGCCAGTTATTTGTCATGGGCAAAAAACGTGTACATGAATGAAAACGCCCATCCCAGTTAAATTAGAGATTTGATTACTTTATTGATATGAGTAAAGTTGGTGTCTTGGGGAAGAATCTTCCACAGTCCCTTTAATGAGCGGAATTACCATGACACCACCATGTGTACCTCGCACAGGTAACTGATAGGTACAGCTCAACAAGGCTTCCCAAGCCAGGGATCTAGACTGCCATGGCAGGTCCGATTCTACTATACATATTATTGGTGTGTGATAATGATATTGCTTGTAATTTCTCTCCTTTAACACATAACTAAATTTGGCATGATGATACATATTATGATACCAAAACAAAAACCTGAACTGATATAATTAGTCAGAGGATACAAGCATAATGGTGCAACTGGTGGAGCTGATGCTAGAGACCTGGGCTTACAGCCCCAGATGTGGCTTTAATCCTGACCACAGATGTATCTGTGTAGAATTAGCAGCTCATCAGCGTATTGGTTATGAATGTCACAACGTGACGTAGTGGCAACTTATTATAAGTGCCCATCCTGTATGGCCATATGATAAAATAATACACTATAACTGGTCCACACAACCCATGTTTTGGAAGAACCAGACCCACGTACCTGTATAGTTACCAGTGGTCTAGAGGTAAGCCCAAAGGCCCCTGATGTAGGTTCTATTCCCATCCTTGAATTGGAGGGGAGAACTGCCGGGGTGCGTGGATTGCATATTTTCCCTGAAAGCCGGCTTGGCCTAGGCCTTAAGACCTCTGCCCAGACAATCAGCTGTCACGCTGCTACCAGCTTCAGTGAACTGCTTACTGCCATTGGGGCGTAAGGGTGTTATTGCTGCTAGTAACGTGAGGGGAACTCTGCCCCGCCCCCCCTCGAATATTCTGGAACCTTACTTATGAATTGCAGTATGTGCCATGGACATATTTCCGGGGTTGGAGTCAGTCACACACTGACCCCTCGTATTCCCCTCCATAGAGAGGAGATATGTAAGTAGCCCTGAAAACAGGTGCTGCCGTAAGCCCTCGAGGACCTGCGTTGATATGGCCCTGTTCCGTGGACCATATCAGGATGGGATAAACGTCCCAGGACGTACCCTAGTATGTCGCAGGGGAACCCTCCTGGCCGGGCACATCCAGCCCAGACTTCTCCGACTCCCTACTGGTTGCCCACCTTTTTGTACTGCCGAAGTCGGAGTTGCTGACCGCACTATCAGCGACTCGGGTAGCGAACCCGACGGCCACCGGCTACCTGTATCTTCCACAGTCCGCAGCCGGTTTCCTCGCGGTCTGTAGTTTCCCGTGGCCCGTCCGGATACCTGTATTTCAAAACCCTCGGAAGTCACTGACCGTCTTGTCAGCGATTTGTGTAGTGAATCTGAGGCCACCGCAGTCTATAGTTTCCTCGCGGCCCGTCCGGATTACGCCCCGTACTTCAATACCCTCGGAAGTCGCTGACCGCACTGTCAGCGACCTGGGTAGCGAACCCGACGGCCACTGGCTACCCGCACTTCCGCGGTCCGTAGCCGGCATCCCCGCGGTCCGTAGCCGGCATCCCCGCGGTCCGTCCGGGTTTCACCCTGTAATTTAATGTCGAGTAGGAAAACTCTGCGAAAAGAGAGTCCTGCAACAAAAGAACAACCTGAAAAGTAAGTACGGAAACTTACCTGCACGATTTGAAACTTACCCACTGGAGGAGCAGCGCGCCTTCCAGCCAGTCGCTCTCTTCATGTAGTCACTCACATGACTCCAAAGTAAAATGCCAAAGTCAGGTGCAAACCATTTCTCTAGACCACTTTGAAGGAACAATTCTGCAGTGGATAAGGTTGCAGGACAGCCGTAAGGCACCTATTGCCATATGAAGTCCAGGAGGCCAATCTACTGCCAGTGTTGGTGGAACAGCTGGAGGTGATCTGGTTTTGCTGCAAGCAGTGCAAGAACATTGGATTGGATGGACATCTTCAAGCTCACCAGTTCCAGAAGACATGGTCCCATACACATGCTTAATACCACCAAATGTGTACATTTTTATTTCTTGAAGATAACTATTTAGTGCCTCATTCTCACTGACTGGTGACTATAATTTAGTACAGCTTACTCTGATAATAAATCTTTTGGTGGATTGAGAGAAAAAAAACGGAGTGAACATTGGTGGATTGAGAGAAAGATGATTACTTTTAATTTTATTTTACTTTTAGAGATACCGCGTGGAAACAGGCCCTTTGGCCCATCAAATCAGTACCAACCTGTAATCACCCCGTACACTAGCACTAACCTGCACACCAGGCACGTGCCGTGAGTAATTACTCAGGGTAGGCACTCAGTCCGCTTAAAAAAAATTAAACCGCGCATGCGCAGATTGTTCTCTCCGTTAAATAAATAAATTAAAAAACTGTGACATTTCAATTTGCCCAACGCTTCCTAGTCGTAAACCAATTGGGGGAACAGTTCCTTTCACAGCGTGTGTAGAGTCTGTGCCAGGGGCAAAGTTGTGGGGAGGGCACGAGTGTTGAGAAGGAGGGTGTCGGGGATACTGCCAGTAACTCACTCACTCACCGCTACCGCAGCTCTCCAGGCGCGAAGCCACGCACTGCAGCAGAACTGGCCGCCACTTCAGCACCTTCTGCCGGCCCGCTCACCTTTGGCAGTGCTCTCCGTCGGAACACCTGTCACCTGCCGTTCGCCGACTTCGCTCATGTCAGCGGCTTCCTGCAAATCCTTAAATTCCCACAGCCGAGTATGCTCAATCGCGCTGTCGGAATTTAAGGACATGAGTGAGGCCAGCGAGCAGCAGGAGAGAGATTTTTAGATGGAGAGCTGCCAGAGGTGAGCGGGGACCGGCAGAAGGAGCTAAGATGGCGGCTGGTTCCGCTGTCCGGCCCGGCGGCCGCTCAGCCACCCGAGATACTTCTCAACTCCCCCCCCCCCCCCCCCCGGTATTCCACACCTCCGTGCAAGGAGTGTCACAAGTGGCATTTTCCCGATCCCCATTCATAACATTCGTGCCCTCCCCGCAACTTTACCCCGGGCCAGACTCCCCAAACGCTGTGAAAGGAGCGTTCCCCCCAACCACACACCCCGGGAAATACGGTATTTAAAAACATAAACACAAAATGTACTTACCACATTATTGGTACATGACAAACCATAGTTGAAAACCCCGCCAAGAAACTAGCGCTGCGCATGCGCATTATACTGATGCACATGCGCAGTGCAGCAAAGGCAGAATTTCTGCTGCCTTCAGCCCCACTTGAAATTGATGGCTTCAGGCAGCGCTGACGGCACGTGGGCTGCACAGAGCTTCCCGTGTTACAAGCGCTGCGGATGAAAGGCACGGAGAATTATGCCTACCTAAGAGATCGGTCTCTTACATAGGCATCATTCTCCCATGCCTATACTATTTATATTTAGTTATTACTATGTTATAATTTTAGTCAGGGTAGGCAGTGCCTACCTTGCCTACCCTGACGGCACGTGCCTGCTGCACACTTACAATTTACAACTTACAGAAGCCAATTACCTTGTAAATCACGTCGTCAAGTTCATTTGTCACATACACATACGGGATGTGCAGTGAAATGAAAAGTGGCAGTGCCTGCGGACTTTGTGCAAAAAACAAACAAACAACCAACAAACTACAAACAGAATGGAACAGAATCACATGTTCTTTTCCATATTAAATATTGTGGGCGGTAGTGTGGTACAGTAAAGTTAGTCCCTGGTGAGATAGGAGTTTACAGTCCGAATGGCCTCTGGGAAGAAACTCCTTCTCATCCTCTCCGTTCTCACAGCATGACAGCGGAGGTGTTTGCCTGACCGTAGCAGCTGGAACAGTCTTTGGAGCGTGGGAGGAACCGGAGCACCTGGAGAAAACCCACATGGTCACAGGGAGAACATACAAACTCCGTACAGGGAGCACCCAATGTCAGGATCAAACCTGGGTCTCTGGCGCTGTAAGGAATGAACTCTACTGTTGCACCACTGTGCTGCCAAATTATGTTTATAGATGTCTTGTAAGACTACAGTACACTTCAGGCAATCATTTGAGAAGCACCCTGTAGCTGAATAGACCCCTGAACCCTGTAGGTTTACCCTCTCCCATTTGTAAACCTTGGACCCAAAACCGAGCAGATCTCATTTGCACCTTTCCCCAAAATCCATGTATTGCGGGTACTGCCAGGCCTAGAGAGATCAAATTCCTAAAATTGATTTGTGCTTCCCCTGTAAAATGATGCCAGCACTCGCTGTGAATGAGCTGTTGCTGTGACAGGAAATCTGCAAATGGGAAAAAACAATCCAACTTGACAGGAACCAGGAGGTACCCACTTTACCGGAGAAGTCTCCGCACATCATCAACTGCTCAGAAAAGTAACTCACAAGTCACATGGTGCTCTCCATCCACATTCACACTCGATGTGTGACTGAACCCTGTAGACTGTCTTGAACAGTTTTGTAGGACTTTGGTTAGGACTAGAGGCAAAGAGTGATACAGTGTGGAAACAGGCCCTTCGGCCCAACTTGACCACACCAGCCACTATGCCCCAGCTACACTAGACCCACCTGCCCGTGTTTGGTCCATATCCATCCTAACCTGTCCTATCCATGTACATGTCTAACTGTTTCAATAAATGATGGGATGGTCCCAGCCTCAACTAGCTCCTCTGGCAGCTTGTTCCATACACCGACCACTCTATGTGTGAAAAAATTACCCCTCGGATTCCTGCCAAATCCTTACCCCTTCACCTTGAATCTATGTCCTCTGGTCCTCAATTCCCCTACTCTGGGCAAGAGACTGTGCATCTACCCAATCTAAACAACACATTTCCCATATAAGGCAAACCCTTGTAATTTGCTACATAAATAATTGTAAATCCTGCATCTTGTGCCCAATTTTATCATATTTTTGTCAAGCCTTTGATATCATTAGATATTTGATTTGGAAGTAATTCAACTTAGCAGCAACTGAGAAAAGACTGATAATGGAGTACTGTAGCGGCACCTGCTGGTGCTCGCAAGTAATCGAACCCTGTGGTTGGGTTTCTCGCACACATGACTGGGATGGGTCGTGTTTTCGCGTGGTTTCTGGGCTGTGCCCATCCAGTCAATCGAGGCCACCATTGTGGCCAGATCTGTATTAGTGGTGTTAGACTCATTGTCGTTAAACAGTTTGCGAATAAAACTTGGTTTAAAAATCCGACTTTTGTCTGCATCCGCCAAATTGGTGACCCCGACCCAGCCGAAGTTGGATGAAGAAGAATATGCAGGACAATTATTTTCCCGCTGGCCCTGCAGGCACCCAGCAGACCGCAGTCCGTCTTAGACTGCCCCCGATTTGGCCCGATCAGCCTCAAGTGTGGTTCGCACATGTGTGGTTCGTTACATCTACACCATATTACAGAGGATGAGACGAGATATTTCCACGTGGTGGGAGCCCTACCGCAGGAGTCCACGAGCCGTCTACTGCCCTACCTCCGAGACCCACCTGCAACAGCCAAATATGGCCTCAAGGCCCTTCTGCTGCATACATTCGGACTCAGCCGACGGGACCGCGCCACCTGCGTCCTGCACATGGACGGCATGGGAGATCGATGACCTTCTGCCCTGATGGCTAGGATGCTGATGGATGGACACCGCCCGTGCAAGCAGGTATTCCTCAAGCAAATGCTTGACAATGTCCGCCTGTTGCGTGCCGGCGCCGATTTCAATGATCTCACAACAGCTTGCGGAGCAAGCCGATGAGTTGTGGATGACCAGACATCAAGATATCTGCACCTTCAACCACCCTCCTGCACCAGCTCTATTCCTGCCTCGGCAGCCATGCGAGGAAGGCACGCCCTCAGCCTTCGCTGAGGAACCGCAGCAGCATCCTGAGACTCACGATAGATACCGTTGGTGCTACTACCACCTCCGTTTCGGCACAGAGGCTCGATGCTGCCACAAACCCTACACATTTCAGGGAAATGCCTCTGCTGATCGTCTGTAGAGGCGATCGCAATCGACCTGATCAAACGCCTCTACGTCCACGTACACTAGCCTCCGTTTCCTGGTGAACTCCAGCGCCATCGTCAGCATCCTCCCCCGACCGGCCGTGATACCCGTGCTGGTAAGAAGGGCCGTGTCCTCTCGGCCATTAACAGGAGCGACATTCGAACTTATGGTACGCGGTCCCTTAACCTTACTTTCGACCCCCACTAGTACAAGTGGAAGTTCATCGTCATGAACGTCGCCCAGACGCTCTTAGGAGCCGATTTTCTGCGCGCGTTCTCCCTCATCGTCGACTTGCGGGGCAGTCGTATGGTCGCATGGACAGACAATGGCACCGCGTAGTCCACCCCCGCCCGTCCCGCAGCCTCACGCCATCGCAGACGTTGAGGGCCCGTTCGCCGCTTTGCTCTCCGATTTCCCCCAAGCTCCTTATCCCCGTTTCAGTGGGGCGGCTCCCCGCCTTGGGGTCGTGCATCACATCCCCACTGAGGGCCCCCCAGTGCCGGCTCTGGTGCATCGCCTGCCACTGGACAAGCCACGAATTGCCCAGGATGAGTTCCAACTGATGGAAGACAGGGACATTGTCCGGCCCCATATGGTCCCGAAGACATCTGGGGGGTGGAGGCCGTGCGGTGATGACAAATGACTTAACGCAGTGACCATGGCGGACCTTTACCTGGTGTCTTATGTATAAGATTTTTCGGCACACCTCGAGGGCACAACCTTCGTCTCGGAAGCGGACCTGGTCCGGGGTTATAATCAAATCCCTGTCCACCCCTCTCTCCTCCCCCCTCCCCCCCCCCCCTCTGAAACCACCATAAAACCAAACAAAACATCAAACTCAAAGTTCAGTAGACATTCAGTATGTTCAGTTAATTCACAGCTCAGACAGAGTCGTGACGTCTCCTTCCACCATAGTGCCACACCCACACTGCTGGGTTTTATAACCCCTCTCCCTCTCACCGGAAAAGGTGTGGCCTTCATGGCGTGATTGACAGGAGAGAGATCCTCAACATTTTTAAAACATTAATAACACTTTTATTTTTCAATGATGGGAAGAATCCTCTGCACCTGCTGAATGGAGGGGGACTGAGTAAGATGGCCAAAAATCACAGCCATTAGTGGCAGCGTTTTATCTAAAATCAATATACAGTGCAAATAGGAAGTTACCCAAAGCAGCCAAACCACCATTTGCAGTAAGTAAAACCTTTTAATTTCAACCCAAAGCAGCCAGACCACTATTTGCAGTTAGTAATGCCTTTTAACTTCAACCCAAAGTAGCCAAACCACCATTTGCAGTAAGTAGTGCCTTTTAACTTCAACCCAAAGCAGCCAAACCACCATTTGCAGTAAGTAGTGCCTTTTAACTTCAACCCAAAGCAGCCAAATCACCATTTGCAGTAAGTAGTGCCTTTTACCTTCAACCCAAAGCAACCAAACCACCATTTGCAGTAAGAAGTGCCTTTTTACTTCAAACCAACCATATTTTCATTTTCAAACCACATTAAGGGCACTCACATTTGAGTAGACATGTGTTCAGTGCTATTCAGAGCTCAGAGAGACGTGACCCTCTGGCTTCCTTCATCTTACAGAGACTGAGTGAGGCACACCACTTCATGGTTTTATAGTCCCTCCCCCTCCCTCCAGCAGGGGTAGCAGAGAGAATGGCGAATTAAAAAAAATAATAATATCTCTCTGATTTTTCATCGGTGGGAAAAATTCTCTGGTCCAGAAAGGTGGAGGGGGGCTCTGAGCGAGCTGGCCATAAATGACGGCTGTAGGTGGCGGCGTTCTCTCGGAAATCTCAGCACAGCGAGCTAAAAGCGGTCAAGATCAGACTTTTATGTAATACTAGACCAAGTGCAGACCCGTTGGGTCTGTTCCCCCAACGTGCAGTTGCAGGGGACGGAGGGCGGGGCAGCATGTCCCTGAGGGTGGGTGAGGGGGGTAGAGAGGGGTGGGGTAAAGGAGAGGAGGGGAGAAGGTGAGAGGAGAGGGGTTATGGGGAAGAGGGGAGGAAAAGGAGGTGGAGGGGGGAGGAGAGCGGGAAAAAGAGGGGTAGGGGAGTGGTGGAGAGAGAGTGGAGGGGGAGGGAGAGAGAGAGAAAGGAGAGGGAGAGAGGTGGGGAGGGAGAGGGGGTGAGAGAGGAGGGAGAGAGATAGAGAAAGGGGAGGGCAAGAGGTGGGAAGGGGAGGGAGAGGGGCAGAGTGGGGAGTGAGTGGGAGAGGGGTAGCAGGGAGTGGTGCAAGAGCGAGGGGAAGGGGGTGGAGGGAGATGGGGGTGTAGAGGGGTGGGGGAAAGAGGGGGTGGGAGGGGTGGGGAGAGAGGGAGATGGAGAGAGGGGAGAGAGAGGAGGAGAGGGGGGTGTGAGAGGGTTCAGGGAGGCGGTGAGTGAGGTGTGGGGGAGGGGGGAGAAAGGGAGGAGGGGAAGGGGAGAGAGGGGGAAGAGTGTGGAAGGAGGGGGGAGTGATAGAGGTATGGGGAAGAGTGGGGAGGAGGGGGAGAGCAGATAAAGGGGGAAGAGTGGGGAGGGATGGAAGCGAGGAGGGGAGAGAAGGGTGGGGGAGGGAGGGGGAGAAGTGGAGGATGGGGGAGAGAGAAGTGGAAGTGGGGAGGGAGGGAGGGTGAGAGGTGTAGGGGAGAGTGGCAGAAGTGGGAGATAGAGAGGGGGAAGGGGGAGTGGTGGAAGAGGGAGAGAGGAGTAGGGGAAAGGGGTGGGGGAGATAGGTAGGGAGGGGAGAGGGTGGGTGAGGGAGAGAGGTGGGGGTGGGAGAGAGGTGGGGGAAGGGAGAGAGGTGGAAGAGTGGGGAGGGAGGAGGAGAGGGGTGGGGGAGTGGTGGAAGTTGGAGAGAGGGAGGGGAGGGTGGTGGGGGAGTGGTGGAAGAGGGGAAAGGGGTGGGAGGGAGTGGTGGAAGAGGGACAGGGGTAGGGGAGAAGGGTGTGGGGGAGAGAGTGAAGGGGAAGGTGGAGAGAAGGAAGAGGGTGGGGGAGAGAGGGAATGGGGTGGGAGGAGAGGGGGATGAGGGGAGTAGAGAGGGGTGGGGGGAAGGGGAGGGGGAAAGAGGGGGAGATGAGAGCAGAGGGGTCGTGGAGAAGAGGGGAGAAAATGGACAGGTGGTGGGGAGAGGAGAGGGGGAGGAAGAGGGGGAGGAAGAGGGGGAGGAAGAGGGGGAGGGGAGGTGGAGAGAGAGGAGAGGGAGAGAGTGGAAGGGGAGAGAAAGGGGAGGGAGAGTTGACTTTCCTGTCGAACTAAATCAAATAATAAGATTTTGAAAATGAAAAATAATTTAGATCGATCGCTGTCGAGAAACGAAGTCCGTTGGGGAAGAATGTTCTGGAAAAGGTTTCAAAGGCAACGCGAGCAAGCAATGTTCCCCCCAGTCACATGTGTGGGGGATAGTGGCACAGTCACATGTATGGGGGATAGTGGTGCAGTGTCCCCCTAGTCACATGTGTGGGGGATAGTGGTACAGTGTCCCCCTAGTCACATGTGTGGGGGATGAGGTACAGTGTCCCTCTAGTCACATGTGTGGGGGATATTAGGTGGTACAGTGTCCCCCTAGTCACATGTGTGGGGGGTGAGGTACAGCGTCCCCCTATTCACATGTGGGGGGGAAAGTGGTACAGTGTCCCCCTAGTCACATGTGTGGGGGAAGTGGTACAGTGTCCCCCTAGTCACATGTGTGGGGGAAGTGGTACAGTGTCCCCCTAGTCACATGTTGGGGGGAAGTGGTACAGTGTCTCCCTAGTCACATGTGTGGAGGAAGTGGTGCAGTGTCCCCCTAGTCACAGAGGAGAGGGGTTATGGAGAAGAGGGGAGGAATGGGAGGTGGACGGGAGAGGAGAGGGGGAGAAAGAGGGGTAGGGGACAGGTGGAGAGAGAGTGGAGGGGAGAGAGAGAGTGAAAGGAGAGGGAGAGAGGTGTGGAGAGAGAGGGCATGAGAGAGGAGGGGGAGAGAGAGGGAAAGAAGAGGGGGAGAGGTGGGGAGGGGAGGGAGAGGGGAAGAGTGGTCAGTGAGGGGAAGAGGGGTAGCAGGGAGTGGTGCAAGAGGAATGGGTTGGGGGGCAGATGGGGATGAAGAGGGGTGGGAGAGAGAGGGGGTGGGAGCGTTAAGGAGAGAGGGAGATGGAGAGGGGGAGAGGGAGGAGGAGAGGGGGGTGGGGGAAGTTGTGAGAGGGTTCAGGGAGGGGTTGAGAGAGGGATGGGATGGGGAAGGGGAGAGAGGGGGAAGAGTGTGGAGGGAGGGGGAGGGGTAGGGAGAGGGGTAGGGGAGCGAGAGAAGGGTGTGGAGGGAGGGGGAGAGTGGTATGGGGAGGGGGAAGAATGAGGGGGAAAGTGGGGAGAGGGGGAAGAGTGGGGAGGGGGAGGAAAGGGGTGGGAGAGATAGGGAGGGAGGGGAGAGAGAGGGTGGGGGAGGGAGAGAGGTGTGGTGGGAGAGGGGTGGGGGAAGGGAGAGAGAAGTGGAGAGAGTGGGGATGGAGAGGGGTAGGGAGAGTGGTGGAAGTTGGAGAGAATGAGGGAGGGGGGGTGGGGGAGTGGTGGAAGAGGGAGAGAGGGGTAGGGGGAAAGGGGTGCACGGGAGAGAGGGGAGGGAGGGGGAGAGAAGTGGAAGAGTGGGGGGGATAGGGGTAGGGGGAGTGGTGGAAGAGGGACAGAGGGGTAGGGGAAGGGGGTGGGAGGGAGTGGTGGAAGAGGGACAGAGGGGTAGGGGGGGAGGGGCGGGGAAGAGGGAAGGGGCAGGGGGAGAGACGGAAGGGGGGTGGGGGAGAGAGGGAAGGGGGTGGGAGGAGGATGGGGGTGAGGGGAGTAAGGGGAGGGGAGAGGGGAAGAGGGGAAGGTGAGAGCAGAGGGGGGTGGAGAAGATGGGAGGAAAGGCAGAGGTGGGAGGGAGAGGAGAGGGGGAGGGGAGGTGGAGAGAGAGTGGAGGGGGAGAGAGAGGAGAGGGAGAGAGAGAAAGGGGAGGGAGAGTTGACTTTCCTGTAGAATTAAATCAATCACAACAAAAGAATTTAAAAGAAAATGGTGAAAAATGTGGGTAAATTTAGCGGAGCAAATAACAGAGAATTAAAACTTTAAAATGCTGTAAATTGAAATAGAGAATTTTTAAAACGGATTTTTAATGGGGTTTTTTTATTATCACTTGTCTAAAGATAACATTTGATAAACACGGCTGTGGAAATCGGCAAAGAAAAAAGCAATCTCTTCAAAGTGGAGTAATGGAGTCCTTTGAATAAAGAGAGAATATTAAAAAAACGGGAAAATGTGTGTTAATTTGGCAGAGCAAATAACGCAGAACTTAATAAAAATAATTATTCAAATATAAATAAATATTGAAAACATCGTCTACGTTTACCTTTTGAAAAAAGTGTAAATCGATAATAAGATTTTCAAAACAAAATTGTCAAATGAAAAATGAAATAACGGCAGAAATCCAGCGTTTAGATCGATTGCTGTGGAGAAATGAAGTCCGAATGACCGTTGGGGAAGAATGTTCTTGAAAAGGTTTCCAAGGCAACGCCAGCCGGCAATGTCCCTCCCAGACACATGTCTACACAGGCTGCTGGGGGGAGGGGCTGGGGCTGGGGCCAAGGCAGATGTAAATGAGATCCATTCCGATTGGCCATTTGTGAGGGATGGCATTGTGACATCACACAATGGAACGTGCTGGAACATCAGGCGCGGGAGGGGGGGGGGGGCTGGGGCTGAGGCAGATGTAAATGAGATCCGGTCCGATTGGCCATCTGTGAGCCGTGGGCATTGTGACATTGCACGATGGAATGTTTACCAACATTCTATGGGTGAGAGCAGTTTGGTTTTCGAAAAAGTGGGAGGTGGGGAGGGATTTTATTAAAAAACGGTGTACGTAACGATGTCCAAACGTAACGGGGAGCGCCATTGGGAAAGCGCGAGCGTAACGTCTGGGCCGGTGGGAAAAACGGTGGCGTCCAAGGATCCAGTTTTGGCGGAGCACGACATCAAAGGGCAGAGACACAGCAGACGGTTGTCGGCAGCAGCCACACAGTTTTAATATATATATGATATGATGATATGATATAGATATAGACAAGATAAGATAAGATAGATGATTTGCAGCACTGAAGAGAAAGATTGGAGCAATGAGATTGGCAGGCTTGTTCTTCAGTACACGCTCGATACCTACTGTATTGGTGTTACTGCGGAGTCTGAAAGGATGACATTGACATTCACCACTTATACAAAGGCATTCCAACCCATACGCAAATACCCCAAACCATCGTCTGAAATGTGTGCACCACCAACAATTGTGCGGGGGAGCGTGCAAGGTGCTCTTCAAAGTTTAGCTCGTCTCTCATTTGCAAGTCTGTCCAAGAAGTCAGAGACATGTACAGGGACAGAGGTCGGTCAGCCTGACCCAAGACACTGGGTGGCGTTCAGATTCAACCTTGCTGTTGTTGATAACATAGTCCCAATTATCTGAGTAGAGTCATTGACCAAGATTGATAAGGTAAGTGGTTAGTTTTTTAAACTTAAATTATGAATGTTTTTAATTATCTGATATCACTTAACTGTGATAAAATAACTTCATATTTTAATTTTAATTTTTATGTAGTGCCTTTTTAAAATGTTATTGACCAGCAGCATGTTGTCAATAGGCCATTAGAGTAGTGCACGGATGTTATCTCAGAATCCGTCTTCTGAGACTGAGTCAATGTTTGCTTACATTTTATGACATGCTCATGTCCGCAATGTCTGGAGTTACTTCAGGCAAGAAACTAGACAGCGACACGGTGGTGCAGCTGTACAGTTGCCATCTTACAGCACCAGAGATTCGGGTGCGATCACGACTGCGAATGCTGTCTGTATGGAATTTGTATGTTTTCCCTGACCGCGTGGATTTTCTCCAAGTGCTTCAGATTCCTCTCACGATCTAACTACATTTTACCCATTTTTAAAATAAAAGCCTATTTTTTTTCACAGTGACATTCACATTTATTTTATACAGACAATTTTAAATCTTTATTCTTATTCCTTCTATCTTACCTCCTACTTAATATATTAAACAAAATATTTAAAGTAAAGTTAATAACCAAGCACAACTTAAAAAATGTCTTGTACCTTTAGAAATCCTCCAAATATAGTTTCCATGAAACTTGCAGAGTGCCCCATAACTAGTTAACTATTGGAACGGATAATACACATTCTTACATTACAATTTCTCGAACAGCACAAGATGTTGCCTGATATACATTACTTTGTTTTCCATCTGGAACACATTATGTGGTTGAAGTGACCTTTGCCAGCAGTATTACTCAGCTGGGCTCGCAGCAGGTTGGGTTGAAATGACACATTCTGATGCACCAGACCACACAATTTGCTCAGAGAGAATGTTGACATGGCTGGTGTAGGAAAAGATCCATTATTCGTTTACTCAGCATCTTGCGCTTGCTGGCCTAAATTTAATTCCAGTTGCGATGAGATTTTAGAACACACAAACTCTCATATTCACAGCTCCCTTTTCCCTTCCTTCCTCCAAAACATGTGGAGTCCCCTGAATGTATCTGAACTCTGATTCCAGCTCACAGGCATAACTGATTGAAATTGCTATGCCATTGGCTATCCTGTTGCTGGGGATTTCATCTTTGGAATTCTTTCCCTAAACCTTTCCACCTCTACCTCTCTACCCTCCTTTATGAAGTGGCTTAAAACCCACTTTAACAAAGCTTAGGATCATTTGCCCCAACTTGGCTTGAGGCATCTTGAAACGTTTCACTGTAAGAGGTGCTGTATACATGCAATTCATTTTACTATTACTGCTGAGAAGAATGCACCTTGCACACAGTCTACAATAATCCCTTTATGACCTTGCATTATGAAGATTAAGTAGCATTAAAATATTCTAAATGGTTCAGTTGCGCCTACAATAAAGGTTTAGTGATTAAAACATGGATAGGACAAGTCTGAAAGGATATGGACCAAACGCAGGCAGGTGGGATTAGTGTAGCTGGGATATGTTGATCGGTGTGGGCAAGTTGGGCTGAAGCGCCTGTTTCTACACTGTATCACTCTATGACTATAAAATTAATTCAATTTTGTGGCAGTAGGAACACAAATGAGACATCTGTTGGCTTATGATGCACAGGTTATTTATTGAAGTGGCCATTTTCTATATCGTAGATCTATAACTTCAGATCACCCTCATTGAATTCCTAATGTTGTGCTCCTGTTCTTGCTAATATGAAAGATATTTACAAAAAAAACATGTTTTCCATATTATCCATGCCTTTCATAAATAAAGTTGATCTCAGTAAGTTGATGATCCAAAGCCTTGGATTAATAATCAAATGACAAATTAAAATCTCACCACAGCAGCAGCGAAATTATAATTCAGTGAATAAAATAAACTTTAAATTAAAAGTAGTCATTTGTAAACATGACCCTGAGAAATATAGACATAAAACATAAAACAATATAGCATAAAACAGTGCTGAACATGATGCTGAGACCAACTCCTATTTTTCTGCACATAATTCATATCCCTCCATTCCCTGCATATTCACGTGCCTATTCAAAAGTCTCTTAAATGACACTGTTGTATATCTGCCTCTACCACCATTCTCAGTGGCGTGTTCAGGCACTCATCACCCACTGTGTGGAAAACTTAAATTTTTCCCCTCTCATCTTAAAGCTTTTTCCATCCTTGGAAAAAGGTTCTGACTTTATTTACGATGCCATGCAGCCTGTCCCTAATTAATGCATTATCTTCAAAATGGGAATATGTCCTATCCCAAAGAATCCTCTCCAATAGCTTCCCTACCATGAGGTGAAGTTCACTGGCCAATAATTCTCTGGATTCTCTTCGCTTCCCTTCTTAAACGAAAGAACAACATTAGCTACTCTCTAGTGCCTCTGGACCTTGACTACGTCTAGAGAAGACGCAAAGACCTTCATCAAGGACCCCGCAATCTCCTCTCTTGCCTCTCTCAATAAACTTGGATAAATCCCATCAGGTTCTGGATGGGACGGAACCTTAATGCTCTTCAAGAGCCCCAACACCTCCTCCTTCTTAATCTCAAACTGCTGTTGCATATTACTATTTCCACACTGATCTCACTGTCCACTGTATCCTTCTTGGTGAAACCGGATGCAAAGATTAGTGTGGAAATATTAATATGCAACAAACAGTTTGAGATTAAGAAGGAGGAGGTGATGGTGCTCTTGAGAGCATTAAGGTGCTCTTTCCTTTATCCCCGAGTTTTCCTACATTCTCCCTAGTTTTAAGTGTAGGTATAAAAAGCCTTAAGGGCCTGTCCCACTTTCACAATCTAATTCACAACCTTTTTTACTCGTGGACATTATTCATCATGCTAGAAAAAACGCCCTGATCTACTTGATGCCACGAGTACCTACGACTAGCATCACGGCCTGCTATGACCGACCTACGACCTCGTGATGACCATGCTGTGAGTATGAGTCAAGGGCAAACTCGGCAGAGGTCATGAATTAAGTTGTGAAAGTGAGACAGGCCCTTTAGGATTTTCTTTAATTCGACTTGCTGAATCCCATTTCATGGCCCCTTTTGGCCCTTTTAATCACCCACTTAGAGTTCTCCTTTCTTATATTCCTCTCAGGCACCTGCGAGATGTCATTGGAGCATGGAGACTCTTGCATGCTTGTCACAGAGAAGGATCTACTTGCATCTGATACAATATCACCATTTCTAAATGTTCTAATTAAATTATCTTCAACATTCCTACAGGTCTAATGATCCCAGGACTGAAGGCCTTATCTGACCTAAGCTGACCCAACCACTTCTTCCACAACAATTCCCGACACTGGTCCCCTACCATATTCTCTTTACACTCACAACTGTGCAGGGTAAATTCAGGTCCAAGTCCATCAACAAGTTTGTATAGGACACCACTGTGGTGGGCCTAATCATGAGCAATGACAAAACAGAGCACAGGAAGGAAATAGAGAACTTTGTAACATGGTGTCAAGACAATGATCTCCCCGTCAATGTCAGCAAAATGAAACAGCTATTTTTTTACTTCAGGAAGCATGGTGGATTACATGGCCCCAATCAGTATCAATGGTGCAGAAGATGCAATGGTTGAGAGCTTCATGTTCCTTGATGTCACCCATGATCTGTCATAAACCAACAACGTTGATGTGCCAGACAAGAATGCACACCAACGCCTCTACTTCCTGAGGAGACTGAAGAAATTCAACATGTCTCCAGTGCATTAAACACCCAGTCCGTCACACTGCTCAGACTTCCCACCACTGTTGCCTCAGAAAAACAGCCAACATAACCAATAACATCTCACCCCAGTTATTGCTTCTCCCCACACCTGTCTGGCAGAAAGTAAGAAGCTGGAAAGCACAAACCACCAGGCATAGGAACAGCTTCTTCTCCTCTGTTCAGGCTTCTGAACAGTCCTTCCATGAGCCTGGGTACTGTGCAATTCAATCCCACTGATGACATTGCATTTTGGCTGTGCAACTAATGCACTATAATGCTGAGAACTATATTCTGCACTCTGTATCTTCCCCTTTGCACTATCTACTGTACTTGAGTTTGGCCACTCTGTAGGACTTAAGATCTATAAATATCATAAAAATCAACGAAACTGCAGATGCTGGAAATTTGAAATAAAAATAAAATGCTGGGAACACTCAGCAGGTCAGGCAGCATCTGTGTAAAATGAAGTGGTTAACATTTCAGATCCACGATCCTTCATTATAAATTCTGAATGCTTCTGGCATTTATGCTTCTATTCCACTGGTATATCGTCCACTCTCCCCACTGAAATGGTCAAGCCAGTTATTCAGCTGTGCCAAACTGCTTTCAAACTGCTCAGAACAGTAAACAACTAGGCTCAAGATCATACTACAGCTTTACTCCAGATGTGAAGAGAAGTAATCTGACACCAAAAATGAGATGAAAATGTCTCCCTTTGAAAATATGACAGCATATTATCCATTATAGAATTGTATTCCAGGTAAAAGTGAAATCATAACTGGAAAGAAGTAAGTTGGTTTTGGGAGGGTGTGGGGAGGGGGGGGGGGGGGAGTGAGTTAGTTCAGCTTTATCCTTGATCACAAGGGATAAGGAATATACATTTTGAGAAATTGTATTGTTAATTGGTGAGATCACATCTGGAGCACTGCAAAGAGTTTTGGCCTCCTTTTACAAGGAGGGATATACTGGTTTTGTGGGCAGTTTAGATAAGGTCCACAAATGACAAATAGTTGTCATCAGAGAAAATACTACGCATGTTATCCTAATTGTTGGAGTTTAGAAGAATGAGACATGACCTTGATGAAACTTTTAAAAATTCTGTGGTGACTTCTTATGGTGGGATCTAGAAATTGGGCAATAGTTTCACAATAAGGAGGTTTACATTTAAAACTGAAGTGAAGAGAAAATTCTGCTCTCACAAGCTTGTGAATGTTTGGCATCTCAGTTTTCTTAGTAATCTCTGGCCCAGAGAATGTTGGAAGGCAAGCCACTGATTATAAACAAGTTTTTATAAAAGACTAGTCCCATTGGGTCCCAGGCTCGCACGGGAGGGCTGGTCCCTGAACACAATATTCCACCTCTCCATAAATTCCAAGATTGCTAGCCAGTGTGTGTGTGTGTGGGGGGGGGGGGGGGGGAGGAGGGGGGGGAGGGAGGGGGATTTCTGGAGTGCTAGCATGGGTGTAGTGGGCCAAAGGGACAGTTTTCCAGAGGGCTAGTATGGACATTGTGGGCCGAATGGTTTCTTGGGCTGCCAGCTCACTCACTCAGGCCTGGCAGCTCACTAACTCAAGCCTGGCAGGCTGGCAGCTCCATGAATTCTGCCAAAATCAGGTGTGAAACTGTGAGAGAGAGAAGGGGGAGAGGGTGGACAATCAATTTTAGACATTTTCATCCTTTTTTTACAGTTGCAAAAAGCACACAGTTGCAAAAGGCATACATTTCAATAGCCAGACAGTTGCGAAAAAGGCACAGTTTAAAAACACATAAAGGTCACTGGTCAGTATTCTCATTGTTCTGTAGATTTCCAGCTCAGACTGAGAGTCGTGACCCTCTCCCTCCCCCATCTTGCAGAGACTGAGCCACGCACACACTTCCGGGTTTTATAGCACCTCCCCTCCCGCCGGAAGGGGCGTGGCCTTCATTGAGTGATTGACAGGAGAGAGAATCTCAACATTTTTAATACATTAATAAGTCTTTTATTTTTTATCGATGGGAAAAATCCTCTGGCACTGACAGCTGGAGGGGGATTCTGAGTAAGGTGGCCAAAGATCACAGCCGTAAGTGGTCGCTTTATTTCTAAAATACAGTGCAAACAGGAAGTGGTCAAGTTTAGACTTTTAATTATATAGATTAAGAAAGAACTGCAGATGCTGGAAAAATCAAAGGTAGACATACATGCTGAAGAAACTCAGCGGGTGAAGCAGCATCTGAAGAATGGTCTCGACCCCTCAGTCTGAAGAAGGGCCTCGACCTGAAACGTGGCCTATTCCTTCTCTCCATAGGTGCTGCCTCACCTGCAGAATTTCTAAGCATTTTTATCTACCTTGTATAAAAGATTATGTTTATTACAGATGGACAAGTTTTCACCATTGTAGGGTAATGAGATGGGGGAAGGAATGTAGAATTTACCTCAAGATTTGATCAGCCATAATCTATTTCAATGACGGAGCAAACTCAAGTGACTGTATGTGTAAGAAAGAACTGCAGTTCCTGGTTTAATCCGAAAATAGACACAAAATGTTGGAGTACCTCAGCAGGACAGGCAACATCTCTGGAGGACATGGATAAGTGACATTTTTTAAATATAAGTTATTCCAGCACTGTGTTCTAATGAACTTGAATCTCTTCAGATTCTGGCAAGAGACAGAATTGAGAGGTGACATGCACAAAGCGCCATGCACCCAGTTAATGGCATGCAACAGCATAGGGAAGCCTATAGTCAGAGAGAATACAGGCATGCTTTTTAAAATGCCGGTCTCAGACAATTAGATGTAAAATGAAGTCAGCACTCTGAAAATAGCATCTCAGAGATAAATGGAAATGATGTGGAGAAGTTGCACATATCTCCAACTGTCTTGAGAATGAATTGCTGTGCTTGAGTCCGCTATTTTTAAGAGCCCTATCTAGCTCTCTCTTGAAAGCATCCAGAGAACCTGCCTCCACCGCCCTCTGAGGCAGAGAATTCCACACTCACCACTCTCTGTGAGAAAACGTGTTTCCTCATCTCCTAAGATTTTAGGTTTCCTTCAACACTCCAAAGAAGTAATGGTTTGTAGGTTAATTGGCTTGGTATAAATTGTCTCTAGTGTGTGTAGTGTGTGGGGATCGCTGGTCAGCATGGACCTGGTAGGGCCTGCTTCCACGCTGTATATCTAAACTAAACTGAAGCTGCAGCTTTTCGCAAACCTCGTGGATCGGTGACACTGGCAGCTGGACTGACTGAGGATCATGTGTATTGTCAGAAAGTGTTATAGATAGGAGTTTCAGAGAGGTGTTCACACTGCAGTTTGGCCATATCAATGGGTGCCTGCCAGGGGAGGAAGGCAGTAGTGCAGGAGTCTCCTGTTTCTATTACCCTCCCTAACAACATGGTCTTTAATACCGTTGAAGGGTGGCATCTCAGAGGGGAACCAGAGCAGCAGCACGTTTGGTGGCACCAGAGCTGGCTATATTGTACAGTATGAATTGTCAAACTCAAGGTGTGCATTGGTGATAGGGGACTCTGAATCACCAGGTGCGCATTGGTGTGGGGTACTCAGTGCTCAGATAAGTGTTTCTGTGACCATGAACGATACTCTCGGATGGTGCATTGCCTTCCTGGTGTGAAGGTCAAAGATGTCTCTGAATGGGCATTGGACTTTCGGAAAGGGGAGGGTGAGCAGCCAGATGTCGACCCGAAACGTCACCCATTCCTTATCTCCAGAGATGCTGCCTGACCCGCTGACTTACTCCAGAATTTTGTATCTATCTTTGGTGTAAACCTGCATCTGTTGTACCTTCCTGCACGCATGTCCTCGTTAGAATTTAGAAGATTGAGGGGGGATCTTATAGAAACTTACAAAATTCTTAAGGGGTTGGACAGGCTAGATGCAGGAAGATTGTCCCCGATGTTGGGGAAGTCCAGGACAAGGGGTCACAGTTTAAGGATAAGGGGGAAATCTTTTAGGACCGAGATGAGAAAAACATTTTTCATACAGAGAGTGGTGAGTCTCTGGAATTCTCTGCCACAGAAGGTAGTTGAGGCCAGTTCATTGGCTATATTTAAGAGGGAGTTAGATGTTACGCCCTTGTAGCTAAAGGGATCAGGGGGTATGGAGAGAAGGCAGGTACGGGATACTGAGTTGGATGATCAGCCATGATCATATTGAATGGCCGAATGGCCTACTCCTGCACCGATTTTCTATGTTTCTATATTTCTATGTCATGGTCTATATTGGTACCAATGACATAGGTAGGAAAAGTGAAACGAGGGTCTGCAAAGTGAGTGGGAGGTGTGTGAGAAAAAAGTTTTATGAGCAGGACATATACGCTTGCTTCGAGCGGTGCTGGCCCGAAGGGCCGAATGACCTCCTCCTTCACCTATTGTCTATGTTTCTATGCTTGTAATCTCGGGTTTGTTAATTCCACTTGAGATGGTTTACATAGTTTGGCAGAAGGGATTGGACCCAAAGTAGAAATATATCAAATGGCAAAGAGGTTACAACTATAGATGTTCAGCCAAGCAAGTCCAGTAAGCAGGCCAGACAGGAGGAGTGTAGGGGGTGTGGTGAGTCTTAGCTTAGTTTAGTTCAGTTTATTAGTACTATTATCATTTGTTCTGAGGTGCAGTGAAAAGGCTATTTAAATGCGTGCCATCCAATCAACGAAGAGACTATACATGATTACAATCAAGCCGTGCACAGTGAGCAGATACAGGATAAAGTCTGATTGAAGATAGTTCAAACGTCTCCAATGAGATGGGAGGTCAGTACCACACTCTGATTAATAAAAGAACCCTCAAATTGTGATATTACAAACATATGGCTGAGGGATGGGCAAGACTGGCAGCTCAATGGTTTATTTGGATATCAATCCTTCCAGTATGCACAAAGGTGAAGACAATACAGGTGGGTGACTGCACCGTTGATTTGGAAACATCACAACAGGAACTAGAGGCCAAAGGGGTAGAATTTAGAAAATAGAGGGGATCATTTTGATATAACAAAAACCTCCCATTAGTCAATGGGATTAGAGTGGGGAAGGAGAGAGGGGGAGAGGGGGAGAGGGGGAGAGGGGGAGAGGGGGAGAGGGGGAGAGGGGGAGGGGGGGGAGGGGGGGAGGGGGGAGAGAGAGAGAAAGGCTAGTTGGAGGCTTTTGCGATATGAAAGGTTCAAGGCCACCATGTTCCATGTTCCTGTTGATAGACAAGATCAGGTAATATTGGTTGACAAAACCCGCGGCAGACATCAAGTGAGCCCTACATCATTAGCGGGAATGTCACTGATGGGGATTTTGATAGACAGGATTTATTTGCACTTGGAAAAGGCATGGACTGGTTAGGGATAGTCAGTAATGCTTTATATGTGGGCAATCATGTCTCATCAATTTGATTGAGTTTTTGAAGAGGAGATGGAGAGGACCCTTTTTCCGGATGTAGGGTGTAAGTTGCAGCAGGAGTTAAAACTGGCACGTAACAAAGATAATGCCACTGTGGTGATGGGGGATTTCAATATGCAGGTAGACTGGGAAAATCAGGTTGGTTCAGGACCCCAAAAAAGAAAGTTTGTAGCGTGCCTCCAAGATGGATTCTTAGAGCAGCTTGCAATGGAGCCGACCAGAGAAAAGGCAATTCTGGATTTAGTGTTAAAGAAGTAACTGCAGATGCTGGAAAATCAGGGCTACACAAAATGCTGGAGAAACTCAGCGGGTGCAGCAGCATCTATGGAGCGAAGGAGATAGGTAACGTTTCGGGCCGAAACCCTTCTTCAGACTGATAGGGGGTGGGGAGAGGCGCGGGGAAGAAAGGAAAAAAGAGGAGGAGCCCGAGGGTTAAGGGAGAGGTGGGAAGGGGAGGAGACAGCAAGGATCAACAGAATTCAGAGAATTCAATGTTCATGCCAAGAGGATGCAGACTCCCCAAGCGGAATATGAGGTGCTGTTCCTCCAACTTGCGGTGTTGCTCACTCTGGCCATGGAGGAGGCCTAGGACAGAGAGGTCGGATACGGAATGGGAGGGGGAGTTGAAGTGCTGAGCACCGGGAGGTCGGGTTGGTTATTGCGGACCGAGCGGAGGTGTTCGGTGAAACGATCGCCAAGCCTCTACTTGGTCTCACCGATATAGATCAGCTGGCATCTAGAGCAGCGGGTGCAATAGATGAGGTTGGAGGAGGTGCAGGTGAACCTCTGTCGGACCTGGAAGGACTGCTTGGGTCCTTGAAAGGAGTGGAGGGGGGAGGTAAAGGGACAAGTGTAGCATCTCTTGCGGTTGCAAGGGAAAGTGCCCGGGGAAGGGGTGGAGCGGGAGGGAAGGGAAGAATGGACAAGGGAGTTTCGGAGGGAGCAGTCTTTGCGGAAGGCAGATGGGGGGAGATGGGAAGATGTGGCGAGTGGAGGGGTCACGTTGGAGGTGGCGAAACTGGTGGAGGACTATGTGTTGTATGTGCCGGCTGATGGGGTGAAAGGTGAGGACCAAGGGAACTCTGCCCTTGTTGCGAGTGGGGGGGATGGGGAGAGAGGGCAGTGTTGCGGGGTATGGAGGAGACCCTGGTGCGAGCCTCAACTATAGTGGGGGAGGGGAATCCCGGTTCTCTGAAGAATGAGGACTTCTGTGATGCCCTGGTGTGGAACACCTCATCCTGGGAGTAGATGCGGCGTAGACGGAGGAATTGGGAATAGGGGATGGAGTCCTTACAGGAAGCAGGGTGGGAGGAAGAGTAGTCCAGGTAGCCGTGGGAGTCAGTGGGTTTATAATGGATGTCGTTCACGAGTGTATCCCCTGCGATGGAGATGGTGAGGTCAAGGAATGGTAGGGCAGTGTCGGAAATGGTCCAGGTGTATTTGA
Organism: Raja brachyura; assembly: GCA_963514005.1. The sequence continues at coordinate 44,323,712 of OY740783.1, read as the reverse complement.
GTGCCGGATGGAAGTTGGTGGTGAAACGGATGAAGTCAGTCAGATGTGTGTGGGTGCAGGAGGTGACACCAAAGCAGTCATCGATGTAACGGAGGTAGAGGTCAGGGATGGGGCCCTGGTACACTGCGAACAAGGATTGTTCGACGTACCCGACAAAGAGGCAGGCATAGCTGGGGCCCATGCGTGTGCCAATAGCTACGCCTTTTATTTGGTAATCTGCATTTAGTGTTGTCCAATGAACCAGATTTGATAAGAGAACTAGAGGTAAAGGAACCGCTTGGAGGTAGTGATCATAATATGATTAGGTTTAATCTGCAATTTGAGAAGGAGAAGGTTAAATCGGAAGTGTCAATGATGCAGTGGAACAAAGGGAACTATGATTGCATGAGAGAGGAGCTGGCCAAGGTAGACTGGAAAGCGATCCTAGCAGGAATTATGGTGAAACAGCAATGGCAGGAATTTCTGGGCATAATCCGGAAGATGCAGGATCATTTCATTCCAAAAAGGAAGATTCTTTTTTAAAATTATTATTTTTTAATTTATTAAAAGCAAATGTACAAAAATAGAACCAACAGCATATAAATTATAGTTATTGTACAGCTTCAATTTTAACATTTTAGCTATAGTTGGAAGAAAAGAAAGGAAAAGCAAGAAAGAGAAAAAGTGAGATGTGCAAAGATAGAACCCCTAGACTACCACAGTGGTGTAGCCAAAGAGTGAATAGATGAAAGAAAGAAAAGAGGAATAGAAACTAAATAAAAATAAATAAATAAACAAAAAAGAGAAATAAAGAAAAAAGTGGTGATATACCTGCCTCACATCACTCCCCACCCACCTCACCCAACCTGTAATTAGATTTAAATCCTAACTTGTGTTTTACCATACCATCCTTGTAATGAATGATGTCCATGTCATCGAAAAATGATCTGGTTTTTCTGCCAAGTCTAATATTTTCAAGATGTAGCATCTCGGACATGTTTATAATCCACATCTTAAGAGTAGGAACTGATGTATGTTTCCAAAATTTTAGTATTAGTTTTAACGTTGTTATCAGGCCATAATTAACTAAACGTTTTTGAAATAATGATAGCTCAGAGCAGGCTTCTGATGTACCTAGAATGATCAATTCCGTGTCGGAATCCAATTCTATTTTTAGTGTTTTTGAAAAAATTTCAAAAATTCCTCTCCAGAAATTATGTAACTTTATACAAGACAAAGGAATGGGTTATAGTTGCATCCTGAAGAAGACATTTATCGCAAATAGGAGATAAATTTGGAAAGATCATATTCAGTTTAGACTTTGAGTAATAGAGTCTGTGCAGTATTGTAAATTGAATTAACGAATGCTTAATGTTAATCGAACAATTGTGTATATAGAGATGGTTTTCCTCCCATCTGTCTTTTAGAATTTTTAGGCCAAGTTCATCTTCCCAAGCTCTTCTGATTACTTCTGATGATGGGATTTATATATTTAAAAGGGTGTTACACAGATAAGATATTAACTTGTTTGACCCTGAGTTTCTATTCATACAGTCGTCTAGTATGTCTGGCAACAAAGATTGATAGTTTTGGGTATATGATTTCAGATAGTCTCAAATTTGATATCTAAAATACTGACTACCTTTCAGGTGATATTTCTACTGTAATTCTTGAAATGTGAGGAGAGTTCCCATCTCATAAAGATCTCCGAGTTTTTTGATTCCTAATCTTTCCTAATGTGTGAACGTTTTGCCTAAAACAGATGGCTTGAACGAAGGATTGTTGGCAATTGGTGAGAGAAGAGATAAATTTCTCAGTTTAAGGGTTGACTTCACTTGTCTCCAGATTCGTAAGGTACTGTGGATAATTGGGTTTTTCTCATATGGTGTTTTCTTCAAATTTATTGGAGAGAGAAGAATCGCGCCTATATTAAAATGCGAGCAATCCTCTCTCTCCATTAATAACCATTTTACCTGTTGCCATGTGTTGTCCAACCAATAGATTATGTATTTAATATTTGTTGCCCAATAATAGTATAAAAAATTGGGGAGAGCCAGTCCACCCATTTCTTTGGGTTTACATAGATGCCGTTTATGGATTCTATGTGTTTTATAATCCCAAATAAAGTTTGTGATCAGAGAATCAAGTTTAAAAAAAAAAAAAATTAGGAAGGTATATCGGTATTGATTGAAATAAGTACAGGATTTGTGGGAGGAAGATCGTTTCTATGGCATTTATTCTGCCTATGAGAGACATTGGAAGTGTTTTCCAAAATTGAGTAAGAGCATTTAATTTAGAAATAAAAGGAGGAAAGTTTGCATGAAATAGAGAAGTGTATTTTCTGGTAACGTGAACACCAAGATATTTGAATTTTTCCGTAGCAATTCTGAAAGGGAATTTTAGGAGGTGTGTCAGCTCTTGAGGTTTTATTGACATAATTTCACTTTTGTTCCAATTTATTTTATATCTTGAAAAGGAACCAAATTCCTCTATAAGGTGTAATGTACTTGGAATGCTCACTTGGGAATTGGTGATATAAAGTAGTACATCATCTGCATATGATGATATTTTATTATTGGAGTATATAGTGTTAGAGCCGTGAATATTTGGATGTACTCTTATACTTTCCGCCAAAGGTTCAATCGCAAGTGCAAATAGCAGGGGTGATAAGCACATCCCTGTCTATTGTCCCTGGATAGCTGAAATTTAGGTGAGAGTGTATGATTAGTCAGTATTCTGGCAGTCGACATCATATAGCAGTTTATCCATGAAATAAAATGTTCTCCCAACCTGAATTTTTGCAATACTGTAAAAAGATATTTCCATTCCATTGATCAAATGCTTTTTCTGCGTCTAATGAAATAATTGATAAGTCTTCTTTTATCGTTCTATGTGAGTACATTATGTTGAACAGGCGTCTCAAATTATTAAACGAGTGTCTCTTGGGTATAAACCCAGTTTGATCAGAGTGTATTCATTTATTAATGTATTTACTTTATCTTCTTGCCAGAGTTTTAGCTAATATTTTCGGATCTGTATTTAAAAGGGCGATTACTCTGTATGATCCCGGATCTTCCAAATCTTCATCTTTTTTTGGTGTAAGTGTAATAGTTGATTCGGCTAGGGTTTGTGGTAGCCTCTGTTCTTTAAATGCGTGTGTAAAAAGGTTATGTAAACGCGGGGAGATTACCTCGTAAAATCTTTTATAAAATTTGTTACTAAACCTGTCCGGGCCTGGTGTTTTGCCATTCTTCAATGAATTGATAGTCTCTTCTATTTCTTTAATTGAAATCTGTGCTCCTAATTCATCTCGTTCCGCCGTATTAAGTGTCGGAAGATTACAGTTATCAAGAAAATTTATAATTTTTCTCATTTCTGTTGGTATTTTGGATGTATATAAATTTTGATAGAATTGGGCAAATCTTTCGTTAGTGTCTTTTGGAAGTGTAAACAATTCACCGTTATCTGATCTGATTTTTTGAATAGTATGGTCCTTTTCCACTTTTCTCAACAGCCATGCTAGAAGTTTATGTGGTTTGTCGCCGAATTCAAAATTTTCCTGTTTAGTAATTTGAAATTATCTGATAACTCTTCCAGAGAGAATTTGATTTAGCTTAAATTTTAATACTGCTATTTTATTATGTTTATCCATAGACGGATCTGTCGTGTTTTCTGAGTCCAGCTGATCTGTTCTTCTAGTTGCAATCGTTCCATCCTATTCTTTTTGTTTTGATATGCTTGATATGAAATGATAGAACCTCTAACAAAAGCTTTAAAAGATTCCCATAATAACGCGGGTGAAATACCTGGAGTATCATTGGTCTCAAAAAAGAATTCCATCTGTTGTTTTAAATATATACAGCAATCTAGGTTGTCTAGTATTTGTGGATTAAACCTCCAGAATGATTTTTTATTGTACATTCCTTCTAGTTTTAGGGAGAAGGTTAGCAGAGTATGATCGGAAATAGTACTATTATGGTATTTGGGACTAGTTGTAAAAGGTATTAATTTTGTGTCCATGGATGAATAAAAGGAGTATTCTCCTCCGGATGGGTTTGCAATCCTCCATACGTCTGTTATATTTGTATTTTTTATATACGTATTTAGAAGTTCGCTGGATTTTGATTTTGTGTTATATCTCTTTTGTTGTGAGGATTTATCCAAGTATTGATCCAGAACACAGTTGAAATCTCCCCCGATTATCAGGTTTTGGTTGGCGGAGTCTGAAATTATATTTAACATTTTGTTTAAAAATTGTGGGTTATCAAAGTTGGGAGCGTAGATGTTTACCATAATAAGTGTGGTAGTATATCTCCCCAGATACTCTGATGTACCTACCATCTTTGTCTCCTATGGTGGTTTTATGTTTAAATGGTATACCCTTACGGATTATAATTGCAATACCTCTGGTTTTGGAGAAAAAAAGTGATATATTTGACCAATCCAGTTGGCCTTCAAGTATGAGCTTGATCTTTGAGGTGCGTCTCCTGTAAAAATATTATATCAGCATTCGTTGATTTTAATTGGGCAAGAACCTTACCCCTTTTAATTGGCTCATTAACGCCCCTGATATTCCAGATACAGAAAGTAATTCCTCCAGTTTTCTTCAGAGGGTCGTCTTGCATTATAGCTTACATGGATTCTCTCATTTCAGATGGGGCAACACAATAAATCAACCTTCTGGATGTTGGATGGGTGATCCCAATTTCAAAATCCTGCTGGTATATCACAAGAAAAAGTGCCATATGAAGTAAAAGCGAAAAAAGTGCTAAATGACATAAATAATACAAAAAAACAACAACGTGTGCCCAAGCCCTGGTGGGAAATTTCAAGTGAGCTTCCGTGGGTGTTAATTACAATTAGCTCCGTCCTTTACAAAGTAATATTGCAAAAAAGAAAAACCGAACTAAACAGGATATTATGTAAACAGAAAAAAAACAGAACAAGGACTGTAAATAATTTCCTCTAAAAGGGTTGCATTTCTTCTTATAGGTTGGTCTAAGTGGGTATTTACTATTTAAATACCCTATTAAAATTAACACAAATCTTGCTTATTGATATTCATATGTTAAACAGAACAAAGACTGTAAATAATTTCCTCTAAGAATGGTTACATTTCTTCTTATAGCTTGATCTAAGTGGGTATTTGCTATTTAAATACCCTATTTAAATTATCAAAAATCTTGCTTATTGATATTCGTATGTTAAATACATGACCGGTTGAAAACCGTAAGGCTTGATGGGGTTAATTGGAATCTCCAGCAGTCCCGCCGGCCGAACGAGAGCACTTTCTCTCCTCCCCTCTCAAACCACCATCACATATTCCCTCTCGTTCCGACCTGGACTCTGCTGGAAATTATTTTAAATATAAACCAATACATTGACCATTGCCGAGAGTTCGTAAATCTAGTAACTGTTAGGTATTAAAACATTTTTTAAACGGATTAATATTAGGTATTAGGTTAAAATAAATGGTTTAGTATGTTTCTTAGTATTTTATGTGGTAATAATACCGTTAGTTATATAATTTGTTAGTATATTGTATCGTTACCACAGGTTTAAATTGTTTTCAGTGCTGCGTAATTCAAAGATCTTGAACATTCTCCTCATAAACATGGGGACCTTGAACAATCTACCCGCTTACATTCCAATCTATCGCTGATAAGTATGTCTAAATGCCTGTGAACCTGTTGGCCATCTTATTTGCAGGTTTATATAAAACAACATATTATATCAGTCTACTCCTTATAAATAAATATAAAAGGTGTACGTTAAACAAACGGTTTAGCAAACAGGTTCAGTGAAAGTTCAATAGGGCATAACCCTGCTAATCAAACAGAGCCATGTCATTCTACTTATCCCTTTATGTCCTTTTTTAACTCTTGTGCATATTTAAATGCATCTTCAGGGTCAATAAAGAAACGTTCTGATCCTTCATATGTGACCCTTAATTTGGCAGGATACATTATTCCATATCTCAGGCCTGAAATGTCTCTGAGAATAAGATGCGACTTGGTGAAGAGAGTTTGCTACTTGACCACCTCTGCTGGATTATCTCTAATGAATCTTATATTTTCTCCTTCAAACATCAGGGTTCCTGCGGTTGTCACTTTCTTCATGATATCTTCAAGAACTGCTATGTCATGTAGTTTAGGAATAATCTGCCTTGGTGGGGCTCCAACACCTGATCGGGCTCTCTGGGCTTGAAGTGCTTGATCAATTTTAGGCAGATTAAAGGCAGATTAAATACCTGTTGAAGTAAGTTGGCAGTTAAAACCCACTTTCCTTCCCTTCCTTCACTCCAACAATTCTTAAGTTTCGGCATATGGACCGGACTTCAAGATCTAGGCATTTGTCGGTCATTCTGGCCAGTTTGCCAGAAACACGGTCTAGATCTTCCTTCAGTCTTTGCGTTGTGTCAGAGATGCCCATAGTAGTAACTTCAGTTTTGTTTTGTTGAAATGAGGAGAATGGGCTCCAACTTTTTGCTAAGATCTTCTTCAACCCATTTGATTTCTCCTTTCAAAACAGTATTCACCTTTTCGATGCGAACTTGTAGAATATCAATTTTTCCGCAAATTTATTTATCCCATTCTTGTTTCTAGCTTTCCCAGCTGATCAGTCAGAATATCTCCAAAGTCTTGTGCCATAGCCCGTCTTAAAGATTGTTCTTGTTCTTTTATTTGTTCTTCCGTGGTAGGAATAAGTTCTTCTTCCTCAGATTCTCCCTCAGATTCTTCAGAAGTTACTTTCTCTTGCTCTTGAACAACCTGCAGTCGGGTTCTTTGTCTAGTCTGGTGTCGAGTCGGCAGAGTCCGTTTACTCATTTAAAAATACCCGTATCCAGTCGGTATACGTCGATTTCTGATGACGTCACTTACGCGACGTCGGGCATCTGCCAATAAATGTTTTTCAGTCAGTCCGTTTTGCTTTCCAGGTATTTTAATGCGTTTTAACACATTTTACGGAGCTGAGCTAAAAGTAGCGCCTGCTTACTGCTCCAACGCGCCACCGGAAGTTTGGAAGAAGAAAGATTCTTAGGGGAGTAGGAGGCAACTGTGGCTGACAAAAGAAGTTGGGGATAGAATAAAACTAAAAGAAAAGATGTATAACACAGCTAAGAGTAGCCAGAAGCCAGAGGACTGGGAAACTTTCATTGGACAACAGAAGGAAACAAAATGGGCAATACGGGCTGGAAAGATGAAGTGCGAAGGGAAGCTGGCCAGGAATATAAACAATAGACAATAGACAGTAGGTGCAGGAGTAGGCCATTCGAGTCAGCACCGCCATTTAATGTGATCATGGCTGATCATCCCCAATCAGTACCCCGTTCCTGCCTTCTCCCCATATCCCCCTACTCTGTTATTTTTAAGAGCCCTATCTAGCTCTCTCTTGAAAGCATCCAGAGAACCTTCCTCCACCGCCCTCTGAGGCAGAGAATTCCACTCACAACTCTCTGTCAGAAAAGGTGTTTCCTCGTGAAGCTTCTAAGAAGTAAAAATCTTCTTAAGATATGTTAAGGGAAAAAGAGTAGCAAAGTGAAATGTGGGTCCCTTGAAGGCAGACATGGGTGAAATTATTATGGGAAATGGCAGAAGAGTTGAACAGGTACTTCGGATCTGTCTTCACTAAGGAAGACACAAACAATCTCCCAGATGTACTGGAGGACAGAGGATCTAAGGGGGTAGAGAAACTGAAAGAAATTTTAATTAGGCGTGAAATTGTATTGAGTAGGCTAATGGCACTAAATCCCTTGGGCCTGATGGTCTGCATCCCAGGGTCCTAAGGGAGGTTGCTCTCGAAATAGTGGATGAGTTGGTGATCATTTTCCAATGTTCAATAGATTCAGGATCAGTTCCTGCGGATTGGAGGATAGCTAATGTTATCTCACTTTTCAAGAAAGGAGCGAGAGAGAAAACGGGGAATTACAGACCAGTTAACCTGACCGGTGGTGGGAAAGATGCTGGAGTCAATTATTAAAGAGGTAATAATGGGGCATTTGGATAGGATTAGTAAAAGGATCAGTCCAACTCAGCATGGATTTATGAAAGGAAAATCATGCTTGACTAATCTTCTGGAATTTTCTGAGGGTGTTACACGTAAAATGGATCAAGGGGAGCCAGTGGATGTAGTGTATCTAGACTTTCAGAAAGCTGCATGAGAGACTGGTGACTAAAGTTAGAGCACATGGTATTGGGAGTAGGGTGTTGACCTGGATAGAAAATTGGTTGGCAGACCGGAAGCAAAGAGTAGGAATGAATGGGTCCTTTTAAGAATGGCAGGCAGTGGCGAGTGGAGTGCCGCAAGGCTTGGTGTTGGGGCCCCAACCTTTTATCATATATATTAAAGATATGGAAGAGGGAATTAGGAGCAATACTAGCAAGTTTGCGGATGACACAAAGCTGGATGGCAGTGTGAACTGTGAAGAGGATGTTAGGAGGTTGCAGGGTGACCTGGACAGGTTGAGTGTGGGCAGATGCATCGCAGATGCAGTATAATATAGATAAATGTGAGATTATACACTTTGGCAGCAAAAACAAGGGGGCAGATTATTATCTCAATGGGGTTAGGTTAGGTAAGTGGGAGGTGCATGGAGACCTGGGTGTCCTTGTACACCAGTCACTGAAAGTTGGCGTGCAGGTACAGCGGGCAGTGAAGAAATTGGAATGTTTGCCTTCATAACAGGGAGGATTTCAGTATAGGAGTAAAGAGGTTCTTTTGCAGTTGTATAGGGCTCTGGTAAGACCACATCTGGAATATTGTGTACAGTTTTGGTCTCCTAATTTGAGGAAGGACATCCTTGTGATTGAGGCAGTGCAGCGTAGTTTCACGAGATTGATCCCTGGGATGGCGGGACTGTCATATGAGGAATGATTGAAAAGACTAGGCTTGTATTCACTGGAGTTTATAAGGATGAGGGGGATCTTATAGAAACATAGAAAATTAAAAAGGACCGGACAAGCTAGATGCAGGAAAAATTTTCCCAATTTTGGGCGAGTCCGGAACCAGCCACACTCTTGGAATAAAGGGGAGGCCATTTAAGACTGAGGTGAGAAAAAACACTTTCACCCAGGGTGTTGCGAATTTGTGGCATTCCCTGCCATGGAGGGGAGTGGAGGCCAAATCACTGGATGGATTTAAGAGAGTTAGATAAAGCTCTAGGGGCTAGTGGAATCAAGGGATATGGGGAGAAGGCAGGTACGGGTTATTGATTGGGACGATCAGCTATGATCACAACGAATGGCGGTGCTGGCTCGAAAGGCCGAATGGCCTCCTCCTGCACCTATTTTCTATGTTTCTATGTTTCTATGACCCGTGACCAGTGATATGCCACAAAGATCGATGCTGAGTTCCCTGATTTTTGTCTTTATGTTAATGGTTAGGATGAGAATGTAGGTGGTAGGATTGGTGAGTTTTCAGATGACACAAAATTGCTGGCATAGTGGACACCTATATAGGATCCAATGTGTTCTATCCTTCCAGACCAGCCTACTATATGGGACCTAGTCAAAAGCCTTTCTAAATTTCATTTCAACAATAATAGGGTGCAGTAAAGATTCCAAGGATGCGACCTGGATTGAATGGGTTGAGTTATAAGGAGAAATCAGATAGGAGGGATATATTTTCCTTGCAGCAAAGGAGGGTGAGAGGTTATTCAGCAAAAAGTAGTTGTTATTTCCAACCAACTGACAGAGGCAGGAATAACAATATTGAAGAGCCATCTGGACAAGTAATTAAATGAGAATGGAAAGAGGAATATGGCACTTGCCTGCATTAGTCTAGATAAGCACCATCATCGGAACGTATAGTGGGTCAAAGATTTTATGCTGTATGATTACGGCTCTATAGCCAACATGGTAGATGCACAACAGTTCATTGCTACAGCTATAAGTGCCACTGGGAATGCAGTTTGTTTCCATCATTGTTCATTGAGGTTACATTTGCTGCCGTAACTACAGACAATAGGTGCAGGAGTAGGCCATTCGGCCCTTGGGGGCAGCACTGCCATTCACTGTGATCATGGCTGATCATCCCCAATCCTGCCTTCTCCCCATATCCCCTGATTCCGGTATCTTTAAGAGCCCTATTTAGCTCTCCCTTGAAAGTATCCAGATAACCGGCCTCCACTGCCCTCTGAGGCAGAGAATTGCACAGTCACAACTCTCTGTGTGAAAAAGTGTTTCCTCATCTCCATTCTAAATGGCTTACCCCTTATTCTTAAACTATGGCCCCTGGTTCTGGACTCCCCCAACATCAGGAACATGTTTCCTGCCTCTAGCGTGTCCAAACCCTTAATAATCTTATATGGTTCAATAAGATATCCTTTCATTCTTCTAAATTCCAGAGGATACATGCCCAGCTGCTCCATTCTCGCAGCGTTTGACAGTCCCACCATCCAGGAATTAACCTTGTAAACCTACGCTGCACTCCCTCAATAGCAAGAATGTCCTTCCTCAAATTAATGGACCAAAACTGCACACAATACTCTAGGTATGATCTCACTAGGGCCCTGTACAACTGCAGAAGGACCTCTTTGTTTCTATACTCAACTCGTCTTGTTATGAAGGCCAACGTGTCATTCACGTTCTTCACTGCCTGCTGTACCTGCATGCTTTCTTTCATTGACTGATGAACAAGGACCCCCAGTACCCGTTGTACTCCACCTTTTCCCATCTTGACACCATTTAGATAATAATCTGCCTTCATGTATTTGCTACTAAAGTGGATAACCACATTTTTCCACATTAAACTGCATCTGCCATGCATTTGTTCACTCACCCAACCTGTCCAGGTCACCCTGCATTCTCATAGCATCCTCCTCACTGTTCACACTGCCACTCAGCATGGTGTCATCTGCAAATTTGCTAATGTGACTTTGAATCCCTTCATCTAAATCATTGATGTATATTGTAAATAGCTGTGTTGCCAGCACCGAGCATTGCGGTACCCCGCTAGTCACTGCCTGCCATTCTGAAAGGGACCGGTTAATCCCGACTCTTTGTTTCCTGTCTGCCAACCAATTTTCTATCCATGTCAGCACTCTACCCCCAATACCATGTGCCTAATTTTGCCCACTAATCTCCTATGTGGGACCTAACCAAAGGCTTTCTGAAGATCCAGGTACACTACAACCACTGGCTAACCCTTGTCCATTTTCCTAGTTACATCCTCAAAAAATTCCAGAAGATTAGTCAAGCATGATTTCCCCTTCGTAAATCCATGCTGACTTGGACTGATCCTGTTACTGATATCCAAATGTGCCGCTATTTCATCTTTTATGATTGACTCCAGCATCTTCCCCACCACCGATGTCAGGCTAACTGGTCTATAATTCCCTGTTTTCTCTCACCCGCCTTTCTTAAAAAGTGGGATAACATGAGCAACCCTCCAATCCACAGGAACTGATCCTGAATCTATTGAACATTGGAAAATGATCACCAATGCGTCCATGATTTCTAGAGCCACTCTCTTAAGTACCCTGGGATGCAGACCATCAGGACCTGGGGATTTATCAGCCTTCAGTCCCAAGACCAACACCATTCCCTGCCTAATGTGGATTTCCTTCAGTTCCTCCGTGGGAGATTTTAATGCAGGTATCCTCCCAGAAAAATTGTTCCCACACCATGCTTCTCCGCCTTCTCCAACATTCCTCTGGCACCTGCTGCACAACTCCGTGGTATCTCCCGCAAGTTGAAACAACCGGAATATCATGGTGGAAATCCCTACATAATTCAATTAAACTTCAACAAACATGCCCGTCAAAAATATGCACATGTTTCTGAATGATAAAGGGGGATTCACAAAATCCATGGAGTTTGGAAATGATCTAAATTTCTTTCTGGCTTTTATTTTATTCGTTCCACTCCATATTGTAACAAAAATTCCAACTTTCTCATATAGCCACATCATGATTTTTGGCAAGTGCTGGAGAATGTCATCAGGGTCCATAAAACAGAATGATGTTTTCTGCACTACCCAAGGGAATTCACATTGCACTCTCCAAAGAGGCCAAAGTTCTTGGTCGTCATCTGGTTAGCTATTAAATCCATGCCAAATCACTATGGGATATCTACGGTATAAGCCATTCTCAATTACTACTGCTATTATTTAAAACCAGAGAAAAACAGCCGGTTAATATTTTGAAGAAGAATGCAGCCATGGAAGGATCCAAAACTAACCATCAGGCAGGTGTTCCAGATGGAGACCAAAACGATGCCAAGTTCCGCAAATCAACTTCAGAAGCTGCATGTTTAAAACAATACTATTCCAAAAGTGCTTTCTCAACGCATATTACTTGTATATCAGCATGGATTATCTAGCAGCATCGGGTCAATTAGGAATTTGAAAATTCCAAGAGAATTAAAATGTTTCCAAAGGTGTTAACGCTCTGGCTCCCGATAATAGGCAGAGTAGGATTGATGCAAGGATAGGATGCACTTGTCTCATAATGTGGTGGCACCCAGTTGCGAAGAATTTGGTGACCACATTCACCCAACTCTGAAACTATTTCCAAAACAACGGCATCATGTTCCACAAGGACACTTTGAGCCGAAGGGCCTGGGGTTAGCAGGGAGGGATAGTTCAGCCACGATTGAATGACGGAAGAGACAATTAACCGAATGGCCTAATTCTACTCCTATAACTTATGACTTTATGACAATGGAATGGAATAAGAGTGTCATACATCCTTCAGCACTGTTTCTAGTTTACATGAAAGGGCAAGAGCTTGCTCCACCGCTGTCTAGATAAATGTTCAAACATGAGATTAAATACAGTGGCTTGTAAAAGTATTCATACCCCTTGAACTTTTCCACATTTTGTCACGTTACAACCACAAACGTAAATGTATTTTATTGGGATTTTATGTGATAGACCAACACAAAGTGGTGCATAATTGTGAAGTGGAAGGAAAATGATACATGGTTTCCAAATTTTATTACAAATAAAAAACTGAAAAGGATGGCCAAGGTGATCCTACTATACACCAATCTTATTGATAGATTAAAGTGATGACATAAAGAGGGAAAAAAAACAAAGAAGCATTGTAGAAACTATGAACTTCAGGTCAGAGTTGTTCCTGATCCCGAAACCAAAAGAACGCTAGAAAAACCCAGACGATCAGACATTGTCCTGGAAGGAAGAAGAAACATGAGTTGATATTAGTTAGAGAAACTGCAGATTGGCTCTCTGCATGTCTCTTTGTTTGTTTGCTCTCTATTTAATTGCAGATAAAATACTGCCTTGTGAGAAGCTCTTAGACAGGCACATGGATTTGTAGTGAATAGAGGGGTATGGCTCGTGTGCAGGCAAATGAGACTAGTTTATCTCGGCATCATGTTTGGCACGAACATTGTGGGTCAAAGGGTCTGTTTCATGCTGTACTTTTCAAGGTTCCTTGTTCTATGTTTTTTTTAATCTATCAGCTAGACTGATCCATAAGCTTTCTAATCACTATGATAACCTTGGCTTCAGCTATAAGAGAGATACTCTTTGTCCTATGCACCCACCTTGACTGCAAGTTAAAACGTAAGGGCCTGTCCCACCAGCAGGCAACTCTATGCGATGAACGCGATCAAATTAGAAGCAGGGGCCGCGCGGAGGTCGGGTGATCCCCTGTACAGGGCCGTTCCCACCAGCATGCGCCTGCATGCAGCAAGCGGAACCAAACCGGCAGTAGGGGCCGCGCGGAGGTCGGGTGAGTGGCGTAACGCGGCGCAAAGTAAGGCGAACTTGGAGCGAAGTCTAAGGTAAGTTCGCCAGGACAGAGAGGGGCACTCAGAGAGGGGGACAGAGGCACACACACACACACACACAGGGCCACGGAGCCACACACATAGAGGGTCACAGAGGCACTTACAAATAGGTTCACGGAGGCACAATTTCGGAGCGGTGTGTAAATGTCAAGGCGACTGCGAGCCGACAAGCCGGTGCCGCGCGGAATTTTTGGACATAGTCAGTTTTTCAGAGCCCCGCGCGGTGTCGGGACGAACTCCGCACAATTCCGCACGGCTCCGGCGATCGAAGTGGGACCGGCCCCACAACGCCGGATGGCTCAAGCGACCACGTTAGGTCGCGCTAATCGCATAGAGTTGCATGCTGGTGGGATAGGCCCTTAACTCTCTTTCTCACCTTCCCAGTTCTTTGCCTGAAACATTGACTCTGTTTCTCTGAGCACAAACACTGCTGAAACTGCTGTGTGTCTGCAGAATTTTGTGTTTTTACTTCAGATTTCCAACAGCTGGTGTTATTTTTGATTTCATTTCCCCTTTCAAAGCTGTTTTTCTGCAGGAATAATAGAACTGCGTAAGTTTGCCAATGTCAAGGAAACAAAATTCTTATATTTCATAAATATTTCCCGTGTGCAATATTACTCTTCATCTCCTCAGTCTTCCAAAGCTCAGTTTGGTAGAGACGTTAAAGTTTTTAAGACATTAAACGATAGCAGAGTGTTTGTAATCGTGTTTGCATTTCCTTTATTTCCCACTATATGCCCAATTCCACCCTATCTAGATATCTATTCCTAAAGCTGATATAGAAATGGCTTTATTCTTTTTTAAATTCCCTTTTAGAAACAACTTTCAGAAAGAAAGTTATATCTGGTGAATGTAGGGTCAATTGTAACATACAAGTCTCCATTTTACAATGAGATGGAAGTTCATCCTTCCTAAATAAATATTAATAGAATAATCTGGAGGAGCTCTTGGAGAAAAATGTCTCAAGTTTTTTAATTTGTACGTTGTGCAAAATTGTGGGTCACAGCAGGGATTTTAAACACCTCCAACTTTTAAAGGAATGGGAGATAAGGGGTAGGCCATTTAGAACTGAGATAAGGAAAAACTTTTTCACACATTTGTGGAATTCTCTGCCTCAGAAGGCAGTGGGGGCCGAATAACTTGATGCATTCAAAAGAGAGTTAGATAGAGCTGTTAGGGCTAGCAGAATCAAGGGGTATGGGGAGAAGGTGGGAATGGGGTACTGATTGTGGATGAATAGCCATGATCACTTTGAATGTAGGTGCTGGCTCGAATGGCTGATTTGCCTACTCCTGCACCTATCGTCTATGTAAGTAAATGTGAGGCAAAGAGAAATTGAATGGAAATTAGAACACATTTAACCCATTTCTTTACATAAAGCATGTCTAAATCCCCTTTTGTTTAGTTTAGTTTATCGTCACATGTACTGATGTACAGTGAAAATCTTTTTTGTTACGTACTATCCAGCCAGCGAAAAGATTATACATGATTACACTCAAGATGTCCCCAGTTTACAGACACAGGATAACAGGAACAACGTTTAGTGCAAGAAAATTCCTGTAAAAATGATTAAATATAGTCTGAGAGTCTCCACTGAGGTAGATAGTAGCTGAGGACCGCTCTGTAGTTGGTTATAGGATGGTTCAGTTGCTTGATAACAGCAGGAAGAAATTGTCCCTGAATCTGGAGGTGTACGTATTCACACTTCCATACCTCTTGTCTGATGGGAGAAGGGAGGAGAGGGAGTGTCTGGGGTGAGATTCGATGAGATTCATTTGATTATGATGCTGGCCTTGCTGAGGCAGCGTGAAGTACAGATGAATTCAATGGAAAGGAAATTGGTTTGCCTGATGGTCTGGGCTTTTGTGCACATTTTAATATGTTTGTACATATTTCATATGGATGTCCTGGCCATTGCAAAATTTGAAACAAGGAAAAGTAACTTAGCAGAAGCTGCCAATATGTTTTTTTTAAAATACCATTCCAACATAAATTGAATCAAAAATATCTCTATCTACAACTTTTGCTTTTAACTGCTGGATTGAACTACATCCTGTTTTCCCATGTGAATCTGTGCAATTACTGCTAGCTGCAAGAAATGCTAGCATCAACCGCAAAGGAAGGATTAGTGGAATGAAGGGCGATTTCTTCGAAATAAATAAGAATCTGAGGATAGATATACAGTCACACAGCACAGAAACACGGCATTTGGCCCAATTCGTCCATGTTGACAAAATGCCCCATCTAAGCTGAACCTATTTGCCTGCAATAGGTCCATATCCCAAGGTTTTGTAGCCACGTTTGCAGATGATACGAAAATAAGTGGTAGGGCAGGTAGAGAAAGCAGGGACCGTGCAGAAGGACTTGGACAGGTTGGGAGAGTGGGCAGAGAAATGGCAGATTAAATATAATGTAGCAAAGTTTGGAGTTTATATAATTTTGACCTCTGATGACTTGACTCATTGCTCACCATCCACTACGACTGGTGAAATAACTGTGGCATGATGCCAGCTTTCCATGCTGTCCCATTGCGTGTATGGATTTACAGGGGTGTAAATAACATTGAATGGTGCAGAAGGATAGTTGTTAAGGAGTGATCAATAACACTCCTTTTCCTATGAATTGTGTTTTGTTCTCAACCTATTAAGCCCTTGCAGTTTTGTCACATCTTCATAACACAATCAAAATGAATTAGTTTAACATCGCAGCTATTTTGAGTTTAGTTTGAGTTTGAGTACTTTATTGTCACATGTAGCGAGGTACAGTGAAAGGTTTGTGTTGCGTGCATTACAATCAACTGCACACTATCTATGGTGTGCGGTTAAATGATAATAAGAATAACGTGCATAACATTTAATGCAAGATAAAGCCCAGTAAAGTCCGATCAAAGAGTGTCTAAGGGTCTCCAATGAGGTAGATATTTCTGATCTCTGTAACGTTTGAACCTAATTTATCCTGAAGGAATTGGTTTAGCTGTACCACCATCTGGCCTTAAAACTAAAACAAATAAAGAATCCCTTGTTATCTGTTTCTCATTTGACTTTCACTTTTACTGCTTGTCCTGAAACCTGCTTAAGGCACTCTCAAACTTCACTACTCATTCACTCTTTGTGGTTCCTTGTTGGTCTTTTAATAATTTCATTACGAGGGATTCATAAGTACCTTGGCAGGAAAGCCAAACATATCTTAGCAGCCAGTCTTTGGAAGTGCTATTATTGTAGGAAAACTGTCCTTGGGAGCAGAAAGTAATGGTAGTTTCTATGCATTTAACTGAAATTAGTCAAGTCAAGAGAGTTTATTGTCATGTGTCCCAGATAGGACAATGGAATTCTTGCTTTGCTTATGGACTAATTATGGACTATCAGCACTTCCTTGTCTCAAAACATTGCAAGAAACTTGCCCTTATCCCACAAATACTACAAGAATATATCAAAAAGATAGGTCATGATTAAGAAATCTAGTTCTCAAAAACATTTTCCAAGGACTTTTGGAGGATTTAACACCAGCTGCTAACTCTGTTAACAATAGATGCATTGAGTATTGCACTTTCACAAAAGCTAAAGATCTCACTGGGAATATTTCCCTGGATCACAGGTTCTGTTCTCTTTCGCAATATTTCCTGAAACCATTTCCAATAACTACATGAGGAGGTGTCTGAAACTTCTGAACATACAGAAGTTGTGCAAGAAAGATATGTTGAAATCACAATGCCAAAACATTCTATTTTCACATTTTTCCATATCTTGCTGTGTTGCCTTAATTCTGTGAATCTGACTCTGTTCCATGATGTTTTGGATCTCTCTCCATTGATTGCCCTAAGAATCTATTTACAGTACAGTCAATTCTGCTTCAACCCTGCTCAACATTAAAAAGACATCCCCTCCTGTGGTGGCCACCCAAAATGAGTGTGTTTCATTTCAATATTGACATGAGACTATCCTACTTATATACAGTTGGATAAATAAATTAGTTTGCCTCTGTCTGAGCTTGCAGTGTACAAAT
This sequence comes from Raja brachyura, assembly GCA_963514005.1. The sequence goes on along the minus strand of OY740783.1, from coordinate 44,305,977 downwards.
TCCATTTGATATTTCTGGTCTTAAATGACCAAGCAGAAATTTTTATCATCCCACAAAAATGCTTTTTCACTTTGTGGAGATGGAAGAAGCCATCATTTTTTATCAATCCTCAAAACCAAATTCAGGTCACTGGTAGAAACCCTTCCTACACGTCCATGCTTGTAGATATTGCCATGCCTTAGAAATAGATCAAAATTGCAAACAAATCAGATAGTTTCTGCTTCAGAGGGCGTTATTGACACACAGCTCACTCAATTTATTTTGAATAAGGCTGTTTTACGTTGATCATCAAGATTTGACATCCCAAGACAACAATTTGTGTGTCCCATGTGAGTGCTTGGACAACAGCTCCTTGGGATCTCATGTTGGTCCTTCTTGGACAGAAGAATCCTGTAAATAGACATCTCTAAAGATCTTGAGAAACCATACATCACTAATCTATCTAACTGCCTCATTTTGGTAGATTCGTTTTATATTATTAGCTAAACTTTATTACAATTTTATGTAGATTCCGTGTAGTCTGTATGCAAGTACATTTCAGACATCAAATACATGATGGTACAAGAATAAAAACATGAAACGTAAGGTTCTAAATTTAGTTTTGTGTGCATGGATAATCGGAATAATCTTTAAGAAGACAAGTGTGGGAAAATCTCTGATGAACTTTGTAGGAGTGCAGGGATGGAAAGGGACAAACAGATTTAAACAGAAACAGGTCTTTCAGCCCAACTTGCCCAGCTGAGCAAGATGCCCAACCTACACCCGTCCCACCTGCCCGAGTTTGGCTGATACCCCCTCTCAACCTTCCCTATCCATGCACCTGTCCGATTATCTTCCGATTACCTCTGGGTAAAGGACTATGTGCATTTAGACAATAGACAATGGCCAGCACTGCTATTCACTGTGATCATCCTCAATCAGTACCCCGTTCCTGCCTTCGCCCCATATCCTTGACTCCGATATCTTCAAGACATCTATCTAACTCTCACTTGAAAGCATCCAGAAAATTAGCCTCCACTGCCTTCTGAGGCAGAGAATTCTACAGATTCACAATTCTCTGGGTGAAAAAGATTTTCCTCATCTGTGTTCTAAATGATCTACCCCTTATTCTTAAACTGTGGCCCCTGGTTCTGGACTCCCCCAACATCGGGAACATGTTTCCTGCCTCTAGCATGTCCAATCCCATAATAACCTCATGTTTCAATAAGATCCCATATCATCCCTCTAAATTCCAGCGTATACAAGCCCAGTCACTCCATTCTTTCGTCCTTTGACAGTCTCGCCATCCTGGGAATTAACCTCGTGAACATACGCTGCACACCCTCACTAGCAAGAATGTCCTTCCTCAAATTTGGAGTCCAAAACTACACACAATACTCCAGGTGTGGTCTCACTAGGGCCCTGTACAACTGCAGAAGGATCTCTTTGCACTTATACTCAACTCCTCTTGTTATGAAGGCCAACATGCCATTAGTCACTGCCTGCTGTACCTGCATGCTTACTTTCAGTGACTGATGAACAAGGATACCCAGATCTTGTAGTACTTCCCCATTTCCTAACTTGACACGATTCAGACAATAATCTGCCTTCCTGTTCTTGCCACCAAAGTGGATCACCTCACATTTATCCACATTAAACTGCATCTGCCATGCATTTGCCCACTCACCCAACCTGTCCTAATCACCCCGCACCCTCACAGCATCCTCCTCACAGTTCACACTGCTACCCAGCTTTGTCATCTGCAAATTTGCTAATGTTACTTTTAATCCCTTCATCTAAATCATTAATATATATTGTAAACAGCTGTGGTCTCAGCACCGATCCTAGTGGTACCCCGCTAGTCACTGCCTGCCATTCTGAAAGGGACCTGTTAATTCCAAGTCTTTGTTTCCTGTCTGCCAACCAATTTTCTTTCCATGTCAGTACCCTACCCCCAATACCAATTTTGCCCACTAATCTCCTGTGGGACTTTATCAAATGCTTTCTGAAAGTCCAGATACACAACATCCACTGGCTCTCCCTTGTCCATTTTCTTAGTTACATCCTCAAAAAATTTCATAAGATTAGTCAAGCATGATTTCCCCTTCTTAAATCCATGCTTACTTGGACTGATCCTGTTACTGCTATCCAAATGTGCCGCAATTTCATCTTTTATAATTGACCCCAGCATCTTCCACACCACCGATGTCAGGCTAACTGGTCTATAATTCCCTAATTTCTCTCCCGCCTTTCTTAAAAAGTAGGATAACATTAGCTACCCTCCAATCCACAGGAACTGATCCTGAATCTATAGAACATTGGAAAATGATCACCAATGTGTCCACGGTTTATAGAGCCACTTAATTAAGTACCATGGGATGCAGACCATCAGGTCCTGGAGATTTACCAGCCTTCAGTCCCATCAATATACCAACACCATTTCCTGCCTAATGTGAATTTCCTTCAGTTCCTCTGTCTCCCTAGGTCCTCTGGCCACCAGTACATCTGGGAGATTGTTTGTGTCTTCTTTAGTGAAGACAGATCCAAAGTACCTGTTCAACTCGTCTGCCATTTCCTTGTTCTACATAATAAATTCACCTGTTTGTCTTCAAGATCTTAACTATTTTTTTCCTCTTCATATACCTTAAGACGCTTTTACTGTCCTCCTTTATATTCTTGGCTAGCTTCCTCCGCACCTCATCTTTTCTCCCCGTAGTGCCATTTTAGTTATCTTCTGTTGCTCTTTAAAAGTTTCCCAATTCTCTGGCTTCCCGCTCATCTTTGCTGTGTTATATGTCTCCTCTTTTATTTTTATACTGTCCCTGACCAGCCAGGATTGCCTCATACTCCCCTTAGAATCTTTCTTCCTCTTTGGAATGAACTGATCCTGCACCCTCTATATTATACCCAGAAATACCTGCCATTGTTGTTCCACTGTCATCCCTGCTAGGGTATGACTTTCATATGAGGAAAGATTGGATAGACTCGGCTTGTACTCGCTGGAATTTAGAAGATTGAAGGGGGATCTTATAGAAACTTACAAAATTCTTAAGGGGTTGGACAAGCTAGATGCTGGAAGATTGTTCCCGATGTTGGGGGAGTCCAGAACAAGGGGTCACAGTCTAAGGATAAGGGGGAATTCCTTTAGGACCGAAATGAGGAAAACATTCTTTACACAGAGAGTGGTGAGTCTCTGGAATTCTCTGCCACAGAAGGTAGTTGAGGCCAGTTCATTGGCTATATTTAAGAGGGCGTTAGATGTGGCACTTGTGGCTAAAGGGATCAGGGGGTATGGAGAGAAGGCAGGTACGGGATACTGAGTTGGATGATCAGCCATGATCACATTGAATGGCGGTGCAGGCTCGAAGTGCCGAATGGCCTACTCCTGCACCTATTTTCTATGTTTCTATGTTTCTATGGTATCTTTCCAGTCAAATTTGGCCAGCTCCTATCTTATGGCTTCATAGTCCCCTTTGCTCAACTGTAACACTTACACTTCTGATTTTCCCTTCTACCTCTCAAATTATAGATTAAAACATCATATGATGGTCACGGCCTCCTAATGGCTCCTTTCCCTCAAGTTCCCTTGTGAAATCTGGTTCATTGCACAACACTAAATCCAGAATTGTCTTCACCCTGGTGGGCCCCAGTACAAGCTGCCCTAAGAATCCATCTCAGAGGCACTCCACAAACTCCCTTTCTTGGGGTTCAGTACCAACCTGATTTTCCCAGTCTACCTGCATGTCGAACAACCATAGCATTACCTTTGCGACATGCCAATTTTAAACCTCGTTTCAACTTGAACCCTATGTCCAGGCTACTGTTTGGTGCCTGTAGATACCTCCCATTAGAGTATTTTTACTCTTACAATTCCCCAGTTCTATCCATACTGACTCTACATCTCCTGATTTTATGTCACCCCTCGCAAGGGACTGAATTTCATTCCTAACCAACAGAGCTACCCCACCCCTCTGCCCACCTGTGTCTTTTCTATAGGAAGTATACCCTTGAATATTCAGCTCCTAGCCCTGGCCCTCTTGCAACCATGTCTCTGTAATTCCCACAACATCATACATTCCAATTGCTAAGTGAGCCTCAAGCTCATCCACTTTATTTCTTATAAAGTGGATGAGCAAAGAATATGCAGGTAGACTGGGAAAATCAGGTTGGTTCAGGACCCCAAGAAAGAGAGTTTGTAGAATGCCTCCGAGATGCATTCTTAGAGCAGCTTGTAATGGAGCTGACCAGAGAAACGGCAAGTCTGGATTTAGTGTTGTCCAATAAACCAGATAAGATAAGAGAACTCGAGGTGAAGGAACCGCTTGGAGGTAGTGATCATAATATGGTTAGTTTTAATCTGCAATTTGAGAAGGAGAACGTTAAACCAAAAGTGGCAGTGATGTCGTTGAACAAACGGGACTATGAAGGCATGAGTGAGGAGCTGGCCAAAGTAGACTGGAAAGGGATCCTAGCAGGAATGACGGTGGAACAACAATGGCAGGAATTTCTGGGCATAAACCGGAAGACGCAGGATCATTTCATTCCAAAAAGGAAGAAAGATTCTAAGGGGAGTAGTTGGCAACCATGGCAGGCAGGAGAAGTTAGGGATAGAATAAAACTAAAAGAAAATATGTATAACACAGCAAATAGTAGCCAGAAGCCCGAGGACTGGGAAACTTTCATAGGATAACAGAAGGAAACAAAATGGGCAATACGGGCTGCAAAATGAAGTATGAAGGGAAGGAATATAAAGAAGGACAGTAAAAGCTTATTTAGATATGTTAAGGGAAAAAGAGTACCAAATGTGGGTCCCATGAAGGCAGACACGGGTGAAATTATTATGGGCACCAAGGAAATGGCAGAAGAGTTGAATAGGTACTTCGGATCTGTCTTCACTAAGGAAGACACAAACAATCTCCCAGATGTACTGGAGGACAGAGGATCTAAGGGGGTAGAGGAACTGAAAGAATTTTTCATTAGGCGAGAAATAGTATTAGGTAGGCAAATGGGATTGAAGGATGATAAATCCCCTAGGCCTGATGGTCTGCATCCCAGGGTCCTCAGGGAGGTGGCTCTAGAAATAGTGGACGCATTGGTGATCATTTTCTAATGTTCAATAGATTCAGGATCAGTTCCTGTGGATTGCAGGATAGCTAATGTTATTCCACTTTTCGAGAAAGAAAAACGGGGAATTAACAACCAGTTAGCCTGGCTTTGATGTTGGGAAAGATGCTGGAGTCAATTATTAAAGAGTAATAATGGGGCATTTGGATAGCAGTAAAAGGATTAGTCCAAGTCAACATGGATTTATGAAAGGGAAATCATGCTTGACTAATCTTCTGGAATTTTTTGAGGATGTGACAAGTTAAAATGGATGAAGGGGTGCCAGTGGATGTAGTGTATCTAGACTTTCAGAAAGCCTTTGATAAGGTCCCGCACGGGAGATTGGTGACTAAAGTTAGAGCACATAGTATTGGGGGTAGGGTGTTGACATGGATAGAAAATTGGTTGGCAGACTGGAAGCAAAGAGTAGGAGTGAACGTGTCCTTTTCAGAATGGCAGGCAGTGGCGAGTGGATGCTGCAAGGCTCGGTGTTGGGGCTGCAACTGTTTCCCATATATATTAATGACTTGGAAGAGGGAATTAGGAACAACACGAGCAAGTTTGCGGATGACACAAAGCTGGGTGGCAGTGTGAACTGTGAAGAGGATGTTAGGAGGTTGCAGGGTGACCTGGACAGGTTGAGTGAGTGGGCAGATGCGTGGCAGCTGCAGTACAATATAGATAAATGTGAGGTTATCCATTTTGGCGGCAAAAATAAGGGGGCAGATTATTATCTCAATGGGGTTAGGTTAGGTAGGGGGGGAGGTGCAGCGAGACCTGGGTATCCTTGTACACCGGTCACTGAAAGTTGGTTTACAGGTACAGCAGGCAGTGAAGAAAACTAATGGAATATTGGCCTTTATAATAAGAAGAATTCAGTATAGGAGTAAAGAGGTTCTTCTGTAGTTGTATAGGGCTCTGGTGAGACCACATCTGGAGTATTGTGTACAGTTTTGGTCTCCTAATTTGAAGAAGGACATCCTTGTGATTGAGGCATACCCTTGTGATTGAGGTGATTTAGGTTCACGAGATTGATCCCTGGGATGGCTGGAATGTCATATGAGGAAAGATTGAAAAGACTAGGCTTGTATTCACTGGAGTTTAGAAGGATGAGGGGATATCTTATAGAAACATAAAATTATAAAAGGACTGGACAAGCTAGATGCAGGAAAAATGGTCCCAATTTTGGGCATCCAGAAACAGGGGCCACAGTCTTCGAATAAAGGGGAAGTCATTTAAGAGTGAGGCGAGAAAAAACGTATTCACCCAGAGAGTTGTGAACTTATGGAATTCCCTGCCACATAGGGCAGTGGAAGCCAAGTCACTGGATGGATTTAAGAGAGAGCTAGATAGAGCTCTAGGGGCTAGTGGAGTCAAGGGATATAGGGAGAAGGCAGGCACGGGTTATTGATAGGGGATGATCAGCCATGATCACAATAAATGGTGATGCTGGCTCGAAGGGCTGAATGGCCTCCTCCTGCACCTATTTTCTATGTTATTCTTCTTGCATTCATATATAATACATTTAATCTATCTCCCCTCATCTTTCATACTATTTCCTATTTCACTTGGCCATACTCTCCTATCCCTGAGCTTTCTGCCTCGTTAATTCTGGTGTGTTTCTTAACTTTTCCGATACTTTATTTCTCTTTAACTCCATCCTTATATTTCCAGTTTGTCTCCTCCCCACTATTTAATTTAAACCCACCTGTGTTGCAGTGGCAAACCTGCCTCCCCAAATGCTGGTCCCCCGCCTGTTACCCTATCTATTCCCCTCATGATATTATATTGCTCTATAAGGTCACCCCTCATCCTCAGGCAGTCCAAGGAATAAAGTCCTTGTCTGCCCAATCTTTTCCTGCAGCTCAGGACCCCATCCTAGCAACATCCTTGCAAATATTCCCTGCATTCTTTCCAGCATAGCAACATCCTTCCTATAGTAGGGTGACCAAAACTGAATCCAGTACTTCAAATGTTGCCTCACCAATGTCATGCACAGCTGTAACATGACATCCCAAATTTGATACTCAATACCCTGGCCGATGGAGGCCAATGTACCAAAAGCTTGCTTGACTACCCTGTCTACCTGTGATGCCACTTTCAAATAACTATATATCTGCACTCTTAGATCCCTCTGCTCTACAACACTCTCCAGGGCCCTGCAATTCACTGCAAAGAACCGACCCCGATTTGATATCCCAAAATGCAACACCTCTCACTTATCTACATTAAACTCGATTAAACATTCCTCAGCCCGCTCGCCCAACTGATCAAGATCCTGCTGCAATTTTTGATAACCATCTTTCCTAGATCTCCTGAACTCCAAGCAATCTAACTGGCCAAAGCTGTCTACCATGTGGAACATTATCAAATGTCTTACTGTATACCATATAAACAACGTCTAAGGGTTTGCCCTCATTAACCATTTTGGTTACTTCTTCAGAAAACTCAGATTCGTAAGATACAATCTGCCACACACAAAATTATGCTGACCCTCTGTAATCAGTACCTGTCCATCTATCTTTTCCCTCAGAATACTCTCCAGTAACCTACCTACCATAGATGTTAGGGTTACTGGTCTATAGTTTTCGGGCTTTTCCTTGCAGCCCTTCTTAAATAGAGGCACAACATTAGCCACACTCCAGTCTGCTGGCATCTCACCCATGTTTTGTGATGATACATATATCTTAGCCTGCAATTTATTCTCTAGCTTCCCACAGTGTCCTCAGATATACCTGGTCAGGCCCAGAAGAATTATCTACCTTCATACACATTAAAGCAGTCAGCACTATCATAATACAGATTGTCCACAAGAAATGTCCATTAACTATCCTAAGGTCCCCAGCCTTCATGTCTTTCTCCTTAGTATATACACAGGAAAAATGCTCATTAAGGGCATTGCCCATCTCCTGCGGCTCCACACAGAGATGAGTGCTTTCGTTTCTGTGGAGCCCTATTGTCTTAAAGATAGACACAAAATGCTGGAATAACCCAAATGGGTCAGGCAGCCTCTCTGCAGAAAAGGAATTGGTGACATTTTGTGTCGGAACCCTTCTTCAGACTGAAAGATAAAGAGGGGGAGGGGGGGGGGAGGGGCTGGGGCGGGAGCTAGGGGCGACTGGAGGCGAAAAAACTCCTAGTCTCACTCAAGTTACCTTCTTTCCCCTATTTATAAAATATCATTGGGTTTTCCTTAATATAAGCTCCACTGACCAAGGTTCAACAAGATCTCGGGTGCTGTGGGTGTGGAATTTGTATGTTCTGCAAGTGAACATATAACCATATAACATATAACCATATAACAATTACAGCACGGAAACAGGCCATCTCGGCCCTTCAAGTCCATGCCGAACAACTTTTTTCCCTTAGTCCCACCTGCCTGCACTCATACCATAACCCTCCGTACCCTTCTCATCCATATGCCTATCCAATTTATTTTTAAATGATACCAACGAACCTGCCGCCACCACTTCCACTGGAAGCTCATTCCACACCGCTACCACTCTCTGAGTAAAGAAGTTCCCCCTCATGTTACCTCTAAACCTCTGTCCCTTAATTCTAAAGTCATGTCCTCTTGTTTTCCTCCGGTTGCCACTGTTTCCTCCACATCCCGAACATGTGCAGATTTATTGACATTGAAATTGCTTTATTGTGTAGTGAGCAGCAGAATCTGGAGGGTGTTAATAGGAATATGTAAGATTTATTTATTTTTAATGGATTTTCTGTGGTATTACTGTAAATGGTTCTGCTCTCTTAGCCAGTGCTGCATGGTTTGGTTGAAGTGTCTGTTTCTGTGCATCCGCACATGCGTGCCTTTCTACACATCACAGACTGCTAACACGTCGTACAAGAAGTTAGTACAGCAAGAATCATGGCTCCATAGCAGAAGCTTCCACGTCGCAGGGCTGGAAACTGGAAGTATCCTGAGCTAATTCTGCGACCACCATACTCTATTGCGACAAGTGATGGCTTCCACTGATTGTCGCCGGAAGCTTGCATTCTTTTCAGGACGGACGATGACAGCGAGGTCAACATTTGTAACAAGATGGACATGAAAAGAAGCAGCAAGAATAGTAAGATTGAACGAGAACTTACCAGTTCGAAGGTTGATCTTTATTTCATGAGGAGTTGCGGTGAGGGATTTCGTGAAGAGCCCGCCGGCACGCATGCGCGACATTCTTCAAAGTAGCGGTGTGGAATCACAGAAACAACAACAGAAATGATTTGGCATAGTAAGATTAAAGAGACTCTAATTACCAGTTGAGTATGATCGAGGGTTGGGAGCGGAGGGCACGAAATCCCTCACCGCAACTCCTCATGAAATAAAGATCAACCTTCGAACTGGTAAGTTCTCGTTCAATCTTACTATTTCATTTCGGAGTCACGTGAGTGACTTTGTGAAGACTTCAAAGCTTCTGTGATTACACGCCCTGGGCCACGTCCATGCTGACACACCACTAGCAAGGATGGATGGGAGTAAACAAGTTGATGAAACCAGGTTATACTGAAACACAAAGAATATTTATTAATAACACAGCAAAATCCCCTTATTCGGGGACATCCCCACGTTCTTGCCCGGCGTTCAGCACGGCCTCCGCGAACTGTAGGGGAGCAGCAACAGGCTTATTATAGAACCGCTGGAACACAGCTTCGTTCGCCCATCCTGCTGTGGCGAGAATATGGTCCATGGGCACCTCCATGACCCTCGCCGCCGACGTCGATGCAGCCCTGGTGGAGTGAGACTTGAACACATTAGTGTCAATACCTGACTTACCCAAGATGATCCGGAGCCACCTGGATATCGTCTGGACTGTCACTCGATGGTGAGGTCTTTTATGAGTGACAAGCAGCTATTGCTCCATTCCTCTGATGCTCCTCGTCACCTTGACGTAGTAACGGATATGAGTGGCTAAACATAGCCGAGCATCTGCGGGGTATGCCGGGAACTTCAGCTGCAGCCCTGTGCACCCAGGTCTATGCTGCTTTAGTAGCTCATCAATGAAAAAGACTACTTCTCCAGGGGTAGACGTCATCCTATCAATACGGAGTTTGTGGAGCGTCTGAACCCGCTGTGCTGAAGTCAGCGCTAGTAACATCACCAGTTTCATGGTGAGTTTGTCCAGCTGTAACCCTTCCATGGGTGACCACGTCCTGAGCAGGGTTAGTACATCCCTGACATCCCAGGTGATGTTATAGCGTGGTGTAGGCGGATTCAAATTGAATATACCCCGCATTAGCCTGGACACTAGCCTGTTTGATCCGACCTCGATGTTGAGGTAGAATGACAGCGCACTCCTGGCGCTGTTGATGGCACTGTAACTCAAGTGTTCATCGTGGTGCAACCCCGCGAGGAATTCCAGAACGTCGGCTATGGAGACATCATCATAGGTGATGCGAGAGCGGCTGCAGTAGGCTTCCCACTTGGCGATGTGGGAGAGGTATCTTCGCCTAGTTGACTCTCGACATGATGCCCCAGTGGTGTTCATGGTCTGGGTGGAGAGGCCATACTGCAACCATGGCCTGGTCAGAACCTGCAAGCCAGAAATTTTAAATAGGCATGGCAGGGGTGTGACTCCCCTGAGACAGGGTGAGAAACCAATTGCGGGCAACCCTCTAAAGGGACCCAGGGTAGACTAAGCATGTCAAAGACCACCGGATACCAAGGCTGTGTGGGCCAGTCGGGTATGATAAGAATGCCCCGAGCGGCATCCATCTTGATTTTTTGTAATACCCGACTGATGAGGCAAAACGGGGGGAATGCGTAGAAAAACCAACTCCCCCAGTCTAGCGAGAATGCATCCATCGCTAATGCCCCAGGATCTGGTTCCCATGAAACGTATGTCGGTACCTGATGGTTCAACCGTGACGCAAAAAGGTCAATATCCGGTTGACCAAATTTGGCTGCAATTTTGGCAAATATTTGAGGATGCAACATCCACTCAATATTATCGTTAAATTTGCGTGACCTGGTGTCTGCCACAGTATTAAGCCTACCTGGCAAATAGGTGGCTGAAATCCATATATCCCGATCAATACACCAGAGCTAAATGGTATTAGCCAATTTGTCACAAGAGACTGACCTGGTACCGCCCATATGGTTTAAATATGCCACCGCCGTGGTGTTGTCTATTTGGAGACGGACATGAGCTCCACCGAAATTGGAACAATAAGCCCGCAGTCCGTGAAATGCTGCAAGCAGCTCCAAATAGTTTATTCCTTGCGATAGCAACATGCTAGCTTCAAGGGTGTCCCACCTGCCCCCACAACTAGAACAGCTGTCCGTAGTTCCCCAGCCTTGGGAGCTTGCGTCAGTTTGCAAATATACCACCGGATTGGGCACAATAATGGGTTTGAATGACCTGCCAATATTGGACACCCACCATTGTAGCTCAACCTCAGCATCAGGAGGCAGCCGCATTGGTCTGTCGAAATGACCAGCGTTCTTTTTCAACGCGGCAATCTTGGCTCTTTGCAAATTTTGATAATGCAAAGGCCCAAATTGGGCTGCCGGAAACAATGCTACGATTTTGCCAATCACCTTAGCTGTTTGCCGGATAGATGGTATACTGGCGAATGCAAGATCCTGACATGCGTGGGTGACATCCTCAACCTTGTTAGTTGGTATGGTGGCCCTCATTCGATTGGAATCCACCGTGAAGCCCAGATAATCCATAACCTGGGACGCGCAGAACTTGGACTTGTCTGGATGGACAATAAACCCCAGCCGCTGAAAATCGTGACAGTGGCCGAAACTGCCCTCTCAGCTGCCTCCAGGGTTTTGCCAATAATCAGGATATCATCCAAATAGGCCATTACAATATGTTGTTGTTTTCGTAATTGGGCCATATTAGGCTTGAGCAATTTAGTAAACAGCTTAGGGGCGGTTGTAAGCCCATTTGGCAAAGCCCTGTATTGCCAGAGCTGACCCATCCAAACAAATTTCAGAAACTTCTGGTGATGTTTCCGAATGGATACTGAATAGTATGCATCTTTTAAATCAATGCATGCCATAAAGCAACCATGCAAAATCAGTGATTTGGCTGTCTCAAAAGTGTCCATTTTAAAATGAGTGTATGTTACAAAAGTATTCAGCTGGGTCAAGTCAATAATCACTCGACAACCTCCATCCTTTTTTGGTCTAGTAAAGATATTGGAGACAAATTCAATAGGTGTGTGCATAGTTTTCTCTATCACGCCTTTTTGTTCCAAACGAAAAATTTCAGCTGTGCCTGCTGCCTGTTCAACGGCAGACAGCGTAAACTTCCGTTTAGGCATATGCTGGGATGGAGGAATGTCCCCGTGAATAAACTCAATAGTATGACCCCGAATATTCTGCAAAATAAACTCATCTGAAGTAACAGTCTCCCATGCCTCAGAAAAGAACCGGAGTCGCCCTCCAACATGTGATGTTAAAGGAACAGGAAAAAGAAAACCAGACCGCCTTACCTCCATGGTCACCGGCGGTCCTTGACATGTTTGGTTGGCCGCGGAGGTGGTGGGTTGGGTTGATGGTGGGGTGGCTTCATTTTCCACTGGGGTCATTGTGGACCTGACCCCAAAAAAGACCGATGCTGCTGGCCCTGTTGATATCGGTGTGGTGACGCACCATATGGTCTGGCTGCTGAAGCGGCCGAGCCTCGCGGTCGAGCAGGTGGAGCTTTTGGCACCGACGGTCTGGGGGCGATCTGAGACCGCATGAGTCCCACCATCTTGGCTACCTCGTCAAGCTCTTTGACTCTCTTCGGAAGGTCCTCTCCGAAGAGTTGTCGGGGCGGCGGTGGCGGTGGTGGTTTGCACAACCCAGCGAACTTAGGGTTGATGGATGGACGGATGCTGTTTTTGCGGAAGGCATTGATTTCATGTTGAGTGGCACACAAAAGTGCCAAGGCATCCTCCTGGTCCAACGAGAGATCACCACCATCGACCGACCGCGCAAAGGCGGTAATACCGGCCGTGAGGAGTTTTAAAATCCGCTGGAGCTTCAGCTCCTGATGGCGGATTGCCACGCCGATGTTGCCCCATATGGGCGTATTGACCACAGGCACATTGAGGGCATTGCAGTTGGAGGGAGGTTTGTGGCGATGAATGGCCTGCGAGAGGACTTCCTCCTGGAGCTGGTGGTTCGTAAGGTAGTCCACCGTGGCCGCCAGCTTGGGGTGAAGCGGAAGTCCAGTTGTGACCGGGGCAGCGAATTTTGCCGCTACATCCAGTAGCTCTTCTGTCGGTGGCTCCGATAGAGCTGGTGTAGGGTCAAATCCTTCTTCCTCCGGTAGTTCGCTGATGATGGAGGCTGGTGAGACGGCCCTGTGCCTGTCGATGTTGGTGGACGCTTGCTACTGTTGATTATGGAGCAGAAGCTCCAGCAGCCGCTCCATACGGTCAATACGCCCACCACCCTGAACACTCGAGTGGTCGGAGTCCTCCGGCTCAGAAAAATTGCCGGGGCTCCTGTCATCGGCCCGCACCTCGTCGAGGTGATCTCGGTGCCGGAAGTTGTCGCTAACGGCCGCCGAAGCGAAACCGCGCGATTCCCGCACGGGAGAGGTGTTCAACCGCCTCCGTTTAGCGGGAGCGGCAGCCGTTGCCACAAAGGGCCCTGACGGCTTGGGGTCGACTCCAGCAGAAGCATGGAGCGACGCCCGCGCGGGCTTGCCGGCTGTCCACATCGTGGACGATGCCGACGCATGGTCTCGTCCACCCATCCATGGGGGACTCGGCGACCGAGGCGAGACCGTACCCAAGCCCCCCTTCCCGGCGGCGGGGTATGGGAGTTGGGTAGCAGACCTCACAGACCCAGGTCCCGCCGTTGCACCAGACCGCAACTCGGCGGCAGGTGAAGCCTTAGCCCGTACCGGGTTAGGCTTACGGGCTCCTCCCCTGCCCTTCATCGAAGGGCTAGCGGAGGGGGGTCGTGCAGCCGCACGAGACCCCTTCCCCGTGGTCGCCGCTGGCGACCTGAATGTGGCAGGGTCCACCTGTTCGGATGGCACCCCGTTGTCGTCCTCCACGAACTCCTCCTCGGAGCTGTGGCGAGTCAGCGGGTCCCGACCTGTGGAAGCAGGAGTCATCGGTTTCCCCGCCTTTCTCCCGGCCCCAGGTGTAAACGATGATGAGGGCGCCGGGCCGGTCGAACGACGACTTCGACCAGACATTTCCAACGAAACTCCAATCCACGCCCTTGCTGAAAGACAAACAGACAGCAAGGGCCAACCAACTTAAGGTTAGTTTCACTTACCTAAGAGGTTCCTTATGAAGGGCTGGTGGGGAGCGCACCCCACCGCCAGCCGTCGGCAGCAATGCGTTGCGACGATATGTCGCGCATGCGTGCCGGCGGGCTCTTCACGAAGTCACTCACGTGACTCCGAAATGAAATCATGGAGATTAAAGAACTGCAGAAACGTTCTAATTCGTTAGTTGAGGAAACATATTCGGTGGCAATCAGGAGGGAGCAATCTTAGTAAATAGGTACATCTCATAAATCTTACAAGTTTGAGATAAAGGAATGGAAGGGTTGACATATTTCATAGTTACAGTCACCATGCACAAAATAAATTCCACAGGAACAAATGTGTGTGTGTATACCCAAAACATTAAATTCCATTTCCTTCTCCACAGATGCTATCTGCTGAATATTTCCAACCTATTCAGTTTTCTGAGATTTCCAGCAACATTTGGCTTTTATTTTAACCAGATTTTAATGTTCAGCAATCCAGCTTCTGTTATTCAGTAATAGATCCTAATCTATTCGGAAACACAAGAAGTTGTAGATGCTAGAAGCTGCAGCAAAAAAGCAAACTGCTGGAGGTGCTCAGTAGGTCAGGCAGCATCTAACTGTAATTCTGCCTCCATAGATGCTTCCTGACCTGCCAAATACCTTCAACTGTTTTCCCCTATCGCTCACCTATTAATATTGCCAATTATCTCTATATTTTAATTGCCTTTTATTGCTAAATGATTATATAGACACTTAATAGCCAAAAGTATGTAGATGCAGTCATAATGTTTAGATAGTAAAGATTGTGACTTTAGGTTTTGTGGCCTCATTGGCCACATAAGAAGCAACAAGAAGGCATTGAAATGATTGCCTCTCCCAAATGCAGAGATCATTGGCTGTATTCCTTTGAAATTATGCTAAGTGAACAAAGGGAGCAATTTGATAAAAATCAATTTTTTTAAAATCGATCACAATTGAATCTTGCTCATTAATTTTTCAGACTAGTTTAATTTACTTTAATGCACATGTTTCGAGGTACAGTGAAAAGTATTTTTTCTTGGGTGCTATCCAGTTAGCAGAAAGTCTATAGGGAGGTTGCACGTAAGGTCACTGGGTCATAGGGCTTGACACACGGAGCCGCTCAATCCATCTTGAGGACATCTGTAAATTCCGGTATATGTTATTAATGCAATAAACGCGTACTTTCCTACCTGTTAAAAACCGCCAAAATGGTGAATGTAAAAAATTGTGGAAGTTGGGGTAAGCGTGAGAGACATTTACACAACTTCAGAATTCCGGAAGTGAAGCGAAATGAAGGTAAAGAGAAGCGAGAGTTGAAGGGACAACAACAGCTAAAGTGCTTGGCAAACATTGGCATTGCAGATATCGGAATTGAAAATATTGGGAATTATCACGTTTGCTCACCGCAGTTAGGCATTATTTGTGTTTTTTCTTGAATCCTTTGGTATCTAAAACGTCTCAGAAGTGATCAGTCTGGCTGTAAATTTTGCTTCAGAGGCGTTTTCTTTTTGTATGTAAAAACCCACTTGAGAACCATGGGCGATTTTAAAATTTTACAGCCAGATTTATCACTTCTGAAACTTTTTAGATGCCAAAGGAATCAAGAAAAAACACAAATAAGGCCTTAGTTGATGAAATGCAGTGAGCAAACGGCCAATGTTCGCCAAGCACTCTGGCTGTTGTAGTCTCTTCAGCTCTCGCTTCTATCTACCGTCATTTCTCCTCATTTTTGGAATACTGAAGTAGGCTAAATGTCTCTCACGCTTATCCCGATTTCCATAATTATTTACAGCGCAAAAATTGACAATTTCAGCGGGTTTTAACGGGCCGGCTACGCTGGAAACAATGGTCAGTGCTTACCTGCAGTTCATCACGTGTACGCCACTTGGCTTGGCGTAGGTAGCAACAGTAGGGTCATGGGTCTTGACCCGACTGCCGTGAAACCTCCCTATACATGATTACAATCAAGCCATCCGCAAAGTATAAATAACGGATAAAGAATATAATATTTAATATAATATAGTAGTGCCCAACAATCATTATTGACTAATATTGTCAAAGAATGCCTCTAAATTGGATCTCCCTTCATTCAAATACTGTTAGTTTCATGACAACTTTGCATGCATTGCTATTACCCCGGGCCGACACAAACTGGTAACAAAATGAAAGGTTTATTGGAATGGTGAACGTTGAGAAAAATATCAGGAACACTAAAATCATGCAGGCAGAAATTAAAACCACATGTACTGAAGAAATCTATCCAACTCTTAGTGGAAGGCAAAACAAAACAGTGGTATGAAAGGGTACTACACTCAAGCTATCGTTTTGAGTGCAACTTCAAGGGTCTCGACCCGAAATGTCACCCATTCCTTCTCTCCAGAGATGCTGCCTGCCTTTCTCCAGGTTTTTGTGTCTATCTTCGGTTTAAGCCAGTATCTGCAGTTCCTACCCACACACTTCACACTATCCGTATGTCCTTCAACAAACTAGCTACCCGTGTGGCAACGCTGTTTATGTTCAGATCAGTCAGAGATCGAACCAAACATAAACTACGCGAATATGTAATCCAGGTACAAAGCCGGGGTCAAATACCATTGTGTTTAGTTTGTTTCAATAAATCCTCCACATGTTCTCCGCAAAATAATGCTCCCTTGTTCAAAATGTATTTTATGTTTCAGGCTGTGCTTTAGGATTCCGAAACCGTACAGTTAAAACTTCAAGCTTAAAAAAAATCATGCTAACAAAAACTTGCTACATTGCCTTTGTGGACTTTTTTTTAAATGTGTATGCTCGTTCCGCAACCGAGTGGAAAGCAACGGTGGGCGAGGTCGGACGTCCTGCGCGGATTTAGACTTGTCACTTTAAAATCATGAGCGCGTCTCAGTGCAGCACAGCCGGACAACTGCACCAAATTTTCCAGAACACCATAAATTCGTGGCAGCAAAATAAAAGTGTTAACTTGGAGCATGTGCATCGAAATTGATTGAAACTGCACTGCAAGTATTTAGGGAAGGGATCCCAGCCTGCCCGTGTGAGCCCTCTGTTAAAATGCACATCCAAAGACTTCCCCAGAGGTGGGAGATATTAACGCTGTGGAGCACTACAATCTTTCGCTTCTCTTGTCCCTAACCAGTCTGAAGAAGGGTCTCGACCCGAAACGTCATCCATTCCTTCTCTCCAGAGATGCTGTGTTAAAGAAGGAACTGCAGATGCTGGAGAATCGAGCGTTACACAAAAAGCTGGAGAAACTCAGCGGGTGCAGCAGCATCTAAGGAGCGAAGGAGATAGGCGACGTTTCGGGTCGAGACCAGTGGGTCTCGACCCGAAACGTCGCCGATCTCCTTCGCTCCTTAGATGCTGCTGCACCCGCTGAGTTTCTCCAGCTGTTTGTGTAACCCTCCAGAGATGCTGCCTGTCCCACTGAAGTACTCCCGCTTTTTGTGTCTATTAACGCTGTGGAGATTCGCTTAGTACATAAACGATGCAGAGTTCCGCGAGGACTCGCTTGGCCGAAGGACCTGTTTCCCCGCTGTCTCTAAAGTGTTAAAGTCTAACGATGTCCCGTCGCATGCAACGTCCAGTTCACGGCAGCGGCAAATTCTGGGGAAAGACTCCTGTAACGGGACGTAATGGGTGGCATGTTGGGCCAGGAAAGCCAAAACAAAACAGAACAAGATACAAAGTTCTGTAGTAACTCAATGGGACAGACAGCATCTCTGGAGGCTGACACAAAAAGTTGGAGTAACTCAGCGGGACAGGCAGCATGTCTGGAGAGAAGAAATGGGTGACGGTTCAAGTCGAGAAGAAGTCTCGACCCGAAACCTCCCTTATTCGTTCTCTCCAAAGATGCTGCCTGTCCCGTTGACCTACTCCAGCTTTTTGTATTTATCTTCGGTTTAAACCAGCATCTGCAGTTCAATCCTACGCATCTCTGGAGAACATGAATAGCCGATGTTTCGCGTCTGAAGAGGGGCTCCGATCCGTAACGTCGCCTATCCGTGTTCTCCAGAGATGCTACATGATCCGCTGAGTTATTCCAGCAGTTTGTCTCTTTTTATTTGTATTCCAACATCTGCAGTTACTTGTGTCTACAAAATAGAAAGCGTCTCTTACATCGAGGGGGGTTGCACTGGTCAGGACGCTCCCGAACCCCTCCGACTTTCTCTAGTTTGCAAATTTGCTTACTTGTTGACACCCCACTCCGTGTAGTTGCTGATGAAAAGTCCCGTTGGGTACTCCTCCAACTTCCCGCTGTAGTTGGCCTGAATGATGTAGTCCGCCCCTGTTATCAGCTTCTTGTTCAGTTCAATCACCAGGTAATCGTTCTCAACTGCAAGCCAAGTGCAGCGGATGTCCGGAGAGATCAGGGAGACGATGGTCACCCCAGTGTAGAGGAGCTTATGGCTGTGCAACAGGATGACCTCGGTCTCCTTGATGCAAGTCACCGTCACGTTAACTTGGCCGAAGAAGTGGCTGGGTCGCTCCAGCCCGGAGAGCGAGCGCGGCCACAGCTCCAGCTGGTAGTTCCTGGCGATAAGACTGTTTGGTAAGCGAGAGTTGTTCCAGGGACCCTGGCGACCCGGGGCCGCCGTCCCCCAGTCGGTGCTGTGAGGCTCCAAGGTCGGCGAGCAGATGCCCGTTTTCTCAGCAATTAGTTTGCCATAGAGAATGGCCAAGACCGTGCAAACCACCAGTAAAACTAGGACGAGAAAGCTACATATCACCACTGCCTTCCTGCTGAGGTAGAACCCCGAGGTGGATGTTGGTCTCATTTTTGGTGCCGGTTCCTTTAGATGGGAATTCTCCAGTACGGCTGGGGAATTAACTTTCTTTACATTTTATTGAGTTGTCACGTTTCCGTGCTGAGGCTGAGGAATGAAATCTGAAACCACTCGAGGCAATATTCATCTGACTACCAATCCGAAGTTTTGCTGGGTTACGCCTAGTAAGATCTCACTTTACCAATGGCAGCACAAAGCGTAGCGTTTCCCGAGACCTGGGAGTGCCTCGGGTCACTTTGAATTGGAGCCTGATGTCCGTTTCAGAAGGGATTCACATACGGTGTGGGGAGAACGGGCGAAAGAGCAGATGTGTCTTGTTTGGATTTACTATGCCCTGTCATGCGTAAATGCGTAAAAATAATAAAGAATTCGGGAATTTACGGAAAGTTACTTGGCATGCATTCTTCCCCTTGGCTGCTACCAACAAACCCTGCGGCGTGGTTTACTAGGAACTGGGGCAATCTGCAATATTTAATTAATTTATTAAAGGCATGCGATTGAAGAACAAAGTAATATGGCCTGGATTGTTGAAATATGTGCATATGTAATTGTAAGAGTTTGTGCCGGCAGTAGGAGTGCCGGGCTGATGTCGGGAAGAATTTCCGGGACAAAATAGATGAATACTATAATACTGAGAACTATATTCTCCATGCTATCTTTCCCTTTGCTCTACCTCTTGTACTAGATTCTGGCGTGATTGTATTTGTGTATGGTATTATCTGATTTGATTTGTTTAAGAAGGAACTGCAGATGCTGGAAAAATCGAAAGTAGACAAAAAATGCTGGAGAAACTCAGCGGGTGAGGCAGCATTTATGGAGGAAAGGAGTAGGCGACGTTCCGGGTGGAGACCCTGCTTCAGACTGATGTTGGGGGGAGAAAGGAAGAGGCGGAGACAGTAGGGAAAGCTGGGAAGGGGGAGAGAAGGGAGAAAGCAAGGACTACCTGAAATTAGAGGTCGATGTTCATAACGCTAGGGTGTAAACATAGAAATTAGGTGCAAGAGTAGGCCATTCGGCCCTTCGAGCCTGCACCGCCATTCAATATGATCATGGCTGATCATCCAACTCAGTATCCCGTACCTGCCTTCTCTCCATACCCTCTGATCTCCTTAGCCACATCTAACTCCCTCTTAAATATAGCCAATGAACTGGCCTCAACTACCCTCTGTGGCAAAGAGTTCCAGAGACTCACCACTCTCTGTGTGAAAAAAAGTCTTTCTCATCTCGGTCTTAAAGGATTTCCCCCTTATCCTTAAGCTGTGACCCCTTGTCCTGGACTTCCCCAACATCGGGAACAATCTTCCTGCATCTAGCCTGTCCAACTCCTTAAGAATTTTGTAAGTTTCTATAAGGTCCCCTCTTAATCTCCTAAATTCTAGAGAGTATAAACCGAGTCTATCCAGTCTTTCTTCATAAGACAGTCCTGACATCCCCGGATTACACAAAAAGCTGGAGAAACTCAGCGGGTGCAGCAGCATCTAAGGAGCGAAGGAGATAGGCGATGTTTCAGGTCGAGACCCTTCTTCAGACCTGACGTTCCAGGAATCAGTCTGGTGAACCTTCTCTGCACTCCCACTATGGCAATAATGTTCTTCCTCAGATTTGGAGACCAAAACTGTACGCAATACTCCAGGTGTGGTCTCACCAAGACCCTGTACAACTGAAGTAGAACCTCCCTGCTCCTATACTCAAATCCTTTTGCTGTGAAAGCTAACATACCATTCGCTTTCTTCACAGCCTGCTGCACCTGCATCCCTACTTTCAATGACTGGTGTACCATGACACCCAGGTCTCGTTGCATTTCCCCTTTTCCTAATCGGCCACCATTTAGATAATAGTCTGCTTTCCTGTTTTTGCCACCAAAGTGGATAACCTCACATTTATCCACATTATACTGCATCTGCCAAACATTTGCCCACTCAAACCCCTGTCTCACGTTGCGAGTTGGCCCACGAGTGACCCCGAGTTTTCACTCGTGGTGATCACGTACAGCCAACGTAGCCGGAACGTCGGACCTCGCGCGATCAACTTGTCCACTCGTGGCGCTAACGGCAGGTACCCGTGAAACTTGTGAACTCGTGAAAAAAGTCAAACATGTTTGACTTTTTCCACAAGTCAAATTTAGTGTTCAAGATTAAAACTGAAACATTTAGACTCGTTGTAAGAACGTAGGGCCCGTGCGTTTAACTTAGTGAATCGTGAGTCTACCGTGGGAACTCTTTAAATTATTTCAGTGCCATTCACGCTCGAGTCTTAATCACAAAATTTAATTCACCCTAGACTAAATATTCTTTGCTTTTTGGTCATTTTCGTCTTATTTTCCCATGTGTACAATTTTATATATAATGTATATCCTAAAAATATGTTAAAAAAACTAGGAGTGAAAAAAAAGGTTTAATTACCACAGGAGTGGAAAATCATTCTATTAGAATGATAAAAAAAAAACATTCCAACGTCTAAACACTGGGCTTCAGCCCTATCCTACCCTTTCTGGGGGTGATTACTGCAGTTATTTATTGGAAAATTAGCTATAAAAACCATGGAGATGAATCAATGGATTTTCCTGACGCATAGATTTGGTGTTGCGGTCCGACCAAGAGGAGGTGATGTGGACACGGTTTCAGTTATAGTTCTAGAGGAACATTGCTTCGGATCGATGTCTCTTATGCACTCCTCAGAAGAACTGGGTGTGCTCTTCACCATTATGGCTCCCAGCCTACAGGTTTCTGATCTGAACAACTAACTTCTTCCCTATTTCTCCTCCACCCCCCCCCCCCCCCACCCCCCCCCCCTATTTCCCTCTCCTCCTCGGCGCTCTTGTTCACTCACACCTTCCCTCCCTCCCTCCCTCTCGCAGGGCTTGGTTCAAAGGGGGCAACGAGCTAAGCGGGGTCTGAACCCTTTCTGAAAACGAGCGCAAAGAGAAAAAAAAGTATTGTCAAGCGCTCCAAACTTCGTTTAAAATAAGTAAATCTGACTTTGGCTAATAATTTAATAATAAATCCTTATACAAAACTAACACCCTACAAACTCTCTGTCTCTCACGCTGCCTGTTGCCTTGTGGGGGGTGTGTGTCGGAGAGAGGGGGTGTGGGTGTGGAGGGGACCCGATGTGAATGTTACCACTATAGGATGACGAGGTTGGGCTCTGAGCTGCAGTGAGAGAGAGCAGAGAGAGAGAGAGAGAGAGAGAGGGAGAGAGAGTGGGTGTGCACGTCAGCAGCAAAGTTATATACAACGGGGGTACACAAAAGGCTGGAGAAACTCAGCGGGTGCAGCAGCATCTAAGGAGTGAAGGAGTAAGGAGATAGGTGACGTTTCGGGTCGAGACCCGAATATACAAAGGGCTTGTACGCGCTGGCAAGATAGGTTTCCTTTGTTCTCGTCCGGGGCTTCAGAGAGATCGGAGGGAATTATGCCTCCCTTGCACACCACTCCCTTGCACACCACTCCTAACCCAAGAGACTTGTCACCCCAGACAGATTAATGACGCCCCCCCCCCCCACCCTCCCTCACGTCTGGGGACCAAAGCAGCTCAGGAGGCGAACCCTGAGCTCCGTCTCCCAACAATCTGATGCGCATTTTCCCTCTGTAGGTCATATTAATAGATGCAGCCGCGCTGATATCTATCTTTAACTCAAAGCCACAGGATGGAGATGTTTTCTTTACATTGTTGCTTTATTAAAACATACCTTCATTCACGGTTGGCTCAAGTGTAACGGGAGAGGAACTTGGTAACACGGGAGAGCACCTTGGCACATCGTATAAAAACATGCCCGTGGGAACTCGGTTAAAAACTTGACCATAAACTTTGAATCTCGTGCATAACCACGAGTCCGTTTTTTTTCTTTCACTTGGGGTCACTCTTGGGTGGACTCGCACCGTGAGACAGGGCCTTCACCCATCCTATCCAAGTCACCTTGCAATCTCCTAGCATCCTCCTCACAGCTAACACTGCCCCCAGCTTAGTGTCAGCTGCAACCTTGGAGATATTGTCTTCAATTCTCTCATCCAGATCATTAATATATATTGTAAATAGCTGAGGTCCCAGCACTAAGCCTTGCGGTACCCCACTAGTGACTGCCTGCCATTGTGAAAAGGACCTGTTTACTCCTACTCTTTGCTTCCTGTTTGCCAGCCAGTTCTCTATCGAACGTCAATACTGAACCCACAATGCTGTATGCTTTAAGTTTGTATACTAATCTCTTATGTGGGACCTTGTCGAAAGCCTTCTGGAAGTCCAGATACACCACATCCACTGGTTCTCCCTTATCCATGCTACTAGTTACATCCTCAAAAAATTCCACAAGATTCGTCAGACATGATTTACCTTTCGTAAATCCATGCTGACTTTGTCCAATGATTTCACCATTTTCCAAATGTGCTGCTATCCCATCTTTAATAACTGACTCTAGCAGTTTCCCCTCTACCGATGTTAGACTAACTGGTCTGTAATTCCCCGTTTTCTCTCCCCTCCCTTCTTAAACAGAGGGGTTATGTTTGCTACCCACCAATCCTCAGGAACTACACCAGAATCTAAAGAGTTTTGAAAGATTATCACTAATGCATCCACTATTTCCGGAGCTACTTCCTAAGTACTCTGGGATGCAGCCTATCTGGCCCTGGGGATTTATCGGCCTTTAATCCATTCAATTTACCCAACACCACTTCCCGACTAACCTGGATTTCACTCAATTCCTCCTTTGACCCGCGGTCCCCTGCTATATCCGGCAGATTATTTATGTCTTCCTTAGTGAAGACCGAACCAAAGTAGTTATTCAATTGGTCTGCCATATCCTTGTTCCCCATGATCAACTCACCTGTTTCTGACTGCACGGGACCTACATTTGTTTTAACTAATCTCTTTCTCTTCACACATCTATAAAAACTTTTGCAGTTAGTTTTTATGTTCCCTGCCAGTTTTCTTTCATAATCTATTTTTCCTTTCCTAGTTAAGCCTTTTGTCCTCCACTGCTGGTCTCTGAATTTCTCCCAGTCCTCTGGTATGCTGCTTTTTCTGGCTACTTTGTACGCATCATCCTTTGCTTTGATACTATCCCTGATTTCCATTGTTATCCACGGATGCACTACCTTCCCTGATTTATTCTTTTGCCAAACTGGGATGAACAATTTTTGTAGTTCATCCATGCAGTCTTTAAATGTCTTCCATTGCATATCCACCGTCAACCCTTTTAGAATTAATTGCCAGTCAATCTTGGCCAATTCACGTCTCATACTCTCAAAGTTACTTTTCTTTAAGTTCAGAACCATTGTTTCTGAATTAACAATGTCACTCTCCATCCTAATGAAGAACTCAACCATATTATGGTCACTCTTGCCCAAGGGGGCACGTACAACAAGACTGCTAACTGCCCATTCCTCATTACTCAAAACCCAGTCTAAAATAGCCTGCTCTCTTGTTGGTTCCTCTACATGTTGATTTAGATAACTATCCCGCATACATTCCAAAAAACCCTCTTCCTCAGCACCCCTGCCAATTTGATTCACCCAATTTATATGTAGATTGAAGTCACCCATTATAACTATTTTGCCTTTGTCGCACGCATTTCTAATTTCCTGTTTAATACCATCCCCAACTTCACTAGTACTGTTAGGTGGCCTGTACACAACACCCACCAGTGTTTTCTGCCCCTTAGTGTTTCGCAGCTCTACCCATACCGATTCCACATCCTCCAAGCCAATGTCCTTCCTTTCCATTGTGTTAATCTCCTCTCTAACCAGCAATGCTACCCCACCTCCTTTTCCTTTCTCTCTATCCTTCCTGAATATTGAATATCCCTGGATGTTCAGCTCCCAGCCTACGTCACCCTGGAGCCATGTCTCCGTGATCCCAACTATATCATAATCATTAATAGCTATCTGCACGTTCAACTCATCCACCTTATTACGAATACTCCTTGCATTGAGACACAAAGCCTTCAGGCTTGTTTTTACGACACTCTTACCCCTTATACAATTATGTTGAACTACCCAAGCAACATATGAGTTGTTGTTCCTCCAATTTACGCTCAATGTAGACGGAGGAATTGGGAGGAGGGGATAGAGTCCTTACAGGGAGCAGGGTGGTTAGAAGTATAGTCAAGCTTGTAGATGTCTGACCGACATCTACTACAACCCCACTGACTCCCACAGCTATCTTGACTACACTTCTTCCCACCCTGCTCCCTATAAGGACTATCCCCCTCCCAATTCCTCTGTCTACGCCGCATCTGCACCCAGGATGAGGTGTTCCAGACCAGGGCATTGGAGAAGTCCTAATTCTTCAGGAAACATGGGTTCCCCTCTTCGACTATAGACCTGAAATTCGACTACTCACCAAGGTCTCTATATCCCGCAGATCCGCTCTCACTCTCCATCCCCTCTAATTGTAACAAGGACAGAGTCCCCCTTGTCCACACCTTTCACCCCATCAGCCGACGCATACAAAATATAATCCTCCGGCACTTTCGCCACCTCCAGGGAAATCCTACCACTGGCCAGATCTTCCTATCTCCTCCCCTTTCTGCTTTCTGTAGAGACCATTCCCTCCATAACTTCCTGGTCAATTAGTCCCTTCCCACCCAAACCACCACCTCTCCTGGTACTTTCCCCGGCAACCACAGGAAATGCTACTCCTGACGCTTTACCTTACCCCTCAACTCCATCCAAGGACCCAATCAATCTTTGCAGGTGAGGCAGAGATTGCTCCTACTCCAACCTCATCTACTGCATCTGCTGTCGTAGGTGTCACCTTCTCTACATCAGCGAGACCAAGCGTAGGCTCAGCGACCGCTTCGCCCAACACCTCCACTCAGTCCGTACTAACCAACCCAATCTCCTGGTTGCCCAGCACTTCAACTCCCCCTCCCATTCTGAATCTGACCTTTCTGTCCTGGGCCTCCTCCATTGCCAGAGTGAGGCCCAACATATATTGGAGGAACAACACCTCATATTTTGCTTGGGTAGTTTACACCCCAGCGGTATGAACATCAACTTCTCGAATTTCAGGTTTTCTCCCTCCTTCCCCTCCCCCTTCACAGCTCTCCCACGTAGCCTACTGTCTCCGCCTCTTCCATTCTCCCACCCCCCCCACCCCCATCAGTCTGAAGAAGGGCCTCGACCCAAAAGTCGCCTACTCCTTTTCTCCATAGATGCTACCTCACCCACTGAATTTCTCCAGCATGTTATGTCTACATTTGAATTGAGTTGATTTGATAGCTCTCAAAAGAAAACTTTTCACTATGCCTCACTGCACATGACAATAATAAATCTAGAAATAAGGAACAAAAGTGCCAGCTGATACACACAAGGAAACCAAGTACTGGAGTAACTCAGGAGATCAGGCAGCATCTCTGGAGATCATGGTTAGGTGACGTTTCGGGTCGAGAGTCTGAAGAAAGGTCTCATCTCGAAACGTCATCTTTCCCTATTCTCCTGATATGCTGCCTGTCCAGCTATCCTTTTGAATAGTAAACCTAAACTGCACTTCGGGAAATTGGGAATCGATTGGTGTAGGACTTACATTCCACATTATTCCTTCATTACCACCAGGACACTCTCGGTCCATCAGTGAACATTGCACACAAAGTCATAGGAACGGAATCTCTTGGAAACTTGGAGTTGAAATCTCCAACCTCGCACCTGTTGCACGTTAATGAAATAAAACGCTGTATGAGTGTAAGAATTCCAGCAACACAGGACTGGCAGATAAGGGAACGATGGAAACAACCCGTTTGGGTAATTCGGGTGCCAAATCTGCTCTAAATGTTTACATGCATAATTATGGCACAAGACTGTCCAAATGCCCGCAATGTTGTGCACATAACTGCGTGGGCCTCTCCCACCCCAATCACTGTAATGCCCCTGTCCCACTTAGGAAACCTGAACGGAAACCTCTGCAGACTTTGTGCCCCACCTAAGGTTTCCGTGCGGTTCTCTGAGGTTTTTGTCCTCCAGGAACCACCTTCAACTAGCATCGCAACCGGCTTCGACAAAAAAATTACCGATTTTTAAACCGGAAACCACTTTCAACCATTAGGGAGACTGACAAAAACCTCCGGGAACCACACCGAATTACAACTCGTTCTCGTGAAACAACATCTTGATTTTAACATTCTTATCCTACCTTAAATTCCACCATGGGTCGACTACCCACCTGGCTCTATAATCAACTCCAGCTCAACAACCTTTTTTAGGTTAAACAAAACAAGCGATTGAAAATGTTTACTAGTTATAGTTTTTAGTTTTAAAGATACAGCGGGAATACTGGCCCTTTGGTCCATCAACAACGTCCTCCGCGCTGACCCCATTCTATCCTACACTCTTGGGACAATTTACAGAAGCCATTTACTCTACACACCTGCACGTCCTTGGAAGGTGGGAGGAAACTGGAGCACCCTGAGAAAACCCGCGAGGTCACAGAGAGAACGGCAAAGTTCATTCAGACTTCATCTGATGAAACATCCTCTCCCTCTCCCTCCCCCTCTCTCCCCTGCCTGGCCTGCTGAATATTTCCAGCCCTTGGCCATCTTAGATTACCAGCACCTGCATTCCTTTAGAGTTTAAGCTTTCAGTTGCCTCTGACTTTTTGTGTTGCCCCGAATTTAATACTGAAATGTAAGCAAGTCATAGTGAGGGCATGCACTTTGAAGGCTATTTCCCACAGATTACTAATGGATATCACACTATCACCATACATTTTATTCATTGAGTACTTTTCGACTGGAACTAGTGTTACAACATGCTCGTTTGACATCCACAGCGGCCTTTAAATTAATTTCCTATCAGAAATTGTTATTGACTGTCTGAACATGCAGAGAGGGGTGAACATCGTTCAGTCCATACTGAGCTTGTCACTTTCTTCCATCCCTTCGACCTTCACGGTGCAATGCATCAGGAAGGCTGAAAGTATCGTCAAGGATGCCTGCACGCCTTGGCCATTCTCCTTTCTCTCTTATATTTTCTGAGAGAAGATCCAGGAGATCCAGTCTTAATCATAGAACCAAGGCCCTTCAGCGCAACTCATCCATGCTGATCCAGTTGCCCTATCTAAACTAGTCCCATTTGCCCATGTACAGCAAATATTCCTCAAAACCTTTCCGATCCATGTACCTGATCAAGTGTCTTTCAAATTATGATATAGCATCAGCCTCAACTACCTCCTCTGTGTTCAAGAAGGAACTGCAGATGCTCGAAAATCGAAGGTAGACAAAATTGCTGGAGAAACTCAGCGGGTGCGGCAGCATCTATAGAGCAAATGAAATAGGCAACGTTTCAGGCTGGGTCTGCTGAAGGGTTTCGGCCCAAAATTTTGCCTATTTCCTTCGCACCCGCTGAGTTTCTCCAGCAATTTTGTCTAGCTTCAACTACTTCCTCTGGCAGCTTGTAGTAAAATCTACCACTCTCAGGTTCATATTTAATCTTGCCCCTCTCACCTTAAACATGTTTTTGATTCCCCTAACCCGAGATAAGACTCTGGCCATTTACACCATCGGTCACCAACGCAGTCTCTTGCACCCCAACGAATAAAGTCCTAGCCTGTCCAGCCTCTCCCTCTAGTTCAGCCCCTTAAGTCCCAGCAACATCCTCATAAATCTTCTCTGGGCTCTATCCAGTTTAATGAAATCTTTCCTCTAGCAGGTTGACTAAAGCTGAACGTAGTGCTCCAGGCATGTTCAGCTGCTTCTCCACTGCTATCAGATTCACGAACCAATTACCTTTCACACCCCATTCCCAAAGTTGCTGTACACACTCTAGTTTTTAACTCCCTTCAGTTATTCCATTCTTGTATTTTAACATTCTTTTGCGCTACTCGGATTTTGTTAATGTTCGAGGGCACTGAGCCTGTGCTCACTGGAGTTTAGAATGATGATGGGGACCTCATTTAAACTTACCGAATAGTGAAATACTTGGATAGAATGGATGTGGAGAGATGTTTTGCACTAGTGAGAGAGTCTAGGACCAGAGGGCACAGCCTCAGAATAAATGGACATACCTTTAGAAAGAAGATGAACAGATTCTTTAGTCAAAGGGTGGTGAATCTGTGGAATTCATTGCCACAGATGGCTGTGGAGGCCAAGTCATTGGATATTTTTAAAGCAGGGATTGACAGATTCTTGATTAGTAAGGGTTACACAAAAAGCTGGAGAAACTCAGCGGATGCAGCAGCATCTAAGGAGCGAAGGAGATAGGCAACGTTTCGGGTCGAGACCTTGATTAGTAAGGGTTATGGAGAGAAAGCAGGAGAATGGGGTTGAGAGGGAAAGATAGATCAGCCATGATTGAATGGCAGAGTAGACTCAATGGGCCGAATGGACTAATTCTGCTCCTATGATTTATGAATTTAGGAACCTTTGCACAATAATCTTGCACCATTGTGCTGCTTTGCATTTGAATTTATTGTGGTATATATCATAACTAGATACACTGTTTACTTTGTGAGCATGTGAGCAAGGAATTTCTTTGCACCCTGGTGTTTTGACAATAATCTAATCTAATTCAATTCAAGGTTGCATTTAATTGCAGGTTTCATTAATTGGTATTTCATTATCATTTTCTTACACTTTCCAATGCCAATTCAAATATAAAAATTGAATGTTATATGTTTCATTTAACTTGTAGGATTGCTGATACAGCTGGCATTTATTTTTCCTTCACATGATAAAGATAATACAACAGGGAGATTTTTACTTTTTAAAATCAGTGCATTAAAAACAGATTTAAAGACATTAGATTCCCTTTGTAAATGTTTAAAAATAAACAGAACCCCAACGACAAATAAAAATATTTCTCATTCAGTCTCAGATATTGCAAAATACTCTGGTGTTAAATTATTACATTAATTGTCCATACTTATTGAGAACCTTTTATTGGATTTCTCTTTTCCAGTTTAATGTTGATATTTTGTTTTGTCCTATATCTGTGCATTGTGGGGGGTTTGATTGTATTCATGTAATCTGCGGCCTACCTTCGCTGGAGCTAGAAGCCGCCTCGGACTGTCGTGAGCCCCACAACGGGGTGCGGACTTAACATTGGAGGGGATCCCTTGCCTGGGATTGCTCTCACTGTGACCACCGTGGACTTACCATCAAGGGCTCACAGTCTTGGGAGAGGCTAGTCGGGAGCTCCAACGCCACGGAAGGCTCGACCAGCCCTGACGCGAGGTTCGATCGCCCAGTGCGGGGGAGCTGACAATCCCCCCGATGCAGGAGCTGAACGCCTCTAGGCAGAGGACCCGAACACTGCCGGACACGGGAATCAAGTGTCAGGTCTCGCATTTGATCTAGTTTCTAGTTATTGGTTTTTAGTATTAGAGTTTGCATTCTTGTTTTATTTTAGTGTCTCACATCTCCGCTTGTTTCAGGTCCCATTTCCTGTCAGGTCGTTTACCCTCATGTGATTGTTGGCCCCACCCTGATGTGTTTCACCTGTGTCTCGTTATCCCCTGTTAAGTCTGTATTTAAGCCCTTTGTGGTTTAGTTCTCATTGCCAGTTTGTTGTGTATGTTACTTGGTATCACCTCGTTCCAGCTCTAGAAATATTGTGACTTTGTGAACTCAACCATTGCCTGTTTTTTTACCACTGTTTTTGCCTGCTCCTAGATTATACTGTTGCTTCTGTGCTTGCTTACCTGTGTACTGACTTGGACCGATTAAACTCTGAATATGGATCTGAACTGTGTCTGAGTCTGCATTTGTGTCCTCCTCCTCATTCAGTACTGACATCAAGATCATCCCGTCAACGGAGGGCTCGAGGCCTCGACCAAAGAAGGACTTGAACATTATTTTGCCTTCCATCACTGTGGTGGATGTTCATGTTAAAATGTGTTTTTCACTGATCTGTTACTTTTAATTGAATGACTGACCTGGCTAATCAAAAGTATGTTGCAAACCATACTTGGCGAATAAAGTGTGATTCTGATTGATATTTTTCCTTGACTGGATAGTATGTAAACAAAAGCTTTTTATTGTAGCTCGTAACATGTGGCAATGATAAACTAAACATAAATAAAATATTGTGCCAAACTGAGAGCTTAGAAAGGATCTGTAGTGAGGAAAATAACAACCTAGGATTGGTTAACTATTGGTTTTACTTCGGAGTCGCGTGAGTGATTCCCTGAAGAAGACCCGCCAGGCCGCTTGTGCACCAGTACGTCAGCCGCATTGATGCATGGAGGCTGCGAGGAACGGAGCTCCTCCAGCGGTAAGTATGCAGACTCCAGGTAAGTTGAAAACTTTCCACTGGAGCTTGAATCCGTGCTGGCCGGTACACTATACCGAGTGCTAGCATAGAAAAAACAGGGAAGGGAAAGCGGCGCGTTTCAACCAGCCGCGGCAGTTCAGGCGTAGAAGCCCTGCCTCATACCCGTTCAGTCGCTTGTTACTGATACAGCGACTGCAGACTTAGTGCTACACGGCACAGAGCTGTTGCCATCAGGGCACAAGACAACAGATAAGTCTGCTAGGCCCACAAGGTCGGGGAAGATTCCTCACTGGGGCTGTATAGAGTGTGCACACGCCTATCCCAAGTGGAGGAACTATTACATACAGTCCTCCAAAGAACTTCACTCCAAGAGAAGGAGTATCAGCGCTTAGAAAAAGAAGCGCCAGCAGCAACAATGCTGCCAGAAACTCCTTATCAATTTGAGGAAACTGCTGCAGGCCAGAATAGTCCAGAGGCCGATTCTGATGGGGAAGTTCAGCCAGGGGAAACTGAATTGCCAAATGTACCACCTCTGGCACTTCCATTTGCTGTACCATCAGGAGCAGGTGAGTCACTAGGTGAAGAGTTGGCTACCTCAATAAATTACATGGTGTCTTATCAGCTTCAGGAGCTTACTATGGATGAGACAGCCAAAAAACACAAGCCTCCAAGCAACTGTGAACTATTAAGAGTTCCAACAGTGAATCAAGACATCTGGGGTCAGATGGGACCCGGTATGCGAAGCCAAGAAATTAAAATGCAAAGAATTCTAAAATTATGGGCTGCTGGCATTACAGCATTCGCAAGAACAATGGATGTTGGTTATATGACCAGAACACATTAAGAGGCTTTAGGGTTGTTGTGCAACACCGATTTCGAGATCAATGGTCTCAGGAAAAAGGCTATAAGGCCCACCATTAATCCTAGATACGCTGCGCTTTGCAAGCCAGCAGCTGTTCAACCACTTGGTCTGCTGTTTGGCGCAGATCTAACCAAACAAGTCAAAGAAATTAATGAAGTTGCTAAAACAATGAGCCTGATGAGACCAATGGTGGCCGGGAGACAACTGAAGAGAAAGTATCCATACAGAACCACCACAGCATCCGGCACTACTCCAGGGACAAGCGTGGCCTCAGCACAGGGACGTGGATGGTATCCCTCGGTGGGAGCACGAGCGACTGTGGGAGCTACTGCCAGAGTCAGCAGGGTGTACCAGTCACCAGGGAGGTAAGTGGACCTGGTTCTCATAAAAAAACATGTTAAAGGTAACTCAAGAGAATATTGGTGGTAGATTACTGCTTTTTTATAATGAATGGAAGCAGCTTACTTCAGATTTATTTATCAGAAGTGTAATTCAAGGGTTTTTGATTGAATTCATTCCAAATGTTATTTTACCTTTGCAACATGTTCCTGTAAGAACACTTTATTTTTCACAATCAGAGGTTGTATAGGTTCAAGCTGAAATCACAAAATTATATGACAAAGGTGTCATTGAAAAAATGGACCATCAAGTCCATCAAATTGTGTCAAACATTTTTCCGTGAGAGGGATGGAGGATGTAGAATCATTTTAGATCTATCAAAATTATATACATTTGTACTATATGGACACTTTATAATGGAAACATTAGTTACGGCCAAGCGACTCATTTATAAAGGTTGTTATCTGGCCACAACAGATCTGAAGGACACATATTATTCAGTGCCTGTTCATTGCAAGCATAGAAGGTTTTTTAAATTCAATTGGATGAATCAATGATGGCAGTTTAAAGCATTGCCAAACGGATTGACCTCAGCCCTAGAGTATTCACCAAATTGTTAAAACCAATTTTTGGGTTGCTTGGAGGTCAGGGCCATGTTATTATGGCCTATTTGGATGATATTCTAATTATTGGACAAACTCAAGCTTTAGCTGAAACATCAGTGGCAGTGGTCAAATCCACATTTGAAAATCATGGGTTTGTCATTCATTTGGGAAAATCCAAACTTATGCCAATTACCACAATTGAATTTTTGGTGTTTTCAATTAACTCTATCAAAATGGTAATTACTTAGCCAATTGACAAATGCACAGAGCTAATTGGTGATTATGTTACACTTTTGAACAAGTGTAAACCTTCAATTAGGGAAGTGGCAAGACTTCTGGGTAAAACGGTTGCAGCCTTTCCGGCAGTCCAATTTGGGCCTTTGCATTATCAGCAATTACAAAGAGCCAAAGTACAAACACTGAAGGTACAAATTGGGCATTATGATAGGCCCATGCAGTTATCAGCTGAAGCAATTACTGATATTTTATGGTGGATTCAACATGTCTCCAGTTGTTTTAGCATGATAGAGCTGGAACAACCTTCCATGGTTTTGCAGATTGATATTAGTGCACTTGGATGGGGTGCCACAGACACACATTCAAGTTGTGGAGGTCAGAAGAAGCTGAGCTTCTACAGACATGGGGAATTAACCATTTAAAGCTTTTAGGAGCATTTTATGGGCTCAAAGCTTATTGTTCTAACAAAAACAGTCTGCATGTTCAGCTCCAGATTGATAATACGACGGCAGTGGCATATGTTAATCACATGGGTGGTATCAAGTCAATATCTTGTGACAGATTGGTTAATCAAATCTGGATCTGGTGCATTGATAAACGTATTTGGCTCTCAGCTATTTATCTGCCAGGAAAACTTAATACAGTGGCAGACACCAGGTCACGGAAATTCCATGACATAGAATGATGCTGAATCACGATGTGTTCAAATACATCATTGCCAAATATGGTACACCAGATGTCGACTTGTTCGCATCTAGACTAAACCACCAGGTTCCCAAATATGTGTCATGGGAACCAGATCCTGGGGCAGTGGCGATTGACGCTTTCTCGCTGAATTGGGGTGGTGTGTATATTTATGCATTTCCGCCTTTCTGTCTCATTAATCGATGTTTGCTTAAAATCAAGCAGGACAATGCTTCCGGGGTACTGGTAATACCCGACTGGCCAACACACCCATGGTATCCTTTGATCCGACAGATGATGACACAACCTTTAATGGCTGTTGCTAAACGAAGGAATTTATTACTGAATCCAGTGACTGGCTAATGTCATCTGTTGTATGACCGTGTTGATTTGCAGATTCTAAGAAGGCCATATTTGGGACAAGGATTGTTGGGTCGAACTGTCGACATGCTTACTGCATCATGGACATTGAGTACTCAAAAACAGTATATTTCTAATGTAAAGAAATGGAAACTTTACTGTGTCCAAAATGATATTGATTATTGTACAGCATGTATTTCATCTTTTGGAGTTTTTGTCAACTCTTTATTATGATGAAAGACTAAGTTATAGTGCAATCAATACAGCAAGAAATGCTTTATCATCATATTTAGTGATGAAATCAGAAAATCATGCAATTGGATCTCACCCTCTTGTGGTTCGATTTATGAAAGGCATTTTCAATTCTAGACCTCCCAAACCTAGATATATGGCAATTTGGGATGTAAGCATAGTCCTCAGGAAACTACGTGAGTGGTTTCCTTTATCTTTGACGTTGACAAAAATTACCTTGAAATTGACCATGCTGATGGCATTGGTTTCAGCGCAAAGGGTGCAGACGTTACAAAAATTAGTTAGACAGAATGGAAACTACTGTGGACAATGTTACATTTTACGTTTACGACCTCCTCAAACCGAGTAGGCCAGGTGTCACAGGTTTTAAAATCATATTTGCAGCATATCCTACTCCCTGCCTTGAGCCCAAACACCAGGATCGTGGGACCAAAATGCAACCAGAACTTGATGAGCAACCCCTTCAGATATTGGTAGAGGGGTAGCAACTTCGTTACCATTGACAACATCCTATTGTGATGTCATTGTGGCAGTTGGCAGCCAGCTTGAGAGCTCATTGTTACCATTGGCAACATCCCATTTTGCTATCATTGTGGCAGTTAGCTTGAGAGCCCATTGTGATTGGTGCACTGTGAGAGGCATTGTGACATCATCATTGTGAGAAGGCTGGAAGCTGTCTGTGAGAAGACTGTTTTAGCTGTTTTTAAAATTTCAATGATTAATAATTTTGGAAATATAGGTGGAAATGCGATGGGAAGATGTTCATTGCCAGCAGGGGAAAAATGTGAGTAGGATGTGTGAAAATGATGAAGGCTGTGGCCTAGTTTCTGGAAGATAGGAATTAACCAGTTTGGCACACAGACACAAACAAGATGAATACATTTAGTTATATAGAGATAAGGAGGAAATGGGTAACTAGAGAGTGGGACCCCTCAGGAATCAAAACTGGCAACTCTGTGTGGAGCCACAGGAGATGGAAAAGGCCCTCAATGAGTAATTCTCCTCTGTATTTACTGAGAAAAAAGACAGGACAGAGGAATTTGGGAAAGTCAATGGAAGGGTCTAGTCAGCAGTCAGTGTTAAGGGTCGAAGAGGTGCTGAAGGTACAATCATGTATGAAGGTAGACAAATCCCCAGGGTTGTTTGTAAGTGATCCATTGGAGTAAACCATTAGTCTTTTATTAAGATCATAAAGAAAGAACATTAGACACCTGTGCTCATCACGTCAGCTTACATACTAACTGCAGTTGCGTAACGACAGGCTGTCAAAAATACAGTACTCAAGATGCCCAAAACCCGGACTGGATTATGTGGTGGAATGTGTGCCATGCATAATATGTGTATTGGAGAATACATAGGCATGGATTAATATGGTTAATCTACATACTTCATTTTAAAAATGAAAGGCTTATCAATTCATCTTATCAGTTTATTTATTCATGTGTGTATATATTTATATAATGGTATATAGACACACTGATCTGCTTTGTAGTCAATGTCTACTATGTTCTGTTGTGCTGAAGCAAAGCAAGAATTTCATTGTCCTATCAGGGACACATGACAATAAAATAACTTGAAGAACTTAAAGAGGCAATGCATAATTAAAAAAACACTAGGTGGAATATATTGTAAAACACCAATATAGGGTGAGTGCACTTTACTTACACATAGTGCTAGCGCGTAAAATAAAACTATTCATACACATTTCAGACATGGCCGGTGAACTTTCCAATTTTCGGATTCGGCTTGCAAATCCGTCCTGCACACATACGGTTGTACCCGTCTTCTTCCTTCACTGGAGATTGAACAGGAGAAGGTACCGGTCTTGCCGGTGTTGTGAACCATTAGTCTTTTATTGAGATCATAAAGAGAGAACACATCACATCAGCTTGTGTACTAACTGCAGTAGCATAACAACAGGCTGTCAAAAGTACAGTACTCATGATGCTCAAACCCCAGACTGGATTATATGGTGGAATGTGTGACATGCATAATATGTGTAGTGGAGATTGTATAGGCATTGATTAATATGGTTAATCTATAAGGGCCTGATCAGATATATCTGAGGACATTGTGAGAAACCAGAGAGGAAATTGCGGGTGCCCTGGTTGAAATTTACGAGTTGTCTTTAAATACAAGAGAGGTGCCGGAAGACTGGAGAGTGGTAAATGTTATGCCTTTATTCAAGATGGGCTGCAGAGAAAATGCTCAGAACTAGAGGCCAGAGAGCTTAACACTGTAGTTGGTAAGTTACCCGAGAGTATTTGCTTCTTGGACTGGAGGCCTGTGACTAATGGTGTGCATCAGATTTCGGTGATGGGCCCGTTACAGGTTTTAATTAAAAGGACGCCAGCGAAGGCAGAACCTGAGGATTGTGGGTATTCGAGAAGGGAGAGAAACGAATCAAGATACCCGAGAGTTTACTGCAAACTTGCTGCAAAAGGTTTTATCTCTGGACCAGAAACCTTTACTAGCCCGAGCACATAGAGTAATGAGGCGTTATACAAAACAAGACGCCCCTCCAAGACAAATGATAGTGAAAGTCCAGTATGATCATGTTTTGGATGAGATGATGAACAAAATAGTAAGAAGCAGAAATCTTACATACGAAGGAGACTCAATCAGCATTTATCGAGATTACCCAGCAGAGGTTTCTAAGAAGCGAAATACGTTTAAGGAGACCAAAAGAATTTTGAGAGAAGTGAAGAACCTGAAGTACACTCTGAGATACCCAGCCACTCTAAGAGTCACCCACAACCAGGAAGAACACTATTTCAAAAACCCAGCAGATGCACTGGACTTTGCCAAGAGGATTAAGAGTCAAGAGGAAGACTGAATGAAAGTTTCAAAGATGAACCTCATTAATAAATAAATCGTATCCTCACGATTGGAATGAACTATGGACTTGTGGTACTTAAAGAAGATGGAGAAAGAGGCGGCCTGGAGACTCGGATGGGAGATACGGATTGGACATTCTTTTATGGACATTAACAATTAGAATAATAACACTACTAATATTAACTAACAAATACTAAAATCCTCAGCGTAGTATTATTACTAATCTACAGCGTGGTACTAATACCAATTAAAGTTGATAATCTTCAATTAAGGATTAATAATTACTTATAGCTGATTTAAATAGAATTAGATAATTATTAAGTATAATCATATAGAATATAAAACTTGACTTTATTTACCCCCCTTGGTAATTTTTTATTTTTCTCTTTTTTATTTTTTATTTTCTTCCCTTCTGTTTATTACATTTTATGATATATCTTTAATTTGTTTCAAGTATAGATATTATCATATACTTGAATGATAGATACCGTACACATCAGATTTTAACATTCCCGGTTAAATATTTTTATGAATTAACAATATTAAGGAGCCACAGAGCTGGTAAGATATTAACAATGTCTACGGAAGTCCTTAGATTACTAGCCATGTTAGAATGGCTAACACTCACTGCACTAATCTTAGATGTAGTTTTTTCTTTCTTTGTGCACCCTTTTAACCTCTTAATCTATCCTTTTTTTAATATTACTCTTATTATTACTTTATATTTGAATGGAGTTATAAATCAATGCAAAGGAGATATATATATGTGAGTGTCATTTAAGGGTCTTGAAATTCATCTATTCGAAGTTCGGGTGTAAGGTCGGGTATGTCGAGCTGAACCATTTGCTCTATTACAGACCCCCTTCGAGAAATGATGCAAGACTTAAAAACGAATATGGGGAATGGAGGAATAACGTTTTGTAGTTGGAACGTAAAAGGTATTAACGAACCAATTAAGAGAGGTAAAGTATTAGCACACCTAAAAGCACTCAAAGTAGACGTGGCATTTATCCAAGAAACACATTTAAAAAAAGACGCAGAGCATAGATTAAAAGCCAAATGGATTGACAAAGTGTATCACTCTTCTTTTACACATAAATCAAGAGGAGTAGCAATATTAATCCATAAAGGTACTTCATTTAAACATACCTCGACCATAACCGATAAGGAGGGTAGATATATCATTATAACAGGAGAATTATATACACAAAAAATGTTTTTTGTTAATATTTACGGCCCAAATTTTGACAGTCCATCGTTTTTCAGGAAAATACTAAATACTATCCCAGAATTACCACAACACAATTTAATAATTGGAGGAGATCTAAATTGCACACTAGATCCTTACTTAGACAGATCATCAAGACAACGGAAAATTAAATCGCATTCCAGCGATCTAATAAATGCATATATAGACA
Organism: Raja brachyura; assembly: GCA_963514005.1. The sequence goes on along the minus strand of OY740783.1, from coordinate 44,267,084 downwards.
CTAGTAACATTATGGATGTTTGGAGAATGGAAAACCCAACGGGACGAGAATACTCGTTTTACTCATCGGTACATAAAACCTATTCAAGAATAGACTACTTTCTGGCAGACTCAAAACTTATCCCACTCACTTATAATTCAAAATATCACAATACTATAATTTCAGATCATGCACCATTATCTTTCATGATTTAAAATAACTGGAAAAATGGAAAAGCAGGGACAATGGAGACACAACCCACAAATTTTAAAGGACAAAACAACTCAAGAATATATTACAAAACAGATTGAGATCTTCTTTGAAACAAATGACAAACCAGAAATATCTTCGCCACTACTATGGGAAACTTTTAAAGCATATACACGTGGTATCGTGATATCCTCTCAAGCATTTTATAACAAAGAGAATCGGAGGATACAGCAGAAAAGGAGATTAACCAATTAGATATAGAAAACGCTGCTAACCCAACCATGATTAAACATAATAAAATTTCTGCATTGAAATATAAACTAAATAAAATAGTCAGACCAAATTGTAAAACTTTATCAATATACTAAACAAATACAATTTGAATTTGGAGATAAGCCACAAAAATTATTCGCTCGTCAATTACTAACACAAACCAAAGATATTAATGAGAGATTTTTGCAATATTATAAAAACATATTCAGCCAAAACGACAGAAAATCATATAGGAATAGAAACATTTTTTTTAAATTGTAATTTAAAGGTATTAGATTTAGAAGACAGAGAATCACTAAACGCTGAAATAACCATTAAAGAAATCGAAGAATCTATTGGGTCATTAAAAAATGGTAAAGCACCAGGACCGGATGGGATTGGTTCGGAATTTTATAAAACATTTGATGATGTGATGGTACCACGGTTAAAGACACTTTATGAACATATTCATAAACAACAGAAATTACCTGGAACATTAAATGAATCTATTATAACACTAATACCTAAATTAGATAAAGATTTGGAGGACCCAGGATCGTATAGAGCTATAGCTCTTTTAAACACCGATCAAAAAATATTAACTAAAATATTAGCACAAAGGCTAAATATGGTGATTAACAAAGTAATACACCTAGACCAAACTGGATTTATACCAAAACGATACTCTTCATATAACCTGAGACGATTATTCAATATTATATACTCGAAAATAAATATTAGTAAAGACCTAGCAATTATCTCATTAGATGCAGAGAAAGCTTTCGATCAGGTTGAATGGTCTTATTTATTTTCGGTTTTGGAATCCTTCCAGCTAGGAGAAAAGTTTATAACGTGGGTTAAATTACTATATACCAATCAGACAGCTAGAATACTAACAAACCAAATGTTATCAACCAAATTTAATTTATTCAGAGGCTGTAGACAAGGTTGTCCACTATCACCACTACTCTTTGCGTTAGCAATAGAACCATTAGTACAGCGTGTGAGATTACACCCTGAAATATACGGGTATGAAACCAAAGAAACTGAAAATAAAATTTCTTTATACGCAGATGATGTATTACTTTATATTACAAAGCCTGAAATTAGTATTCCTAACCTGCTAGATTTAATAACTCAATTTGGTCTGCTCTCAGGATATAGAATTAATTGGAATAAAAGTGAACTTATGTCAATAACGGGAAATAACTTATACATATTACAATGATTCCCGTATACGATAGCAAATGAAAAAAATAAATATCTTGGAATTTATGTAACAAAGACATGACTCTTTATTTAAATTTAATTTCCCACCTCTACTGAATAAATTACTTAAGAATATCCTATATTGGAAAACACTACCTATCTCAATGTTAGGTAAAATAAACGCGATAAAAATGATTTTTCTCCCGCAATTATTATATTTATTTCAAATGATCCCGATATATCTTCCCAAAAATTTTTTTAACAAGGTGGATTCTATAATCACAAATTTTCTTTGGGATTATAAGAGCCATAGAATAAATAAGAAACATCTATGTAAAGCAAAAATATGTGGAGGTTTAGCGCTGCCTAATTTTATGTTTTACTATTGGGCAGTTAATATTAAAAATATGAATTTTTGGTTGGAAGAATTAGATATACAACCAAATTGGTTAAAAATGGAGAAGGAAGATTGCTTACCTTTTGAAATTAGCTCGATTCTATTTGCTAACACCAAACTACATTAAAAAACTTATAGAGGAAACCCAATAATAGAAAATGGGATACGTATTTGGAAACAAATAAAGAAATCTTTAAAATTGGAATGTATACCACTGGATCTTCCTATTGCAAATAATATTACTTTTAAACCCTCAAGGATGGATAAAGGTTTTTCACAATGGAAACATTATGGAATTAATAAGATACGGGATCTCTACAGGGAAAACCTTTTTCTTTCATTTCAAGAACTACAACAAAAGTATGGACTACACTCAAAAGAATATTTTAGATATTTACAAATTAGAGATTATGTTAAATCAAATACACAAGAACTTAGAAATAGAAAGACAGAAATTCTAGATGAATGTTTAAATAAACACCCGAACACAGAAAAATTAATATCATATATTTATAATATTTTATTGGAAAATGATGCACCAACGTCGGAAATATATAGGCAAGCATGGGAAAGCGAATTAGGACAAATAATCAGTTTAGAAGTATGGGAGGAAAGTTTACAACATATACACTACTGTTCATTAAATGCCAGACACACTCTGATACAATTTAAAATTTTACATAGATTACATCTTTCAAAGTCCAAATTAAACAGAATTTTCTCAAATGTTTCTGCTATATGTGATAAATGTCAACACCTAGAAGCCAACCTAACGCACTCATTTACCAAATGTATAAAAATTACTAATTTTTGGTCAGAAATTTTTAAGATAATTTCGAAGGTAGTTAATACAAATTTGTCTCCAGATCCAAAATTAATCATATTAGGTATATTAGAAACTGATCAATCACTAACAATAAAACAACAATTTTTTTATCGATTATAGTTTAATAATTGGTAAAAAATTAATATTAAGATTTTGGAAAGGTCCTACCTCCCCCACTATCAAAATGTGGATTACAGAAATGTCGGAGACACTTCATTTGGAAAGATTAAGACTTGTCCTCTCGGACAGGCTAGATCAGTTTAGAGGAACATGGTTTCCATTTATTGATTATCTAAAGGGACAAATTGGCTCGGTTCGAGGGCCTGACTGAAACCTGAACGAGGAATGGATGAAGAATCATATATAATAGATCACTGATATATCTCCAATGAAGTATAGATTGTTTAAAACTCCACTCACATTATTGATTTTCTATTTTTACTCTTATTTTAATTTTCTTTATTATTTCTTTCTATTAATTTCTTTCTGTATTAAAAATAATAAAAAAATATAGAAGTACAAACAAGAATGACTGTAAACTTTAAAAATATTAAGAATGTATGTGATAAATAATATATTCTTTTGTTTTTTTTCTCACATTTTAAATTGTCTTAATATGTATTTACTTCTAATAAAAAAATATTAACAAAAAAAAAAAAATTCTAAAGGGGTTGGACAGGCTAGATGCAGGAAGATTGTTCCCGATGTTGGGGAAGTCCAGAACAAGGGGTCTAAGGATAATAGGAAAGTCTTTTTGAATTATTTTTTGCACAGAGTGGTGAATCTGTGGAATTCTCTGCCACAGAATGTAGTTGAGGCCAGTTCATTGGCTATATTTAAGAGGGAGTTAGATGTGGCTAAAAGGATCAGGGGGGTATGGAGAGAAGGCAGGTACAGGATACTGAGTTGGATGATCAGCTATGATCATATTGAATGGCGGTGCAGGCTCGAAGGGCCGAATGGCCTACTCCTGCACCTATTTTCTATGTTTCTATGTAAGATTAGCAAATTTGCAGATGATCAATTGGCCAGGTGGGCTGAGGGATGGTTAATGGAATTTAATACAGAGAAATGTGAGGTGTTGCATTTTGGAAAGTCTAACATGGGGAGGGCCTACATAGTGAATGGTAAGGCTCTGGAGAGTGTTGTTGAGCAGAGTCCCGTGCTAGGAGTGCAGGTGCATGGTTACTTGAAGGTGAAGTCACAGGTAGGTAAGGTGGTCAAAACAGCGTTTGGCAGATTGGCCTTCATCAATCAGAGTTTTGAGTATAGAAGTTGGAAGGTCATGTTGCAGTTGAATAAGATGTTGGCGAGGTCACATTTAGAGTATTGTGTTCTGGACACCGTGTTATAGAAAATATAGTGTCAACTGGAAAGGGTACAGAGAAGATTTACAAGGATATGGCCAGGGCTAGAGGGTCTGAGCTATTGGGACAGGTTGAGTAGGTTCGGACTCAATTCCTTGGAGCACAGGAGGATAAAGGGTGATCTTATTGAGGTATATAAAAAGAGGTATAGATCGGATAGATGCACAGAGTCTCTTGTCCAGTGTAGATGATTTGAGGACCAGAGGACATAGTTCAAGGTGAAGGGGAAAAGATTTAATAGGAATCTGAGGGGTACTTTTTTCCACACAAATCGTGGTGGGTGTCTGGAACTAGCTGCCAGAGGAGGTAGCTGAGGCAGGGACTATCCCAACATTTAAATAGTTAGAGAGGTACATGGATATGACAAGTTTGGAGGGATATTGACATTTCAGGTCGGGACCCTTCTTTTGACTCGAGGATCTTTAAATGCAAGGTTGTAAATTATTCTGCAAATAAACACTTTGGATCACTTCAGCCAAACTAACAGTGGGAATTTGCATTTGATTCTCTTGTGCCCTTTGTCCTTCTACTCAACAAAAACTTCATGTCATTAAAGCATTGCATTCATGAGCTAGACAGCAAGATACAAAAGTCGAGAGTGTCAACAGTGTTTTATTGCCATATGTGCCAAAATGGAACAATGACATTCTCACTTGTAGAAGTAAATGGAGGAGCAAGTCATCTCAGGAGCAACTTTGAATATTCATGTTTAATTATGCATCTTCCCACACCTGATACTCCATAATAGAGTGATATAACTGTCCAATCCACCTACCCCTCAGCCTGTTATGTCCTTTGTTCTTGAGATGAACCTCCTGAAGGAATATTATGTCAGTTTTGAGAGATTTTAAGTGGGCTAGTATTTTACCCCTTTTTATTGGTTCATGAGCACCCCTGACGTTCCAACTACAGAACGTGATTCCTTTCCCCCCTGTTTTTCTCGCTACATCATCTTGCATATCAAAAATGATATGGTCTCTGCTGAGTTAAATGGTCCAACACAATAATTAAAATATTTATTTTACATGTAGGATGAGTGAGCCCTTTGCCCTTTACCCCTACCCCCCCCCCCCCACTCCCAGGTATCTCCAAGGAAAATGTACTCTAGTACAAGATGATAAGATATTTATTAAAAAATTCAGAAGGAAGAAGAGAAACAAAGAAAACTACAACATATAAGAATGTTGCTAACAAATACCACATATCAGTGGTTAAATTGGCGTTAACTTCTAATCCATTCCCAACTACAGTATACTGTAGATACTATCATTAATATAAGATTTTAGATATTAAGATTGTCCTGCACCTTACGGAGTTAGCAAAACTGCATGATATATTAGCAGATCGTAAGTCTGTAACAGTTTGTAACTTATAAACTCTATAAGCAGGTACTTATCCCCTGTCAGCTCCGGCAATGTCCTGGGAAAAGTGTAATGCTTTATTTGGATCAATAAAGCAGAATTCAACATCTTTGTATGTGACACGGAGCTTAGCAGGATATCATAGCCCAAATTGGACACCTGGTACATCCCTCAGAATGACTCGTGTCTTGGAAAAGAGTGCTCTTTTCTTGACGACTTCAGAGGGAAAGTCTCTGAAATTCGTATCTTTTGTCCTTGGAATGTTAAATTTTTGTCCATGGCCACTTTACGCAGGATTGCCTCCAGAACATGACAGTGATGCACCCGCAGGATCAGATGTCACGGGCGGCCGTTGTCGTCCGGCCAGGTTCTCAGAGCTCTGTGTGCCCGGTCGAGTATGGGTTTTTCCTCCAAAGCGAGTACATCCTGAAGTAGTTGAGCCGTAAAGTTGCGGAGGTTTTGATCATGCTCTTTGCCTTCTTTCACTCCAACAATCCTTAGTTTCTGACGTTTGGAGCACCCCTCCAAATCTAGACATTTTTCTGTCGCTTTAGATAGTAAACAGGAGATGCGCTCCACTTCAACTTTCAACCTGTGTGTAGCCTCAGAGTTTGTTGCCATTGCTATTTCCAGCTCCCGGATAGCCTTGCTGTGTGTATGTGAGGTAGCCAGAACAGATTCCAGCTTGTGGCGATATCGGTTTCCAGGCTTTGAATTTCCCTTTTTAGGTTAGTATTTACCTCTTCTATGTGAGAATCTATCTTGTCACAGATCTCTTGCTTCACACTCTAAAGTTCCTGACGTAGAAGGGCTCCAATGCCCTCCAAGGCCGGTGTTTGGGTCGCCGTTTCCTCTCGGGGCTGTTCTTCAGGAGAGGTCACAATGTTTGGGACACAGCAATGTGATGTAAATGAAAGTAGTCATGTTTAGTATTTTGTTGCATATCCTTTGCATGCAATGACTGCTTGAAGTTTGCAATACATGGACATCACCAGTCTCTGGTGATGCTCTGCCAGGCCTGTATAGCAGCCATCTTTAGCTTATTGCTTGTTTTGGGGGGTAGCCTCTTCAGTTTTCGCTTCAGCATATAAAAGACATGCTCAATTGTGTTCAGATCAGGTGATTGACGTGGGCACATGAATTGACCATTTCTTAGCTTTGAAAAACTCCTTTGTTGCTTTTGCAGTACATTTAGGATCATTGCCTTGCTGTAGAATGAACCGCCGACCAATGAGTTTTGAGGCATTTGTTTGAACTTGAGCAGTTAGGATGTGTCTATACACTTCATAATTCATTATGCTACTACCATCAGCAGTTGTATCATTGATGAAGATAAGTGAGCCAGTACCTTCAGCAGCCATACATGGCCAGGCCATAACACCTCCACCACCGTGTTTCACAGAAGAGGTGGTATGCTTTGGATCTTGGGCAATTCCTTCTCTCCTCCATATTTTACTCATGCCATCACTCTGATATGTTAATCGTCATCTCATCTGTCCACAAGACTTTTTTCCAGAACTGTGGTTGCTCTTTTAAGTACTTCTTGGCAAACTGTAACATGGCCATACTATTTTTGAAGCTAACCAGTGGTTTGCATCTTGCCGTGTGTCTCTGTATTTCTGTTCATGAAGTCTTCTGCGGACAGTAGTTATTGACAAGTCCACACCTGTCTCCTGACCCACCCCAACCAACGCTTGATACCCACTCACAGCCTGACTCCAGTCTGAAAAGACTGGACCCTTTCAAACCCACCCCTCGCCAATCGCCATCGACTCCACAGTCAAAAAGGCACAACCGAAGATGTACTTCCTGCGGCAGCTAAGGAAGCACAATCTGTCACAGGCAATGATGGTCCAATTCTATAGGGCCATTGAAGAGCTGTCCTCACCTTCTCCATCATGGTCTGGTTTGGCTCAGCCACTAAGCACGACATCCGGAGGCTGCAGCGAATCATCCAATTTGCTGAAAAAGTTATTGGCTGGAACCTTCCCTCCATTGACAAACTGTACACTGCAAGGGCCAGGAAGTGAGCGGAAGTGAGCGAGGTCTCTGACCCTTCTCACCTTGGCCACAAACTCTTTAAATCACATACCTCTGGAGGGCAAATCTGGACTGTCAAAGTTGCCACAAACAGACATAAAAACAGCTTTTTTTCCACAAGTAGTAGCTTGACTCAATAACCAAAAATCTGTAGCCTCCTTTTGCTCTAGTATTTTATTTAATTCACATGTTTAATCGATAATGTTTTATTGCTAATGTTTAATGTTTAATGTGTCATTCCTAACTGTCACTGTATGTCATGTTGTCACTTGCGGGCAGAGCACCAAGGCAAATTCTTTGTATGTGAATACTTGGCCAATAAACTTATTCATTCATTCAAGAGTGTTTCTGATCTATCGGTCATGTGTTTGAGGATTTTGCTTTATTATAGAGAGAATTATTCTGTCATCAGCTGTGGAGGTCTTCCTTTGCCTGCCAGTCCCTTTGCGATTAGTAAACTCACCAGTGCTCTCTTTCTTCTTAATGATGTTCCAAACAGTTGATTTTGGTAAGCCTAAGGTTTGGCTGATGTCACCAACAGTTTTATTCTTGTTTCTCAGTCTCATAATGGCTTATTTGACTTTCATTGGCACAATGTTGGTCCTCATGTTGATAAACAGCAAGAACATTTTCCAAACGTGATGGAAAGACTGGACGAAAGACTAGGCGCTGAGAGCTCTATTATACCTGCATTAAGGAGGCACTTAAACACACTGGAGCAATTACAAATGCCTGTAAAACCATGTGTCCCAAACATTATGGTGTCCAGGGAGGGAGGGAAGGAGGGAGGGAAGGAAGTAAGGAAGGACATACACTGTAATTTATAGAAGTAAACTAGACTAAGTGGCACCCGTTGGGTCCCAGCTTCACACGGGAGGGCTCGTCTCCCAATGCAATATTCCATCTCTCCACCAGTTCCACTATTTCTGGCCAGTGTGGGGGGGGGGCCTTTCTGGAGCCCTAGTATGGGTGATGAGGGTCAAAGGGACTGGTTTCCAGAGGGCTAATATGGAGATTGTGGGTCGAATGGATTCTTGGGCAGACAGCTCAGTCACTCGGGCCAGGCAGCTCAGTCACTCGGGCCAGGCAGCTCAGTCACTCGGGCCAGGCAGCTCAGTCACTCGGGCCAGGCAGCTCAGGCACTCGGGCCAGGCAGCTCAGTCACTCGGGCCAGGCAGCTCAGTCACTCGGGCCAGGCAGCTCAGTCACTCGGGCCAGGCAGCTCAGTCACTCGGGCCAGGCAGCTCAGTCACTCGGGCCAGGCAGCTCAGTCACTCGGGCCAGGCAGCTCAGTCACTCGGGCCAGGCAGCTCAGTCACTCGGGCCAGGCAGCTCAGTCACTCGGGCCAGGCAGCTCAGTCACTCGGGCCAGGCAGCTCAGTCACTCGGGCCAGGCAGCTCAGTCACTCGGGCCAGGCAGCTCAGTCACTCGGGCCAGGCAGCTCAGTCACTCAGGCCTGGTGGGCTGGCAGCCGAGAAACTGCCAAAAATTCTGCTGAAAACAGGTGACAGACTGTGTGAGAGAGAAGGGGGAGAGTGTGGACAACTAATTTTAGACATTTTCATCTTTTTTTACAGATCACAGCAATGAAGGAGGAAAGTCTATCCTTGTGTGGATCTCTGGAGCACTAGTATGGGTGTTGTGCACTGAAGGGACTGGTTTCCAGAGGGCTAGTATAGACATTGTGGACTGAATGGATTCTTGGACTTGCAGTTCAGTGAGTCACAGCTAGTGGGCTGGCAGTTCACTAAGTTATGGCTGTTGGACTGGCACTTCAGTCACTTATAGCTGGTGGGCTTGCAGTTCACTTACTCATGGCTGGTGGGCTAGCAGTCCAGTCACTCACAGCTGGTGTGGTGGCAGTTCACTCAGTAACCCCTCTTCCCTCCACCCTCCCCCCCCCCCTCTGCTCCTTGCCATTCCCTCCGCCCCCCACACATTCAGTCCATCTCCCCTCAACCTCCCCCCAGGCATTCTTAGTGGCTCTCCGCCTCTTGATGGCACTTTGCTGTCGATATAAGAAAAAAAGACAATTTTAATCCAAGCAGAGTGCAGCAGCAAGTCCAAACACAGCACTCCAAGCAGAGTGCAGGCCGCAAGTCCAACCTCACAGCACTCCAAGCAGAGTGCAGGCAGCAAGTCCAACCTCACAGCACACTAACCAGAGTGCAGGCAGCAAGTCCAACCTCACAGCACACTAACCAGAGTGCAGGCAGCAAGTCCAACCTCACAGCATTTCAAGCAGAGTGCACACACATACACTCACACAGCCACTCACACACAGACACTCACACTCACACAGACACACAAACACGTACACTCACGCACTCACAGACACACACACAGATCGACACACACACACACTCATACAAACACACACTCACAGACAGACACACTCACTAACAGACACAGACAGACACACAGACATACAAACACACACACAGACATACAAACACACACACAGACAAAACGCACAGAGACAGACGCGCGCACAGGCAGACCAGCACGGGCAGATGCTCGCACTCTCACACGCACACACGCACACGCTCACACGCACACACACAAAGACACACTCACACACCATACATATGGCAGCAAACATTTTTGAATACACAAATGGCTGACTGCCGCGTCTCCATTGTGGGCCTTCTGCAGTCAGCAACACTTCCGCATTCATCACGCCCTCTGCACTCACCGGAAATGATGAAATCAGCGTGACCTGTCCCCTAAGCGGAAATCATGAAATGAGCGGGGCTTTTGCAGTAAACACGGTCGGACCTAATAAAGCGTTTATTCCTTCCAAACACTGTTGCAAAAGTCACACAATTCAATAGCCACACAATTCAATAGCCACAGTTGCAAATAGCCGCACATTTCAAATAGCCGCTCATTTGCAAAAGGCACGCTTTCCAATAGCCACGCATTCCAATAGCCACGCTTTCCAATTAGCCGCACATTCCAATTAGCCGCACATTTCAATTAGCCGCACATTTCAATTAGCCACACAGCTTAAAGGTGCAGCTTAAAGGCTCAGTTTAAAGGCACAGTTAAAAGACACATAAAAGATTTATTCCTTCGAAAAAAAGTTCCAAATAAACCACATAAAACCACATAAAGTCGGGCATGTCATCATGTTTTCTTTGAAGTATGAAGTTCTTGTTGAAAGAAGGGGAGTTAACAGGAGTGGTTACCAAGCTACCATGGTCTCTATAATTATTTAATTGCTGGCAAGAGGGTGAATAAGAACAGTCAATACCTAGAAGTCAGTTTGTCAATGCACTATTTTGTGGAAACAGCAGATTATTTTCTGCTTTCAAAATTCATTTCAGTGTGATATTCAAAGTACATCTATTTATTAAAATTGGCTTATGTGTCTCATTTTTCATCCTTCTACTTCTCTTATGACTGTGTTCCCGTAACAAATGAGCAATCACACACACTGCAATTTGAGAAGGAGAACGTTAAATCAGAGGTGTCAGTGATGCAGTTGAACAAAGGGGACTATGAAGGCATGCGAGGGGAGCTGGCCAAGGTAGACTGGAAAGGGATCCAAGCAGGAATGATGGTGGAACAGCAATGGCAGGAATTTCTTGGCATAATCCGGAAGATGGAGGATCATTTCATTCCAAAAAGGAAGAAAGATTCCAAGGGGAGTAGGAGGCAATTGTGGCTGACAAGAGAAGTTAGAGATCGAATAAAACTAAAAGAAAAGATGTATAACACAGCAAAGAGTAGCCGGAAGCCAGAGGATTGGGAAACATTCATAGGAAAACAGAAGGAAACAAAATGGGCAATACGGGCTGAAAAGATGAAGTACGAAGGGAAGCTGGCCAGGAATATCAAGAAGGACAGTAAAAGCTTCTTTAGATATGTTAAGGGAAAAAGAGTAGCAAAGTCAAATGAGGGTCCCTTGAAGGCAGACACGGGTGAAATTATTATGGGCAACAAGGAAATGGCAGAAGAGTTGAATAGTTACTTCGGATCTGTCTTCACTAAGGAAGACACAAACAATCTCCCAGATGTACTGGTGGACAGAGGATCTAAGGGGGTAGAGGAACTGAAAGTAATTTTCATTAGGCGAGAAATAGTCTGGGGTAGGCTAATGGGTCTGATAGATGATAAATCCCCTGGGACTGATGGTCTGCATCCCAGGGTCCTCAGCGAGGTGACTCTAGAAATAGTAGACGCATTGATCATTTTCCAATGTTCAATAGATTCAGGATCAGTTCCCGTGGATTGGAGGATAGCTAATGTTATCCCACTTTTCAAGAAACGAGCGAGAGAGAAAACGGGGAATAACAGACCAGATAGCCTGACTTTGGTGGTGGGAAAGATGCTGGAGTCAATTATTAAAGAGGTAATAATGGGGCATTTGGATAGCAGTAAATGGATTAGTCCAAGTTAACGTGGAACTATGAAAGGGAAATCATGCTTGACTAATCTTCTGGATTTTTTTGAGGATGTGACAAGTAAAATGGATGGAGTGCCAGTGGATGTAGTGTATCTAGACTTTCAGAAAGCCTTTGATAAGGTCCCGCAAAGAGTAGGAGTGAACGGGTTCTTTTCAGAATGGCAGGCAGTGGTGAGTGGAGTGCCGCAAGGCTCAGTGTTGGGGCTGCAACTGTTTACCATATATATTAATGATTTCTAAGAGGGAATTAGGAGCAACACTAGCAAGTTTGCAGATGACACAAAGCTGGGTGGCAATGTGAACTGTGAAGGGGATGTTAGGAGGTTGCAGGGTGACCTGGACAGGTTGAGTGAATGGGCAGATGCGTGGCAGATGCAGTATAATATAGATAAATGTGATGGTATCCACTTTGGCGGCAAAAACAAGGGGGCAGATTATTATCTCAATGGGGTTAGGTAAGGGGGAGGCGCAGCTAGACCTGGGCGTCCTTGTACACCGGTCACTGAAAGTTGGCTTACAGGTACAGCAGGCAGTGAAGAAAGCTAATGGAATGTTGGCCTTCATAACAAGAGGATTTCAGTATAGCAGTAATTAGGTTCTTCTGCAGTTGTATAGGGCTCTGGTGAGACCACATCTGGCGTATTGTGTACAGTTTTGGTCTCCTAATTTGAGGAAGGACATCATTGTGATTAACGCAGTGCAGCTTAGGTTCACGAGATTGATCCCTGGGATGGCGGGACTGTCATATGAGGAAAGATTGAAAAGACTAGGCTTGTATTCACTGGAATAGAAGGATGAGGGGATATCTTATAGAAACAAATACAATTATAAAAGGACAGGACAAGCTAGATGCAGGAAAAATGTTCCCAATGTGGGGTGACTCCAGAACCAGGGGCCACAGTCTTGGAATAAAGGGGAGGTCATTTAAGACTGAGGTGAGAAAAAACTTTTTCCCTCAGAAAGTTGTGAATTTATGGAATTCCCTGCCACAGAGGGTAGTGGAGGCCAAGTCACTGGATGGATTTAAGAGAGAGTTAGATAGAGCTCTAGGGGCTAGTGGAGTCAAGGGATATGGGGAGAAGGCAGGCACGGGTTATTGATAGGAGACGATCAGCCATGATCACAATAAATGGCAGTGCGGGCTCGAAGGGCCGAATGGCCTCCTCCTGCACCTATTTTCTATGTTTCTATGTTTCTATGTCTAGGGCAGGTTTAATGTTTTCAACATTGTCATGTTGAACGGGTGTAATAAACCAATTGATCTTTATTTATCCTTATTTTGGTCGTTTTGCCCCTCTCCAATCAAATATATCATTATGGGTTAATTCTATAAATAGTTTTTGTTTAGCTACTTTATGACAAAGTTGTTGCATATTGTAAATATCTACCAGAAAATCAATACAGACACAACATTGAAAACTGAAATTAAATGTTGCACTGACTGCACAAATAAGTTGCGCCACCAAAGGAGTATACATTGAATATCTGTATTATGCACTTACAATTGGGCAATACATGATGCAGCCAAAGATACATATATTTACCTGTTTTATTATTATGAAACATGTCATCTGAATAAACAAAAGGCTCCTATTAAGCAAATGTTATTTGAGTTGTCATATGAGAGCACAAAACAAATGTGTTTTGCTGTGTTCTAAATTGATGATAATGTGTAATTGATGACAAGGGTTTGTAAAATGAAAGGCTTCAATTCTACACTGACTGCTAATTAAAACCTGCAATAACACAGGTTGAATGATAATAGTTCAATATTCATATGTTCAAGAAAGGACCTTGAAACAAGTTAGTTAACTGGAGACTATTGCACTTGATTTGAAATTTTCTTGCAAGATTCACATTTAGGTTTAGATTCAGAGTGTCATTTGCACCATAGTGCAACAGAATTCCTTAGTCACGAGAATATTAAAGTATAACAACAGAATCACCGACTTCCGGTGGCGCCATGTTTTAGTAACGGTCGCCACACATAGCTCCTGATAATTTGCGATTTTTTGCATTAAAACTGGGTCTACAGATCGGGACCGATTTAAAAATCTTACCGGAGCCTCTGGACGTCGCGCTGATGACGTCATCATTTAGCGCTGTGGATTTAACGGTGAATTTAACCCTTTAAATGCAAAATCCGGTTTCTGCTCAGTCCTCAGAGAACCATCTCAAACCTTTACTGGAGCAGCGAGAAGGAGCCTGAAGATTTGACTTTTGAAGTGGCTCTTGAAGGAAAATTGCCTTCCGAAATGGCTATAAGAGCTAAGGCAGATAAGGAGAAAGAAACAGAGGACTTAAATCAGTCGGTAAGAGAACTGAAAGATGAAAAGGTGGATGGAAAGCATATGGAAAAAATGATGAGAGATATGATGGAAAAGTTGATGGTAAATACGAACGCGGGCAATTTGAAAATTATGGAGTCTGTGCAGGATTCGATCGGCATCACAAATAAAATAATTGAAGATGTGATAGTTGAACTATTGGAGAGAATGGATAAGGGGGAAGAAGACATTTCTAAGAAGTTTGTTGCAGTGAATGAGACTGCCTCCTCATATGTGAAAACAATGAAAGAGATGGAGGAAGAGATGGGACGAATTGCCGAGGATATGAAGCAAATGAAGCTACATCACAACCTCACTGCAAAACAGCTGGCAAAAGTTTTGGATAAGTGCTTGGATTTGGTAGCTCGTTCGAGACGCTTTAATCTAAGATTAGTAGGAGTACCCAAGGGAGTTGAGGGAGATAACCCTCGGGAGTTCGCTGCAGATCTAATTAAAGAAGCTCTCAATCTTCCTAACCTTCCAAAAATTGAAGCGGCACATCGAGTCCCGAGATTCAAACAAAAATCTCAAACAGGCTCAGAATACACAAGTCAGATTATTGTGAAATACCGGGACATTTCTAGCGTGGAAGAGGTTATGAGTAATATTAAATATGGTGTGCCACTGAAACACGGGCTGACATCTTTCAAAATATTCAGAGATTATCCCTATGAAATTGTGCAGAAACGAAATCAGTTCTCTAAGGTAAAGCAAGCTCTCCAAGGCGTGAATGGAGTCAGATATGGAGTCTACTACCCCACGAAAATATGCATTTCTTACATGGAACAGCAAAAATCGTTTACAAATCCAGAGAACGCATATAAATATGCCTTAACCATCGTGGAAGAGAATTAGTAACTTGAAAAGCTGAACTGTATGGGTATTCTTTCCCTTTATTACACTGATGTATTTACCTCTATTAAATAAAAATATTAAAAAAACAAAAAACAGAATAAACCAAAGAGGTAGAAAATAGAAGGGTCTTGACCCGAAACGTCACCCATTCCTTCCCTCCAGAGATGCCGCCTGCCCGCTGAGTTACTATAGCATTTGTGTCTATCTTCGGCGTCAACCAGCATCTGCAGTTCCTTCCTACACAGCGTTAAGAATAAGGGCACATTATAGCCCCTCCAGGAATGGGATGTGAAAGAGGTGATTTGTTTAGGAGTCTGATAACAGAGATCCTTAGTAACTTTTCGTTTGACTCCTCCCATTTCCTCCAAATACAAGGCGTAGCTATGGGCACGCGTATGGGCCCCAGTTATGCCTGCCTCTTTGTAGGGTACGTTGAACAATCCATGTTCGAGACATACCAGGGCCCCATCCCCGACCTCTACCTCCACTACATTGATGATTGCAATGGTGCTACCTCCTGCACCCACACACAACTCACTGACTTCATCCGCTTCACCACTAACTTCCATCCGGCACTCAAATACACCTGGACCATTTCCGACACTTCCCTACCATTTCTTGACCTCACTATCTCCATCGCAGGTGATAGACTTCTGACCGACATCCACTATAAACCCACTGACTCCCATGGTTATCTAGACTACACTTCTTCCCATCCTGCTTCCTGTAAGGACTCCATCCCCTACTTCCAATTCCTCTGTCTACGCCGCATCAGCTCACAGGATGAGGTGTTCCACACCAGGGCATCAAAAATGTCCTCATTCTTCAGGGAACGGGGGTTCATCTCCCCTACTATAGATGAGGCTTTCACCAGGGTCTCTTCAATATCCCATAACACTGCTCTCTCTCCCCATCCCCCCCAATCGAAACAAGGGCAGAGTCCCCCTAGTCCTCACCTTTCACCCCACTTGCCGTCACATACGACAAATAACCCTCCGTCATTTTCGCCACCTCCAACGTGACCCCACCACTCACCACATCTTCCCATCCCCCCCCCCCGTCTGCTATCCGCCAAGACCAAGACATTTTCAACCTCTCCCTTCTGAGGTCTGAGGTCCCCACCTGCTTTAAAAGGGCATCAATATACCAGTGCCCAAGAAGAGTAAGGTGACGTGCCTCAATGATTATCGACCAGTGGCACTAATGCCTGTGGTTATGAAATGCTTTGAGAGGTTGATCATGGAGCAAATCATCTCCTACCTCCACAAAAACCTGGACCCTCTGCAGTTCGCTTACCGACACAACAGATCACCAGTGTATGCGATCTCGCTGGCCCTCCACTCCGCTCTGGACTACTTAGACAACAAAAACTCAGGCTGTTATTCATTGATTACAGCTCGGCATTTAACATAATCATCCCCTCCAAGCTGGTTACCAAACTCGCAGAACTGGGTCTCTGCGCATCCCTCTGCAATTGGATCCTCGACTTCCTCATTCACAGACCACAGTACGTTCATATTGGTAGAAATGTGTCAGCCTCTATACCAATCAGCACAGGAGCACCTCAAGGCTGCGTTCTCTGCCCCCTGCTGTACTCACTCTATACTCATGACTGCGTAGCCGGTCACAGTGCGAACTCCATCGTCAAGTTCGCTGACGACACCACTGTTGTGGGACGTATCACTGATGGGGATGAGTCAGCGTATAGAAGAGAGATCGAGCAACTGTCCATATGGTGCCAGCATAATAACCTGGCCCTCAACACCAGCAAAACCAAGGAACTGATTGTGGACTTTGGAAGGAGTAGGGTGGGGACCCACAGCGCCATTTACATCAACGGGTCGATGGTTGAAAGGGTCAAGAGCTTCAAATTCCTGGGCGTGCACATCTCTGCAGATTTTTCCTGGTCCGAGAACACTAATGCAATTATCAACAAAGCACATCAGCGCCTCTACTTCCTGAGAAGATTACAGAGAGTTGGTTTGTCAAGGAGGACTCTCTCTAAGTTCTACAGGTGCACAGTAGAGAGCCCTTGCTGACTCCTCCCCTTCTCAGCTTTCCCTCAGCCCTCTGGCTCCTCTTCTTCCTTTCTCCTTTCTTCTCCCCCCCCCCCCCCCCCCCTCACACACCCTACATCAGTCTGAAGAAGGGTTTCGGCCCGAAACATTGCCTATTTCCTTCGCTCCATAGATGTTGCCGCACCCGCTGAGTTTCTCCAGCACTTTTGTCTACCTTCGATTTTCCAGCATTGGCAGTTCCTTCTTAAACACAGTGACAACCGTCTTAACTCTGGACAATCAGGCTTTCAAGCTCCTGTATGTTCTTCCAGAATGTGGAAGAGAGAAAAGAGAATCACTAAAGTGGAAGGCATACTTGATGATGTTTCAGCCTACCTGATGCAATGCATTAGGACGATGGACTTGATGGAAGTGACGAGTCTTTGATTGACTGGGCTGTGCACACCACTCTCTGCAGGTTTAAGTTGTTAAGAGCAGAGCAGAGCAGAGCAGTTGCCATTCCAGATTGAGATGTATATCAGAATATTTTCTATGGTGCATCAGTAGAAATTCAAGCAAACCCTCATGGACAAGCCGAATCTTCTCAGAGGTCGATGAAATACGCTCATGTACTTTCTTGATCGCTACATAAGTGTGAAAGGACCAGTTTAGTTTTTTTCTAATTATGTACTTTTGCGCTAATGTCTTTTTATTTGCACAGTCTTAGTCTGTTCCCTGCCATGTGCATAATTGTGTAAGTTATGTATAAATTATGTGTAATTAATATGTGGATATGGCTGAGTCTATTTGCCTGTGATGTGTTTGCAAGCAAGATTTTTACTGCACTGTACCTTATCATACTTGTGCACTTGACATTAAAGTCGACTGATTTGATCTCTATAGCAACTCTGTCCATGAGAACACGGTCGTATCCAACCCCACCCTTCCATAGGTCAACAGCCAACGTTTTGTTATTTGCTGATGTTCAAGGTTGTGTTATTGGCCTTAAGCATTTTTTTAATTTTATTTATTAGAGGTAAATACATCAATGTACACATATATACTGTTACAGTTATTGTACCCCATAATTTTATGGCTTTTAAAGAAAAATAATAGAGAGAAAGAGAGTGAAATGTGAAAAGAGTTGTGATAGTGAAAGAGCGTGCCAAAGGGGAGATGAAACCCTTGGTCAAAGAATTAGAAAGGGGGGTTAAAAGATAGACCCTAAAAAAAAGAAAAGGAAAAAGAAAAAAAAAGAAAAAAAGCCAGTTATTATGTTATATAGTTCCAATATAATTAGTTTTTTTCCTATTATTAAGCCGTAATCAAATAAATTATTTTGATACACATTTAATTCCGAACTACGTTCTGTCATTCCGAAAATAATCCATTCTGGCTTTGGTGTCATTTTTATTTTAAACAGTTTTGTGAAAATGTCAAAGATTTCAATCCAAAACCTTTGAATTTTTGTACAAAAGATGAATGAGTGCGCTATTGTAGCTTCTTGACACTGGCATTTATCACAAATTGGTGAAATGTTAGGGAAAAATTTATTTAATTTAGTTTTTGAGTAGTATAATCTGTGTATTATTTTAAATTGTATTAAAGTGTGTCTTCCGTTAATTGAGCATTTGTGCACATTTAATAAGTATTCTTTCCACCTTTCATTGGAAATTTTAATGCTTAGTTCGTTTTCCCATTCACCTCTAATACATTCCGTTGTTGGTATTACTGCATTTAGTATAATATTATATACATGTGAAATTAAATTTGCTGATTCCGCCTTTGTATTCATTACTTCATCTAGTAAGACTAATGGCATTTTGTGAAATTCATGTGCATGTTTTTTCAAATAATCACATTTGGAAATATTTAAAATATTGATTGTTACCTATCATACAGATCTCCCAAAGTTTTAATTCGTGCTCTTTCCCATTGTATAAATGGTTTGTCTATAATTGAGGGTTCAAACAGGGTTTTTTTAGCAATAGGAGATAGGAGAGATAAGTTTCTTAATTTTAAATTATATTTTATTTGTTTCCAAATTCTAATTGTACTATGTATAATTGGGTTTTTGTTGTAGTTTGTATTATTCACCGTCTTTGGTGAAAGAAGGATCGCAGCAATATTAAAGGGGGAGCAGTCCTCTTTCTCCATAATGATCCATTCTGGTTGATGCAGAAAATTATCCAACAATTGAATCATATTTCTAATATTTACCGACCAATAATAATACATAAAATTAGGGAGTGCTAATCCCCCTACTACTTTGGGTTTATTCAGGTGTGGTCTTTGTATTCTATGGGTCTTATAATCCCAAATAAAATTTGTTATATCTGAGTCCAATTTTTTAAAAAACTTTTTGGGTAGATATAGTGGAATTGATTGGAACAAGTATAGAATTTGTGATAGAAAAATCATTTTTATGGCATTTATTCGACCTATTAAGGACATCGGAAGCGTTTTCAGAATTAAATTATGTAGTTTCTTAAGTACAGGGTTATAGCTTGCTTTAAACATGTCTTGATATCTTCTAGTAATTTCAATACCCAAGTATTTAAATTTTTCCACAGCTATTTTAAAAGGAAATTGTACGGGATGTGTAGAATCTTTCGGTTTTATTGACATGATTTCACTTTTATTCCAATTTATTCTATAACCTGAAAATGAACTGAAATCCTCAATTAAATTTAAAATGTTGGGTATAGTGATATGAGGCTTTGTGATGTACAAAAGTACATCATCAGCGTATAATGATATTTTATTGTTTAAATATTTTGTCTTATATCCGTGGATATTCGGATGAGTTCTAATTCTTTCCGCTAGTGGTTCAATTATGAGGGCAAATAACAATGGTGATAATGAACAACCTTGTCTATTACCCCTTGACAATTGAAATTTCATGGATGAACTATTATTAGTTAATATTCTGGCCGTTGGCTTATTATATATTAATTTAATCCATTGAATGAAATTCTCTCCCAGTTGAAATTTTTGGAATACCTTAACCATATACTTCCATTCAACCTGATCGAATGCTTTCTCTGCATCCAGCGAAATAATTGCGAGAGTTGGATCTTTAGTTTGGTGTGAATGCATTATGTTAAGCAGACTTCTCAAATTATTGAATGAATGTCTCTTAGGGATAAACCCTGTTTGATCCGGATGTATTAGTTTAATGGCGTACTTACTTAATCTTCTTGCTAATATTTTTGTTAATATTTTTTGATCTGTATTTAACAACTTTCTTAAGTATTAGTGTAATCGTAAATTCTGTTAATGTATCAGGTAATATTTGTTCTCTGAAAGCATGTGTGTACATTTTCTGTAGACGAGGACTACATATATCGTAAAAACCTTTATAGAATTCATTACTAAATCTGTCGGGACCTGGTGTTTTTCCATTTTTTAATGAGGATATTGTTTCTTCTATTTCCTTATTTGGGATTTGTGCTCCCAATTCCTCTTGTTCCTGCAAATCTAGTTTGGGAAGATTGCAATTATCCAGAAACTCAGTAACTTTGTTGGTGTCCGTTGTCGTTTTGAATGTATACAAATTCTCATAAAATTGCACAAATCTTTTATTAATTTTGTTTGGTAATGTTAATACTTCCCCTCTATCTGATTTAATCTTTGAAATCGTATGTTCCACTGTACCTTATCATACTTGTGCACTTGACATTAAACTCGACTGATTTGATCTCTATAGCAACTTTGTCGATGAGAACACGGTCGTATCCAACCCCACCCTTCCATAGGTCAACAGCCAACGTTTTGTTCTTTGCTGATGTTCAAGGTTGTGTTATTGGCCTTATGCATTTTAACCAACAGAAGCTTGCCAGTCATGATGTCCAGTTGCAGATGGAGGCCAAAAGTCCAGAAGTTTAGGGATGGGTTTATTCGGTATTATGGGTTGAAGGCTGAGCTGTAGTCAATGAATAGCATCCCAACATAGGTCTTCTTATTAGCAAGGTGATCTAGGGTTGAAAGTAGTGCAAGAGAGATGACATCATGTACATACATTTCTGGGAGTCTAGATTGTCTGGAAGACAGGCACAAGTGTTATTGTGTAATTAGTTTTGATTAGTTTCCTTGGAGCTAATTGATACTTACAGATATATATGTCAAAGTTCATGTGTAATCACATAATGGAAAATATATAATTATTTTCCTGCAGTAACGTGTTCTGCCAAAGCCAATCTATATTATTGGAGATTAACATGTCTGCTGCTGGCATTTATAAATCCAATCTTTAAAAGGCAATGAATTTCTCACTGCTTAGATTATAAACTAAAATGCTGCACCTTCACTTTGAGTTAAATGATTTGTCGCTTCTTTTTTTCATATTTTTATTAGAAGCATTAGTGTACATAAATATAAGCAGCAGCATATGACACAATACAGTTATTGTACAGCTTAAATTTTAATTTTTAGCTAAAGTTGAGAGAAAAGAGAGAAAAAACAAGAGAGAGAAAAGTGGATGTGCAAGTATAGAACCCCCTAGACTACCAAATTGGTGTAGCCAAAGAGGGAGTAAGTAAATGAAATAAGAGAGACATAGAGAAATTAAAAGGCAAAAACAGAAAGAACAACAAAAGGTGATGGTATACCTGCCTTGTATCACTAACCACCCATCACCCAACCTGTAATTAGATTTACCTCCAAAATTGTGTTGCACCATACTATCCTTGTAATGAATCAATGAATGGTGTCCAATGAAACTGACCCTGAAGCTGGTGTCCCTACTTATGTGTATACACCAGAGCCCAATAGAAATATTCTGGGTGTTCCCGATGTAGCACCAAGTTTTGCTATATCGGTATGGACTGGTGAGGCTATGGATGAACCTGGCGGCCAACATTATTTGATTTCTCACCTACTCCAAGGTACTGTTATGACTGAAACAGTAAATAATATATAAAAATATATAAAACACCAGTCTATTGTGCCTCGCTCAGGGTGCCAACAGTAATTGGGCACTCATGAGTGTAACGATGCGAGGACAGGAAATGTGTTCCAGCATGTCCTCTAGCTGATATTCAGTTGGCATCACTGCATTTGGGGAAGACATACATGGGTTGATTATCTCCAATACTTTTAAGACATGCTTGCTTTACTCTGCAAAGCATATTCGAACCCAATTGTATGATGAAAATTGCCATTGGCTAACATTATACCCAAAAATGCAGGATTATGTGGGCAAGCTATAACCAGATTTATGATTGATGAATATGAACCCCTAAATTAAGAGAAGGAGATCTTCTGGTTCATTTACGGAAGTACAGAAACGTCATTCCATTACACATGGAATTTCTGGGGAAACAACCTCTGGTTGGTTAAAATTACAATTGTTTTGTAATTCAGCATTAAATCTGATCGGCTTGGTGTTTGAATGTACCAGGAACTCATCAGGTAGAGATAATATATCCCAGACACAAGTATGGGGGTTGCAGAGTCATTCTAGGACTCACAAACTTAAATTTATAATTCAGTATGAACATTTAAAAAAGTACACTTCAGCACTATAACGAAGTTGTTATCACAAGGCTGCTATGTGGCTATTTTTTAGATTTAAAAAAGATGCCTTATTATTCAGGTACTTCAATTAATTGGATGGGTCAGCTGAAGGAATTACCTAATGGGTTAAATTCAGCCCTCAGATTGCTCACACAATTATTGAAACCAGCACTGGTGTTAATGAGGGCTCAGAATCACATTGTAATGACTTATCTAAAGGATATGTTAATTGTAAATGGGAGACAGCTGAAGAACTGAGTTCAGCAACCATAAGCCTATTGAAAGGCTAAGGTTCTGTACATCCAAACAACATGTTAGTTACAGGCATCCCAAACAATTGATTATTTGGGGTTTGTCTTTAATACAGTTGATATGTGAGTAACTTTATCAACAAATTAAGGTTGGGGATGTTACAAATGCCTGTATTTGTCTTGGTAAAAAACATTATCCCACCATCCAAGAAGTAGCTACGGTTACTGGTAAAGTGATAGCAGCATTCATGCTGTAAAATTGGGACCTCTGCATGATCAAAGTCTGCAAAAACCAGAGTATAAGAGTAAAAAGCATGCAGGTTATTGATTAGGTCCATGCAGTTACCAACTAAAAAGGTTGAGCTGAATTCAATGATGGATTCTCAATGTTGCACAAGTTACTAGAAGTAAAAATGTGCTTGTTCAGAAGTCTTCAGTGTTATTACAGACTGATGAGAGTGCTCTCGGATGGGGAGCTTAGGACAGCGACACCAGTTGTGGTGGTCGATGGACAGTCCAAGACGATTAATTCTCCAAATACATGGTTGAATTATTTGGAGTTATTGGGGGCGTTTTATGCATTGATAGCTGTTGTTCTACAATAAAGAACTTACATGTTCAATTACGAGTAGACAATACCACAACTGTGGGAGAATACAATATTGTGGTAAGATAACAGATCACGAAAGTGCAATGACAATACAGAATGAATGTTAAAATTCAAAAAGTTTCAAAAAGATTGTCAGACAGTATGTGTACCAAATGTTGATCTGTTGTGTCTGGATTAAATCTTCAGTGGTCTAAATGTGTCTCGTGGGAGTCAGACCCAGGAGCATTAGCAGTGGATGCATTCTCGCTACATTGGGGAAGTATAGTCTTTTATGTTTTCTCCATTTTGTCTGATTAGACAATGTGTCACCAAAATAGAGCAAGTCTCCGCCGCAGGCATTTGGTGGTTCCAAATTGGTATTGCTTCTCGGCATTTTGGCTAAGATCAAATGTAGTATCTGTTCTTATCAGTTAATATCTGATATGTCCCTTATTTAGGGACCATTACTACACAGCCATTGTTCCCATTGATGCTCAGAATGATGATTCAGACATTCATGACAAATCCCAGGTGCAGTAATTGTTGGTACATCCAGTAACAGCAGAAGTCATCCATTACATGACCATATTAATTGCTAATCTGCAGGTTCTGATGGAATGTCGGGTAGGACCATGGATGTCATAACTGCAGCTTGGAGAGATAGCACTAAGAAACAATATATGTGTCATATAAGGAATGGGAATTTTTTTTGTATACAGTCAGATATATTTTATCATACTGCAAATATATCAGATGTATTGGAGTTCCTTGTTATGTTGCATCTGAGTTATAGTACCATGAATGGAGCTCGGAGTGTTTTGTCCTCCTATTTAGGACTATTTCAGAATCGACAATTATCGGGTCTCATCTGTTAATATCCCGATTTATGAGAGGAATTTTAATAAAATCCTACCAAACCCAGATATACAGAAATCTGGGATGTCAGTATAGTTCTTACATTGCTTCGGCAATGGACTCCAATTACAACACTGTCTTTTCAGAATTTAATATTTAAAGTGGTTATGTTCATACCATTAATATCAGCACAATGAGTACAAACATTACAAATGTTGTGATAGATTGTATACAGTTGTCTGTAGATAAAATAACGTTTTATGTCAATGATCTAAGCAAACAAAGCAAGCCAAGAAAGGCTGGAACCAATGTAATCTTTAAGACATACTCTGTCAACTAAACATTGTGTGTGGTTCAGCATCTGAATTAATATATATTGAATTAAGAGTCTCCGAGATTGTGAGACACCAATGTTCATTACCCACAAGAAACATATAACGTGACAGTACAAACTATTTCTAGATAAACAGGTTCTGGATTAACTGGAGTAGACACTGATGTGTATAAATCTCACTCCACAAGGGCGGTATCAATGTCCGCGGCGAAGGTGCAGGACGTGCCGCTCGACCAAATTTTGGAGACTGCAGGATGGTCTAAAAAAGAAACTTTCCTAGTTTTATGATAAACCTGTTGTTACAGTGCCAGAGTTGCACATGCTGTGTTGGGTTCTGTTCAAAATTGTTTGCTTTGTTGCATAACATTTGTTGTTATTTCCCCTGGGATAGAGGGGTTATTATTTTTCGTTTTATTATTATTAAAAGAAAAAATAAAATAAAATATATATATATAAAAATATTTATTGCATAATTTCAAGCAATATATGTGATTTACTCACTACTGGGTAAACTGAAGCAGTGTGTCGTATGGAATGATCTATGGCATGAAAATCACAGAGCTTTAAAATCTTCACGTAGTCATTCACGTGACTCCGAAGTAAAATAGTAAGATTAAACGAGAACTTACCTGTTCGAAGTTTGATCTTTATTTTATGAGGAGTTACGATGAGGGATTACGTGCCCTCCGCTCCCAACTCTCATAATATAAATGATCATCTGCTAGTTCTAATCTTTGTGAGCCTTACTATCTTACTCCGGCTATTGGTTCTGTGTTTTTCACGCCGCTGCTTTGAAGTATGCCGAACATGCGCCTGCCGGGGCTTCTTCACGCAATCCCTCATCATAACTCCTCATAAAATAAAGATCAAACTTCGAACAGGTAAGTTCTCGTTTAATCTTACTATTAATGTTCAGAGTTTTGTCCGAGCCATGTTTAATAGCCTGATGGCTGTTGTTATCGAGTCTGACACATTTCCACAAATACGAACAGACTAAGGTCTGTGAATGAGGAAGTCGAGGATCCAATTGCAGAGGGATGCGCAGAGACCCAGTTCTGCGTGTTTGGTAACCAGCTTGCAGGGGAAGATAGTATTAAATGCCGAGCTGTAATCGATGAATAACAGCCTGACATATGAGTTTTTGTTGTCCAAGTGTTCCAGAGCGGAGTGGAGGGCCAGCAAGATTACATCCACCATTGATCTGTTGTGGCAGTAAGCGAACTGCACTGGGTCCAATTTTTTGTCGAGGTAGGAGTTGATTTGCGCCATGATCAACCTCTCAAAGCACTTCATCACCACAGGCATTGGTGCCGCAGGTCGATAGGCATTGAGGCACGTCACCTTACTCTTCTTGGGCACTGGTATAATTCATGCCCTTTTGAAGCAGGTGGGAACCTCAGACTTCAGAGGTGAGAGGTTGAATGTTCTTTAAATGCATATGTCTAAAGGTTGTATAACCGCGGGGAAATTACCTTGTAAAATCTTTTATAAAATTTGTTACTAAACCCGTCTGGTCCTGGTGTTTTACCGTTCTTCAGTGAATTGATTGTCTCTTCTATTTCTTTAATTGAAATCTGTGCTCCTAATTCCTGGTGTTCCAGCGGATTAAGTGTTGGACGTTTACAGTTATCAAGAAAGTTTGTAATTTTTCTCCTTTCTGTTGATGTTTTGGATGTATATAAGTTTCGATAAAATTGGACAAATTTTTAATTAATATCTTTTGGAAGCGTTAACGTCACCTTTATCTGATTTGATTTTTAGAATACTATGGTCCTTTTCAACTTTTCTCAACTGGCGTGCTAAACATATGTGTGGTTTGTCACCAAATTCGTAATTTTCCTGTTTTGTAATGTGAAATAATCTGATAACTCTTGCAGATAGAATTTGATTTAGCTGAAATTTTAATATTGCTATCTTGTTGTGTTTATCTATAGTCGGATCTATCGCGTTTTCAAGTTGTCAAGTTGTTTGATATGTTCTTCTAATTGCAATTGTTCCTTCCATTCTTTTTATTTTGATATGCTTGATATGAAATGATAGAACCTCTAATAAATGCCTTAAAAGATTCCCATAATAATGAGGGTGAGATACCTGGGGTATCATTGATCTCAAAAAAGAGTTCCATCTCTTGTTTTTAATATTTACAACAATCCGGATTATTTAGTTTTTGAGGGTTAAACCTCCAGAATGATTTTTTATCAAACATTCCTTCTAGTTTTAAGGAGGAGGTTAGCAGAGAATGATCGGAAATAGTATTATTATGGTATTTCGGATTAATTGGGAAAGGTATTAATTTAGTGTCCACTAGAAAATAGTCAATACGTGTATAGGTTTTATGTACTGATGCGTAAAAGGAGTATTCTCTTCCGGATTAGTTTTGCAATCCTCCATACGTTTGTTATATTTGTATTTCTTATATACATATTTAAGAGTTTACTGGATTTTGATTTTGTATTATATCTGTTTTGTTGAGTGGATTTAATGAGGTATTGATCCAAAACGCAATTGAAATCCCCAATTATCAGGTTTTGCTGGGTGGAATCTGAAATTATATTCACAATTTTATTAAATAATTGTGGGTTGTCAAAGTTACGAGCATAAATATTTACCATTTAATGAGGTATTGATACAAAGTAAGTGGGGTAGAATATATCTCCCCAGAAACTATGACATATCTTCCATCTTTGTCTGCAATGGTGTTTTTATGTTAAAATGGTATGCCCTTACGGATTATAATTGCAGTGCCTCTGGATTTAGAGAGATAGGAGGAGTGATATGTTTGACCATTTCAATTGGCCTTCAGCCTGGTCTGAGCTTGTGCTTTAAGATGCGTATCCTGTAAAAATATTATGTCGGCATTAAGTGGTTTTAATTGGGCAAGAATCTTACCCCTTTTAATTGGCTCGTTAGCGCGCCTAATATTCCAGCTACAAAAAGTAATTCCTCCAGTTTTCTTCAGAGGGTCGTCTTGCATTATAGCTTACATGGGCTGCTTTGTTTCAGATGGTGCAACACAATAACTCAACCTTCTGCATGTTAGGTGGGTGCTCCCAATTTCAGAACTCTGATGGTATATCTCAAAGAAAGGTGCCCTATAGAGAAAAAGCGAAAATGGTGCTACATAACATAAATTATACCAAAAAAACAGTATTTAAATATACTGTGTAAAACAACCAACTGGTGGGAGAATTTGTGTGATCTTCCATATAAATCTCATTTAGCTCCGCCCCTTGCAAACAGGCCAGAACTGCATATTATATGCACAGAAAAAACAACAGAACATGTACTGTAAATAGTTCACCTAATAGGTTGGACTAAATAGGTATTTACTATTTAAATACTGTATTTAAATTAAAAGAAAACGTTTTTTGCTTATTAATAATTCTGTTTTAAACAGTGTCAAAGACTGTGAAATTGTGAGTAATTTCCTCTAGAGGATCACAGCCTAACCCCCGGACTTTCATCTATCCACCTACTGTAATTTGTACTGTAACTGTAACCCATACTGGATATCGGAATCCTATTATCCATTCTATTTATCCATTGTCTTTTTGTAGATATGTATATAGCGCTGCAGAAACTGTGCACCTTATCCCCCCCCCCCTTTTTGTCTTGTTTTTGCACTGAGTAGGAGCAGTTTTTAATCTCACTGTACATGTGTATAGTGACAATAAAAGGCATTCTGATTCTGATTCTGATTCTGACATTTCGTAACTAGGTCTAAGTGGGTATTTACTATTTAAATACACAATTTTAATTAACACAATATCGTACTTATTGGTATTCGTATCCTAACCTCATACTCGAATGAAAACCATCTGGCTTGAAGGGGTTAACTGAAAATTGAATCACTGGCTTGCCTGCCCGCCCAGCTAGTCTCACTCTCACTCTCACTGCCTCCTCCCACCTCCAAGCTTCGGTGGCTCTCTATCGCTTCGTCGTGGCAGTTTCTGGAAGCTCCAGCTTGCCCCCACAAATAGATATTAAACATATTTTTGATATATACCGATACAATGAACATTGACTAGAGGTCATAAATCTAGAAGCTATTCAGTATTAGCTTTAAAGAGGAACGGATTGTTATTAGGCTATAACATTAGGTTTTACGTTAAAATACATGGTTTAGTGTGATTGTTTGATTCTTATGTGTTAATGGTATAATTAATTATATATATTGTTAATAGATTATTACGCTCCGATCGGTTTAAATTGTTTTCTATGCTGCATAATTCAAGCGTCTTGAACCTTTTCTTAGTAAACACGAGGGCCTTGAACTTTCTATCCGCTTACATTCCAATCTATCCATGATAAGAATGTCTAGACATTAGCACGTGCGAGTTTGTCGGCCATCTTATCTGCAACTTTTATATATCTTTTTATGTAAAAAAACATATTCTCTCAATCTACCCCTTATAAATCTATATAAAAGGTGTACATTAAACACGCGGTTTAGCCCACGGGATCAGTAAGCATTCAGTAGCCCTGCTAATCAAACAGAGCCGTAGCATTCTACTTATCCTTTAGAGTGCTTTTTTTTAAAGTCCTGGGTGTATTTGAATGCGGCTTCTGGGTCAATAAAGAAACGCTCCGAGCAAGTCAAGTCAAGTCAAGTTTATTAGTCACATACACATACGGGATGTGCAGTGAAATGAAAAGTGGCAGTGCCTGCGGACATTGTGCAAAAAACAACCAAACTACAAACAGAATCACATGTTCTTTTTCATATTAAATATTGTGGGTGGTATTGTGGTACAATAAGTTAGTAGAGTTAGTCCCTGGAGAGATAGGAGTTTACAGTCCAAATGGCCTCTGGGAAGAAACTCCTTCTCATCCTCTCCATTCTCACAATATGGCAACGGAGGCGTTTGCCTGACCGTAAGAGCTGGAACAGTCCGTTGCAGGGGTGGAAGGTGTCTCCCATTATCTTATTGGCTCTGGAGTTGCACCTCCTGATGTATAGTTCCTGCAGAGGGGCGAGAGAAGTTCCCATAGTGCGTTCGGCCGAACGCACTACTCTCTGCAGTGCCTTCTTGTCCTGGGCAGAGCAATTCACAAACCAGATTGTAATGTTTCCGGACAAGATGCTTTCCACAGCCGCAGAGTAGAAGCACTGGAGGATCCTCGGAGACACTCTGAATTTCCTCAATTGCCTGAGGTGGTAAAGGCGCTGCCTTGCCTTACTCATGAGTGCTGCAGCGTGCGATATCCATGTCATATCCTCAGAGATGTGGACTCCCAGGTATTTGAAACAGCTCACCCTATCCACAGTATCCCCATTTATCCTCAATGGTGTGTACATCCATATGTGAGCATTCATGTGTGACCCTCAGTTTGGCGGGATGCATTATTCCATATCTCAGGTTTGGAATGTCTCTAAGAATTAGACGGGTCTTCGTAAAAAGGGCACGTTTCTTCACCACCTCTGCTGGGTAATCTCTGAAGAATCTTATGCTTTCTCCTTCAAACATCGGGTTTTTCCCAATTGCCACTTTCTTCATGATGTCTTCAAGAACTGCTATGTCGTTAAATTTCAGGATAATCTGTCTTGGTGGAGCTCCAATCCCTGAGCGTGCTCTCTGAACTCGATGAGCTACATCAACATTAGGTCTCTCAGAGAGATTGAATACCTGTTGAAGTAAGTTGGCAGTGAAAACCCAAGGGTCTTTTCCAGTTTCCTTTCCTTCTTTCACTCCAATAATTCTTAAGTGTCTGGACCGGGCTTCAAGATCTAGGCATTTGTCGGTCATTGTGGCCAGTTGCCCAAAAACTCGGTCTAGGTCTTCCTTCATTCTTTGCATTGTATCCTTCCGGTGGCACAATGGAGTAGGTATGTTGCAAAACTTACCTTTAGCGGCGCTGCACTTCTGCCGCTCCCCATGTGCATGACTTTAGCGCCTTTCAGAGGGGGGCGGGCTTAAAGTGCCGTTTTTCCACAGACCTGGATAATCGATGAATGTCGGGCGATTTCGTTGCGGAAGAAAAATCGCTCCGACATTTCATCAATGAAGGTATTTTTAAATTACTCTAAATTATTTGTTAACTAGAGTAATTTAAAAATCACCTTCAAAAGCCGAAAGCACCGACAACCGGAAGGATTTTCCGTAGGGGAGAAAAAAAGGTAAATAGTTTATTTTTATATTAAAAGTTGGTTTTTCGGGAGGCTTTAATAATATTTTTATGTTGCGAAATGGGTTCCCAAAAAATGTATGAACAAACAGTATTTTTCCCCCCCGACTTCACCGCTAACCGCAACGTTCCAATCCACCGCATTCCACTAAAACCCACTCGCTAGTTGATTTAAATGGCCATTAATTTACAGGCATAAAACACTAAATTCCTTCCATTTGGCCCAGAAATTCATGAAAATGAGATTTAAAAATTATGTTATATTGTGGATTATTGTGTGAATGTTATTTGGATTCTTAGGCAATTTAAAAAAAGTTTATATTTTCTTAAGAAATTGATAGATGTTTAGATCTACTCATTGAATTTTGTAATTAGCTACAATTAGATAACTAACTAATTATATGCTTTAATTTCAGGTCATCCAAGTAAGATTGTTTAATATTTGTTTCAGAATGCTTCAATCTATAATAACTGAAAATTTCATTGAGTTCTCTTAATTTTTAAGAATGTTATGGGCTTTTAACTTTTCCAGATCACAGCTTTTGAGTTAAGTCAATTGAAAGGCAATGGGAAGCAAGATGCTCATTTCCGAGTATGAAAATGGCCATACCTTTCTTAATACTGAAGATATGAAAGTAAATTAGGTGTCAAATTAAACTTCTTTTTATGCTTTATCTGATGGGATAAATTGCAGACTTGATTTTTAAAATCTCAAAATTTTGTAACATTGCTAAATGGAGTAGGAAGCAGCCACCTGCTTTAGCTCTGCTCCTGAAATGCGCTAAAAAGCCTGAAAGGAAAAACTGGACCGATTTAAAAATACTCACCGGCATATACCTGACGTCGCGTAAGTGACGTCATCAGAAAATGGCCGCACACCGACGGGATACCGGTATTTTTAAATGAAAAAACGGAAGTTACCGGCTGTACCACAGACAAGATCAAGAACTGGAGGTCGTTCAAGAGTCAGAGAAAACAACCCCTGAAGAATCTGAGGAGGAATCGGAAGGAGAAGGATTTATTGCTACTATGGAAGAAAATATATAAGAACAAGTACAATCTTTAAGACAAACTATGGCAAAGGACTTTGGTGAGATTCTGACTAATCAATTGACTACTCAGCTGCAAAAGTTGACTACTCAGCTGGGAAAGTTAGAAACAAGAATGTCGTGAACTGTCGGGAACAAGGATGTTTGTGAAAAAAAACATTCTACAAGATGGCATTGAAGAAGTAAATACCGATTTACAAAAAGAAATCAAACGGGTTGAAGAAGATCTCAGCAAAAAGTTGGAGCCTGTTCTCCTTACTTCAAAAAAACAAAACAAAGCTATTAAAGATCTGGAAGCTACAATTTGTCGCTTCTTAGCTAAAGCTATTAACAAGACATAATGCTTAATTGAACTGTAGGTTCTTTTCTTTAGATGCAAAAAAATAATTGAAGCATGCAGTTTCAATTTTTATACACACACAAATCACACTTTGTAATGCACAGCTTGGCCCGCTGAGTTTCTCCAGCTAATTGTTTATCACACTTCGCAAACTGTTCTGCCCCTGATATGACCCGAAACGGTCGCAACACTAACCACATCAGTTAAAATCTCTTAACTTACAAAATTGAAGTAGGTGTTATTAGTCAAGCTGAACTAGCTGGCACAATGTACACATGCAACAATGTTAAATGGCTCAAAGCTCATTTCTGCCAATATCAGTGTAATTTTTTTATTACCTTATTCCATGAAGGTGCAAACATTGACTATTGTTGAATATTCACCATTCAACTAAATGCACATTGCACTACTTTATTGCTTTGTTCATGAGTTGAGAGATGCTCCTTTGGCAATGGAAGATCCCATCCGATCAGTTCACGACAATACTGCTGGCATGAGAGATACGCAAGGCCACATTTGCTAGGATGGGATCTACAGGCCATGAGACGCAGAGAAAGCCTATTCTATCTTCAGAAGCACCACTTACTGATTGAATAGGGTACGATGGATCCTGTGGGATACTCAAATTTGCTGGCTTCTCACATCAGGACACATCGCGAACAAAGCTTCAGAGCAACAATCAAAGTCATGTAGATGCGAGAAGTGTGTATAAAAAGATATCATGCATTTCTTCAAAATTAGATTCCATTGACTGTATCCTTTTGGGGTCGTTTGGAGATGTGGGGAAAATGGTGGAGGTGTTAATACTGACCAAATTAAAGACACCATAAAATGGAGGATCCCTGTACTTGTCAGAATTGCTTAACTCTTGTCAGTTGAAATTTATAGACTTTGGATCTAGTCTAGTCTAGTCTCAGACTGGTATGCAGGATGGTGAGGGATCCAGGTGTTCTCCTTGTATATCCTAAATTGATAAAATGTATAGCAGTTTTGCAAACACATCCTTAAATGCATCATTTTGATTGGATCACTGCAAGGGCATTGTAAATAGTATAAATAATGTTGCAAGATGGTCATCCTATTAATCGATGATTGGTTGAACTGCTGAGCCTTGGAGAAACTGTTCGAATCTTAGGGCACATGTTGCAGTGTTTATTCTTGTTTGCTTACTTCTAGAAGCTTCTTCAAATTCAAGTGTATTGTTGGGTTAGGGAACTGTCAATTATGTACTGTTATTATTAATATGTTTAATTGGTTTGTAAAGAGACCACCCCAATGTGGTTCGGCCCCGCAAGGTTCGGGGAACTATAAAAGGTAGCTCCCACGAGGTCCGATGTCGATCTTCTGGAAGAACGCTTGGGACTACGTGACCTTTTGGAATGTCTCTGCTTGCACGAGGCTAGAAGGACTTGGCCAAGCAGATACAAGGATCGAACCCGCGGTGGTTAGGTATAGTACAGGGGAACTGTTGTTGTGTTATGCAAAATAAAGTGTTTGATTCAGTATTTTATTGACTGAACTAGACTGGGGGGAGCTTACAATGAGCTACGACCCCCAAACACAACGGACCCCAAACACAAGTTTGTGATTAAGGGTGTGGAGCTGTTCCCGATCACGAGTGAAGAAATCGGCGCCACGGTGCGGTTTTCGCATGATTTTCGGCACTTCGCTAGTCGGAGCAGATCGATCAATTGCGGGCTTGGGAAAGGGTCCCAACGAAATCATAGAACAGAATCTAGCAAGCACAGGGTGATTGCACTCCTTTGGGTTAGAGGCCCTTAAAACCAGGGTGGGGTTGGAGGCCCTGCTGGGGTTGGGTTAGAGGCACTTTCCTGGGTTAGAGGCCCGAAACCCTTGGTCGAAGCTGGTAGCTGCTGCTGGACCAATTTGGGGTTGGGTTAAAAGCCCCCTCCATTTGGTTAGAGGCCCATAAAAGTAGGGTTGGGTTAGAGGCCTTCTCCTTTGGATTAGATGCCTGCAAAACTGGGGCCAAAGGCCCAGTCCAGAGTTGGTTATCCGATTGGCGGGATATTTAAAGACAAACTGGGTTTAAGCAGTGCTAAGCGGCAAAGTACTGCGTCATTGCTGGGGGGGTGCAGATTGGAAAGGCGGCTCCAAAAATCGGCATCGACTGCCAGCGTGAAGCGACTACGCGCTGACACCCCATACTTAGTAGGTACAAAGGCAAACCGTTTGCTAAGGTGGGTTAAAATCCCCACCTGCGTGAGATATCTGGATCGCTGTAAAATGGAGGAAGGAATCTCGAAAGGTATCGGGAATTCAGTGGTTAAAGTATAAATTGGTCAAACATACTGTAATCAATCTGAAAATTCCAAGAGACGTTCCGTGCAAATTTTGGATTAGATTAAAATTCATTAATATTCAGTATCTCAATTTGAGGCGCTGGTTAATTCCTAGTGTCTATATCTTTCCTTCCAAGTTAACTTGTGTACAAATCCCTTGTAAAGATACCTTTCAGAGGTATATTTAAAAAATTGTGAATCTATTTCGATTTGAAGTGTATATATTTCTCTCCAGATTTACCTGGGCATAATAAAGCTTTAAAGTATAGTGTATTAAGATTGCCGATATTGCATTGTATTTACTGCGTACTGTGTATTGTTTTTGATTTAAATTTTGCATGTTAGAAACACTGTTGTGATATCGGTTTGAATCGGCTGTAGAGATAAATATTGCTATTGTATATGGAGTTCAAATCGCGGCTGATCAACCAGAAGTTCATAACCCCTCTGATCGATTGTTGATTAGTACCTGATAGCGAAGAGTAACTGAGAGACGGGAACCTGTTTGTTTTTGGTGTAAAGTAACTGGACGGGAAAAAGTACCCTAGGAAGGAGGAAAGGTATCTGGAGGGAAAAAGTAGTCAATTAAGAAGTAGTACACCTCAGCAAAGAGTACCCTAGGAAGGGGAAAATCTTCAGTATCAGAGGGAGAAGTTTACTGGTTGATAACAGCGTGACGCAGGATTGATTTGCTCTTGGAACTATACAGTTACTGAATGTGATATTAGACAAATGATTGTGGTCTGTGTAGGAGTGTGGTTGGGCATGATAATAATACACAGTATGATTCCTGTCTGCGTACGGTGTTGCTTGCGTGTTTGGAGCTAATTTTCATGCGTTTCGATTGAGGGTTAAACGAGTTGCGGGAAAGTGTTTGATTGTGCTCGAATGTGTTTGATTGTTCCCTGGAGTACTCTGATCTTTGGATGAGTGAGGATTGTGGAAGCCAAGGTTGAAAGTGTGTGGACTTGTGGAGATAGGGGAAGAATTTGAATAGGAAATTAGAATTGGTTGAGCAAAGGAGTAAGGAAGTGCGAGGCAGTAAACGCTTCGGAGCCGTTAGCCACTTTTCAAGAGCGAGCTTGATAACTTTAGGGATTAAAAGGGAGGAGTGAATTATTGGAAAGGATTGAAGGATTTAGGAATTCTGTTTCAGTTATTCGGAGGCATGGAGAACAGCCTAGACCGAGATATAACAGAAGATGCCAGGAGCCCATTGCAAATAATATGCAATGAGTTCCCTCACAAGGCAGAGAAATTAAGAGATTTGTCGGGAGCGCTAAATAAGAAATTAGGAAAGAAGCTATGGCCGCCGGAGGGCATTAGAATGATAAAAGGGATAAAGTACATTGAACGAATCATTTGGCAGCATTGTAATAGTGATAGTGCAAAGGAATGAATAGGATTATGAAATAAATATTATGAGGAATGAAAGGTGAAAAAAGAGGTTAGGAGGATGGCGAGTTGGAAAAAAGCGATTTCTAAACTTGGAATAGAACTGAAAGAAGGTGAAGTAGATCGACCTCCAGGCAGTGGGAAGGACAGGAGTGGAGATGAAGGAAGGCACACAGAACAGGGATGAGGTAGATCTCCTGGAAGAAAACTAGTCCCTGGAAATGTAAAGTTTAGGGATCTGATGGTTAGCGCTGACTTCGAGGGGAAAGGAGATGAATATTTGGAAGAATGGACAAATGTTAACGCCAGTGGAAATTCACAGCTCCCACCATGTTCCTCTTGCGATCCCCAGGCTTCACTTACACCTTGTATGACTTGTGTCTGTAATAAATATTTCAGGTCTGCAAAACCTATTACAACTGCAGATACTACATCTGAGCATACTCTACCGATAGCAGTGACGGGGGTGACAGATTCTTTGACTCTATCTACTCCACCATTAATAGATCGTCCAGCACCCGGAGTAGAACGAAGAGGTTAACCCTGGTATTTAAAGAAAAGGAAGATATGATAGATATAGTGCAACCGCCAGAATATTTCTGTGAGCCACAAACTCGACAGATTATACGAGCAGCGAGAAAGAGGAACAAATTATATGGACAGTATCGGGAACCTCCTAGTGAACGGGAAGATTCATCTGAGGGTGAGACAGTAATTGAAGATACCGAGATAGATTTTGATGTAACCGAAAGTTTACAAATTGAACAGATATCCCATAGACAGTTCCCAGTTAGGGAAGTGCAGTCGAGTAGAGCTAATAGGACATGATGTTTCAATCCCTGTAATAAATTGGCAATCTTGCTATTTGCAGTGGGATCGGAGTGGTGAAAGTTAGGGTAGGTACGTAATCGGGGTCATCAGGTGGGCACCCTCCTTCTGTGACGTTTCATTGATAAGCCCACAACATCTGCAGAGGGCTCAACGGTGATCCCTAGCGACCCAGTTACACCCCCCTCAATTCCATACCCTCATGTATTCATCTTGCAGCCCAATTGTTATCAATCCTTTTGATCCAAATCCAATTGCTGCTTTTTTCTGCAGAATTTGATAAAGATTTGATTGCTAGTTGGAGGGAGTGACCCCTCACCCCCATTTTCTTTAATAGCTTGGTCATGGATGTAGCAACAAATCCCCTGCATCCCACTTCAACAGGGAAAATCTGGGAAGCTTCAGTTGCCAGTTCAGAGTACTTGGTCTTTTTCCTCTCATAAGCTTCTTCAACACCATCTTCCCATGGAACTGTCAATTCCACAAGGTATGCCAACTTGGCTGTTGTGGACCACAGGACCATGTCTGGCCGGAGTGTTGTAGATGCAATGTCTGGGGGAAACACAAGCTTTCTTTCTAAGTCCACTTCCATTTTCCAATCCCGAGCATGCTGCAGAATGCTTGCATCCTTTGATGTTATCTGGCGTCCTGGAGGTTGGCCTGCTGGTACAAATGTTGTGAAGTGGACATATCCTGCCAATGTTTGTGTGGAAGCATTTGTGATCTTACGCCTCTGTTCCAGGATTCATGCCAACTGTCTGAGAACTTGGTTATGCCGCCAAGTGTAACGCCCTTGGCCGAGGCTCATGGTGCATCCTGTTAAAATGTGCCTTAGTGTTGCAGGTGCTTGGGAAAGGGAGCAAGCGAGGTATTCTCCGAACCACTGCTTCGGGTTCTGGGGTGATGGGAGAACATCATAAGTGGCTCTGAGGACAAAACTTGGCCGAGATCCTTCCATTTGCTAGATGTCACGCCAGCTGAGTTTTTTCTCTTCCAGGCTCTCCCAGTTAGTCCATTGGCCCTACTTGGCCATTGAGACGGCCTTGGCTTGTCACTCTGCCTCCTCTCATCTTCTCACCTCCTCCACCACGAGCGATCTCTTCTGCACTGATGTTGCCTTGTGCCATTGAGGAGCTTTTGGGACGAGTCCGAGCCCGACTCTCCCGTGTTGGACTTGGCCAACCACATCCCGGAAATGAAGAGCAGACTTCGCACTCTGAACAGCTTCAGATGGGATCCACTTCCTCCCCGTTGCCACACTGGGGCCGCTGTTCGAATAACAGTATCTTCTAGAAGGATTTCGGCCCAAAACGTTGCCTATGTCCTTCATACCATTGATACTGCTGCACCCGCTGAGTTTCTCCAGCACTTTTGTCCACCAACAGTATCTTCAGATTCGGTGAGGGTATTGACCAACCTTGCTTTAGTGCACTTGAACTCTTCTACAAGTCCTGCAATGGGCAATTCCAGTTTGCCACTTCCGTACAGTCCGACAGCACTTAAGCCTCGTGGAAGTCCAAGCTACTGTTTCACATGTGTGCTGATCATTCTTTCCAGCCTTTCCCCTTTGTTGATGGGGATTTCATATAGTTAAAGACCACATGATTCTTGGTAATATGCCAAATTCGAAGCACCACAGCTTGAGTTTTCCTGGTAGCAAGGTCTTGTTGATGCGAGCTATGCGCGTGATGGTATCCTTTTTGAGTTGTTCAAACTGCTCAGTGTCCTTGAACTTTGCATCATACCATCGGCCCAAACTCTTCACTGGCATTTCTGAAACAGTTGGAACAGGTATTCCATCAATATGAAATCTTTGATCCTTGACTTGACCTTTGACAATGGAGATGCTTCTGCACTTGCTGGGTTTAATCATTATCCTTGTCCATGTGATGTTTTGATGAAGTTTTTCCAGAAGTCTCAGTGCAGAGGACAGTTGCCGTTAGTGTTGTTATGTCATACATATAGGCTTCTATAGGTGGCAATCGCTGACCACACTGTAGCCGTTTTCCTCCAACAACCCATTTTGATTCTCTGATAATGAACTCCATTGCCATAGTGAAGGTCAATGGGGAGATGGTGCACCCCGCCATGATGCCTACTTCCAGTGGTTGCCACGCTGTGGTAAATTCTGATGTTGTGAGACAACATTGCAGATCCTGGAAGTAGTTTTTTACCAGATTATTATTCAGGCACCTGAAATAATTCAAAATCAGTCCACAGTAGCGAATGAGGAACTGATCCATAGGCATTGTGCAGGTCAAGGAACAAGACATGCAGATTCTTTTGTTCTTTCTTAGCAGTCTTTATGCCATATAATGCTGGTATATTCAAGGCATCCCGAGAGGCCTGCTATGCCAGCCTTTTGGATTGATGTATTAATGAAATGGTTTTGTTTCAGATACTTTGTAAGTCTTTTCACCACCACAGTGAAAAAGATGTTGCCCTCTATGTTAAGAAGGTTTATTTGCCGAAACTGTTCTATGGTGGACAATTTTTTTCCCTTTGGGATCAGCACTCCCCCTGCTCTTCACCAGGCTTTGGGGATGCCTGCTGCCTTTATAGACCATTTAAGAACCACAATGCGTGTATATCATGCAGATTCCCGAGACCTATGGGAGACTATACAACAAATAATTACTCCAGCCGAACACACCAAATTTTTAGTAGCCCTAGGACACCCAACATATGAAGCATTGGCAAACATAATAGTGGATGATAGTGGATGATAAGAGAAGAGGCTGTTTTAACAGCCCTTGCAAACACTTTTCAAAATCCAAGTGATTTAACACAAACACAAAATCTGAACACAATTCTAACAAATTAACACAAACCAGAAAAGGGAGAAGAAGCAGATGAATTTTTAGAACGATTCTCAAACTATACATGGACCAATCTGGTGACATAAACTATCAAAATGGAGCAAGTTCCCCACAGTATTGTGCCATCTTATTGAATTGTCTCCCCACTACAGTAGCGGACTCAATTAAGACTGACAACAGGGACTAGTCTGAGAACCGCGCCAGTCAAATGGCCAGAGCTGTGAGGCATTATTGGAAGGATGGTAGGAAACAGTAAAATGATCCTGTAACTAAAAGAGAAACTGAACATATGGTCAAAAAGGAGGGACCAAGCTCTGGCTCAGGACCATGGAGTCCTCAAATGTTAGCAAGGAATGGAATGGGAGAAATTAGAGTCCCAAACTACCCAGATTATTAATACAATTATACTCCCAATTTAAGAAACCATTCCACTGGAACCAAGGGGTAAAAGAAATTGAACCACATTACCTAATCAATGTTACTCTTGTGGGAGAATGGGACACTGGAGTCGAGCCTGTCTGACAAGGGAGCGAGTGAGAGAGAGAGGGGTCAAGGAAAGAATTTCCAGGATTATGAGGAAATTCGGGATCCTAGAGGAGTTAAGTGTACCTCTGCAGAGCTGAGACAAGCTGCTGAATGGTGCCAGCATGCCTGTGGCCCAGATAAGTGCTGCAGAGAAAGAATGACATCTGCAGAAGTCTTACAATGAAGTGCGAAATGCATAGCGCTAATTGGATCAATTCAAACCAGATATAATAATGTTGCAAAGCCTTAAGGGCCTATCCCACTTGCGTGCGACAAGCCGGAAGCGGCGGTAGCACGACCTTCACGCATCTCCATGCGTCACACAGCGTGTTACGTCATTTATGCATATAAAGGGGGTTGCTGGCTGCTATTCCATGATCATCATGGAAGAGATACAGATACAAAACAAGAAACAAAAGAAGGGTCACGACCCGAAACGTCACCTATTCCTTTTCTCCAGAGATGCAGTCTGACCAGTTGAGTTACTCCAGCTTTTTGTGTCTATCTTCATTTTAAACCAGCATCTGCAGTTCCTTACTACACATATAAAGCAATGAGATGAATGAACAGTTAATCATTTTTTGATGGTGTTTGCTTAGGGAGAAACAATGCTGAGGATGACCTGTCTAGCTCTTTGTTCTTTTTTCCTTGTTTCTACATTCAGCATTCCAAATCAGTCATTGAGTTTAGGATTTACATGGAGGGAATACATGCATCTTGGACTTCCAGCTTTTTAAAAGGTTGAAACTGGCAGTTCCTTGCAGAAGTACTGGTATTAGCAAGCAAGATCTATCCTACATGTTAAATTGATGTCCATAACTCTACTTAATTGTGTTGAGATAGGTCCTGAAACTATCATTGCTGAACATGATAGTTCCATGTTCATAAATCACGGCCCTCATTCCGTGGCAAGAAACGCGGTGAGTGTGATGAGAATTTGCAAATCGCGTGTGCTTTTATTGCAGATGAGAAAAAGGCGGGTGACTGACTTTGGGCTGCGCACGGCATTGCACGGTGATGTCATCATGCAACGCCAAGAAACGCTATGTGTACGACGTCGAGACGCTTGCGTGCGACCACAATACGCCTGCGTGCATACGTGCTGTCAGGCCGGAGGCGCGCGAAGATTTCGCTCTCTATAAAATACTGGAGCGCCGTCCGATACCGCGCACAACTCCATTCCCCACCGCGCTTCCCCGTGGGACCAGCCCCGCGCGGCCACACGATGCCCGTGCGCCTCAACGCGATGACGAGGTTGTTTAGTTAGCATGCCAAGGACACGTAAGTGGCACAGGGCCTTTACTCTGTTAGTTGTTGATTGGTTGAAATGTTAAGTTTTGTCTGGGTTGTCTGAATCCCAAGGCACATGTTGCATTATTCATCTATGTTAGTTTCCTTCCCGAAGCCTTACCAGATACAATGTATTAGTTACTATGTTATTGGGTTAGGAAACTGTCAATCATGTATTGTTGTAATCAATATGTGTTATTGGACTGTACAGGGACTACCTCCATGTAGTTCAGCCCCTCAGGGTTCGGGGACCTATAAAACACAGCCCTCATGAGGTTCTTTGTCAATCATCTGGAAGAGTGCTTGGGACTGCATTACCTTTTGGAGTGTCTCTGCTTGCACAAGGCTAGATGGGCTTGGCCAAGCAGATACAAGGATCAAACCCGTGATGGTTAGGTATTGTTTGGGGGAACTGTTGTTGGGTTATCCAAAATTAAGTTTATTTGCTCAAGTGCTTGATGCAGTATTTTATTGATTGAAACTAGACTTGGGGTGCTTAGAATGAGCTATTTACACACAAACCCCGGTATACATTCAGGGGGGCAAAGTATAGATGGTTGAAAGCTTCTAGTTCTTAGTAATAAATATCACCAGCAATTTGTCCTGCATCAGCCACATCGAAACAATGGCCAAGAAAGCACACTAATGCCACTACTTCCTTCGGAGGCTTAGGGAGTTTGGCATGTCCCCAACAACTTTCACCAACTTCTACAGATGTGCCACAGAAAGCATTTTATTGGGTAGCATCACATCATGGTTTGGGAATGGCTCCATCCAAGACTACAAGAAACTGCAGAGAGTTTTAGACACAGCCAAGACCATCATGCAAACCAACGTCCATTCGATTGACTCCACCTTCACCTCATGCCACATCAGCAAGGCCAGCAGCATAATCAAGGACCATTCTCACCCAGTCATTCCTCCCATCAGGCAAAAGGTGCAGAAGTTTGAAAATGAATACCTCCAGATTCAGGGACAGTTTCTTCTCCACTCCCCCTTGTTGCTTTTCTTTTGCGGGCACACGCTAACAACACAAAGAAGAACAAGGCAAAAAAGATCTATGTAACTACACTGTATCTATCTACTTCTGTTACTCACTTGTACAATGTTGTGCAAGGGATTATGCACTGTGCACATATATGTGGCCTAGCCTGCATGGTATGCATATTGTGTGTTCAGTGCAGTGTGTGCCTGAAATAGTCTCACAAAGAACTCAATACAACAATCAATCAATCAAATAATTTATTTGTCACATGCACCAATTAAGGTACAGTGAAATGTGAGTTACCATACAGCCTCTAATTAGCCTCAAACTAAACTACTGGGTTGTGACAGCTTCCCCTTTCCCTCTCCCCCTTTCCCCTCCCTCTTCCCCTCTCTCCCCCTCCACCTCTCTCTACCTCTCCCATCCCTCTCTCCTCCACCTCCCCCCCTCCCCTCATGCTCTCCTCCCCCCTCCCCTCCCTCTCTCACTCCCCTTTCTCTCACTACCCCCTCCCCTCTCTTTCCCCTCTCTCATTCACCCTCGCTCTCTCCCCCCCCCCTCCCCTTCCCTCGCAGCGTTGGGGGGCCCGCGGCGGGGGGGAAGGCGAAGTCCCGCGGCAAGGACCTGCGACCGGAGCGGCGCCTGGTGTCGGGCCACTGCCGCTGCCATGATTGGGTTCAGAGTCAGTCGTTCCTGTCCCCGCCAGGCGACGGGAGAACAGTCTCCACGGATCGCCGGCAGTGGAACCGCTCCCTGGATGGGCGAGCAGACATCGCAGCCCCCTGCTCAGAGAAACGGGCACTCCTTTTTCTTTCCCATATCATCCCGCGGGCCAGATTGGACCCGTTCGCGGGTAGTTTGACACTCCTGATAAAAAACAGGCTCCCGCTCCCCCTCCCCCAACGCAGTTTTCCCCGGCCCCACTTACCCAGACTAGGCACGAGACGATGTATGATTGTGCGGAGTGAAAATGGTGGTGATCTGATCCCGCCCGGGCCCACTGCACCCACGTGGGGCGACGGCGTCATTTGCCTCCCTACCGCGTCACCGGCCTCCCCCAACTGCGCAGGCGCGGATGGTCGCAAATATTTTTTTTCCTCCAAAGGATGCCGAAATTTCCCGAAATTGTTTAATTTCCTTAAAAATACCCAAAAACAACAAGTATTTCGGGAAATTTCCTTCAAAGTGGAAACACTGGT
Source organism: Raja brachyura (assembly GCA_963514005.1). The sequence goes on along the minus strand of OY740783.1, from coordinate 44,223,447 downwards.
TTGGCGTCAGACAATGCCCAATGGAACGACAGCAGCAGTGCCAGTGCAGAAACAATAGGCAAGACAATAGGTGCAGGAGTAGGCCATTTGGCCCTTCGAGCCAGCACCGCCATTTAATGTGATCATGGCTATTCAACCCCAATCAGTACCCCGTTCCTACCCTCTCCCCATATCCCCTGACTCCGCTATTTTTAAGAGCCCTATCTAGCTCTATCTTGAAAGTATCCAGAGAACCTGCCTCCACCGCCCTCTGAGGCAGAGAATTTCACAGACTCACAAAAAGTGTTTCCTCATCTCCATTCTAAATGGCTTACTCCTTATTCTTAAACTGTGGCCTCTGGTTCTGGACTCCCCCAACATCGGGAACATGTTTCCTGCCTCTAGCATGACCAAACCCTGAACAATTTTATATGTTTCAATGAGATACCCTCTCATCCTTCTAAACTCCAGAGTGTACAAGCCCAGCCGCTCCATTCTCTCAGCATATGACAGTCCCGCCATCCCAGGAATTAACCTTGTAAACCTACGCTGCACTCCCTCAATAGCAAGGACTCCCTCAAACGGGACTTCACCCAACCGAACCTGCGCTGGGTATCAGCTACCCATTTGCTCTTATCCTAAACTAACCCTTTGTTTCATTGGGAGAGAATTTTGCCAAATATTAACTGTTTTTGCATGCTGACACGTATTGTGAAACTGAAGATGTCGCATTGTTCTTGGGAAAGCCTTGGCCGAATGATTGAGCATTGTGTACAGATATCTGCTTTTCTGTGCTTGATGTTATGATCTGTTATCAGCAAAACTGATAGGGTCTGAGTAATGTAATTTAGGCAGTTTTGATCAAATCACAACTCTCTGAACAGCTGTTTAAGGAACTCCGGTCTGGGCTAGTCTGCAAATACACTTGTTTGTTCGGCAGTATATAAACCCGTGCACTGTCCTCTTGAGGAACTGTCTCTGGGGCAGTTTCTCCGTGATGTCACGTAATAAAGTCCCGCTCTCCATAAGTTCGAGTCCTCGATTGATTTCTCTGACAATCTGGTGTAGTCAGCAGGATCCCTAACAAACAGGATCCAGACATGGAAAACACTGCTCAATGGGAACATCCCAGCCATGACCCAGACCTGAGATGGAACGTCAAGAGGGGATGGGAAGAAAAATATCCCTTGACAGGGAGGGTAAGGGGAAACGGAGACTTAGGAATAGACCCCAACTAAATGTAAGTAATGGTAACGGGAAGTTAGAGGAAGGGAAAGGAAATAGACCCCAAATAAAATTAGGTAAAAGATAAAAGGATCGGACTTTGGAGTGGGGACGTCATGGACTGAGCTCTTAGAAGGTTAAGTTAAGAGTTAGAGTAAGATTTAAAATAGTAAAATAGAGTAAGAAATTATAGCTATTATATTTTAGTTGTTTAAAATTTGTGGTTTAAAATATCAAAATGGGAACCTCCAGCTCGACAGGGAAAGGTAAGAAAGATTTTCATAAACGACCAGATGCGCTGGACGGAAAGTTGCAGCAGGATAAGAAAACAGCGTGAAGAGGATGAAGAATAAGAGATCAGAGAGGTTGATTGTGTGACCTCCTAGTCCCCCCTGGATCTCTGGCAGACAAGGTATGGTTGGAAGCAGGAGTCAATGGCTGCGAGTTCCTGCAGAAGGAATTTTCTGAAACTCACGAGAAGTATCACGCTGAGAGCCTGCAGAATTAGAGCAAGAAGGAGCTGATCTGCGAGTACCTGGAGCTGGAGAAGTGCCCGTCCAGATGGAAGATGAGAACAACTGGCTGAGTTGCCGTCTCGAAGGATAAAAGGTGACCAGCGGTGGTGATTTGATGGAAAGTAAGCTACTAAGATTAAAAATAGAGATTATGCAAAAACAATCTTAAAATGATTGACTTTTTAAATAGTATATGATGGGATGATCCTTGGTAAAGAATAAAAGTTGAAATTGTGAAAAAACTGTTGTATTATACAAAAGAAATGTAAAAGGTTTCCAGGACTGATGGGCATGGATACAATTTTCAACCCCATTAAATAATGGACAGATTCTAGTACTGTTGTATGTTTCAAATTATGAAACGGGCTTACTTAGAAGATGGCGTAGACTTTTTTCCCCTTTTTACATTTTTTCCATCTGCTTTTGCAGAGAGTTAGAAAGTGTTTTATATGTCTTTTCCACAGCCACATTTTGCCACACAGTGTAACCTGAACCAAGAACTGTAGGCAGGTAGAGGTTGTGTATACTCAACATTTCATGAAATGGATTAACTTTGGGAATGAGATTGCCTTTTTATCAGTATGTTGAGTTGCTTTCCGTCAGTTTATTGTAATTGTGATTTTTCTGAAATGTTGCCAAATGTACAATACATATGGTACACTGACATCTGTTCAGAGGAAGACCTGGCTGAGCCATTATATTATGTTTCTATTTAAATGTATAAATTTTCAACAGCTATTGTATCCAGAGAGTGGTGATCACTCTTGCAGGTCAGGATTTTACTATTTCTGTACTTTAATCAGTTTTAGCTTTAAGTTCGCTGAACGCTGAATGGACCCACATTCCCCATCGCAGTGAAGGAGGAATACCCTTATGGGCCGCCCACTTGAACCATAGCGAATGGGAGGCGATACTAGATTTCTACAGTAAAATAGGCTGCTGATAAGATTTTAAAGTGGGACAAGAATTCACAATTATAACCCCGGGGGAGGCTGGTGGCCTTTTGGAAACTGGTGGGCCACCTTGATGCATTATGGAATCATTTATGGAATAATAATAATAGTGTGCCTGCTCAGAATACAATTTATTTGTTGCTTGTTACCCCCCAGAGGAGGTATTGCCACTAGAATGCACCGTGGAGTGGTTGCTTCATACCCGGAGTATGATGAGGAAGAATGTCTCAAAAGGAGACCTTTGCCGGATGGCTATGAGTTCCCATACCCCGGGGAATAGGTTGATCCGATATGATCAAAAAGGAGAGATTGTGAGAGGATTTTGCTAAACTTTAACTGTTCTGCATGCTGACATGTATAGCGAAACTAAATATGCCGCATTGTTCTTGGGAAAGCCTTGGCTAAATCTTTGGAGCATCGGTTAGATATCCGTTTCTTTGTGCGTGATGCTAATATCTGTTATTTGCAAAACCAACAGCACCTATGTAGGGTCTCAATAATGTAATTTAGGCAGTTTTGATCAAATCGCAACTGCTCGAGTAAGCTATTTAAGGAACTCTGGACTGAGTGAATCTGCACATACACTTGTTTGTTCGGCAGTATATAAAACCATGCCGTCTGTACACCTGAAAACTGTCTTACGGGGAAGTTCCTTTGTGATATCACGTAATAAACTCTCGCTCTCCATAAGTCTGAGTCCTCGATTGATTTCTCTGACATTCATTGGGTTGATTAAACATAGAACAAGTACAGCACAGGTACAGGCTCTTCAGCTCACAATATCCACACCAAACATGATACCATGTGTAAATGACTTAACAGACACAGGTCTGAAGTTCAAATCATCTTTAATCATATGGTATAGTAGAGCTGTACAGTAGGTTGTTAGTTCATTGCTACGTAATGTAGGAGATGGGTGTTAATATAAAGTGTACAGTAAGGTGGAGTTAATGATGCTACACTACTCTGATTGGTTCACATGCAATAACCAATCTACATCCTTCCCCGTAGAGAGAAAAGGTGGTTAGGCAAATGTTAAACACACGCAGTTAAACGTACTCGACGTTCCTGTCAGGAGGTCTACTAATGCGATCCGAACACGTACGGACAAACCCCTATCCCTCCGTGCCAGAAACGTTAGTGGGGGAGGGAGGCAGGGAACCCGAAAAGGAGAATGCAGCCAGGGACACTTGAGGAGACCGACGGGGTGAGCATGCGGGAGTGTTACCGTGGGTGGGTGGGGTGACAGGTGGAGGTGGAGAGTGCAAGCTGGGGTCGGGGGGAACAGGAGCAGCAAAGGGTTTAAACGGCAGAGGCGGTGCATACGGGTTGGCAGGAGGTGGTCGAGGTTCGTTCACAAGCAGTAGATGTTGACGGCTGCGCCTGTACAGGATGCCGTCGGTGTTGACAAGGTAGGAACGGGGTTCTTTGGATAGGCCAACAACGAAACCCAGACGGGTATGTCCCACAGCAGTCTGCAAACGGATCACTTGGCCCTGCAATAGAGGCTTCAGTGGTTTGCTGGACTTATCGTAGTAGCGCTTCTGAATGTCGTGCTTCTCCTGAATGCGCTTCTGGACCGCAGCGGGTTTAAACACCTGTGGCTTCAGCTGTTGCTGGGCAATGGGTAGTGGAGGTCGTGTAGTATGAGACATCCGCTGTTTAGCTGGGGAACCCAGGACTCCATCCCTGGAAATGTTTCTCAGGTTTAGGAGGTCAAGGTAGACATCAGACTTGGCAAGGTGAGAGCGTTCCATTAGTTGTTCCGCGCTCCTAACGGCACGTTCAGCGAGGCCGTTGGATTGGGGGTATTCAGGGCTGCTTGTGACATGGTGAAAGTTCCATCGTCTGGCAAAGTGTTTAAATGTGTGGCTGGTGAATTGCCTTCCGTTGTCAGTTTGCAGACGAACAGGAGCGCCTAATACAGAAAAATGTCTCTGAAGCTTTTGTATAACCATGTCGGTGTGATAGTGGGCAACAAATCAAGTTTGAACCAGTCGACTAGGAGTCGACTAGGACTAGGTAGTGTTTACCGTGCCATTCAAAAATGTCCGCTGCAAGAGATATCCAAGGTAGTGCTGGTGTGGGTTATTGCAGCAGAGGCTGTTTCTGTTGGTGGGGTGCCAAACTATTGCAGATGGGGCAGGATGCTGTTCTGTCCCGTATGTACTTGGACATCCCAGGCCAATAGAGCATGCTTCATGGCTTCGGTGCCTGAGTGGCCGTTGTGTACCTCTTTATAGCATCCATCTTGCAAGGATGATGGGATCACGACTTTGTGACCCTTGACAATGATACCGTCTTGTATTACCAGCTCATCACGGACTAGGAAGAACGGCTGTACCTCCAGTGGCGTGCAGGATTGTTTTTCTGGCCCGTCCCTTAAAGTGGAGTTAATGATGTTACACTACTCTGATTGGTTCACATGCAATAACCAATCTACACCATGTTAAACGAATCTCCTCTGCACCTGATCCATATCTGACCATTCCCAGTACACCCAAGTGCCTTTATAAAAGCCCCTTGCTTATGAATATCATATCTGCCTTCACTACCACCTCTGGCAGTGAGTTCTAGGCACCCATCACACCACATGCAAAAAAAACCTGCCCTGAGCATCTTCAATCTTTGCCTCACTAACCTTAAACCTATGCCCTCAAGTCTTTGGTAAACTTCTCTATCCTCTCTAAATTCTCAGCATCTTTCCAGTAATAGGGCAACCAGAACTGCACATATACTCCAAATACAACCCAATCAAAGTTTTATGAATCATCACAAATGTCCTCGTTCTTCAGAGAACGGGGTTTCCCGTCCCCCACTATAGATGAGGCTCGCACCAGGGTCTCCTGCATACCCCGCAACACTGCCCTCTCTCCCCATTTCCCCACTCACAACAAGGGTAGAGTACCCCTGGTCCTCACCTTTCACCCCACCAGCCAGCGCATACAACAGGTAGTCCTCCGCCAGTTTCGCCACCTCCAGTGTGACCCCTCCACTCGCCACATCTTCCCATCTCCACACACATACACACACCCTCCACCTCACACTCACACACATACACTCACACATATACACTCACACACATATACACACACACGCGCGCACACACAGACTCATTCGCACACACATACACTCACACACACACACACACATACACTCACACACACATACACTCACACACACACATACACTCACACTGACTCAAACACACATACACTCACACCGACTCACACACACAGACTCACACAGGCACAGACTCACACTCACACACTGACTCACACACTCACACACCATAATAATATAATAAGAAGAATATCTTTTTATTGTCATTACACATAAGTGCAACGAGATATGGTTTGCAACTTCGAGATTTCGGTTTGCAACCCTCGAGAACAAGGTTTATAAAAACGAACATTTGACCAGTAACATCAACACAGACTAAAGTGCGAGGCCGGGGGAGACAGTCCATGGGTGGGGGGGGGGTATTTAGCAGGGCCGGTTCAGAGCCGCTATCGCTCTGGAAATGAAGCTATTCCTGAGTCTGGTAGTGCGGGTGTAGAAGGCCTTGTAACGTCTGCCGGAAGGGAGTAGTTCGAACAGTCCATTACAAGGATGAGAGGAGTCTTTATGTATGCTGACGGCCTCAGTAAGATGGCCAAAAAGCATTTTTTCTAAAATCAATATATAGCGCAGACAGGAAGTGGTCAAGATGAGACAGACAGATAGATAAATAGATAGATAGTGGATGGTCAGCATGCGCTTAGTGGGATGAAGGGCCAGTTAATGAGCTGTATCACTCTGAATTTAAAAAAAAAATGCCCTTACTCTGGTAGTACAATTCTGCTTTTCAGCAAAATAAATATTATCATTGAGTCCCAAAAACCAAACCAGCTATTCAAATGAATGAAATAAATGGGTTTTGAATATTATGTTGATTTAAACTAATAACTTTTAAAGATATGCAAACAAATACACTTCCCTTCCTTATTTAGAGTTCGGTGACCTTGATGTGTGTTAATTAACCAAACGGTGCAAAGGGAAAAATTGAGAGGATTTAAAAAAATTCCATTGAAACATTTTCACTTTTGCTAAATTACCATGCTTTTGTCTGTCCATCCATCCATCCACATAGATTCTCTGAACGAGATTGGTGATTTTCATAGCTTTTGATTTTGGAAATGTGAATTATCTGCTCCACAGAGCCATCATTAACTTTTAGCAAATGGCAACCATCTGTTTATACATTGATTTGTACTTGTACTGCATTCTTTGCATTTTTAAAACTTTGAATAATATTACAAGCGTACACAGCTGCATTTGTCCAAGTTAATTCCGGGCAAGCCCCGGGCTTGGCATGACCCAGCCCTCAGCTCGGCCGCCCCCTGGGCTCCAGTCCAGGCCCCGACTTCACCTCCATGCTCATCCCTGACCCCGGGCCCAGGCTTGTACTTGGTTCCAGCCCTCTCCCCGGGCTCAGCCCACGGCTCCAGTCCAGGCCCAGTTTCCAGGCTCGGCCCGTGGCCCCTTGGCCCTGCTCTTTTTTTTTTTTTCCTTCCTTACAAAATGCTTTTGTTCAGAACAAACAAATACAAAATAGTAACACGATCAGAGAATGCCTATATTGGCATTTTACAAAGAAAGTTATCAAATTAAAATATTATCATTTTTATCAATAATACATTCGACCTCCTGCGGTGACCAGCGTTCACGGAAGGCCTCCAGGGACACGCGAGCACAGATTTAACCCCGGAAAAGGGGGAGGCAGTCGACTGCTGTGCGGCCGTCGACTGCCCGCTGCTTGGACCCGCGAATGGCCATCTTGGCCAGGCCCAGGAGCAGATCGACAGGGAGACCCCCTCCTCCCTCCCGACCCTCCCCCCTCTGTACCGGGTGCCCAAAAATCAATAGCGTCGGACTAAAGTGGAGCCAAAACTTGAGGAGCAGCCCCTTCAAATACTCGTACAGGGGCTGCAACCTCGAACACTCTATGTAGACGTGGAACACTGTCTCTTCCTCACCGCAGAAGTGACAGGCAGTGGACGAGTCCGTGAACCGGCTCAAGTACCTATTGCAGGCCACGGCTTTGTGCAACACTCTCACCCCAGGTCCCCAATGTAAAGGGGGAGGACTCCCTTGTAGAGAGACCCCCACTGAGGACCGCTCCCCTCGTCAGTTGGTAACACGGACCGCCAGGGCGAGGAAGTGGAGAGTGCGCAAGAGCAGCCTGTACAACACGCGCCTCTCTGCATCACAGAATGGCACGCTGGGCATATTGGAAAGGCGGCTCATGTTGCGTGGGGCCGGCTCTCGGAGAGGGACCCAGGTCATGGGTCCTATGAACAATTCCAATTGAGCGGGGGTAAGCTCGTCTGGAATCGCTCCACACACACGCCTCTCCAGGACACCCACCGTCACAGCCACAACACCTCCCTCCCCCTGAGGAGCAGCGTCCTGGCTGAAGATGACCAAATTCCTGGCCTTCAGGAGGTCACGGTAAAGGCCAGGCAACTCCCGCCTAGCGCGTCGACTCATACCTGCTACTGGGAGCCGTGAGCCCTCGTGAAGGCAGCACCCCTGGCGGAAAAAGTACATCGCCAGCACGTGCCATTTAGGAGGGTAGTCCGTGTAGATGTACCTCCGCAGGGTCCTGAGTCGGAGAGCCGCCACCTGGGTACGAACACAGACCAGCGCCTGACCGCCCTCCGCCAACGGGAGACTCAGAACCCCAGCAGAGAGCCAGTGGTTCCTTTCACCCCAGAAGAAGTTAAGCAATCTCCTCTGTAACCTGATTATAAATAAAGATGTTAGGACCATAGTGGCCAGCCGGTACCACAGCATAGAGGCCACCAGCTGGTTTATAACTACAGCCCTGCCCCGGTAAGAGAGCACACCAAGGACCAACGTCCCAGCCAGGCGATGACATTCGCCTCCAGCTCCTGCCAGTTCGCCGGCCACGCCCCCTCAGTGGGACTCAGGTAGACCCCCAGATAGAGGAGGTGCGTGGTGCTCCATGCAAAACCTGCCATCTCCTCCGGCAAGGAGTCCACCTCCCACTGACCCACCAAGAGTCCAGAACACTTCCCCCAGTTGATCTTGGCGGAGGATGCAGCCGAGAAAACCTGCTGGCACTCACGCATCCTCCGCAGGTCAACAGGGTCAGTGAACATCAAAATGACATTATCGCCGTAGGCCAAGAGAACCATCTCCATCCCCAGCCCCGGCAAAGCCAGGCCTGTCAACCGCCTCCGGAGTAGGCACAGGAATGGCTCTACACAGATGGAATACAGTTGGCCGGACATGGGACATCCCTGACGAACCCCCTTCCCAAAGGGAATGGGGGCCAATAAAGAGCCATTGGCCTTAACAAGGCACTCTGCAGCAGTGTATAAAAGTCGGACCCAGGCCACAAAATGCAGTCCAAATCTGAACCCCTGCAGAGTCCCAAGAAGGTAGTTGTGCTCCACCCTGTCAAACGCCTTCTCCTGGTCGAGGGAGAGATAGGCGACTGACCGTCCAGCCCCCTGGGACAGATAGATCAGGTCTCGGAGCAGATGGATATTGTCCTGGATGGACCGGCCCGGGACTGTGTAGGACTGGTCAGGGTGGATCACCTGGGACAGCACGGGACCCAGGCGATTCGCCAATGCCCGTGCAAAAACTTTATAGTCCGTGCTGAGGAGAGAGACCGGGCGCCAGTTCTTCAAAAGGCAGAGATCGCCTTTCTTGGGCAGCAGGACAACTACTGCCCTGCGCCATGAGAAGGGCATCTCCCCGGTAGCCAGGCTCTCCCCCAGGACCTTCATATAGTCACCCCCCAGGACATCCCAGAAGGCTCTAAGGTACTCCACAGTCAGTCCATCCAGCCCTGGAGACTTGCCCCCCCCCTGAGCTGGTGCAAGGCACCAGTCAACTCCTCCAGAGTTAGGGGATCATCCAGGTGTTCAGCCACATCATTGCACACAGTGGGTAAGCCCTCCCACAGGACTTCTTGCGCCTCCCCACTCGATGTGCCTGCCGAGAACAGAGTCCAGTAGAAAGATGGAACCGAGGCACCAATGCTCTCTGGATCCGTGACAGAGGAGCCATCATCCACAAGCAACTCTACAAGCTGCCTGCGGGCTCCTCGCCCCTTCTCCAGAGAAAAGAAAAAGGGGGAGGCTCGGTCCAGATCGTGCAACATCTGGACTCGCGACCTCACATACGCGCCCCGGGACCTCCTAAGCTGCAAGTCCCTCAATGCTCCCTTCTTCTCCTGGTACTCCTCCCACTCACATGAGGCCCCACCAGTCTGATCCATACGAGCCTCCGAGTCGAGCAACTCTCTCTCAAGCCATCCGATCTCGGAGTCCCGCCCCTTGGTCGACCCCCTTGTGTAATCCTGGCAAAACAGATGGCCGTAGGCCTTCCCCACGTCCCACCACTGCCTTACGGAAAGGAAACGCCCCTGCCTCTCTCTCCACCTCACCCAGAACTGCCTGAAGGCATCCCGGAATCGGCGATCCTCCAGCAGCTGGCTATTAAAATGCCAGTATGAGGACCCAGCCTGTGTGCGCGTCGGGATAAAATCCATTCGCACCAGGCAATGGTCCGAGCATGGCGCCAGCCGCATGGAGGCCACCGAAACACAGGAGACATAGGCCTTGGACACGTATAAACGGTCAATATGGGAACCACCACCTTCAAACCTGTACAGAAGGCGTTAGAGTCAGGATGGAAATTCCGCAAAACATCTACCAGCTCAAAAGAGTCCACCATCTCCCTTAAAAACTTTACTGCAGCCAGGTCATGCTGACCGCCAGAGCGATCTCTCACCTCGAGGGTGCAATTAAAATCTCCCCCAAGGAAAACACACTCCCCACGGTCGATAGTGTTCAACAACGTGCTCACTTCCCTTGTTAAACGTGCCTGCATTGCGCCGATCTTGGGGGTGTACACATTAATGAAGTATAATGGCACGCCATCCAAACGTACGGCCAGATACAGCAAGCGGCCTGGTACAATGTGCTGCACTTAAAGGATCTCCGGCTGGAAAGATGGGGCCAACAGGAAGGCCACTCCACTCGAATTAAAGCTGAGATGACTCATGTAGACCCCCACCTTCCCACTCCAGGAGCCAGATGGGTTCATCACTAGCCACAGTATGTGTTTCCTGCAGGAAGCTCACCGCGTACCTCCCGTCACTGAGCACTGAGAGATGGTGAAACCTACGGAGGGACCCCCTCCCCCCATTAATATTAAGGCGGGCTATAGTGAGCTTCATTTTGAGTGTACACTAGATCTTTTACCAGCCCCCGGTGAAGGAGTGGAGCCGCCCCTAGCCTTCTACCCTCTCTTTAGGGCCTTAAAAAGCTCTTGGAACTTGCGCCTCTCATTTCTTATTAGTCCCGCCTCATTTCCCTTCTTCTGAAGGATGGCATAAATGGACCGCATGGGCACCCTCAGGTCCGACCAGTGGTCGACAGCCAAATCCACCTTGTTCCTACTCCCTCTAGTGTCCTTTAAGAACTTCCGAAGTTCCCAGACTACGACAAGTCAAGACACGGGGCCGCGGGCGGGGCATTCCGTCAACTTACTCTCGACGGACTCCGCATAGCCCTCCTCCTCACACTCAATGTCCGTGCCCGAGTCCGGAAGGTTGCTACTTTCAGCTGCCTCGCTCACCCCTCCCTGTGAGATGGGCGTTCCAGCCACATCATACGGTCCCTCCTCTGTCACCATCCCACCCCCAGGATCAGTAACAGGGGCAGGTACCGGTGCCTCTGACTGCAGCAAGCTATCTGCTAATTGGCCAGTCTCCTGCACGCTCCCACCGCCCTCTTTCTCCGGATTAGGAACAGTGATGTCGGAGCAAGTCTCCGGGCCTTGCTGTAAGCGGGCCTGTCTAGAGTCCGACCGAAGGACACGATCCGAACTGACCTTGCCCTCCTCTGCACCCAGGCTACCCGCCCCAGCACCGTCACCCAGAGAGTCCCCGTCCCCCACCACCAGGTGAATCACCTCACTGTGGCCCTCAGGAGCCGATGTTACTGGAGTCTCCCCTGCTCCCTCAACCAGTGGGGCATTACACCCCTCAACTGGGCTTGTAGCCTCAAAGAGGAGCTAAGGCTGGGGACTCACCCCTACACCCAAGTTCCCCCCTTCAGGCTGCCCCTGGTCATCCACTAAGCTAGCAGACGTGCTCTCTGAGGGAACAGCCCCCAATGGTAATGTATCGCCACTCTCAGGTGGTCCCTGCACTAAAGAGGCATCCTCCCCTCAGAGGAAGCATGCCCTGGGTCCCCCACCTCAACAGGAGGGGAAGGCCCCCCTTCAGGTTGCCCCTGAACATCAGGGCCTTTCTCTGTATCAGAGGACCCATGTCTCTTCCTCTTCCAACCACTGGCGTGTGGTGGTACGGTGAGCTCCATTGCGGAAGCCTCTACCTCCACACTACCGTCTACCTGTTCAACCTCTCCAGCCCCCCGTTGGACCCTAGGGCCCTTATTCTTCCCTGGGCTGGGCTCAGAGGCGAGAACAAGTTTATCTACTACCAGGGGTCCCGCTTGGAGGTGATCTTCTTCCAAGGGACCGCCTTTCTTCTTTTTCTTGACTTTCCTCCCCCGCTGACGCACCCAAACCTCCCCATCTACCTCACCCACTTCACCGGCATCCACCGCCACAGGTACGGGACATGGGGGTGGTGGGGGGATGGGGGGTGGGAATAGGGGAGTAAAGCCTTCACGGGCTACCGTGGTAGAACCAGCAGCTCCAGATCGGCCAGCAGTGCTCTCCCGAGCCACCGTGGTGGAACTGGCATCCCGGATCCAGGGACAATTCCGGCGAAAATGCCCCACCTTTTTGCAAGCATGACAACGCACTTGGCCCGCGTACCAGAACACGCGATAGGAGAAATCATCCACCTCCACATCAAAACTCCCCTCCGTGTCCATCCCCTGTGCCATCTGTATATAGACGCGACGCTTGAACGTATATATATGCCGCATCTCAGGATCATCAAACCTGTACAACAGTTTGGTGACCCCCGACCGCACCTCCCCCAGCTTCCTTACAAGTGAGAGTAGGAGCGCATCCGGAACAAAAGTGGGAAAGTTGTATAGAATGACCGGCAACACGGGACCCCCCCCATGGGTCCACCGCCGTGAAATTCCCGCCTGCTGTTACCCCCCTTTCCAGAGCCAGAGCCACCGCCAGTTCAGTCTTCAGTAGAACAACAACCTTCCCACTGACCACCGCGCCCGAGACTATGGCTTTCTTGCCAACAGTCTCACCCAGTGCACCTAGAAAGGCCTTGAAGGGCAGGTTGCTCTGCATGTACATTTTTACCCCATGTGTGTGCCCCATCAACTCATGGCCCTCAGTCTCGGAGACTGCCGACCGTGCGACAGCTCCATAACTCTGAGGGGTCGTCATCTTTAGGGCGTGGCACAACACACAAAGTATCAGTACTTTTTAAATCAAAGCAATCTTTCTGCTGTTGCTGCACCTCCACTCTTTTGCAGCAGTTCAGTATTCTTGTGAAGGCTTTCTTGCAAAGCAACAGAAGCAGTCTCATCCTGATAAGATAGCAATGTCCGTGTCAATCCTCCCGCCGTCAAAAATGGAGCTTCCTGAGGCTTCTTCCCCAGGTCTCTGTCGCCTCCCCGGCTTCAACGAAATCCAAGGCAATGTTGCCGTTCTTAGCCATCACACCTGGACCGGGCAAGTCGGTGTAGGAGGGCACTTTCCGATGTTACTGACCACAAACACCGTTCCAGACTCAGCTCCCACCAGTTCAAGTGAATCTTGTTCCTTGCGCCAGCCACTGCCGCTCCTACGACTTTCCAGATACACACAGACAATCCTTACTAATTAGAGGAATCTTTGAACAAAGAAAGTCTCTGCAGTCCGACAAAGCTCCGAACGCAAAGTCTGACTGTTTTCGTTCCTCCCCAACTTCCAAAAAGTTCATCAAATCCTCCCCGCCAGCAGAACAGTTCCTCTCCTGGCCCTGCTCTCGGATTAGGAGTGGGGGCAGATCCGGATCCGCAACGGCCGTGAGTCCCAGGCTGAGTTCAACGAACGTTTGCCTGCTTCTGGTGCTGTTGGAGGTGAGATGTTGCATAGCGCCAGGGTCTTGAGCCTGTCCCACTTTGGCCGTCAGTTACCCGATAGGCCGGTGGCGCGTGAAGATTTTGTGCAGGACGGAGTCCACACTCCTCCATGCCACTCCACACTCCTCCACACCACTCCATGCACCCGTCCCCGCACCACCCACACACTGCCCATGCGCTACCCGCACGCTACCCACACACTAGCAGGTCGCGTAATTGGCGCGCGAAAGACAGCCAAGTGGGACAGGCCCTTTAAGGTGAATGGGTCCTTAACTGAGAGCTTTGTGTTAGGAAGAGGAACAAGACAGGGATGCTGTCTTAGCTCTACCATGTTTGCTATATATATTGAACCATTGGCCCAAGCAATTCGTCAAGATAGGGAACTGAGGGGAATAACTATAAGAGACAGAAAACATAAAATTGGCCTTTTTCCAGATGACATAATGATGTATCTCACGGAAGTAGACACTTCCTTTCCAAGGATGATGGGGATCATAGAGAAATTTAATTTTTATGCAGGATATAAATTGAATATTTAAAAAACTCAAACCGTCCTATTTAATTGTGCTCCTCCAGAAGAAATCAAGCAAAAGTATAATATTAAATGGGATTCAAAATCAATCAAATACCTAGGGGTATATATAACAAAAAAAAATCAATGTTGTATGGGATCAATTTTACTTCGGAGTCATGTGAGTGACTACGTGAAGAAGCCCCGCCTGGCGCTTGATCAGCATTACGTCGACGCTGTCGGTAGGGAAAGAGCTGCAGAGCACAGCTCCACCAGCGGTAAGGAACAGGTCCGCAGGTAAGTAAATTATTTTACTTCCAGGGCATTTCAAACTCCGCGAGGCTGGTGGGTAAAGCCAGGAGGAGTTAAAAAAATTAAAAAGGAGAAAGTTCCGAAAAAATCGCGGGTAAAACGTGTGTCCCGGGGAGGAGAAGAAAAACAGTCGGGACAGCAGATTAGTGCGGTGCTGGTTCCGATACCAGTGGCCGTTGATATACCCTTTAGTGAGCCTTTGGTTGATCCACAAGCAGAAGCCACAGAGGAAATTCCAGTGACTAAAAAATGTAAAAGAAAATCTGAGAGGCCCGTGGTTTCTGATGACTCTGATACTTAAAGTCCTCCAGATAGAAAAGCCTTATGGCTTAGAGTGGAACAAATGGAGAAAATGCTCCAGACATTATTCAACCAAGGGTCTAAGAACCCAGAATATTCCCAGGCAGTCCCTGAGGGGATTCCATATCATGAATATGGTGCCATATCGAATTGGGAATTTGAAACTCCAGAGCCTGAGATTTGGCTGGAGGAAGTCTCCTTTGAGCAAGTCTCAGGAGTACCAGCGCAGCATGAGACTGATCCTGAAGGTGGTGATTTTGGTCATGAATACCCACCACAATACAAAAATATTTTACCAGGTGTGCCTGATGTGGCACAACGTTTTGCTATACCTGGAGGAGGCGGTGAGGCCATGGAAGAAAACCTGGCGGCCTAGGTCTCTCACCAGCTTCAGGAAGCTGTTATGGTTGAAATAGCAGAATTATATAAAACACCTGTTAATTGTGCCTCACTGAAGGTACCTACAGTGAATCCGTCTATTTGGGTGCAATGTCTTCAATTATGCGGGCACAGGAAATACGATTTCAAAGAGTCCTCAAACTGATTTTGGCTGGCATCACTGCTTTTGGGAGGCAAGTGGAAGGTTGTGGAATGACCAAAGTTCAGAAGGATATGTTGGCATTGTTCTGCAACTTATTTTTTTAGATTAATTGTATGAGGAAGATTGCCATTCGGCCCATTTTACATCCAAGATTTGCAGGTCTGTGCAGATCAAGCAATATTCAAGCTCCTGGTTATCTGTTCGGAGAAAATCTGTCCAAACAAATTAAAGAGATTGATGCCGAGGCAAAGACTATTGGCCTCATGAAACCCTTCATTTTTTGCCAAAGAAGGGCCGGTCAAATGAGAAGGGGATTTGATTTTGGAGCTGGAACAAGCCGAGGCAGGAGTATGGTAAGGAAGTATTACCATCCAGCACAGCCGAATGTTCACCCATATGTTGGGAGAAGGAGACCACCACGTGCGGTCGGAGAGGTACAAAAACTTTATCCTATCACAGAAGAATCTTTGGATGAACCTCAGATTGGTGGTAGATTACAAATGTTTTATGATGAATGGGACTGTATAACATCTGACTGGGTTATATTAGTTACTGTTTTAGGATCTACCATTGAATTTGTAGAAGGTATTGATCTACCGGGACAGAATAAGCCTAATCGTATTTTGATGTTTTCTGCATTTGAAAAAATTCAAATTAATGAAGAGGTTAGGAATTTGTGTAAAAAAGGAGTTATTGAGAAATCAGTTGAGGATCCACAACAATTTGTATCAAATATTTTCCCCAGACCTAAGAAAGATGGGGGTTGTAGAATCATTCTAGACCTCACACATTTTAATACCTTTGTCCAGTATAAACATTTTAAAATGGATACCTTCAACACTGCAATACAGCTGGTATCAACAGATTGTTACATGGCTACAATAGATTTGAAGGATGCATATTATTCAGTACCAATTCATCGTCACTTTCGCAGGTATTTGAAATTTAATTGGATGGGACAGCTGTGGCAATACAAAGCATTACCTAATGGATTAAGCTCAGCTCCTCGGCTGTTCACAAAATTGTTGAAACCCGCACTTACACTGCTAAGGGCACAAAAACACATTGTTATGGCTTATCTAAATGACATTTTAATTGTCAATGCTAATCAGGAGTCAGCTGAAAAATCAGTTTCAGCAACTACAAGTCTGTTTGAAAGGCTAGGGTTCCTGATTCATCCAACAAAATCTAAGCTACAGCCATCCCAAAGTATTGAATATTTGGGGTTTGTGATTAATTCAGTTACCATGTTGGTAACTTTACCAATAGACAAGGTTGTTGATATTACAAATGTATGTCGGTGCCTTATTGACAAACCTTATCCCTCCATCCAACATATTAGTTCAGCAGCCAGCAGTGATTTTGCAAACTGAAACAAGTGCTCTCCGATGGGGTGCTACGGATAATAATACCAGCTGTGGGGGCAGATGGACTCCAAGAGGATTTGTTTCTCCAAACATATGGTATAAATTATTTGGAGTTCCTGGGAGCATTTTATGGATTAAAAGCTTATTGTTCTACTATGAAGGATTTGCATGTCCAACTACAAGTAGACAATACCACAGCTGTGGCATATATCAATCACATGGGTGGAGTAAGATCATTATCATGTGATCATCTGGTAAACCAGATGTGGCATTGGTGTATTGGTAAGAATATTTGGCTTTCAGCTATTTATCTCCCAGGGAGAGACAATATTGTGGCAGAAAAAAGATCACAAAAATTAAAAGACAGTACAGAATGGATGTTAAATCCACAAGTTTTCAAAGATATTGTCAGTCGGTATGGATTACCGGACATTGATCTGTTTGCATCTAGATTAAATCACCAATTGACCAAATACGTGTCTTGGGAACACGATCCAGGAGCAGTAGCGGTGGATGCTTTTTTCGCTACATTGGGGGAATATGTTCTTTTATGCTTTTCCCCCATTCTGTCTGATTGGGCAATGTCTCAAGAAAATAGCACAAGATGCTGCCAAGGGCATTTTGGTGGTTCCAAATTGGCCTATACAGTCATGGTTCCCATTGATGCTTAAAATGATTACTGAACCATGTATGACGATTCCTAGTTGCAACGATTTGTTGATACAACCAGTAACAAAAGAAATTCATCCATTGCATGATCATATGAATTTGTTAATCTGCAGGTTCTGACCAGACCAATGCAAGGGCTTGGACTGTCGGATAGGACCATGGATGTTATAGCAGCAGCTTGGAGAAATAGTACTAAAAAACAATATATGTCGCATATAAAGAAATTGGAAGTCTTCTGTAGACAGTCAAAGATATCTTATCAAACTGCGAACATATCAAATGTATTGGAGTTCCTTGCTGGGTTGCATGTTGATGAGCACTTAAGTTATAGTGCCATTAATAGTGCTCGTAGTGCTATGTCGGCCTATTTAGGACAAATTTCTGATCAAGATTCAATTGGGTCTCACCCATTAATATCCCGGTTTATGAAAGGAATTTTTAATAAAAATCCTCCCAAGCCCAGATATACAGAAATTTGGGATGTTAGCATTGTTCTTACTTTGCCTAGGCAATGGGCTCCAATTACATCAATGTCTTTGCAGAGGTTAACATTCTAGGTAGTAATGTTAATGGCAATAGTGTCAGCTCAAAGAGTACAAACTTTGCAAATGTTACGTTTAGATTGCATGCATGTGGCTTCAGATAACATTGTGCTTTATGTTTATGATCTGATCAAACAAAGCAGACCAGGAAAAACTGGAACCAAGGTAATGTTTAAAGCATACCCTGTCAATCAAACATTGTGTGTAGTTAAGCATTTAACTCAATATATTGAAGTAACCAAGAGTCTCTGAGGTGCTGAGACAGCATTACTGATAACGCACAAAAAAACGCATACAAAAGTTTCAGTTCAAACCATTTCTAGATGGTTGAAACAGGTTTTGGATTTAGCAGGAGTAGACACTGATGTGTTTAAATCTCACTCCACTAGGGCTGCAGCTACGTCCGCGGCAAAGGTACAGGACGTACCACTCGATCAAATTTTAGAGGCCGCAGGGTGGTGTAAAGAAGAAACTTTTTCAAAGTTCTACGATAAACCTGTTGTCACGGTGCCAGGATTTGGACACGCAGTGTTGGGTTCTCTTTAAATGCTTGCTTTGTTTTATATTATCGATTTACGTTATCATTTGATATCATTATCACTTTTGTTGTAACATTTTCCCCTGGGATAGAGGGGTTTTTAAAAATTGTTCTTTTTATGATTAAAAGACTTATTACATAAATTGAAACAATGTTTTAAATATATATTATTTACTCACTACTGTATTGACTAACCAGAGTGTCGTATGGAATGAATCTACGACATAAAAAACACAGAGCTTTAAAAGCTTCACGTAGTCACTCACGTGACTCCGAAGTAAAATAGTAAGATTAAACGAGAATTTACCTATTCGAAGTTTGATCTTTATTTTATGAGGAGTTACGATGAGGGATTACGTGCCCTCCGCTCCCAACCCTCATAATATAAATGATCATCTGGTAGTTCTAGTCTATGTTGTGCCTTACTATCTTACTCCGGCTATTGGTTCTGTGTTTCTCATGCCGCAGCTTTGAAGTAGCCGATCAAGCGCCAGGCGGGGCATCTTCACGTAATCCCTCATCGTAACTCCTCATAAAATAACGATCAAACTTCGAACAGGTAAGTTCTCATTTAATCTTATTATTATAATCACATCAACCAAAAAATAAGAAAGGATATAGAAAGATGGTCCACCTACCCAATGGATTTAGTAGTAAGATAAATATGGTGAAAATGAATATTTTGCCAAGGCTATTGTACTTGTTTCAATCTCTGCCAATAGAGGTACCATTAAAACAATTCACAGAATGGGATAAATTAATATCTAGATTTATTTGGGGAAGAAAGAAGACCAGAATTCGATACACTACACTCCTGTTGCCAAAGGACAAAGGTGGAATGGCACTTCCAAATTTTAAGATATATTTCTATGCAACCCAACTTCGACCACTAATTAATTGGTGTGAGGACAGCTATATAGCTAGGTGGAAAGAGATTGAGACATATATCCCTGACTTGCACATCCAAACACTCTTGGGAGAAAAAGCGCTTCCTGGACATATCAGGAGTATAATCAATCCAATGACGATATATACTTTAGAAACCTGGTTCACTCTTACCAGACAACTTAAACTGAATAAAGGACAAAAAGTATTACAATGGATAACTTTGGATAAAGAATTTAAACCAGGGATGTATGACTCAATATTTAAAGACTGGATGAAAAAAGGAATGACTGCATTTTGTACAATTACAGAAAATGGAGACCTAAGAAGTTTTCAAGATTTGAAGGACAGATTTGCACTTCGGAACCAAGACTTGTTTAGATACCTCCAACTAAGAGATTATTACAATAAAAAAGTAAAAAGGGAGGCACTAGAAGAAACGAATCCAGTGGTAGAAGTGATAGTTAATGCGTATCATCAAAAAACATTAATGATTATTTCTAAAATGTATCATAGTTTAACGGAATGTCAAGCTAAATCTACATTTTATGTAAAATTTGTGGGAAAAAGAATTGAACATCAAATGACGAAGAATGACATCATATGTGTGTAACACTACAGACACCTACTAATTCTCAAAAATGTAGAGAATTTAATTGGAAAAATGTGATTTGTTTCTTTATTACGCCTAATATAAAAAGGAAGCAAATTCTAAGGCAGCAAACATGCAGGAGGCAATGTGGCTAAACAGATGCAAATCATGCACATATCTTCTGGAGTTGCCCAAAATAGAACCATTTTGGGACAGAGTGAATTCAGTATTAAAGGAGGTATTAGTATATCTAGTCTCCATTTTATACCTGGGTAACATAAATACAGTGTTGCTGTACCAACTTTCATACACTACACTCAAACCAACTTAAAATCCAACTCACAGCTGTCAGAAAGGCCATTACAAGAAACTGGTTTGCAGCAGACACACCCAGACTTAGACAATGGTTAGACATAGTACAGGAAATATTTGTGATGGAGAAAATGACATATTCTCTAAGAATGAAAGAAGACGAGTTTAACAGAAAATGGGGAAAAATGGATTAGGTATAGAAATAAAGACATCAACATTGCATAATCTTATTGACAATAATGTAAGTTATTGGAAAATGTTTTAATAAGAAAATAGTTCTGTATACGGCATCATTAATGGTAAACTGAATCCCCCGCTGCAACGTTGTACGTTTCACTGCATTGTTGTATGTTTCATTGTTATATTTGTGTTTTATTTGTGTATGCATAAAAGCAATAAAGACTGAAGTGCAAAAAAAGAAACAAGTCAAGCGAACAAGGGAACAGACATGTCTTTACTAATCTATTGACCAAATCATTTCATTGGGTCTGGTTATCTCGTGTCAAGCTCAACATTAATGGAAATGACAACCCAGAGGCAGAAAATGAGATAATTGCCGGTAAAATACATGACCAACTATAAACACATAATGGAAAATTGGGGTGGACAGGGTTGGGGTGTCTCTAGTTAGCAATTGGATGTGTTTATTCATGGATAAACAACTTTTAAGACATCCACAAATGTTTTTCCCTTTGAAAGGCAAGTGATTATGGATTATTTTGCTCCAATTTGGGAGTATATAATACTTCTACTCTTAATACTGGAATTTCATGTTCTAGTAATGTACTAGTAAAGTTTTTATTGCTTGCTGTTATTACATCAAAACTGATAGGAATGTTGTTGCAGTAATCAAAGGGTTTAAAATCAACCATCCCAGAACAAATGAATTGCTGGGATGTTCAGTTTAAAGAAATATTTGCAAGTTATCAAATATAAGGATGATTATGAACTGAGAAAGTGTAAAACAAATCAGGTAATTGAAAACAATTTTGTTGAAGGAATGCATCTCTGTGTTTGAAGAAACCTATCTTTATGAATTGAAAATGGATTTGTAATACAATTGATGGCTCTTTAACTGTGAAATGCACATAGCTACATACTAAAACCAGACCTTGAGATAAAGGGCCAACGCTGGGAAGCAACATTCTCTCATTCTTCGTATTTTCCTTTTAAGAGTTGGTCAGCTCTACTGAATTCAAGACCTTGTAGACCTAATGTATGTAAGGGCCTGTCCCACTTACACGACCTTTAGAAACATAAAAACATAGAAACTAGGTGCAGGAGGAGGCCATTCGGCCCTTCAAGCCAGCACCGCCATTTACAGGTTATTTCTATTTACAGGCGACTGCCGGCACCCGGTGACTAGAAAGATGCCACGATTCTTTGGAATCCTCTCACGACCATGGGAGACCTCTTACAACCACGGCAGGAGAATGGTTAGGAGGGAGAGATGGATCAGTCATGATTGAATGGCGAAGTAGTCTTGATGGGCCATATGGCCTAATTCTACTATCAGTTATAACCTTATGATCATCTTGCCGATCGGGAACAAATCCTGGCTGCAAAGTCACATCTGGATGAAGCCCATGTGAGAAATTTGGCAAGTTACAAAATTTGTAGATTCAGCAACAAAATTGCGATTGGAGAAGTAAAAGCCTCCAAGGCACTCATATACATGATTTGCCACAAGATAAACAAAAGCTTCAGTCAAAGAATTAAGTTTTAAAATGCACCATACAAATTAATTGTTTTGTCTTGTAAGCATCAGTTGTTCAAGCAAAAAATGCTTAAATATAAATTTTTAATTTCCCCAGTGGTGGGGAAAATACATCTAGATTTCTCCTCTGAATGAGATATCTACTTTTAATTACAATGTCCTGTTTAGGATTCCTCACCCTATGTAAATTTAGTAAGGAATAATTGCCATGAGCAGAGCTGCGAGGAGGATGCTATGAGGCTGCAGGGTGACTTGAATAGGTTGGGTCAGTGGGCAGATGCATGGCAGATGCAGTATAATGTGGATAAATGTGAAGTTATCAACTTTGGTGGAAAGAACAGGAAGGCAGATTATTATCTGAATGGTGTCAGATTATGAAAAGGTGAGGTGCAACAAGACCTGGTGACTGTACATCAGTCACTGAAAGAAAGCATGTAAGTACAGCAGGCAGTGAAGAAAGCTAATGGGATGTTGCGAGAGGATTTTAGTTTAGGAGCAAGGAGGTTGTGCTGCAGTTGTACAGGGCCTTGATGAGACCACACCTGGAGTATTGTGTGCAATTTTGGTCTCCTAATTTGAGGAAGGACATTCTTGCTATTGAGGGAGTGCAGCATAGGTTCACCAGGTTAATTCCCGGGATGGTATATATGAGGAAAAAATGGGTTGACAGGCAAGATACAGGAAAAATGTTCCCCCTGTTGGGGAGTCCAGAACCAGGGGGGTCACAGTTTAAGAATAAGGGGTAGGTCATTTAGGACTAAGATAAGGAAAAGCTTTTTCACTCAGAGTGTTGTGAAATTATGGAATTCTCTGCCACAGAAGGCAGTGGAGACCAATTATTTGGATGTTCTTAAGAGAGTTAGATTTAGCTCTTCGGACTAACAGAATCAGGGGATATGGCGAGAAAGCAGGAATTGGATTTGGATGATTTTGGTTTTGGATGATCAGCCATGATCATATTGAATGCTGGTGCTGGCTCGAAGGACTGAATGGCCTACTCCTGCACCTATTTTCTATGTTTCTATGTTATGTTCTGCAAAATACTGGAAATCTAAAGTAAAACAAGAAAATACTGGGCATTTTTTGTCAGGTTGTCAAAATGTCACTTCATTCTATTGGCACATGGTAGTGTATGGAGTAATTTTCAACTCTTTCCAACAGCTCCTCATGACATACAACCAACAGTTCCCTCAAAGAGGTGACCAATTGGACAAATACCTCTTGCATCTTCCACCTTCTGTCGGTACTCTTCAAAGCAAATGTGAGCAAATAGACCTAGATTATACAGTGCATTAGTAAATACAATTTATTATTCATCTTTAAATGGTTTGTGGGAATAAAGAACAGGTGTAAGATGGTTCAATATTAAACAATTGTACACAAATATCATCCTTAGTAATTTCTAGACCTAAGATTACCTCGAATAAATTAGATTTGCAAAGATTTGGGGATCAGTGTGGACAAACCTAAAAAGCAACAAGTGCCACAAGCAAACTGAGACACTAGATTACATTAGCAGAATGGGAGCATGCATTCGAAAGAGGTCATTTGTTGGTATGTAAAGCATTTGTTAAACTCAATCTTAAGATGTGTGTGCAGTTTTGTTTCCCACAATTGTACAAAGAATATATATCTTTTACAAAGTTAACAGTTGAATAAAAATGAAAAATCCATGCTCAGATTAAAAGAGTTTGAGAAATTGGGCTGACTTTCTTTGAAAATTTGGCAATGAGAGAAATGTTCTAGAATGTGAATGGCATTAATGATATTAAAGCCTGGTGTATAATTAATTAGGGTGATGATTAAATGCCTAGGAATAGAGAAACATTAAATACATTTGTTTGTGGGAAGAAAGTCAAAGCATAGCCTTTAAACCCAAGATGTGAGGGTAAGTGAAGCAAGTAAGAATTAATTGTGAAAAAAAGATGGGTCTATTAGTCTATTCAATTTTTGAGCACTTTTTAAAAATATGTTCCTTTAACCGGCTTTAACCTATATTTTTACTCAACCAGTTGTAAATTTTAGGATTATTTTTCTCCTTCCATTTCAATTTCTTTTGTAATTTCACATTGAGTCCTTGAAGTAATGTTGACCATTCATGACCTTTAGCGGTGTTGTTCAGAAATAGCTCAAGCTATAAAATATAAAAGGTAGGGAGAAGTCAAGTCATGGAACCATACATAATGAGTTTCATAGTACATTAGTGACTGCTCTTACATGTAAGAGTGCTTAAAAACATCAAACGTGCATGAAATATCTACTGATAACGCTGCTCTGCTCTCAATGGTTTAATGTACGTAAGAATGTATACAGTGCCCTCCATAATGTTTGGGACAAAGACACATCATTTATTTATTTGTCTCTGTACTCCACAATTTGAGATTTGTAATAATAAAAATCACATTTGGTTGAAGTATACATTGTCAGATTTTAATAAAGGCCATTTTTATACATTTTGGTTTCACAATGTAGAAATTACAGCAATGTTTATAATAGTCCCATTTCAGGGCACCATAATGTTTGGAACACAGCAATGTCATGTAAATGAAAATAGTCTTGTTTAGTATTTTGTTAAATATCCTTTGCATGCAATGACTGCTTGAAGTCTGCGATTCATGGACATCACCAGTTAGTGGGTGTCTTCTCAGGTGATGCTCTGCCAGGCCTGTATTGCAGCCATCTTTAGCTTATATTTGTTTTGGGGGCTAGTACCCTTCAGTTTTCTCTTCAGCATATAAAAGGCATGCTAAATTGGGTTCAGATGGGGTGATTGACTTGGCCACTGAAGAATTGACCATTTTTTAGCTTTGAAAAACTCCTTTGTTGCTTCAGCATTATGTTTGGGATTATTGTCTTGATGTAGAATGAACCGCGACCAATGAGTTTTGGGGCATTTATTTGAACTTGAGCAGATAGACGTGTCTATACACTACAGAATTCATTATGCTACTACCATCAGCAGTTGCATCATCAATGAAAACAACTTTAGTCCTCATGTTGATAAACAGTAATATAAGTTTCCAAAGGTGATGGAACGACCAGAGGAAAGACTAGGTGCTGTGAGCTCTCTTATACCTGCATAAAGGAGGCAATTAAACACATCTGATCTATTATAAATGCCTGTGAAGCAATGTGTCCCAAACATTATAGTTGCCTGAAATGGGGGGACTATGTATTAACACAGATGTAATTTCTACATTAATGGGGTTAGGTTAGGGAAGTGAGAGGTGCAGCGAGACCTGGGTGTCCTTGTACAGGTAGGCAGTGAAGAAAGCTAATGGAATGTTGGCCTTCATAACAAGAGGATTTCAGTACAGGAGTAAAGAGGTTCTTCTGCAGTTGTATAGGGCTCTGGTAAGACCACATCTGGAGCATTGTGTACAGTTTTGGTCTCCTAATTTGAGGAAGGACATCCTTGTGATTGTGGCAGTGCAGCGTAGGTTCACGAGATTGATCCCTGGGATGGCGGGCCTGTCATATGAGGAAAGATTGAAAAGACTAGGCTTGTATTCACTGGAGTTTAGAAGGATGAGGGGGGGTGTCTTATAGAAACCGTTGGGTCCCAGCATCACATGGGAGGGCTGGTCCACAACGCAATATTCCACCTCTCCACCAATTCCAATGGGGGGGGGGGGGGGGGCACTAGTATGGGTGTTGTGGTCTGAAAGGAATGGTTTCCAGAGGACTAGTATGGATATTGTGGGCCAAATGGATTCTTGGGCTGGCGGCTGTCACTAAAGCCTGTTGTGCTGGCAGCTCACTCACTAACGGCTGGTGGGCTGGCAGTTGACTCACGGTTATTCCTTGAAATTCCATTTCAAGCAGGGTGCAAGGCCACCAAATTCAAGTGCAGTTTTTTACCACTTCAAGCTGGGTGCAAAGTCACCAAATTCAAATTTAATTAGGCAACACAGCTTTAACATTTCCAAACCAAAGGCAACACAGCTTTAGCATTACCAAACCAAAGGCAACACTGCTTTAGCAATTCCAAACCAAAGGCAGCACAGCTTTAACATTTCCAAACCAAAGGCAACACAGTTTTAGCATTACCAAACCAAAGGCAGCACAGTTTTAGCTTTTCCAAACCAAAGTCAACACAGCTTCAGCATTTCCAAACCAAAGGCAACACAGATTTAGCTTTTCCAAACCAAGGCAACACAGCTTCAGCATTTCCAAACCAAAGGCAACATCGATTTCACATTTCCAAACAAAAGGCAACACAGCTTTAGCATTTCCAAACCAAAGGCAACACAGATTTAGCATTTCCAAACCACACTGCTTTAGCATTTCCAAACCAAAGGCAACACTGCTTCAGCATTTCCAAACCAAAGGCAACATCGATTTCACATTTCCAAACAAAAGGCAACACA
Organism: Raja brachyura; assembly: GCA_963514005.1. The sequence continues at coordinate 44,197,030 of OY740783.1, read as the reverse complement.
GCTTTAGCATTTCCAAACCAAAGGCAACACAGATTTAGCATTTCCAAACCACACTGCTTTAGCATTTCCAAACCAAAGGCAACACTGCTTCAGCATTTCCAAACCAAAGGCAACACAGCTTTAGCATTTCCAAACCAAAGGCAACACAGCTTTAGCATTTCCAAACCAAAGGCAACAACAAAGCTTTAGCATTTCCAAACCAAAGGCAACACAGCTTTAGTATTTCCAAACCAAAGGCAACGCAGCTTTAGCATTTCCAAACCAAAGGCAACACAGCTTTAGCATTTCCAAACCACACAGCTTTAGCATTTCCAAACCAAAGGCAACACAGCTTTAACATTTCCAAACTATATTTTCAAACCACATTAAAGGCACTGACAGGTCAGTAAAACCACTCAGTTTAGTAGCCATGTGTTCAGTGTTATTCACAGCTCAGACTGAGAGACGTGACCCTCTCGCTCCCCCATCTTGCAGAGACTGACTGTGGCACTCATCACTTCCGGGTTTTATAGTCCCTCCGGAAGGGGCGTGGCCTTCAGGAGAGAGAATCTCCACATTTTTGAAACACCAATAACTCTTTTATTTTTCATAGATGGGAAAAATCCTCTTGTCCTGCACAGCGGAGGGGGACTCTGAGTAAGATGGCCAAAAATCACAGCCGTAAATGGCACGTTTTTTCTAAAATCAATATGCAGAACAACAGGAAGTGGTCAAGATCAGACTTTTACTAATATAGATAAAAGGACTGGACAAGCTAGATGCAGGAAAAATGTTCCCAATGTTGGGCGAGTCCAGAACCAGGGGCCACAGTCTTAGAATAAAGGGGAGGCCATTTAAGACTGTGGTGAGGAAAACGTTTTCACCCAGAGAGTTGTGAATTTGTGGAATTCCCTGCCACAGAGGGCAGTGGAGGCCAAATCACTGGATGGATTTAAGAGGGGCTCGTGGAATCAAGGGATATTGCGAGAAGGCAGGCACGGGTTATTGATTTGGAACGATCAGCCATGATCACAATGAATGGCAGTGCTGGGTCGAAGGGCCGAATGGCCTCCTCCTCCACCTATTTTCTATGTTTCTACAGGGTGAAACTAAAATGTATAAAAATGGCCTTTAATAAAATCTGACAATGTACACGTAATTTTTTTTGTATTACAAATCTCAAATTGTGGAGTCCAGAGGCAAATAAAATAAATTATGGGTCTTTGTCCCAAACATTATGGAGGGCAGTGTGTATACTGTTTCTGATTATGTATTTTGCATCCTCCTGATGAGCCTATAACATTAAGTCTTCCTACATATGACCTATGCTTAATGCATACACTCTCTGATTAAAATATCTAATCCTAACAATAAGTGAGTTCAGTATTCCAAAAAAACAAGGAATCATGGGATTTGTCCAAGGTCAAATGCTATAAAGATAAATCGAACATAGATACAGTGAGTATAGTTTGGGTCTGATTTTTTGATCTTTTTTCAAGCTTGTACTTGTCAGGGAGCAGATGCAAGTGGGAGACAGGGATGGGGGGGGGGGGGGGAGGTGTGGTGGCTGGACCGGCAGAGAGACGATCTTGGCAGCTGTACGCACACGGACCCGTGCCTCATCCGCAGCCAGGATTGAACCCGGGTCCATGGTGTCGCAAGCGCTGCTGAACTGTCACTGGACCGTCCCCGGCCAGAGACATCCGGATCAACTGAACACCGACATCCAGACCCACAGGCAGCACGAAGAAGCACCAACCCCAGCTCAACTCCGCCTCTCCCGCTAGGCCAACTAATAGCCCCGGACCGACAACACCAGCGGCCCCAGGCCCACATCCAGCGCAGAGAAGAAGCGCCAACTTCCGTCCAACCCTGCTCCAACTCCAGAGGTACCTGCTCCCCGATGGGCAGCTATGGCGATGTGCCTGTTCACCCACGGCCTGGCCGAGCTGCGCTCCCTCAGGCGCCACCCCTAATACAAGACGAAGATGTGCTGCACCTTGCACACCACCGGCTTCTGCCCCTACAGTGCCGCTGGCACTTCATCCACAACCACGAGGAGGAGCGCGGGCCCATGCCTCGCCTGCACCAAAGCACCAGCCTGGGCTCGTCCTCCTCCGGCCCAGCGCCCGACTAGGCCACGCTGCGCTCGACCTTGAGCCCCAACCTGGATTTGGAAGTGGCCAGGATTCTGGGCTTGGGGCTGGGCAAGGGAGGGGGAGGAGGTTGCTACTGCCGACAGCACCACCATCACCAACAGCACCAGCAGCTCCAGCTGGCGCCCGGCCTACCCATGATCGGTAGGAGCCCATCCGCAGACTCTCTCCCCGAACAGGACGACTCGAGCAGCAGCACTTCTGAGCCACCTGTCTTCGTGCAGTGCCGGCTGCTGTCAATCTTCAGCACGATCTCGGCAGTGGGGTGGAGGTGGAGACCTGTCTGTCAACCCGGCGGGACAGGCACAGCTGCAGCGCCGGCTGCAAGTCTGGGACCGCCCCGCCAACATAGGGCTACCCCGGACACCTACGGACAGGGATGGGACTCCCGGCAAGGGATGGCCAAGCAGCAACTCAACAGCACCGGAGAGCCAGGCCTGACCACGACCATGAACGAAATGAAAGCCTGCACATAATGCAGCACTACCGTTGCCGAGACTGTTTATAGCAAGTGATTTATGACCTGGGCATGCGCAGTCGGAATACTAAACTCACTTATTCTTTCCCAGACAGAAAGCACTTTACCACCTGAGCCCATTTTTTACTGAGATCTCTTCCAGGCCTTTGGTCCTTGTAACCATGCCTATTCCCAACCTTGTCTGCCCAGCTAACATTCACAACCACCCAAAATTAAGATTTATTTTAATTGCATCCCAGGTCTCGTTGCATCTCCCCTGTTGCAACGAGACCTGGGTGTCATGGTACACCAGTCATTGAAAGTAGGCATGCAGGTGCAGCAGGCAGTGAAGAAAGCAAACGGTATGTTAGCATTCATAGCAAAAGGATTTGAGTATAGGAGCAGGGAGGTTCCACTGCAGTTGTACAGGGTTTTGGTGAGGCCACACCTGGAGTATTGCGTACAGGTTTGGTCTCCAAATCTGAGGAAAGACATTCTTGCCATAGAGGGGGTACAGAGAAGATTCACCAGACTGATTCCTGGGATGTCAGGACTTTCATATGAGGAAAGACTGGATAGACTCGGCTTGTACTCGCTGGAATTTAGAAGATTGAGGGGGGATCTTATAGAAACTTACAAAATTCTTGAGGGGTTGGACAAGCTAGATGATGGAAGATTGTTCCCGATGTTGGGGGAGTCCAGAACAAGGGGTCACAGTCAAAGGATAAGGGGGAATTCCTTTAGGACCGAGATGAGGGAAACATTCCTTACACAGAGAGTGGTGAGTCTCTGGAATTCTCTGCCACAGAAGGTAGTCGAGGCCAGTTCATTGGCTATATTTAAGAGGGCGTTAGATGTGGCACTTGTGGCTAAAGGGATCAGGGGGTATGGAGAGAAGGCAGGTACGGGATACTGAGTTGGATGATCAGCCATGATCACATTGAATGGCGGTGCAGGCACGAAGGGCCGAATGGCCTACTCCTGCACCTATTTTTCTATGTTTCTATCAAATTTTTCAACACTTTTAAAGTCTATTGTCATATACTATTTAAAAGATGTGATTTACTCGAACCAAATTTTAAATTTGATCCACCTTACCGACCTAACGTTGTTTGTCATTCCTGATTCGAGTTTGATGCTCATTTGTTTTCTTTGGGATTTCTGAAATTAGATCTATGGAACCATTGTGCTACAATGCTGAGAACTGCTGTATATTCTGCACTCTGAACGTTCCCCTTTTTTCTGCCTATTTTACTCGTGTTTGGCTTGAATGTTTGACTTCATCGTATTTTTAGAACTAGTCTAAGTGCAGACCTGTTGGGCTTGCGTTGGGGAGCTGATGAAGCTGCTTCTGTTTCACTGTACTGTTTGGGGTGGGGGGGGGGGCTGTGACGTTGCTGGAAGCTTGTGTTTTAAAAGGTGGTTTTGGCTTTTTTTGAAACTTTAATCATGAATAACCGGGGGAGAGGGGGCGGGGGTGTGAATAACCCGGGGGAGGGGGCGGGGATTGTGAATAACCTGGGGGCGAGGTGGGGTGTGTAAATAACTGGAGAGGGCGGCGGTGTGAAAAACCAGGGTGGGGGAGGGGGCAGGGGTGTGAATAACCGGGGAGGGGAGGGGATGAGTGGTGTGTATAACCAGGAGGGAAGGGGGTGTGAATAATCCGGGGGTGGGGCGGGGGCGGGAAGGGTGTGACACTCGGCAGCATGAGAGCCCATTGTGATTATCATCACTGGAAGCTCCTGGAAAAAAGACTATCTGTGAGAAGCTGCGGTTACCGTTGGCAACGTCCCATTGTGATGTGATTGTGGCACTCGGCAGTTTGAGAGCCCATTATGATTGGTGCACTGAGTGGCATTGTGACATCATCAGTGGAAAGACCTGGAATGCTGTGCATGAGAACTGATTTTGCCTTTTTATTAAAGTTGAATCGTCAATAAAGTGAAATATACGATGAAATCTTAAGTGAACCTGATTACTGTGTGGAGGAGAAAAATGTGAGTCAGAATATATAAATCTTTAACTGCTAGTGCATAGCGTTTTGACGAAGGTAGAAAAACACATACGGAAACGGGCACACACCCACACATACAAGATGAAACTATTATAAGTATATAGAGTGTCTCTGTACACATGACAATAATAAACCTAACCCGACCTATGTGCCAGACTCCTGATATGATGGTTCGGGCTGTAGTCAGTTCCTTCCATCTGTAGTTGTGCATTTATGTTAGATCTCTGAGATCATTGGGATTTTGGATCTTTGAGATCATTGAGATTATAGCTCAAACATATTAACGTATTGAAATAGCAATTATACAGCATCTATCAAATTCTCATACCTCTTTGATTTGAAAATTAGACGTAAATCCATCACTCAGTGTCCAGATTAAATTTTCCAATTCAATATATTCTGTTTTGCTACAGAAGGACAAAAGTATTTTCAAAGTAAACATATTTACACTATGAACTGAAAATTATTATTAGTATCAACTTGTCTTAGTTGGCACCATTTTATAACAGCATCACAAGATTATGCCCTCAAGCCCTATCCTCGTGTTTTTTGTAAATAATGCAGAGTCATGCTCCTGTATCGCACTGAGAGGTTGTATTCCTCAGAGTTTAGTCTTTGCAAGAGACGATAAACTAAGGGACCAAACTGCGATTCAGGTAAATTTGCAAGTTTCCATTTTTTTTTGAAGGATAGCAGACTGATGTTCTGATCCACATTTCTTCATTAATTACACTAAATGTGATTAAATTTACCAAGGTACATTCATATCCTTGGAATTGCTTTAAAACACACAAACCTTATGTAAAGTATAATTTCTTCAGGCAGCATAAAGGGAATATTGGCAAAGTGATTATGTGAATACCAAACCTGAACAGCAACCAGCTGGTCTCAGTTGCAGCCCTTCTTAAACAGAGGCACAACATTAGCGTTCATCCAGTCTTCTGGCACCTCGCCTATATCTAGCAATAATTCATATATCTGTACCAGAGCTCCTGCACTTTACGCTAGGTTTCTGTAATGGCCAATGATATCCCAGTTCACACATATCTATCCACACCACGAGTCTGTCTGCCTACCTTAAAATGAATGCACTTTAATCCAACTGACTTTCTTCACTCTGCTATAGCTTGCCCATCTTGTATACTAAATTTATGTTCCAGCCTCCAACCTGCCTCACTAGCACATTGGAGCCCATCCCTCTGCCAATCTAGTTTAAAGCCTCCCAGTAAACATGCCTGATGAGATATTGGGTCTCCTCCAAGTCAGACACAATCAGTCCTTGTACAGATTACCTATTCCCCAGAAGATGCTCCAATGGTCCTCTATCTAAATCTCTGCCCCCTTCACCAACTCCTCAGCCACACATTCATCTGTCCCATCTTCCTCCTCCTATCCTCACTAGCACGGGAGTAATCTGGAGCTTACTACCCTCGAGGTCAATTTTTTCAATCTTTAGCCTAACTCCCTGTATTCATTCTGTAGGACCTCTTTCCTGCTACCTATGTTATTTGTGCAAATGTGCACAATGACTTTTGGCTCGACCACCTCCCCACTCCATTTTGAGAATGTTCTGAACCTGCTCCATGAGTTCCTGAACCCTGGCACCACCATGGCAACACATTATCCTGGAGTCCTATTTGGTGTCACAGAATCTGATGACTCTCCCCGTATCTAAGGGTCTGAAGAAGGTTCCCAATCTGACATGTCACCTATCTACGTTCTCCAGAGATGCTGCATGACCTGCTAAGTTACTCCAGCACTTTGTTGTTTCTCTGCCCCTAATAGGGGCGGCACGGTGGCGCAGCGCTAGAGTTGCTGCTTGCAGCAGCAGAGACTCGGGTTCAATACTGACAGCGGCTGCTTGTCTGTACGTTCTCCCTGTGTCCTGCATGGGTTTTCCCTGAGAAGCTCTGGTTTCCTCCAACACTCCACAGACGACAAGATTTTGTAGGATAATTGGCTTACTATAAATGTTAAATTGTCCCTAGTGGGTGTAGGGTAGTGTTAATGTGCGGGGACTGCTGGTCGGTGCGAACTCAGTGGGACGAAATGCCCGTTTTCACACTACATCTCTAAACTAAACTAAACTAAACTAATGATTCTCCCATCACTAGTGCCTTGCCTGATTTCACTGTTCCCAGTTGTGCCTCAGAACCAGGCTGGCACAGATCTGACTACTACTGCTGCTCTCAGCTGTATGGTCATCTCCCGCAGCCATGTCTGAAAGGTTGTATATATTCTGAAGTGCTATGGCCACAGTGGACTCCTGCACTCCCTGCGTACTCCTTTTCCTGGTGATCACCCATCTACTTTCTGTCTGTACCTGGGTGTGACCACCTCACTATAACTCCTACCTGTGACACTCTCATTCACCCATCCAGCTGCAGATTGAATTCCTTCACTCAATCAATTCAGAGCGACAGCTGGACACACTTCCTACAGGTGTTGTCCTCAGGGCCACTGGAAGTTTCCTTGACTTCCCACATCCTGCTTCTACAGTTGTTGCTTGACCTGCTGAGTTCTTCCAGCAGTTTTTTTTTACTATCCAGGCAAACCTAACTTCTCATTTCAACATCTACATATATGGCCCCGAGACCTCGTGTTGCAGTCTGTAGAGTGCTTGCCCCATTTGCTGCTGTCAAAAATGGCACTGGGATCAGGAAATGATTCACCCTCAAAGAAAGCTGCAAAACTGTCAGCACCATTACTTCTGGCAACTGATTTTGAATGTTTGTGACATTCAGAAGCATTAAAACAATTTCAAAAATACTGGAAAATTAAGTTATTGCCGAAATAAAATGTTAGTTATTTCAGAAACCTCACACTCGAAATATTGATATGAACTACAATTACGTTTTTAACATTTTAACTGACTAAACAATAATTCAGCTCCTTGCAGCTGATTGTTTCCATTGAAAACAAAGACAACTGTTTCTGCACTGTCCAACTTAGTGCAGATATTTGGACAGATTCTCCAGCACAAGTGCTGGTGACTGACAGCAGCATCATGCTCCCAAGCTGGAGACAATCGGTAAAATTGTGCAAACTATCACAATCTACGCACTACAAAAGGGATAGACACAAAATGCTGGAGTAACTCAGCGGGACAGGCGGCATCTCTGGAGAGAAGGAATGGGTGAGGTTTCGGGTCGAAAGCCTACTTCAAACCACATTTCTGAATCCAGACCGCGAGAGTAAGTCTGAGGATATCCTACTCGATCCCTCGAACTCAATCAAAACAATAGCAGGCAGCCTTGGAAACCTTACCCCATTGCTCAAACCGCTCGTCAAAAACCTTGGCGTGATATTTGACTCAGCATTGAAACTTGACAAACAAGTCAATGCCGTGGTAAAAGCTAACTTCTTCCGGCTTTGGATGATAGCTAAAATAAAACAATTCCTCCAATTTAACGACCTCGAAAAGATCATCCAATCATTTATCTCCTCCCACCTCAATTACTGCAACTGCCTTTACACTGGCAGCAGCCAATCATCCCTGTCCACTCGCAAAACGCCGCAGCGAGACTCCTGATGGGCACCCGAAAAAGGGACCACAACACCCGATTCTGGCCTCTCTCCACTGGCACCCAGTGCGGTGCCGAATCAATTTCAAGCTCCTTTTTGTTTACAAAGCCCTTAACGGTCTTGCCCCCACCTACATCAAAAATCTGCTTACCCACCACACCACCTCCAGGTCCCTCAGATCGGCCGACTAGGGGTTACTGACCATCCCGCGGTCTAGGTATAAGCTCAGGGGTGACTGCGCTTTTGCGGTTGCAGCTCCTAGACTATAGAACAGCGTCCCTCTTCCCATCAGAACTGCCCTCTCCATAGACTCTTTTAAGTCGAGACTTAAAACTTATTTTTACTCTTAAGCCTTTCTTGAGGTCCTCTGAGGGAGGGCTGTATGTATGTATTTATGTATGTATTGATGATCTATGTACCACTGTTAGTATAACGTTAGTACCTGCACCAATGTAAAGCACATTGGTCAACAAGAGTTGTTTTTTAAATGTGATATAGAAATAAAAGTGACTTGACTTGACATTTGCTAATGACTTGAAGAAGGGTCTCGACATGAAACATGGGAGGCTGCGCACACCATACGCAAAACGTTACTCATTCCTTCTCTCCAGAATTGCTGCCTGTCCCGCTATCCCTCCTGAATGCCATGTAATGGGCTGCCACCATTGTCTATTTTATCCTTTTATCCTTTTATCCATTTTTTTCCATTGTATCCTTCTGTTAATTATTGTGTTGCACAGGGAGCCAAATGAAACGGAATTTCGTTTGGAATTGCATATATCGATGTATTTCTAAATGACAATAAAATTTGTTTGACTTTGTTTGACTTTTGACTTTGAGTTACTCCAGCATTTTGTGTCTATCCCTTTTGTTTTATTCCAGTTTTTTTGCGTCTATCTTCGGTTTAAACCAGCATCTGCAGTTCCTTCCTGCACTAGAAAACGGAGCTCCACACACGAAACAGAAGTCCCAATCTGCAATCAGTTATGCAGAGAGCAGTCAGCAGTTGCTCACAGTCATTGGCGACATTTGCTTGCAAATATGGAAGATAGACTTTTTGATTCTTTACCCAGAGTACGATTTTCCATTAAAGTGAGAGGAGAGAATATAGAAGAATGCTCATTATAAAAGCATAATTTCTACTACTATCATCCCCTATTCCATAGCAAATCTGTAAAATCGAATAATTGACCATGGAAACAGGGCCGTTTAGCTCAACTTGCCCCATCTACACTAGTCCCACCTGCGTGCACTTGGCCCATAATACTCTAAACCTTTCCTATCCATGTACCTGTCCAAGTGTCTCTTAAATGTTATAGCACCTGACACAATGGGGGTACCTAACACAATTGCTAATTGATGTTAAATATAAATGGAGGAAAAATATTGGATGCATTTATTTCAGTTTATACTTAAATTATCTCACAAGGGGTCAGATGAAATATATGCTCCTGACATGTTTACTTACGGAGGTTGAAACATTTTCCAGTTTGCTCTTATGAAGTTCCACGCTAAAAACCAACCAATGGGATAGTGAACAACATATTCAAAAACTCTCCAAGAATAATCCTTAGGGATCTTTGACTCGTCCATAGCATAGTGTAAATATCTGCAAAAATAAAGCAAAGAGTTGTGTGTTTATTAATCGTCTCTCATGTACAGGTTAGAGGATAAAGTTTCAAATTCATGTCATGAGCTGTGCAACAATTTTCAGTACTTAATCTATATAAGGAAAGATTAATCACCAAAGATTCATTTAAGTACATTGTAGAGTGCAAGGAGCCCACTTGTAACCTGTGTTGTAATCCTACGATTATCAAAGGCTTGTAGTGGATGACTGGTGTGGAACAAAGTAGGTTTCTCCCCCATGGGTAGTAGTACATGGTTGCTGATCTCAATTATGATCTTGTGTGGTGTTCTTTCTATTTGATACATGGGGAAAGATATTAATTAAGGGTGAAGCTGAGCCTGTGTCAAGAAAGAATAGAGAGGACAAATCTCAGATATTCTAGATATGGTTTATGTAGAATATCTGATTATTTATTTTATATTTGTATGCGGTTAGAAACATAGAAAATAGGTGCAGGAGTAGGCCATTCGGCCCTTCGAGCCTGCACCGCCATTCAATGTGATCATGGCTGATCATCCAACTCAGTATCCCGTACCTGCCTTCTCTCCATACCCCCTGATCCCTTTAGCCACAAGTGCCACATCTAACTCCCACTTAAATATAGCCAATGAACTGGCCTCAACTACCTTCTGTGGCAGAGAATTCCAGAGACTCACCACTCTCTGTGTAGAGAATGTTTTCCTCATTTTGGTCCTAAAGGAATTCCCCCTTATCCTTAGACTGTGACCCCTTGTTCTGGATGTGACCCCTTGTTCTGGTTTCATGTGTTTCATGATTTCATGGTTCCTTGTGTTTCATGTTCATGTAAAATTGCAGCATGAGAATTTTGCTTTTGCAGTCCTGGTCCATATTACAAATAAACGCTCTTGAACTTTTAACAAATCAGCGGATAAGGCTAAAAGCATTTTTATTGATACGTCAGCTGAACAGAATCTATAGCCATTTCAGAAACATGACTGTGAGACCCAACAATTAGAACATACAGTACAGTATAGGAACAGGCCCTTCTATCCACAACGTCTGTGACAAACATGATGCCAAGCTAAACTAATCTCCTCTGCCTTCATGTGACCCACTTACTTTGATTCCCTGCCTATGCATATGCCAAATAAAAGCCTATTAAACACCATTATTGTATCTGCTTTCATCACCACACCTGGCAGTGCTTTTGGTGCACCTTCCACTTTGTGTAAATAAAAACCTTGCCCTTCACATCGATTTTAACCTTTTCCCTGAGGCTATTCCACTGAGTCTTTGATTTTTCCACCCTGGGAAAAGGCTCTGTCTGTCTAACTTATCCATGTCTCACATAACTTCTATCAAGTGTCCCCTCATCCTCCGACATCTATATAATTAAAAGTCTGATCTTGACCATTTCCTGTTTGCACTGCATATTGATTTTACAAAAAATGCTATGACATACGACTGTGATTTTTGGCCATCTTACTCGGAGTCCCCCTCCGCTGCACAGGATAAGAGGATTTTTTCCCATTGATGACAAATAAAAGACTTAATTATGTTTAAAAAGCAAGCAAGGTGTTGTTGATTTGAAAAGCAAGCAAGGTGTGGCTCATTTGAAAAGCAAGCAAATCGTGGCTGGTTTGAAAAGCAAGCAAACCGTGGTTGGTTTGAAATGCAAGCAAATCGTGGCTGGTTTGGAAAGCAAGCAAGGCGTGGCTGGTTTGAAAAGCAAGCACGGTGTGGTTGGTTTGAAAAGCAGGCACGGTGTGGTTGGTTTGAAAAGCAAGCACGGTGTGCTTGGAAGTTTGAAAATCTATATAATTGAAAGTCAGATCTTGACCACTTCCTATTTGCGCTGTATATTGATTTTAGATAAATCGCTACCACTTACAGCTGTGATTTTTGGCCATCTTACTCAGAGTATCCTCTAGCTGTTAGGGCCTGAGGATCTTCCCTATAGATGAAAAATAAAAGACTTATTAATGTTTAAAAATGTTGAGATTCTCTCTCCTGTCAATCACGCCATGAAGTCTATGCCCCTTCCGGTGGGAGGGAGAGAGACTATAAAACCCAGAAGTGTGGACATGCCTCAGTCGCTGCAAGATGGGGGATGGAGCGGTCACGACTCTCAGTCTGAGCTGTCAATCAACTGAACACTGAACACATGTCTACTAAACTGAGTGTGGTTTTAGGTGCTTTTATGTGGTTTATTTGGAACTGTGTTTGGAAGGAATAAATGTTTACTGTGCCTTTTAACTGTCTTTTCACTGTGCCTTATAAGTGGCTAATTGACTCTGCCTTTATTTTAAAATGTGGCTTGCGTTTTAAATGTGGCTTGCTGTGCAACAGTTTTTAGAAGGAAAAACCATGAATAAACATTTTATTAGACCAGGACTGTGTTTAATACAAAATTTCCGCTCATTCCCTGACTTCCGCTTAGTGGAGAGGTGGTGCTGATTGCGTCATTTCCCCTTAGTGTAGAGGTGGTGCTACTTGTGTCATTTCTGGTGAGTTTAGAGGTGGTGCTGAGTATGGAAGGCCTAAAGTGGAGACGCCGCCCTGAACCGTTTAAGTAATTCAAGAGAGCTTACTGCCATACATATGGTGAGTGTGTGTGTGTGTCGGTTGAAAGTTATTTAAATCACATGTTGGCAATAGCAGCAGCTCTAGAAGAGTGTTCCAGAATAAAAAATGTCTTTAAACATTTGAATAACTTGGTTTAGACACACTTGTGTTCTTATTTTCAAAATACTTACATAGAGTACGAGACAAAGTGGGACCCGTTGGGTCCCATGCTCACATGGGAGGGCTGGTCCCCCAACGCAATATTCCACCTCTCCACCAATTCCAATATTAGTGGCCAGTGACACAATTCCAATATTAGTGGCCGGGGGGGGGGAGAGGGGGCTTTCTGGAGCACTAGTATGTGTGTTGTGGACTGAAGGGACTGGTTTATGGATTCTTGGGGTGGCAGCTCAGTCACTCAAGCCTGATTTGCGGGCAGCTCACTCACGGCTGATGGGCTGGCAGTTGACTCATGGCTATTCCTTGAAATTCCATTTCAAGCAGGGTGGAACGCCACCAAATTCAAGTGCAGTTTCATACCACTTCAAGCAGGGTGCAAGGCCACCAAATTCAAGTGCAGTTTCCTACCTCTTCAAGCAGGGTGCAAGGCCAACAAATTCAAGTGTAGTTTCTTACCACTTCAAGCAGGGTGCAAGGCCACCAAATTCAAGTGCAGTTTCCGACCACTTCAAGCAGGGTGAAGGCCACCGAATTTCAATTTTCCAAAAATAGACTGGGAAACACATTCTGTAAATGGGCGGGATGGTTTGGAGTTTGTTAAATGTGTGCAGGATAGTTTTTTGCAGCAATACATAGAGGTATCGACCAGAGAAGGGGCAGTGCTGGACCTCCTGTTAGGAAATGAGGCAGGTCAGGTGACGGAGCTATGCGTTGGTGAGCACTTCAGGACCAGTGATCACAATACCATTAGTTTCAATATAATTATGGAGAGAGTCAGAACTGGACCTAGGGTTGAGATTTTTGATTGGAGAAAGGCTAACTTTGAGGGAATGCGTAAGGATTTAAAAGGAGTGAATTGGGACATTTTGTTTTATGGGAAGGATGTAGAAGAGAAATGGAGGACATTTAAAGGGGAAATTGTAAGAGTACAGAATCTTTATGTCCCTGTTTGGTTGAAAGGAAATAGTAAAAATTGGAAAGAGCCATGGTTTTCAAGGGAAATTGGACACTTGTTTCGAAAAAAGAGAGATATCTACAATAATTATAGGAGGCATGGAGTAAATGAGGTGCTAGAGGAGTATAAAGAATGTAAAAAGAATCTTAGGAAAGAAATTAGAAAGGCTAAAAGAAGATATGAGGTTGCTTTGGCAAGAAAGGTGAAAGTAAATCCAAAGGATTTCTACAGCTATATAAATAGCAAAAGGATTACGAGGGATAAAATTGGACCATTAGAGAGCCAGAATGGACAGCTATCTGCAGAGCCAAAAGAGATGGGGAGATATTGAACAATTTATTTTCTTCAGTATTCACCAAGGAGAAGGGTATTGAACTCTGTGAGGTAAAGGAAAAAAAGTAGAGTAGCTATGGAAAGTATGAGATTCAAAGAGGAGGAAGTACTGACACTTTTGAAAAATATAAAAGTGGATAAGTCTCCAGGTCCTGACAGGATATTCCCTAGGACATTGAGGGAAGTGCATGTAGAAATAGCAGGAGCTTTGACAGAAATATTTCAAATGACATTAGAAACGGGAATAGTGCGGAGGACTGGCGTACTGCGCATGTTGTTCCATTGTTTAAAAAGGGTTCAAAGAATAAACCTAGCAATTATAGACCTGTTAGTTTGACGTCAGTGGTAGGCAAATTAATGGAAAGGATACTTAGAGATAATATATACAAGCATCTGGATAAACAGGGTCTGATCAAGAACAGTCAACGTGGATTTGTGCCTGGAAGGTCATGTTTGACAAACCTTCTTGAATTTTTTGAAGAGGTTACAAGGGAAATTGATGAGGGTAAAGCAGTGGATGTTTTCTATATGGATTTCAGTAAGGCCTTTGACAAGGTTCCCCATGGAAGGTTGGTTAAGAAGGTTCAATCTTTAGGTGTTAATGGCGGAGTAGCAAGATGGATTCAACAGTGGCTAAATGGCAGATGTCAGAGAGTAATGGTGGATGGCTGTTTGTCAGGTTGGAAGCCGGTGACCAGTGGGGTGCCTCAGGGATCTGTGTTGGGTCCACTGTTGTTTGTCATGTACATCAATGATCTAGATGATGGGGTGGAAAATTGGATAAGTAAGTATGCAGATGATACTAAGATAGGTGGTGTTGTGGATAATGAAGTAGATGTTCAAAGTCTACAGAGAGATTTGGGCCATTTGAAAAAGTGGGCTGAAAGATAGCAGATGGAGTTTAATGCTGATAAGTGTGAAGTGCTCCATCTTGGCAGGACAAATCAAAATAGGACATACATGGTAAATGGTAGGGAATTGAGGAATGCTGTGGAACAGAGGGATCTAGGAATAACTGTGCATAGTTCCCTGAAGGTGGAATCGCATGTAGATAGGGTGGTCTTTATAAATCAGAGCATTGAATATAGGAGTAGGGAAGTAATGTTAAAGTTGTACAAGGCATTGGTGAGACCAATTCTGGAGTATGGTGTACAATTTTGGTCGCCTAATTATAGGAAGGATGTCAAAAAAATAGAGAGAGTACACAGGAGATTTACTAGAATGTTGCCTGGGTTCTAGCAACTAAGTTACAGAGAAAGATTGAACAAGTTAGGTCTTTATTATTTGGAGCGCAGAAGGTTAAGGGGGGACTTGATTGAGGTCTTTAAAATGATGAAAGGGATAGACAGAGTTGACGTGGATAAGCTTTTCCCATTGAGGGTAGGGAAGATTCAAACAAGAGGGCATGACATGAGAATTATGGGACAGAAGTTTAGTGGTAACATGAGGGGGAACTTCTTTACTCAGAGAGTGGTGGCTGTGTGGAATCAGCTTCCAGCAGAAGTGGTGGAGGCAGGATCGATTTTAACATTTAAAAGTAACGTGGATAGGTATATGGACGGGAAGGGAATGGAGGGGTATGGTCTGAGTGCAGGTAGATGGGACTAGGGAAAAATAAATGTTCGGCACGGGCTGGAAGGGCCGAGAGGGCCTGTTTCCGTGATGTAATTGTTATATGGTTATATGGTTATAGGTTAAAGTGCAGTTTCATACCACTTCAAGCAGGGTGCAAATCCAACAAATTCAAGTGCAGTTTCCTACCACTTCAAGCAGGGTGCAAATCAACCAAATTCAAGTGCAGTTTCATACCATTTCAAGCAGGGTGCAAGGCCACTAAATTCAAGTGCAGTTTCCGACCACTTCAAGCAGAGTGCAAGGCCAGCAAATTCAAGTGCGGTTTCGTACCACTTCAAGCAGGGTGGCAGGCCACCAAATTCAAGTGCGGTTGAATACCACTTCAAGCAGGGTGCAAGGCCACAAAATTGAAATGCAGTTTCATAGCATTTCATGCAGGTTGCAAGGCCACCACATTCAAATGCAGTTTCATATCATTTCAAGCAGGGTGAAACCACCATATAACCACACAAAACACCACATAAACACCACACTCACGGTTCAGTAGACTTTCAGTGTGTTCAGTCGATTCATAGCTCAGAAAGTCAAAATAATTCTCCCTCCCCCATCTTGCAGAGACTGAGCCACACCCACACTTCTGAGTTTTATCATCCCTCCGCCCTCCCACCGGAAGGAGCGTGGCCTTCATTGACAGAAGAGAGATTCTCAACATTTGTTAAACACTAATAACACTATTATTTTTCATTGATAGGAAGAATCCTCTGCACCTGATGAGCGGAGAGGGACTGAATAAGATGGCCAAAAATCACAGCCGTAAGTGGTAGCGTTTTATCTAAAATCAATATTAGATTGATTCCTAGCAAACAGGAAGTTGTCAAGTTACCGCCACCAACAACAGCCATTTGCAGTGCTTCACTTCAAACCCACCGCCACCAACAACAGCCATTTGGAGTCAGGTTGTGTATGTGTGTTTCTTTGTGCTTCTGTGTATGTGTGTGTGTGTGTGTATGTGTGTGTGTGTGTGTTTGTGTGTGTGTGTGTGTCTTCATGTTTTTGTGTGTGTCTTTGTGTGTGTGAATGTGTGTGTCCCAGTGTATGCGTCTGTGTGTGTCTGTTTGAGTGCTTGGAGTGCTGTGGGGTTGGACTTGCTGCCCGCACTCTGCTTGCTGTGAGGTTGGATTTGCAGCCAGCACTCTGCTTGCTGTGATGTTGGATTTGCTGCCTGCACTATGCTTGGAGTGCTGTGAGATTGAAAATGCTGCCCCCACTCTGTTTAGAGTGCTGTGAGGTTGGACTTGCTGCCTCCTCCACTCTGCTTTGAATGCTGTGAGGTTGGACTTGCTGCCTGCATTCTGCTTGCAGTGCTGTGAGGTTGGATTTGCTGCCTGCATCTGCTTGCTTTGAGGTTGGACTTGCTGTCTGCATTCTTCTTGGAGTGCTGTAGGGTTGGACTTGCTGCCTGCACTCTCCTTGGAATGCTGCAATGTTGGACTTGCTGCCTCCACTCTGATTGGAGTGCTGTGAAGTTGGACTTGCTGCCTGCACACTGCATGGAGTGCTGTGAGGTTGGATTTGCTGCCTGCATCTGCTTGCTTTGAGGTTGGACTTGCTGTCTGCATTCTGTTTGGAGTGCTGTAGGGTTGGACTTGCTGCCTGCACTCTTCTTGGAGTGCTGTCAGGTTGGACTTGCTGCCTGCACACTGCTTGGAGTGCTGTGAGATTGGACTTGTGCCTCCACTCTGCTTGGAGTGCTGGGTGGGCTGCTTGGAAGTTGCAGACATTGAAGAGGGCCATCAAAGAATACAGCAGGATGTAAATTAGTTACAGATATGGGTGGAGAATTGCAGATGTTATTTAATCTAAGCACTTTGGGAAGTCAAATATAAGCAGAAATTATGCAATTCATGGCAAGAACCTTAACAGCTTGATGTACAGATTGATGCTGTGATCGAAGTTTATAGTTCCTTGATAGTGGCAACAAAAGTAGATTACGTGTTAAAGAAGGTGTATGGCATTTTGGTCAGGGCATTGAGCATAAAAGGCCGTATCTGGAATTTTGTGTGCAGTGCTGGTTACCCCATTACAGCAAGGATGTGGTTCAGTTCAGCTTCAGATCAGTTAGGTTTCTTGTCATGTGTACAGAGGTACAGTGAAAAGCTTTTTGTTGTGTGCTAACCAACCGCAGAAAGACAATACATGATTAAAATCAATCCATTCACAGTGTAGGAATACATGATAAGGGAATAATATTTAGTGCAAGGTAAAGCCATAAAAGTCTGGCCAAGGATAGTCTGAGGGACATCAAAGAGGTAGATAGTAGTTCAGCACTGCTCTCTGGTTGAAGTAGGATAGAAACATAGAAACATAGAAAATAGGTGCAGGAGTAGGCCATTCGGCCCTTCGAGCCTGCACCGCCATTCAATGTGATCATGGCTGATCATCCAACTCAGTATCCCGTACCTGCCTTCTCTCCATACCCCCTGATCCCTTTAGTCACAAGTGCCACATCTAACGCCCTCTTAAATATAGCAAATGATGATTCAGTTCCCTGATGACAGCTGGGAAGAAACTGTCCCTGAATCTGGTGGTGTGCATTTTCACACTTATTTTCCTTTTGCCTGATGGGAGAGGGGAGAAGAAGCAAGTGTCCAGGGTGCTGGATGGAGCTGTTCCCGAACCAAGCTGCAATGCATCCTGATAAAATGCTGATAAAATGTGGAGGTTTTGGAGAGAGCACAGAAGAGGTAAACTTGAATGCTGTCTGGATTAGAAGGCATTAGCTATAAAGAGTGGTAGAACAAACTTGGATTGCTTTATCTAGAACTAGACTAAGTGGGGACCTGTTGGGTCCCAGCTTCACACGGGAAGGCTGCTCCCCCATCGCAATATTCCTCCTCTCCACCAATTCCAATATTGCTGGCCAGTGGGGGGCTTTCTGGAGCGCTAGCATGGGTTTTGTGGGCCAAAGGGACTGGTTTTCAGAGAGCTAGTATGGAAATTGTGGGCCGAATGGATTATTGGGATGACAGCTCAGTCACTGAGGCATGGCAGCTCAGTCACTCAGGCCTGGCAGACTGGCAGCTCAGAAACTCAGGCCTGGTGGGCTGGCAGCTCAGAAACTGCCAGAAATTCCACTGAAAACCGGTGACTCTGTGAGAGAGAAGTGGGTGAGAGTGGACAATCAATTTTAGACATTTTCATCTTTGTTTTACAGATCACAGCAATGAAGGAGGAAAGTCTATCCTTGCGTGGATCTCTGGAGCGCTCGTATGGGTGCTGTGGGCTGAAGGGACTGGTTTCCAGAGGGCTAGTATGGACATTGTGGACTGAATGGGTTCTAGGACTTGCAGTTCAGTGAGTCATGGCTGGTGGGCTGGCAGTTCACTAAGCCGTGGTTGGTGGGCTGGCACTTCAGTCACTTACAGCTGGTGTGGTGGCAGTTGACTAGTTACCCCTCCTCCCTTCACCTCCCAACTCAGCTCCTTGCCATTCTCTTCCATCCCACACATTCAGTACATCTCCCCTCAACCTCCCCCCCATGCACTCTTAGTGGCTGTCCGAAAGCGCCGCCATTCCTGCCTATTAGGTACCCATTGTGATGAAGAACACACAGACATGGTAAGTTGAAAAAGGATTTATTAAAGTTTAAAATGTGAATGAGTCTTAAAACATTGTAAGTCCAACCTCACTGCACTCCAAGCAGAGTGGAGGCAGCAAATCCACCTCACAGCACTCCAAGCAGAGTGCAGGCAGTAAGTCCAACCTCACAGCACTCCATGCAGAATGCAGGCAGCAAGTCCAACCTGACAGCAAGCAGAGTACTGACAGCAAATCCAACCTCACAGCACTCCAAGCAGAGTACAGAAAGCAAATCCAACCTCACAGCACTCCAAGCAGAGTGCAGGCAGCAAATCCAACCTCACAGCACTCCATGCAGAATGCAGGCAGCAAGTCCAACCTCACAGCAAGCAGACTACAGGCAGCAAGTCCAACCTCACAGCACTCCAAGCAGGGTGTGGGCAGCAGGTCCCACCCCACAGCACTCCAAGTACTCCAACAGACGCACACACAGAGACGCACTCACAGGGACACACACACAGGGACGCACACAGAAAGAGACACTCACACACACCTATACACACAAAGAGACACTCATGCACATACACACACACAAACACAAATACACATAGACAAACACTCACACACTCACATACACACACAAAGACACACACAGAAACACACACACGAAAAGATACACACACACAGAAACAAAAAGACACACACACATACACACAAACACAAAGACACACACACACACACACAAACACACACCTATACAGACACTCACACAGAAACACACCTATATATACACACAGAAACACACCTATATACACACACACAAACCTACACACAGATACACACCTATACACACACACACACAGACACACGCCTATACACACACACCTATACACACAGACACAGACACACACACACACACACACCCAGACACACACACCTATACACACACAGCACCAATACTAAAATGCCAAGTAACTTCAGAACATGGTAAGCATACTGAATCATGTTACTAACCATATACTCTATGTAAATAGTTTGAAAATAAGAACACAGATGTGGCTAAACCAAATTATTCAAATGTTTAAAGCCTTTTTTATTCTGAAACACCCCTCTGGAGCTGCTGCTGCTGCTGCAAAAACGTGCTTTAAATAACTTTCAACAAACATACACAGACTCACCATATGTATGGAAGTAAGCTCTCTTGAGTTACTCAAACGGTTCAGGGCGGCGTCTCCACTTTAGGATTTCCACACTCAGCGCCACCTCTGAACTCACCAGAAATGACACAAGTAGCCCCACCTCTACACTAAGCAGAAATGACGCAATCAGCACCACCTCTCCACTAAGCGGAAGTCAGGGAATGAGCGGCACAGCAAGCCACATTTAAAACGCAAGCCACATTTAAAAAGCAAAACACATTTTAAAATAAAGGCACAGTCAATTAGCCACACTTAAAAGGCACAGTTAAAAGGCACAGTTAAAATGCACAGTAAACATTTATTCCTTCCAAACACAGTTCCAAATAAACCACATAAAAGCACCTAAAACCACACTCAGTTTAGTAGACACTAGACCAAGTGCAGACCCGTTGGGTCTATTCCCCCAAAATGCGTTTGCAGTGTAGGGGGGGGGGGGGGGATGCGGCGTCACACACACTAACCACCCCCAAACTAACTACCCCCTTGATATTATATTAATTAGATCCGTTTACCCCATAACCACTCTAGCCAATGATGCATAGCCCCCCACTCACGGGCATGTCTAGAGAGGGAGAGGGGGGTAGAGAGTGAGGGCAGAGAGAGAATGGGGGGAGACAATGAGAGAGGCAGAGACAGAAGGGAAAGAGACAGGGGGAGAGGGGGGTGGAGGAGAGGAGGAGGCGAGGGAGGGTGGGAGAAGGGGGAGGGTGGGGGAGGAGGGGAGAGAGTGATGGGAGGAGAGACGGGGCTGAGAGGGGGGTGGGATGAGGGGAGGGAAGGGGGAGATGTGGTGAGAAGGGGAGGGCAGGGGAGAGCGAGAGGGGGGAGAGAGGAGGAGGGGAGAGGGTGAGGGGGAGAGAGAGGGGAGAGAGAGAAGAGAGAGAGGGGAGAGAGAGGGGAGAGAGAGAGTGGGGGGGAGAGAGAGAGGGGGAAGGATAGAGAGAGAGGGAGGGATAGAGAGAGAGGGGGAGGGAGAGAGAGAGAGAGAGAGTGGGGGATAGAGAGGGGGGTAGAGAGTGAGAGCAGAGAGAGAATGGGGAGAGACAAAGAGAAAGAGGCAGAGACAGAAGGCCAAGAGACAGAGGGAGTGGGGTAGAGGGGAGGAGGAGAGGAGGAGGGGGGGGTGGGTGAGGGAGGGTGGGTGAGGGGGGAGGGTGGTGGAGGAGGGGTGAGAGAGATGGGAGGAGAGAGAGGGGGAGGGAGGGGGCTGAGTGGGGGAAAGGGGGAGGGGGCGAGGGGAGGGGGAGGTGAGGGGGAAGGGAGGGTGGGGAGGGGATGAGATAGGGGAGAGGGGGAGTGAGGGGGAAGAGTGGGTAGGAAGTATGAGATGGGGTAGGGGAGAGAGGGTGTGAGGGGTAGGGGAGAGAGGGGGAGAGAGGGGGGATAGTGGGGAGGGAGGGGGAGAGGGGTGGGGGCAGTCCATCTATTCCCCACTCCCTATCACCCCCACTCCTCTGCCTCTATTCCGACACTCTCCGCACCTCCCCCATTCCCCCCATTCCCCCCCTCCCTCCCTACTCCCTCCTCTCCCTCAATCCCCCGAATACCCCTCTTCACCTCCCAAGGATCGGGCCTTTACCTCGCCCACCCGTCGCTTTATCTCTTGTCCCAATATTCAGAGCATGCCGGCGTGAGAGTGGAGCTGTGGGCTTGTGATCAAAGATCCTGCTTGTGACTCTCTGGAGCGCGCAGAGGACGGGAGGAGCGCGCAGGCAGGCGGGGATTCGCAAGCTGCACCAGCTGTGAGTTCAGCGGAATTACGCCTTATCTCATCTCCAGATCGGCAGAGCATTTTGAGAAGGGGGGGGGGGTGGGGTTTAGAGCGGGCGGCGATTCTAGCTGCGGGAGGAGTAGCGTGAGTGTAGTTGGAGTGGGGGTTTGGAGCGCTGCGGGCGAGTCCAGCTGCAGGAGGCGCAGCGCATGCATAGTTGGAGGAGGGAGGGGGAAGGGGAGGGGGGGGGGGGGGAAGGAGCCGGGCTGCCAAATTCAGAGAGAGAAGCGACTTGGGATTGGTCGGCATGTGGGATTGTGACGTCAGCAGCTCGTGAGGTCCCGTTTCGATTTTAAAATGAGTGAGTGGGGAGGGGCGAGGATTTTATTAAAAAATGTGTACGTAAAAATGTCTAAATGTAATGAGCAGTGAATCCGTGAATGTAAAAGCGAAATCACTAGTGAAATGGAAAAAATGGCGGAGTTTTCGCGTCTGGTTTTTGCGGACCATGGAATCAAAGGCCAAAAATCTAATCAAAAATGGAATGTGACACACACACACACACAGAGTTTTAAAAGCATATAGATAGATGAGTTCAGTGTTCAGTTTATTCAAAGCGCAGACTGAGAGTCGTGACCTCTCCATCCCCCATCTTGCAGCGACTGAGGCATCCACACTTCCGGGTTTTATAGGCCCTCCCCCTCCCACCGGAAGGGGTGTAGCCTTCATGGCGTGATTGAGAGGGGAGAGAATCGCAACATTTTTTTTACATTAATAAGTCTTTTATTTTCCATCTATGGGGAAAATCCTGTGGCCGTGATAGCTGGAGGGAGACTCTGAGTAAGATGGCCAAAAATCACAACTGTAAGTGGTAGCTATTTTTCTAAAATCAATATACAGCACACACAGGAAGTGGTTAAGATCTGACTTTTAATTATATAGATTTTCAAACTTCCTTTTCAAACCAACCACATCGTGCTTGCTTTTCAAGCCAGCCACAACTTGCTTGCTTACAAAGGAACCACACCTTGCTTGCTTTTCAGACCAACCACACCTTGTTTGTTTTTGAAACCAACCACACCTTGCTTACTTTTCAAACCAACCACACTGTGCTTGCTTTTCAAACTAACCACACCTTGCTTGCTTGCTTTTCCAACCAACCGCAATTTCTTTTCAAACCAACCACATTTTCATTTCCAAACTTCATTTTCAAATCACATTTTCATTTTCAAACTTCATTTTCAAACCACATTAAGGACACTCACAGGTCAGTAAAACCACACTTACAGTTTAGTAGACATGTGTTTAGTGTTCAGTGTTATTCACAGCTCAGACTGAGATTCGTGACCCCACTACCCCATCTTGCATAAACTGAGGCACGTCCACACTTCCGGGTTTTATAGTCCCTCCCCCCTCCCACCGAAAGGGGCGTGGCCCTCATGGCGTAATTGACAGGAGAGAGAATCTCAACATTAATCATTAGTAAGTCTTTTATTTCATCGAGCGGAGGGAGACTCTGAGTAAGATGGCCAAAATCACAGCCGTAAGTGGCAGCATTTTTTCTAAAATCAATATGAAATGCAAACAGGAAGTTGTGAAGATCAGGTTTTTAATTATATAGATTGCAAGAGCAACAAAAATCAAAGGGATTCATAAATCAGTCTGTTTTTATCTGGCAAGATGAAACAGGAGGTCTACCATGGGTAGCAGAGGGAGCTTGGCTTTTGAAAGTGTAGTTGTTTCATTTACTAGTCACACAAAAATAGGTTGAAAGTAAACGTTGAAGAGGACAAAAGGAGGTTACAAAGGGACATGGGCAGTTTTAAGAAAGTGGGCCAATGTCAGGCACATGGAATACAAGGGAAAAAAAGTTAAGTCGTGAAGTCCATTTTATTTCTATAGCACATTTAAAAACAAGTCTCGTTGACCAAAGTGTTTTACATTAGTGCAGATACTAGCGTGCTACAGTAGTACATAATCAACAATACATACATAAATATATGCATACAGCGCTTCCTCAGAGAACCTCAAGAAAGGCTTGAGGGTAGAAACTAGTTTTAAGTCTAGACTTAAAAGAGTCAAGTCAAGTCAAGTCAAGTTTATTCGTCACATACACATATGGGATGTGCAATGAAATGAAAAGTGGCAGTGCCTGCGGACTTTGTGCAAAAAACAAACAAACAAACAACCGACAAACTACAAACAGAATCACATGTTCTTTTTTATATTAAATATTGTGGGCGGTATTGTGGTACAGTAACTGTAGTAGAATTAGTCCCTGGTGAGATAGGAGTTTACAGTCCGAATGGCCTCTGGGAAGAAACTCCTTCTCATCCTCTCCGTTCTCACAGCATGGCAACGGAGGCGTTTGCCTGACCATAAGAGCTGGAACAGTCCGTTGCAGGAGTGGAAGGAGTCTCCCATTATCTTATTGGCTCTGGAGTTGCACCTTCTGATGTATAGTTCCTGCAGAAGGGCGAGAGAAGTCCTCATAGAGTGTTTGCCAAATGCACTACTCTCTGCAGAGCCTTCTTGTCCTGGGCAGAACAATTCCCAAACCAGATTGTAATGTTTCTGGACAAGATGCTTTCCACAGCCGCAGAGTAGAAGCACTGGAGGATCCTCGGAGACACTCTGAATTTCCTCAATTGCCTGAGGTGGTAAAGGCGCTGCCTTGCCTTACTCACGAGTGCTGCAGCGTGCGATGTCCATGTCATATCCTCAGAGATGTGGACTCCCAGGTATTTGAAACAGCTCACCCTATCCACGAGTATCCCCATTTATCCACAATGGTGTGTATGTCCTCGGATGATGTGCCCTCCTAAAGTCCACGATCAGCTCCTTCGTTTTTTTGATGTTCAAGAAGAGGCTGTTGTCCTGACACCAGAGTGCCAGATCAGCTACCTACTCTTGGTAGGCCTTCTCATCGTTGTCTGAGATCAGGCCCACCACCACGGTGTCATCAGCAAACTTGATTATCGAGTTGGAGCTAAACCTAGCCACACAGTCAGGTGTGTATAGGGAGTACAATAGGGGGCTGAGGACGCAACCCTGGGGGGATCCTGTGCTCAGGGTGAGGGACTTCGATGTATTCCCTCCCATCTTGACTACCTGGGGCCTGACGGCGAGAAAGTCCAGGACCCAGGCACACAGGGGGGTGTTGAGCCCTAAATCCAGTAGCTTTGCGGCCAGTCTGGTGGGGACTATCGTGTTGAAGGCTGAACTGAAGTCAATGAACAGCATCCTCACGTAGCCCCCCTTCTGGCTGTCAAGATGGGAGAGAGCGGTGTGCAAAATGTTGATGGACGGGGCAGTTCTGATGGGAAGAGGGATGCGGTTCCATAGTCTAGGTGCTGTAAGCACAAAAGCGTGGTCACCCCTGAGCTTATGACTTGTCCGCGGGATGGTCAGTAACCCCAAGTCGGCCGATCTGAAGGACCTGGAGGTGGTGTGGTGGGAAAGCAGATTTTTGATGTAGGTGGGGGCAAGCTCGTTAAGGGCTTTGTGAACAAAAAGGAGCTTGAAATTGATTCGGTATTGCACTGGGAGCCAGTGGGGAGAGGCCAGAATCGGGGTGATGTGGTCCCTTTTCTGGGTGCCTGTCAGGAGTCTTGCTGCAGCATTTTGGACCAATTGCAGGTGGGCCAGGGATGATTGGCTGCTGTCAGTGTAGAGGGAGTTGCAGTAATCAAGGCGGAAGGAGATATATGAGTGGATGATCTTTTCGAGGTCGTCAAATTGGAGGAAAGGTTTTATTTTAGCTATCGTCCGAAGCTGGAAGAAGCAAGCTTTTATCACGGCATTGACTTGTTTGTCAAATTTCAACGCAGAGTCAAATATCACGCCAAGGTTTTTGACGTGAGGTTTGAGTAATGGGGTAAGGCTTCCAAGGCTGCCTGCTATCATTTTGATGGAGTCCCAGGGGCCAAGTAGGATGACCTCAAACTTACTCTCGTTTAGTTGGAGGAAATTATCGGCCTTGCAACACCTTATATCCTGGAGGCAGTGAATAACGCTAAGTAGATTTGATCGGTTGTTGGGTTTCAGAGGGAGATAGAGTTGTGTATCGTCTCCATAACAATGGAAGGAAATGCTGTGCCTTTGAATGACTTGGCCAAAAGGAACATTGCCAAAAGGAACATTGACCACTTCCATATTTTCTAAACGATGAGACATTGCAGAACTGAAGAGGATCTGCGTGTCTTGATACATGATTCATAAAAAGCAAGCATGCAGTTACCAGAAATCGTTAGGAATGTTATTTATTCATGGAGGGATGGAGTAAAATCTAGGGAGATTACATGCAAGCTATTGGTTAAAGACATAATAGATGTCATGCAATGTGAAGAGGTATGAAGTTATCAAATTTGGGAGGAACAACAGAATAGTTACATTATTTAAATAGCATTAGATTGGGAAATGTTGATGTACAAAGAAATGAGAGTGTTCTTGCACACTAGTCACTGAAAGCAAATATGCAGATGCATCAGGCAATAAAGGCAACAGAAGGAACGTTGGCTGTCATACCCAGACAATTTAGGTTCCAGACCAAGGATACCTTACCACAATTTTATAGAGCCCACCTGAGGTCAGACCTGTCTTCGTCTCCTTACCTAAAGAAATGATATACTTACGGTAAAAGAGAATGCAACAAATGTTCACCTGACTTAAGGGCCTGTCCCACTTGGCTGATTTTTCGGCGTCTGCCGGCATAATTGACTGACGTATCAGGTCACCGAAACGTCGCAGTATGATGCGGCGTAACACACGGTGGCGCGGCGGTGACCCACCGTGACGCAGCATGATGACGTATGACGCCCGGTGTTCGGTTCGAGTGTCGCAACATATTTTCTGTCGCCGCTAGATTTTGAAATGTTCAAAATCTTTTGGCGACACTGATATGACGCCGAATAAATTGCCGTAGGACAGGCCCTTTATTATTGAGGTTCCATTACTTCTACACGAGGTGACATGGTTTGTATACATTGAAGTTTGAAAGCGAGAGAATCTAATTGAAACTTACAAAAATTCTTACAGGGCTGGATAAACTAGATCCGGGGAGAATACTTACCCTGGTTGGAGTGTCGAGAACCGGAAGCATAATCTCAGGTTACAGACCAAGTTAAATAAGGAGGCATTTCTTCACTGGAGAAGGATGACTGTGAAATTGGCCAGAGTAGTGAAACAGCCAAGTCAATTAATACATTTAAAAAGGAGACAGATGCATTTCTGGATGATAAAGGCATCAAGGGGCATGGGAAGAAAATGGAAGCATGAGGTTAGATCGTCAGTCATATTCGTAATGAACTGTGGAGTATCCTGCTCCAGCCCTTATTTTCTATGTTACCAAGAGCATTGGTGAGACCAACGCAATGTGTTTTATAACAATCATATTTTATTCATAAAATGTTCACAATATACTTTAATCATTATGTATTTACCGTAATACAATGTAGCAAAAGCATTTTCAAAATATTGACCAGAGTGGCTAAGTAGACATGAGATACTGTCTGCCAGCAGCCAACAATAGAGAGAATGCAATTGTAGACACAACCTCTGAAATAGGGAGGGGGGTAGAATCAAATTAAGGCTGTGGCGAGAACTGTGGCAGGATCAGCAACAAATGAATTTAACAGTAAATTCAGAGCCCAAAACTAAATGTTTTAGATCTAACATGCAGCAGAGAGGCACGGTGCTTAGACCACAGCAAAACTGGGAAAACCTAACCGGTACTGACGTTTTTAAAAACTTGCCTGATACTCAACCTGGTGGAATGGTCATCTACAATCCTTTGAGAACCAGAGTTGATCCTCTTGTCTCTGATTAATGGAAGCGAGTGGCTGGTAATACTTGCTGGGATGCTGGTGAGGTTAACCCGTTTACTGCCAAGATTTTTTTCACTATTGGCCATGGCCTGAGTATACTCGGGGGAGGGCCACAGAAGAGGTTGAAGAGAGTCTGGAATTGGGGCCTAAA
Source organism: Raja brachyura (assembly GCA_963514005.1). The sequence continues at coordinate 44,169,235 of OY740783.1, read as the reverse complement.
GAGATTAAATGCTGTGAGGAAACTGGGATCCCAGAGAGTACGGAGTTTGTGTGTTGTCCCCATGACCTGCATGGGTTTTCTCCAAGATCTTTGGTTTCCTCCCACACTCTAAAGACATACAGGTTTGTAGGTTAATTGGCTTGGTGTAAATGTAAATTGTCCCTGTGAGGATTGCTAGTTGGTGCGGACTCAGTGGGCCAAAGGGGCTGTTTCCGTTCTGTATCTCTAAACTCAACTAAACATGGGAAACTGATGCAGATAGAGTTGAGAACAGCATGGGAACCTGGCTAAAAGGAACCAGGAATCATGTCACTTCCATTATATGCAGTGTGAGAACCAGAATTCTGGTGAGTTTTAGGGAGCATGGAAAGTCCAGGTGACTTTTAAGGTAATCAAGTGAAACAGAATCAGATATGTTGCATCTGAATACAGCAAATAAGACTCAGTGATTTTAAAGAGAGCCTGGAATCAGGGCCAAGTGGGTTTAAGAGGAATGCTGGAACTGGGGCCTGTTGAGAACCAGGTCTCAATGGGTGAAAGATAACATAGAACTGGGCTATGATATGTTAATGACAGCATGGGAACTGGAAACCAGTATGTCGGAGGGAGTATGGAAACAGGAGCCTTAGTAAACAAGTTACCAAACATTTGAGAATTGTCGGATAGTAGATTAGTGGGGTTTCACTGTACCTGGTTAGCATCCATGGATCTGTGGTACAAGCCATAGCGCTCAGTAGATCTAGATCATCTGATATGGAAATATGCATCTGATAAATTGAAAATACAAAATCCCATTCTATGATGGTGCCGGCTTTAATAGCCCCACAGCAGATTACTTCTCTGAAAAGATATGGAATTCTGAAAGAAAGGAATTCACATTCTTCTTCAATTTACTCATCCTAGACACTCTTATCATCAAATTGACATCGTAGGTTATTTTTCTGATGACTATGCTTGAACTTTTGACATGCACTCCTGGCAGGTGATGATTCATCAAGAATGCAGCACTGAAAGTTACTGTTCACCTCTTACGTTCATGCAATTTCCTCATGCAGCACATTTAAGTATTGCAGAATACATTGGATTCAATATGGTGCAGATGCTTTCGTAATTCCAGCACTTATTTTTATAACTCCTCTTTGATTTTTATTGGCATACCTTATACCTTGACTTAAATGTGGTGAATCATGGGCAGACAAGTATTTATGTGATGAAAGCCTTCTAATTGACAATCACTTTCATGATTGCAGATGTGAGGGTTTCCATGTCAAGATTTAATACAGATTGCTTTCACTGCTCTGCCTCAGCAATGTACAGAGGCAAAGTCTTGAAAGAAAATCTTCTGCTGCAGAATGACATTGCACATTTAGTATTAATCTTAATGACTAAGATTGGAAATTAATTAGTTGAGATTGCTCTTGCAGCACCACAATGGATGATCCATCAGTCTGTAGAATCAAAATAACCCAAAAATTATGGTAATATGTACTTCAGCTTTGGTGATTACATTGATGTAAATCTGACCTCTTGTGAACAGAAAGGGGGCAGCTTTATCAGTAGCAGCGATTCTACATGCACTCAGGTATATTTAGGACTTGTCAACACAAACCCTGGGATGTTCTGCTAACTTTTTCCTTTCTGACTCCATGATTACATAAGATAAGAAAAACATACAGTAGAACTGATGTGAATGTGTGATCAATTGTCAGTATGGACTCAGTGGGCCAAAGGGCCTATTTCCAAGCTGTATCTTACAACAAAATTAAAATAAGAAATCTGTCTCTTGCCTTGCCATGCTTGCCTTCAATTGGAATGGTATTGAGTACAAATGTTGAGACATCATGATGCAACTGTAGCTGAGGCCACACCTGGAGTACTATGTGCAGTTCTGGTAGCCCAGCTATAGGATAAGTGAAGTTGGAAAGTGTAAAAGAAGATTCATTAGAATGTTACATGGGCTTGGGTTGGAGGGAGAGGTTGAAAAGGCCTTTTTTCATTTTTCTTTGGAACATTTTTCTTTGGAGCATAAGAGGCTGATAAGTGATCTATTGAGTACAAGATCATGAGAGGCGTAGATAAAATAAATGTTATCTATCTTTTACCCCAATGTAAAGGATTCAACAATTAAAAGTAACAGGGTTACAATGAGATCGGGGAGATTTAAGAGGAACCTCAATCAATATTTTCAAGTTGAGAGTAGTTCATATCTAGAACAAGTTGCCAGAGGAAGCTAATAGATGTGATTACAAAACTGACTTTTAAAAGACATTTGGTAGATATACAGATAGGAAGGGTTTAGGGGGCTCTGGGCCACATGCAGATAAATGGGCCGAACACAGTGTGCCAGCTTGGTCAGCATGGGCAAGTGAAAGAAGGGCCTTTCTCTGTGGTGTATAATTCTATGACTCACTCTTATCATATTTTATTTTTGCCCAGAGGTGAATTGCATGAGATATAGCTTCGGAAGGGAGAGAAATTAAGATTGGCGACAAATGTGATAAGGTTCAGTTACTGATGGTATTCCTTCTTTTGCTCTGATACTAATAATAAAGTCCAAGGACTTTAGTATTGTTCATTTACTTACCTATTAACAGCTGGATTACTCATAAACTGAGAAAAGAGGCTTGTTGCTTGATCCAGACAATCTTTTAGGTTAAGTCGGCACACTGTTTCTATAGTTGAAACAAACAATGATCTGGAACACGTTAAGAAGAAGCGTGTCAGCGGCATTTATTTTATTACACCCCTATATTTACATTGAACTACTTTTTCCCTTTGTTTTTGAAAATTACAGAAAGTTCTTAATGCAAGCATACATCACAAGAACTGTTTGTTTTCATCCATGTCATTTAATCCAAATATTTTCTCATTCGTGTATTTATGACCAGGTTTAAGGGATACCTGCTTCAACAGGTAAATAAAGTAGATGGTTCAAGGACCAGTGAACACAAATTTAAAGTGATGATCAAAAAGCGCGAGTATATATATATTTTTAAGTGAATATTGGTTGTGAGCTGAAATTCTTTGCTTTTGAAAGATGGAGACGGGTCAGTCAGGGTTTTCCAAAATAAAATGAGTGAGCTCTTAATAGAAAATCACCTATAATTTTGTGTATACAGTTACTAGATCACTAGAATAACTAAATTAGTAATACATTTCTTGGGGCATTGCTTGGAACACTGCGGTTTGTGAAAAGTGCTAAATTATATGTATTATATGTAATTATGTAATATCATGGACATTACAATTGAATCATGCCATTCAGATCAACTCATCGATGCTGGGACACAAAATGCTAGAGTAACATCCATCTCTGGAGAACACGTTTCAGGTTGGGATCCTTCTTCAGACAGTTCAGTCCTGTCCGAAATGTCACCTATCCATCTTCTTCAGAGATGCTGCCTGACCCTCTGTCTAACTCCAAAATTCTGTATCCTTTTATCTGAATCAGCATCTGCAGTTCCTTATTTTTACAAATCAATGGTAGGTGGTTACATTTCACACAAGCCTCCCCACAGTTAATTACAGCTAATCCAAGCTGTATTGGAACACCTTTACAGTCCTTTCTCCATGACATACTTATCTAGTTTCACCTTAAGTGCATCCATGTGATAATCCTGATTATAAAGTACTTGCACTTAAATTCTTTAATGGGTATACTAGACACTGGGAACCTATCCGTTTCTTATCCCCAGCTTCTGCCTGACCTGCAGATTTCATCCAGTACTTTGTACATTGCACAAGATCCCAACATCTGCAGTGTCTTGCTTCTGCAATATATTTTGAACAGTTAACAAAACTATCAATGTGATGAGAAAGATTCCATGGTTCTACATTTGTCACATGTGCCACTACAGAGTGAACATCTTTTTACATATGTTACACATGCAAATGCGAGCATTTTTGATGCCATTATTGGTGCAATTAGTGCCAGATTTGGGAGGTACTTCAGGATGTTTGCCCTCTACTTCACAAGTGAGACTATGCCCAGGTCTCAAAAAAGTTCATAATTTATTCCCTAAAAATGCTGAAACAGAAATCCATAGACGACGAGGTGAGCCCATTTGTCAAGGAGTACCAAAGGACAAATTTAACTACACCGAGGAGTGATCTAAAGTTTCGGAGAAAGGAAGGATGGTGTGTATATTTTTGTTTCTGCATAATTGATTTTTGGAATGAAAATCCCGGTCATTTAGTTTCCATTATAGGGTTAACAGCAGGATTCAAAGGTAAAGTTAAGAAGAATTCTTAGGGAAACTATATTTGGGAAATAGTAAACTGGATTTGGAGGAGCCAAAATCGGCAAGTAAACTACAGATTTTGTGGCACAAAATAAGTAACCAGTTAATTCATAATCAATAGGCAGGCATTTATTATACTTACATATTAATGTCAACATTATTAATATTTTTGAAAACATGATTGATTGATTTCATCTGATAATGATAAAATGGAACAACTCGGTCGAAGAAGAATTTCTAGAAGCAGAAGCATAATTCAATTCTCAATTAAATATAGTATAAAGTGTTTATCAATTACACTGTGGATTTTCATTCATGCTATTCAATTGACAAGACCATGCTGTTATGTAAACAGTTAAATCCAAGCTGAAATCAAACCACCCTTATTCTGAGGCATGTGAGCCGTAAACCATCTCATCACATATGTTTGAATGAAAAGTCTGAAAATTTCCAGAGACGACACTGAGTCTTATTTCAATACTGTTGGCAAAGTGGCAGAAATCTGCTGTAGTGGGAAACCCCCAGTCTGGGAATACAGTAGCTCAAAGGCAAATATTGTTGTGGGGAAAAAGCACCTGGATTAGAAAGCGAAAGTTATGACTTGGGTAGATGATTGGGCTATAAATCAGGAACTTCAGTTGGGATTTACATTGAGACCCGAGATAGTGCCAGTGCCAGTGTCTCCGCGAAAATTCATGACTAGTTGGTCCGGGATGATACTCAAAAAGATCCTGATTTAAGGTATTTGGAAGCAAGCCATGCATTTTTCTGGGAGCCATGGATAAACAACAGGAAGTGATATCAAGACCATAACACCATATGACATACAGCAGAATTAGGCTATGCAGCCCATCGAGTCTACTCCACCATTCAACTGGCATCACCTAGGTGTGAATTCTTGGCCATTGCTTAGACGTGACTGGTCCACGACAAATTGCTGGTGAAATTGAAGCTTTCGACCATCTCTACTTTGGCGGCATCAATGCATACCAGGGTGTGTGTACTGTGTCAGAAGTCAATCACGATCTCCTTTCTATTGCTAACATTGAATACGAGATTGTTGTTATGGGCCCAGGTTATGAGATTGCAATCTCCTTCCTGTACTTCGACTAGTCATTATTTGATATCCAGTCCACTACAGTGGTATCATTTGCAAACTTGTAAATTGAGCTGGATTAGTATTTGGATACGGTGTAATGAGTGTATACAGGCTCAGAACACATCCTTATGGGGCACCAATGTTAAAGAATGTAAAGAAGCTTGAAAGTGCACACCACTCGACTCAGGAACAGCTTCTTTTCCCCTCTGTTATTGGGCTTCTGAATGGTCCTTTCATAAGCTGGGGCACTGTCCAATTTACCTCTACTTCATTGAAGCCATTCCCATTTGCCCTATCTATAGTACTTGAGTTTGAGTTACATTAATGTTTATAATATTTGATATGTTTGGATAGCATACAAAACTAAGCATTTCATTGTGCCGTGGTACACATGACAATAATTATCCTAAACCAGTGCTTTTATTAATTTCTCTCTCTTCAAATATTCTTTAGTCAAATGATTATCAATTTTGATTAAAACAATAAGACACAGTACAGATTGTATAAAGTTGGTGACAGTGTAAAATACAAGTTATGAGCCTGGCTGATTTATTTTTAGGCATTGCTCCTGATTTTTTATTTCTATTGAATTCGAGAGCTAAAATCAGCATAAATAAAATTAGCTTATTGAATTATTGCATGTACATTGAGTAACAGTCTTTTATTACACTGTTAACTATTAGACGATAAACATAAGATGCAGGATAATGGATACCTTATAAAGCCCATATGATGAGGTTGCCGTTAACATAGATTCGATGTGTTTTAAATGTTCCATGGCGTTGAACCATACTAGGTTTTCCTTTTCCTTTGCAAGATACATAGTCATCCCCAATGCAATTTCAATGTCAACATGTCCAACCCTGTCAGATAACATATCGATCACAATTAATTTCATTGAAAACCTGTAATTGTTTCTGCAATATTTTGGTTGGTAAATTGTTCATCTTAATTCCTCCTCTTCACCCTTCCTTAACACTTCCTAGACTAGATCCGCCAGCCAGTCTAATACAGAATCTTAGATAAAACAAATTGCCGGAGTAACTCAGTGGGTCAGGAGGATATGGATAAGTGATGTTTCAGATTGGGACCCTTCCATGTCGACCAGAAATGCTGCCTGATCCCGTGATTTAACCAATAATTTTATGTTTTACTCAAGATCCCAGCATCTGCAGTTTCTTGCATCTACAAAATCTTAGATATTTACCTAGGATTGAAAATAAATTACATGCATTGCAACTCTTAAACTTGGGTTATTTTTCACTTATGACAAGCCTTCTCCTGTATATCCCTAAATTCTGCACTTATGGATAGCATGCATTTTGACATGATTTTACTTTGTAGTTAGAATACAATCCCTAGATTCTATCTAGTACTTTTCTAGTATCAAAGGCCATTCTTACAGAAGGAGCTAACAAACAGATCATAGAAAGTTAATTGGCTAAAAATTGGATTGCTCTAAAAAGAGGTATTAATCTTGCAATCTGCAGTCAACCAGAGTCTATTAATGTGGGGAATGTTCAGTGAAGTGCAACAACAGAAGCTTGTACTTCCTCAGAAAACTTTAGTCTGTGGACCTCAGCACCTTTTGGAGAGCTAAGGGTAAGTGCATGACCTTTAAATATTCTTAGAGTATAGTGAATGTGGAGTTAAGATTCGCGGTTTCTTCCCTTGGGATCCACAGATCTTCCTTCAATGCCACTCTAGTAACTATAACATGCCATGTCATAAGACCACCACAGAAATGCTCATGGCTAGGCAGTTTAAATTGAGAAAAAGCAGTGTAACATACTGCATAATACACATTTATAAAGCTTCATAGTGGCAGCTTCAGAAATACTCAAAGTATTAAGTCATTAACTAAATGACCTTTCAAATCATTTCATGCAGTGATTGGAGCTATACGATAGTATGCTTCATTGTGAGTAACTAACAGTTTGTTAAAGGCAGAAAAAAGTGACCTGTTTTTCCTGGCAACAAACAAATTTCAAGCATTGCAATTGAAAGATGGTGATGCCCAATCAATTCCACACTTCCAAGGCAAAACTCACCGTGCAAGATGAAATGCATCACTGATCATCTGTGCTCTGTTAATAACTGGAATTACCTATGATAGAAAAGTCTCAGATTTTCAGTAAATTATACAGTAGCAATCAATACATTCAAAATATGTAGTCCGCATCAAGATATTAATTTTCTTTTACACTTGGACTGTTTTTTTCCAATTCTGTCTTCATGCTCAGATCAATCACAAATCCTCCAATAGGTAAGAAAGGTTTAGAGGGAGATGGGCCATATGCTGGCAAAGTGGAATTAGCCAGGAGTGGCACGTTGATCAGTATGGATAAGTTGGGCGAAAGGGTCTATTTCCATGCAGTATATAGCTCTATGACATTACCAGATAATGTCAGTAGATCATATCTGGAAGCTAGGCATGAGCCACATGCATTCACCACTCATCTACCTGCCACGTGCAAATCTAAACTTTAGTAATCTGGCTTTCTAAAGCTTGCTCAATTTTAACTGATGAAGCCCTATTCCATGGAAGGCTTTTGCACGCATAAGTATTATTATGTTTGGTGTTGGGGTGGTGTCCAGAACATCCCTTCTCCATCCTGTAGCTGCGAAATCTTTGACCAGGATAAAGCCATGTCCTTCATACTGAGCAATCAAGCTTGTTCCAATATTTCATTCAAAATCCAGTAAAAATCAGTGTTTTTCTAAAAATAAAAATGGAAACAAAAAAATTAAACTTAAAAACAAAAAAATGATTCCAGATTTATTGAAATTAAACTCATTTAATATCAACTTGTTAGTACTTTATCTTCTGCAGTCACTTCTCTCTGTCGAAGCAAATGGATTCAATGTTCCTGCACTAGGTGTATCCTGATATCAGTATGCCAACCCAATTCCCATCATTAATCAACATTGCGGCACAGTTTAGGCAAAAAGAAGCCAAAACATTTGGGACGTAGACAAAAAAGCTGGAAAAACTCAGCAGATGAGGCAGCTTCAAATGTAAAATCAGGATATGTGGCGCCAGTATGGATAGATCCAAGGAATTGTAAGGGTAAAAAGACCCTAATGGGACTGATCTACAGGCCCCCAAACAGTAGCCTGGACATAGGGCGCAAGTTGAATCAGGAGTTAAAATTGGCATGTAGCAAAAGTAATGCTGTGGTTGTTATGAGAGATTTCAACATGCAGGTAGATTGGGAAAATCAGGCAGGTACCGGACCCCAAGAAAGGGACTTTGTGAAGTGTCTTTGTTATGGATTCTTAGAACAGCTTGTATTGGAGCCTACCAGAGAGAAGGCAATTCTGGATTTAATGTTATATAATGAACCAGATTTGATAAAGGACCCCAAGGTTAATGAGCCATTAGGAGGTAGTGACCATAATATGATCAGGTTTAACCTACAATTGGAGAGGGAGAAGGGTAGATCAGAGGTGTCAGTGTCACAGTTGAATAAAGGGGACTTTGGGGCCATGAGGGAGGAGCTGGCCAAAGTTGGCTGGAAAGATACACTAGCAGGGATGACAGTGGAACAAAAATTGCAGGTATTTCTAGGAATAGTACAGAAGGTGCAGGATCAGTTCATTCCTAGGAGGAAGAAAGATTCCAAGGGGAGTAAGGGGTGACCATGGCTGACAAGGGATGTCAGGGACACTATAAAAATAAAAGAGAAGAAGTGATACACAGCAAAGATGAGTGGGAAGCAAGAGGATTGCGTAATGTATAAAAAAACAACAAAAGATTACCAAAAAATCAATACGGGAAGAAAAGATGAGGTACGAAGGTAAGCTAGCCAAGAATATAAAGCAGGATAGTAAAAGCTTCTTTAGATATGTGAAGAGGAAAAAATTAGTTAAGACTAAAGTTGGATCCTTGACAACCGAAAAAGGTGAATTTATTATGGGGAGCAAGGAAATGGCAGTCGAATTGGACAGGTGCTTTGGATCTGTCTTCACTAAGGAGGACACAAACAATCTTCCTGATATAGTAGTGGCCAGAGGATCTGGGCTGACGGAGGAACTGAAGGAAATCCACATTAGGTAGGAAATGGTGTTGGATAGACGGATGGGACTGAAGGCTGATAAATCACCAGGGCCTGATGGTCTGCATCCCAGTGTACTTAAGGAAATGGCTGTAGAAACCGTGGATGCATTGGTAATACTTTTCCAGTGTTCTATAGACTCAGGATCAGTTCATGTGGATTGGAGGGTAGCTAATGTTATCCCAATTTTTAAGAAAGGCTGGGGAGAGAAAACAGGGAATGATAGACCAGTTAGCCTGACATCAGTAGTGGGGAAGATGCTGGAGTCAATTATAAAAGATGAGATAGCCGAACATTTGGATAGCAATAACAGGATCGGTCCGAGTCAGCATGGATTTACGAAGGGGAAATCATTCTTGACTAATCTTCTGGAATTTTTTGAAGATGTAACTAGGAAAATGGACAAGGGAGAGCCAGTGGATGTAGTGTACCTGGACTTTCAGAAAGCATTTAATAGGGTCCCACATAGGAGATTAGTGGGCAAAATGAAGGTACATCGTATTGGGGGTAGAGTGCTGACATGGATAGAGAAGTGGTTGGCAGACAGGAAACAAAGGTTAGGGATTAACGGGTCCCTGTCAGAATGGCAGGTAGTGACTAGTGGGGTACCGCAAGGCTTGGCTCTGGGACCGCAGCTATTTACAATATACATCAATGATTTGGATGAAGGGATTCGAAGTAACATTAGCAAATTTGCAGATGACACAAAGCTGGGTGGCAGTGTGAACTGTGAGGAGGATGTTATGAGAATGCAGGGTGACTTGGACAGTTTGGGGGAGTGGGCAGATGCATGGCAGATGAAGTTTTATGCGGATAAATGTGAGGTTATCCACTTTGGTAGCAAAAACAGGAAGGCAGATTAATACCTAAATGGCGTTAAGTTGGGAAAAGGTGAAGTGCAACAGGATCTGGGGGTCCTTGTACATCAGTCTATGAAAGTAAGCATGCAGGTACAGCAGTGAAGAAAGCGAATCGCATGTTTGCCTTTATAACAAGAGGAATCGAATATAGGAGCAAAGAGATCCTTCTGCAGTTGTACAGAGCCCTAGTGAGACCACACCTGGAGTATTGTGTGCCGTTTTGGTCCCCTAATTTGAGGAAGGACATTCTTGCTATTGAGGGAGTGCAGCATCGGTTTACAAGGTTAATTCACGGGATGGCGGGACTGTCATATGCTGAGAGAATGGAGCAGCTGGGCTTGTAAACTGAGTTTAGAAGGATGAGAGGGTATCTCATTGAAACATATAAGATTGTTAAGGGTTTGGACACGCTGGAGGCAGGAAACATCTTCCCGATGTTGGGGCCTCCAGAACCAAGGGCCACAGTTTAAGAATAAGAAGTAAGCCATTTAGAACAGAGACGAGGAAACACTTTTTCTCAGTGGTGAGCCTGTGGAATTCTCTGCCTCAGAGGGCGGTGGAGGCAGGTTCTCTGGATGCTTTCAAGAGTGAGCTAGATAGGGCTCTTAAAAATAGCAGAGTCAGGGGATATGGGGAGAAGGCAGGAACGGGGAACTGATTGTGGATGATCAGCCATGATCACATTGAATGGCGGTGCTGGCTCGAAGGGCCAAATGGCCTACTCCTGCATCTATTGTATATTGTCTATTGTAATTGTTTAGGAGTAAGCAGAAATAACATTTTAGAGCATCCCTGATGGTCAAAGGTCATTGAAGACCAGAGAGCTGTTACATTCCCCAGAAAGTTACATGAGACATTAAGAACATGGAACAGTACAGCAGTAGAACGGGCCTTTCAGCCCACAATATCTGTGTCAAAACATGATGCCAAGTTAATCTCTTCTACCTGCACATGATTCATATCCCTCCATTCACTGCACATCCATATGCCTGTCTAAAAGCCTCATCATATGTGCTTCCACCACAATCTCCCGCTGACCAACCATTATCTGATTAAAAAGATTTGGCCCACACATCTCCATTAAACTTTCTCCACTGGTCTTAAAGCTCTCCCCACTAGTTTTTGACATTTCTACCTTGCGGAAAAAAGTTCTGACTGTCTACCCTATCAATGTTTCTCATAATTGTACGCACTTCCATCATGTCATCCTTCAACCTCTGAAGCTCCAGAGTAAACAATCCGTGTGTGTCCAACCTTTCCTTATAGATAATATTGTCTAATCCAAGCATAATTCTGGTTAACCTCTTATGTAGCATCTTCATAGCCTCCATATCCTTCCTATAATGGTGCAACCAGCACTACACACGATACTCCAAATGCAGACTAATCAAAGTTTTATAGAACAGTAACGACTTCCTGACTCTTATATTCAATGCTTTGACTGATGAAGCTAAGCATACCATATGCCTTCTTTACCGCTTTATGTACTTGTGGTACAACTTTCAGAGAGCTGTGGACTTGGACTCTTGGATCCCCATGCCCACCAAAGCCATTAACATTATGTATTCCTTTGCAGTTGATCTACCAAAGTGCAGCACTTCACACTTGCTCTAATTAAACTCCATCTACCATTTCTTCGGCCATATCTGTAACTGATCTAAATCTCGCTGATATCCTGTGACAGTTTATTTTACTGTTTGCAACTTCACCAATGTTGTTGTCTGCAGACTTATTATCCAACCCATCCACTTTAATCTCCAGTGAGAGTTTTTACTGATTAACTAGGTCGGTTTGGTAGACAGTCACAGGATACAAATCAATGGGGTCACCAATAATTACAATGTCTCTTGCCATTCTAGTTATGTGTTCCATATGTTCAACTAAACAATGAACCACAAGAAGGACACAACTCCATTGATGAGAAGGACATGCAGGCTCAGATATTATCTGTGAGCTGTGGCATTTTTGTTTTGTTTTATTCATTCATTCAGGGCATGTGGATGTTGCAGATGGCATTACATTTATTACTTATCCCTAACTACCCTTAAATTAAGAGGCAGGCAAGACTCAATCACATTGGCGCCAAGTCATATGTAGCCTCAGTAAGGATAACAGATTCCCTCCCCTGAATGATGTTTGTGTAACAAGTGGGTTTTATAACAATCTGATGGTTTCTTGGTCGTAGTTACAGAAACTAGATTGTGTTTTAAATTCCAGATTTTATTTGATTACTTGAAGTTAAATTCCTCAGTTGCCATGGTAGTATTGTACTCATCTCTCTCGATTAATAGTCCAGCCAATGGTCCTGATACTCAACCTCTACTGTACCTTTCTGATATTCTTTTTACATTGCTGTAGTAGCAGAGATTCGGTGTGGAAACAGGACCTTCAAGCCACTGAGTCCACACTGACCAACGATCACCCTGTACACTGGTTCTATCCTGCACATTAGGGATGATTTACAATTTCCAGAAGCCAATTAACCTACAAACCTGTACATCTTTGGAGTGTGGGAGGACCAGGTGAAAACCCACGCATGTTTATAGGACAGTCAGGTGGCACATGATTTGCATAATGGTTTAATAGTAAGATTAAATGAGAACTTACCAGTTTGAAGTTTGATCTTGATTTTATGAGGAGTTATGTTGATGATTACGTGAAGAAGGCCCGCCAGGCCGCATGCGCAGCAAATAAATGTGAGGTTATCCACTTTGGTGGCAAAAACATGAGGGTAGACTATTATCTGAATGGTGGCAGATTAGGAAAGGGGGAGATGCAACGAGACCTGGGTGTCATGGTACACCAGTCATTGAAAGTAGGCATGCAGGTGCAGCAGGCAGTGAAGAAAGCAAATGGTATGTTAGCATTCATAGCAAAAGGATTTGAGTATAGGAGCAGGGAGGTTCTACTGCAGTTGTACAGGGTTTTGGTGAGGCCACACCTGGAGTATTGCGTACAGTTTTGGTCTCCAAATCTGAGGAAAGACATCCTTGCCATAGAGGGGGTACAGAGAAGATTCACCAGACTGATTCCTGGGATGTCAGGACTTTCATATGAGGAAAGATTGGATAGACTCGGCTTGTACTCGCTGGAATTTAGAAGATTGAGGGGGGATCTTATAGAAACTTACAAACTTCTTAAGGGGTTGGACAAGCTAGATGCTGGAAGATTGTTCCCGATGTTGGGGGAGTCCAGAACAAGGGGTCACAGTCTAAGGATAAGGGGGAATTCCTTTAGGACCGAAATGAGGAAAACATTCTTTACACAGAGAGTGGTGAGTCTCTGGAATTCTCTGCCACAGAAGGTAGTTGAGGCCAGTTCATTGGCTATATTTAAGAGGGTGTTAGATGTGGCACTTGTGGCTAAAGGGATCAGGGGGTATGGAGAGAAGGCAGGTACGGGATACTGAGTTGGATGATCAGCCATGATCACATTGAATGGCGGTGCAGGCTCGAAGGGCCGAATGGCCTACTCCTGCACCTATTTTCTATGTTTCTATGTTTCTATGTAAACTTCAAAGCAGCGGTATGAAATCACAAATAAACAACATCGTAGTAAACAGTAAGATCAGTGACTCGAGAACTACCAGATGATCTTTTATGAGAGAGGGTTGGGTGTAGTGGACACGTAATCACCAACGTAACTCCTCATAAAATGAAGATCAAACTTCAAACTGGTAAGTTCTCGTTTAATCTTACAATTTAACTTCGGAGTCACGTGAGTGATTCCGTGAAGAGTTCAAAGCTTTGTGATTTCATGCCGCAGATTACAATCTCGGCATCCCACTGCATTTGATTGACTTGAAAGAGAAATAAATGCATTAGTAATAACATTGTATTCAATGTAAGGATAGGGTTTATTTAACAATGTAAACAAACAACAATCCCCCTAAGATTTAGGTACTTAAAATGTCATTGGCAAACAGCCCTGGATTGACGATTGGCCGATGATAAAATTCTGAAACATCAGCTCATTTGCCCATCCGACGGCCGCTAAAATTAGGTCGAAGGTCACATCCCTCCCTTTGGCCGCCAACATAGCTGCTGCCCTAGTATAATGAGATGTAAACACACTATCTAAATGATATACTGACGTTGATGCTGACCTGGTGGAATGAGACATACAATCGTCAATGTTAATACCTGTTGCAGCCACCTTGAAATAGTCTGAACCGACCTTCTCTTGTGTAATTGTTTATTAACTAATACACAGTGCTGAATCCATACTTCTAAGGATTCTGGTGGCCTTGATAAAAATAAAAATGAGACCGTGGGGTATTCAAAATGATCTTAAAAATCATGCCAGCCCTGGTCTGCTCTGCTAGTGTAGACCAGAATGTAAAATGTAATGGCATGAACAGCCAATTCCATCCTGTCCAGCCACAGCGTTTGCAATGTTTTGCCATCGTTGTGCTGATTTTAGAGTCATGACTAAGGATGTAGCTGGAACCCCTTGGTGAAGTAATGTTTATTCATTTGCAATAACCAACTGCATAATCTTGTGATGCAAGTACTTGTATCAAGATCTTTTTAACAACTTGATATCCGGGTTGGACCCGACAATGTAGTTCCCTTATGTTACAGCTGTAATTTCTCTATAACTGAACTATTGTCAATATCACTTAAAATGAACTGGAAATGTCAGTAATTTGTATCGTATCAAATGTATCATTAATATTTAACAAACATTTCTGATCCCCTCAATAGAGATGTACTGCTTTTTTGGATGCTATCCATGCATACTGCAGTGAACACCTTCATGGCTACATGTGACAACCTGAGGCATGTCAATTCATTGAAAATGTGTAAGTCAATAATCGTTTTACTGTGCAAAGACCAGTCTCCTGAACCACAGTTTAAAACAGCAAGTTCTTGCTCTTTGGCATAACTGTACCTTTGTGCCATAATGCCTGATGAAGCAGGCAACATGGACACTTGGCCAGTCCGATAGTATGAATCCAAACAAGGTCTTGCTGACTGTTTTAAGACCCAGCTAATGAGGAAGACATCAAGTCCATTCCTCCTATTGAAGCGAGAATGTATTTCTCCACACTGTTGTGTCACATATTTTTGCAAACAGTGAAACAGGCATAAACATGAGGAACATTTGATGAAGTATTGAATCATGTTTTCATCATACTTTGAGATCCAACACTTATTCTGTGTTATCATCAATCCAAACTGGACGATACACCAGTGGCAAGGAGATTAATTGCAGGATATTCTTCCTAATTACCATGAGACTAACATATGTCACCATTGTAGAGTAGCAACTTAAATTTGTGCATGAAGAATATGTATATTCACTCAAAACCTTACTCAACGGTGCATTTAGTGTATATATTTAGTTGATACTAACAACTGAAGAACTCATGCAATCTCCACTACCTTTGAGTAGATGATGGTATTTGGAACTTCTCATCTTAGTGTTCTAAACATCTGTTCATAATAACTGAATTCAACCGACCACACTACTGTTACGAGTTTCAAGTTCAAGTTCAATTAGTTATTGTCATGTTCAGCAATGCTGAATACTGTTACTTCATCATTGTGGCTGAAGTAGCCTCAGCTGACAATAGCACAAGGTTGTTAGCAACGATCTAATTGCTACGTACACAATATCAGTTCCTTGATTTGCTCAGCTGCAACACAGCTGCTATATTGCCAATTACTCTTAATGAAAATAACTGAGTTTTGTAATAGATTGCTGAAACCCCAATCTCTTGCCACAAGGCGGAGACAAGGATAATAATAATTAAAGGTAAATCCCAATGACCAACAAACAATTTATCCCATACTGCAAAGCTTTACCATTATAGTACAGTTATATTGTCTTTGATAACCTTTGTAATGGGATTTGTATAACATGTATCTCTTACCTTATGAATGTTTTGAAGTCAGGAATAAGTTTTTACATTCGGAAAGTTCATATGCCCGATACTCTCCATTCTTCATAATAACATGCCAATCCTGCCTTATTGCATGGGTGGTTTACATGAGAACTTCTGCCTAATTTCCAAACCCTGGCCATAATCCAACTTACTTGGAATGCTCCGGCTGTGCCTCAACCAAATATTTTTACCTTTTGTGTGTTATAAATATTACAACTTGTGAACGGTGCACTACCCAAATTTTGGAAGTGCTGGACCCATTTAGTTGAGCATGATTGGAAGGTGCATGGAATTTCTGAGCTATCATGCTGCCCCCAGCTCCAGTGAACCGCTACTGCCGATGAGCACCTGGGGTGTGTTCTGAACGATGACTATTGCCCGTTGTTGGCCGAATTAATTCATCTGCCAGGCTTCTTCCCCTGTAGAATAGACCTACCTGAATAAGCGATTCAGTGGCTGGCTCTCACATCCCCCTGTTGCCGTTGTTCACTGCCGGCGCATATGTGCTTGAGTCTGTTCTATTGACATCTTTAGAGCCCGGAGTCATCTTGACCTTTTGCTCTTCCCTCCTCAGAGAGGGAACTCTAACAGGCGCTGCCGCAGGCCGTAGGATACAAATACTGATATGAACCCATTGGCTTGAACCCAATAGAATAGTTTACTGGGATGGCAACTTAAATGTCAGGAAAGGTACCTCTGACATGTGCCCTTCATCCCTTTGGGTATGCCCCATGGCCATACCCTGAGACTCAGTGTCAGCAGGATACTGACCCATCTTGGTCTCTGCCTCCGAGAGGGAGACCTTTGCAGCACTGTATACAACAGTTGCTGTATTTAGGATAGTAATTTCAACACACTATCCAGCCCCGGTGAGGAATTCATCCCCCGACTCCGTGGGCCTTGCTCTCTAGCCCCGGTGGAGAATCATCTCCCGACTCCGTGGGCGAGCAGATATGTGTGATTTTGAGCAACCCTGTCCCAGGCATTGCTGGCGCCGCCTTTCATAAAGGCCGGCGCTTTTTGACATGAACAGCCTTGCATCAGGCACTGTTGGCACGGCTCTCCCGTAGGCCGGCACTTCACACATGAAGCAGCCCTGTCAAGCGCTGCTGGCACGGCTCTCCCATAGGCCGGTAATGTCACAAATGAAACAGCCCTGTATCAGGTGCTGCTGGCTCTCCCGTAGGCCGGCACTTTCATATTTGAAGCATCCCTGTCAGGCGCTGCTGGCGTGGCCTGTCACATAGACCCGTACATTTTACACATGAAGCAGCCCTGTCGGGCGCTGCTGGCACGGCCTGTCCCATAGGCCTGCACATTTTACACATGAAGCAGCCCTGTCAGGCGCTGCTGGCGCGGCCTATCCCATAGGCCCGCGCTATTACTGTGTAAGCTCACTAAATCAACATTTAGTGTACAGCTTTACCTGTGAAGGGAAAAAATAAATCATAGCAACCTGTGCTTAAACAATTATAACATTGTCACAACATGTAACAATAACTTTTTATTTTGCCTTTAGCTTTTACTTAAAGAAAAAATACTATAAAATACATACTTTTTATTATAAGGAGAAACCCTTTATAGCCCGACTCACCTGGGTCCAAATAGGGCTGAATGAGTCCCAGTAATTTCTTGACTGGGGACCAACGTCTGTGAGCCACTGACCCCACTGTCAGTGGCACCAGCGTTGCTTCCTTGCCGTTCCAACGGCATCCGACAGGCTGGGAGCCGCTGACCCCCCTGTCAGTGATTGCTTAAATTTCTTGCCATTCCCACGGTTTCCCCGTAGGCTGCGGAGCCGCTGACCCCCTTGTCAGCGACTCTGCTTAAATTTTGTGCTGTTTTTACGGCATCCCTGCAAGCTAGGGAGCTGCTGACCCCCTGTCAGCAACTCTGCTTAAATTACCTGCCGTTTTTACGGCATCCCTGCAGGCTGGGGAGTCGCTAACTGCACTGTTAGCGGCTCCTTATCTCACAACCCGATCAATTTTGCCGGTTTATCCGCATTTGCGGTTGGACAGGATTTTCCCCACAGTCCATAACCGGCAACTTGTCGGGCTGCGAAACTGGCAGGAAAAACCTCTAAAAAAAGAGGCTCCTGCCTAAAAACCCCTGGTAAGTAAAAAACCAAACTTACCTTTTAAGTTTAACTTACCACCGGCAGGAGCTCTATCGTGCCAGACTGGTGCTTGAGCCAATGCAGCTGACCTCATGCTGCTGCACATGCGGCCTGGCGGGCCTTCTTCACGGAATCACTCACGTGACTCCGAAGTAAAATCAATTCTAATGAACTCCAGTGGAAGTATCATAGAGGCATCAGGCCTGTACTATCAGTGCAGATCTTCACACCCATAGCCCAGCAAGTGCTCACAGATATCAACACTCCTGCACGAAGTGCGTTGTTTTCACCTTTACTCATCGATTTCAGAGAAAGGAAACATTTACAATGTGGCATTCTGTGCCTGCATACAATATACTAAAGACGGATGGAAAAAAAAGATTGTAACTTACAGACGAGTCATTGTTTAATTGTAGACTGAGTCGATGCCAATTGGAATCATCATAGTTAACTCTATAGAAGGCAGATATATTGAAATTTAGCAGGACCCATTCTTCATCAGTAGTACATTTCACTTCAGGAATTGTATCTGTACGCAAGCACCAAGGATGAATGTTAGCATAATCATTTCCGTTTGCCATAACTTACTTGAAAATAATTAGCATCGAGCATTTGAGCAGGTATGCAAATGTTTAGAATCAATACCTTAGAAACTCCGTTGTATATACATTCCCTGGTGTATGTTAAAGAGACTGTGATTTATGTGCTAATGTGAGGGGTTTTGCACCTATGCATGCAGTTATTTCAATTGATTTGTAACGCATGTTTGACCTGCTGGGCATGTCTTCCTGCTCTGCATTTCATAACTCCAACACCTTTTTACCTCTGCACTTATTCTCAAACTGCTCCCTCCTCTCTCTGAATTTGTCCACCCTCAATTTTTCCAGCATCTGCAGTTCTTTCTTAAACATTTAGTCTACTCCACTGCAAAATCTCCTTAAGGTATGCTTACTTTGAAGAAGTTCTCCTCCTCTCTCCAAACTTTGCTCCATAGATGCTGCCTCACCCGCTGAGTTTCCCCAGCATTTTTGTCTACCCTCAAACTGTCTCCATTCACTCATTGATCAGATGATCTTGCTTACAGTTTATCCCCATGGTCTCACTGCATTTACCCTATCAAAACATACCCCATCACCCACTGCTACCCGTCGCCCCCTCCCCATCTCCCTCAGCTTAACAAGTGTCTAATGAAGGGCCTCTAACCTAAAACTTTAACTCAGTTTCTCTTCCCACAGATCTGTCCCCACCTGGAGTCATAGTGATAGAGCGTGGAAACAGCACTTCGGCCCAACTTGCCCAGAGTGGCCAAGATGTCCCAGCTACTTTAGTCCCACCTGCCCGTATTTGGTCAATCTCCCTCTAAACCTGTCCTATCCCTGTACTTGTCTAAATATTGGGATAGTCCCAGCCTCAACTACCACCTCTGGCAACTTGTTCCATACACCCATCAGCCTCTATGTGAAAAAGTTACTCCCCAGATTTCCATTAAATCTTTTCCCTTTCAACTTAAAACTATGTCCCCAAATCCTCGATTCACCTGCTCTGAGCAAGAGATTCTGTGCATCTACCCGAGCTATTCCTCCCATGATCTTATACACCTCTATAAGATCATCCCATATCCTCCTGTGCTCCAAGAAATCCCAGCCTACTCAACCTCTCCCTATAGCTCAAACCCTCTAGTCCTGGCAACATGCTTGTAAAGCCTCTCTGCACCCTTTTCCAGTGTGACAACCTGCTGCGTATTGCCAGCGTTTTCAGTTTGTGTCCACCTAGGATGTCTGATTGAGCATCAGAGAACTGGGATGTTCACTTCAGTGCCCTTCCAGCCATTCCTTGCATGACGTAACCTGGCACTACTTCACGAGCAGTTCCTTTTGAGTTCCTTTTGAGGATCCCCACTCATCAGCAAGTGCTTTGTCGAGTTCACGTGACTCCTGAAATGATGTGACCTTACTGTGCGTACGAATACCAAAGATCAGTGAACTGCATCATTATCATGCATGGTTTCAGGTCAATCCAGTATGAGAACCATTCCCCTATGGACATGCCATCATGTGTTCTCTTGCATGATGCCCACTTCTGTGTATATTTCTCAGTCCTGCTTGTGAAAATTATTCCCAATCTCACTCCTGTGGAACATTACTTCCAGCTCGTACATTTTGCTTAAGATACATGTAAATAAATGCCATTTGATTTGTTTTGTAACACCGAGAAACATCATCACGAAATACATTGCCCGAACAGCAACAATCCTATTGACACTTTACACAGATGTCAAAGCAAGATCCGCCGCAATCAGCAAAGATTTAAAAAGGCTTGGTTATCCCTTGTAAGTTATGGTCAGGATTGAGTTAAACATCAACATTTTGATGGACAGCAGAATAATGCCTGGCTTTCTTGAAGATGTTACTACGTATTCAGGAAAAATAACCAATTCTAACTAAAAATCTTCAGAGCAAAGAAATTCATTGATTTTTATCTTCCAGGGAAAGGGAACCTTTCTTTGAATTGGCAAACATTCAATGGAAAACCACCTGATATGCATGCTTGAATTTTCAGTAAATTCAGACATTGAGAGTGGTGTGGGGTTAGATATTGTTTCAAAACATGTTATACTTTTGCCTTTTTCTTTTTAGTTTTGAGAATGGAAACAGTCCACCCTAACCATAGAAAACCCATTTACACTAGATTTATACTATCCCATTTCCTACAAATCAATTTACAGACGCCAATTAAACAATAAACCGAATGGGCCTGTCCCACTTACGTATCGTTTTTGGCGCCTGCTGGTACCCATCATAGGTCATTGCAGGTCGCCGAAAATGTTCAACATGTTGAAAATCCAGCGGCAACCAGAACAAGGTACGACTCTTTGGGCGACTACTCACGACCATACAAGCTTTACCCTGCGACGGGGTGTCACCGATATGGTCGTGAGGAGTCTCCTCGGTCGACCAAAGATTCGTAGCGTCTTTTTGGTCGCTGCTGGATTTTCAACATTGAACATTTTTGGCGTGACCCTTCTTCAGTGGTTAGAGATAAGGGAAATGGGAGATATAGATGGTGATGTGGAGAGATAAAGAACAACATATGAAACATATACAAAAAAGTAACGATGATAAAGGAAATAGGCCATTGGTAGTTGTTTGTAGGGTTAAAATGAGTATGTGACATGGGTGGGGGAGGGATAGAGAGAGAGGCATCTCGTCTCATATTTCGCTTGGGCTTGGTATGAATATTGATTTCTCTCACTTCAGGTAGCCAAGGCATTCCCTCTCTCTCTATCCCTCCCCCACCCAAGTCATACTAGCTTCTCATTTTCACGCTACAAACAGCTCTTTTATCCCTAACCAGTCTGAATAAGGGTCTCAACCCGTAGTGTCACCCATCCAGAGTTGCTGCCTGTCCCGCTGAGTTGATCCAGATTTTTGTATCTATCTTTGGTTTAAACCAGCATCTACAGTTCCTTCTTACACAAACTACACATCTTTGTCTTTGGGATGTGGGAGGAAACTGGAGCATTCAGAGAAAACCTACATGTTCTCATAGGGAGAACGTGCAAACTTAATACAGACAGCACCTGTGGCGCCGTGAGAAAGAGCTCTACCAGCTGCACCACTGTGCCACCGCTGTGCCCGCCATTGCGCTGCGCCACCCATCTGGATAGGTATAATTTCCTAATTGTTTCTACAAAGAGCATAGACAAAGTGTATAAGGAATATTCATCAGTCATCACATTATAAATATACCTACTATATTTTTCCTCAAGCCAAATAACTGGTTGTTTAGACCCACTCTTCACCCAGAAAACTGGAATAAACCATGATTTACTAAGGAAGAAATAACAGGATAATGGTATAGATTAATCTTCTGAGCAATTATTACCATGTAAACACTTTATGTGCTGTAAATGCATTTACAAATCTTTTTTTTTAAGTTAAAATAATTTGTCATTCTCTGTTAGTGAAGTTAAGAAGCATAGGAAATAAACAGTAGAGAAAAATGTTATTTTCATGATTAGTATTAAGTGCATGTGGAATACTAATTGTCTGAACATGGGTTTGTTGATGAGCTACAGGCTCAGCAAAGGAATGAAGGAGCAATGTTCTGCCTATATTTTACTTCGGAGTCACGTGAGTGACTTCGTGAAGACCCTGCCAACACGCATGCGCGACGCTTTAGCTGGTTTGTGTGCTCTGCATTGTTTTGCAGGGCCATGGAAGGAGGAAGGAGGATTCCGAGTCGCGTTCAGCGAGTGAAGTCCCCGGAGCTGCCCGCTACATCGGGAGCAGCTGAGACACCACCGGGGAGGAAGTCGCGGCAGTCGGGGAGCTCTGGGCAGCTGATTAGACCCGGCACAACCCCTCTGGCAAAGAAGAGAGTGTCCGCGCAGGAGCAGGGGCTGGGAGACCCTGACTCCAGGCCTCCAGTGCCCAAGTCCAGGGCTGGAGGTAAGGCACGTGGGGCTGTTGGAGCAAGCGTGTCTGCGGGTGCATCCCCCCCTTTAGAGGTCCCTCGTGGGCAGAACAGGGGGGAAGCCTCGCTAAAGTCCAGCCTTGTCGGTGCGGCAGGCAGGGACAAGCCACTGCGTAAACCTGCGAGGAAGCAGGCCAGTGGCAATGCTGGCGTGCCGAGGATCCCTGTGGGGGCAGGATGTTCCGGCACACCACCGGAACAGGCTGCCGTAGTGCAGGCCGGTGGCAGCAAAGTACGGTCTAGCACCCCTGCTGAGGCGGGTATAACAGACCATGCGCCGCCACATTCCCGTTTATGTGTGGAACACTGTGGTGGTAAGCCCGCACGGACATCGAGGAGTCTGGCTTCTGGTGCAAGCGATGACTCAAGCCCTCTTCCCTCCCATCAGACAGAGGGGACGCTGCTGTCCAAACGACAGCGGACCAGCGGTATGTCTGTGCGGGAGTCGCACAGCCCCACTGGAGTGGGAGCTGGCGACTTCCTGGCAGTGCATTCCGTGGGGGTGCTGACAACTGCCGGAAGCCCCGGTTCCTCTGGAGAGGCTGGGGAAGACGACCAGTGGCCCGCGTGCAGCGGTGACGGTCGTTTGGCCCGGTTGGAGCGCATGGTGGAGGTGCTCTATAAACGGGACCTGGAGCATCAGGAACGGCAGTCCCAGAGGTCTGGGAGCTACGTACAGCCGCCACCTTCCATCTCACCATCGCTTATTGAGAGCCAGCAGGGAAGTATGGGTGAGTCTGAGGAGGAGGGAGAGCTCGAGGCCCCACAGGAAATGTTGGAGGCAGTCTCGAAGCTTGGGTCGCCTGCTACCGCTGGGGACCCATTACATCCCAAGATAGCGTCTTCGGTTGATTTCCTGACTACGCACCAGCTCCAGGATACCGTGCTCACGGAAACAATGGCGAGATATAAAGCACCGGCGAACTGCAACTCCCTCAACGTTCCAAAGGTGAATACAGCAATATGGGGGAACATGTCTACCAACGCAAGGATCAAGGAGGGCAAGCTCCAGAAGACCCTGAAACTGCTGACGGCAGGTATTACGGCTTTTGCTCGGTCTCTGGATGCCACGAGTGTTTCCGAGGAGCAGCAGGATGTACTAGCGCTCTTGTGCAACACTCAGTTTGAAATAAACTGCTTTAGGAAAAGCTCCATCCGGCCAAATTTAAATCCCAAATTTGCGGGATTATGCAGCACCTCCACCGCACCACCACCAAGGCAGCTGTTTGGGGAAGACCTACCTAAACGAGTAAAAGAGCTGGACGAGGAGGCCAAGACTGTGGGGATGATGAGGCAGCCTCATTCATCTAAGGCTCACGTTTACACCAGGCAGCAGCCACGTTCCTCGGTCAGGTCTCGCACACCGGCGGACAGGGTCCCCAGAACATACCCGCAAACAACATACTCCACGCCGGGGCCCCAACAGCAGAAGACTTTTTTATTCCAAGGCCAGCCCAAGCCGTCTTGGAAGATGCGGCAACAGGGCCACGCCACACGGGGAGCAAAAACACCACAGTCCAGACCCCGGCGCTAACCTTGGAGGTAAGGGGGCTTGGTTCCTTCCATAAAGTAGCAATAGTAACCTCACCGGTGGGGGGACGGTTACGGGAATTCCGGTCTGCCTGGGATACCATAACTACGGATCCTTTTATTTTACAAAGCATTCAGGGTTATGAGATAGTTTATTAATGGCAGGGATCCCCCTTCGCAACATGAGCCTAGTCGCAGATTTGCACTCTCTCAATTAGAGAAGGAGCGGGCTCATGTTGAGATACTACGATTGGAAGGAAAAGGGGTGATATAGAAAACGACGCATGAGCCACTGGAGTTTGTATCCAACATCTTTACTAGAACCAAGAAGGATGGAGGCTGTCGGATTATCATCGACTTAACCCAGTTGAATGCTTTCGTACAATATACCCATTTCAAAATGGAGACGTTTGAGACAGCCAAGCAGTTGGTCAGTCATGGGTACTTTATGGCTTGCATTGACCTGAAGGATGCATATTATACAGTGCCCATCGCTAAACAACATAGAAGGTTCTTGAAATTTGTCTGGGAAGGTCAATTATGGCAATATAAAGCTTTGCCTAATGGGATTACAACAGCGCCGAGACTATTTACCAAAATTGTTAAACCTATATTGGCACATCTTAGGAAACGTAACCATGTCGTAATGGCATATTTGGATGACATATTCATAGCGGGGGAAACCCTAGAGCTAGCTCAGCTGGCAGTCTCAGCCGCCATCTCTTTGTTTCAAAGAATGGGGTTTATAATCCATCCAGACAAATCCAAGTTCAACCCTTCGCAGGTCATGGACTATTTGGGGTTCACTATAGACACTAACCAGATGAAAGTCACCGTCCCAATTGACAAAGTGGTGGACATTCAACACGCATGCATCAGTTTACTTGACAGCAATAGGCCAACCATTCGGCAGGTTGCTAAGGTAATTGGGAAGCTGGTAGCTACGTTCCCAGCTGTAAATTATGGTCCATTACACTACCGGAAATTACAAACAAGCAAAATTCTGGCGTTAAAATTGAATGCCGGACATTTTGACCGACCTATGCAACTGGCCATAGGGGAAAAGACCGAGTTGAACTGGTGGGTTCACGGTATTAGAGGAAGTTCCAAACCCATCCTTCTCCCAAATCCAACAGTTCTGTTGCAAACTGATGCAAGCGCACAAGGCTGGGGTGCAACTGACACCATAACCAGCTGCGGTGGTAGATGGGACGCTCATGAGTTCACCCTTCTCCAAGTACAAGGTATTAATTATCTGGAGATGCTGGGGGTCTTTCATGGGTTACGGGCATATTGCAATAATTTGCGTCATGCACATGTCCGCCTTCAAATCGACAATACCACGGTGGTAGCCTATATAAATCATATGGGTGGTATCAGGTCAGTATCTTGTAATGATTTGGCAAATACAATTTGGCTCTGGTGCATCAAAAGGGATATTTGGATATCAGCAACGTACCTCCCGGGGATACTCAATACAGTGGCGGACACCAGGTCACGAGTGTTTAATGATAACATCGAGTGGATGCTGAATCCCCATGTGTTTGCTGAAATTGTAACAAAATTTGGTATGCCAGATATTGACAAATTTGCGTCTAGGTTGAACCATCAGATACCAACATATGTATCATGGGAACCAGGCCCTGGGGCAGTGGCGTTGGATGCTTTTTCACTCCACTGGGGGAAATGGTATTGCTACGCATTTCCCCCATTCTGCCTCATCAGCCGGGTATTGCAGAAGATCAAATTGGACTCTGCGTCAGGCATTCTGGTAATACCCGACTGGCCGACACAACCATGGTACCCGGTGGTCTCCCAGATGTTGAAACATCCTTGGGTGCAAATTGCAAACAACCCGCAATTGGTCACTAATCCGGTCACTGGCGCGTCGCATCCGTGCCACGGGTGTCTAAACCTGTTGATCTGCAGATTCTGAAAAGGCCTCTTATAAACACCGGGATCTCATCGAGGGCCATGGATGTAATCGCTGCATCGTGCAGAACATCTACCAGACGGCAGTACCTGACCCAGATCAGGAAATGGGAGCTATTCTGCTCAAGGAAGAATGTTTCCTATGATTCTGCTACGATACCTGACGTCCTGGAATTCCTGGCGGGCCTCCATTACGATGATGGGCTCAGCTATAGTGCCATCAATAGCGCCAGGAGTGCGCTGTCCTCGTACCTTCCGGTAGGAGTGGGGACCAACAATCTGGTGTCAAAGTTCATGAGGGGTGTAATTAATACCAACCCTCCACGGCCCAGATATAACGTTGTCTGGGATGCAGGAGTGGTCCTGTCCCTTTTAAGATCATGGTCTCCCATGGCGGGGTTACCACTTCACCGACTCACCCTAAAGGTGGTCATGTTGATGGCACTCACGTCTGCTCAGCGGGTACAGGCGCTTCAAAAGTTGCGCATTGACAATATGCTCTCTACCCCTGGGAAAGTAACATTTTACGTTGCAGAGTTGCTGAAGCAGCATAGACCCAGGACTACGGGGCTGCAATTGGAATTCCAGACGTACCCCACTGATGCCACACTCTGCACAGTCGCCCACCTCCGTTACTACATCGAGTCAACCCAGCCAATCAGGAACTCAGAACAAGGACTGCTCATAAGCCACAAAAAAACACATCACCGGGTGACAGTGCAGACGATCTCCAGGTGGCTCAGGGAGGTGTTGGATGCAGCAGGTATTGACACTCACATTTTTAAATCTCATTCCACCAGGGCTGCATCCACATCGACAGCGAGGGCCATGGAGGTGCCCATGGATCACGTCCTCGCTACAGCAGGATGGGCTAATGAGTCAACCTTCCAACGGTTCTACCACAAGAAAATTGGCCGGACCTGCAACATATGCGGATGCAGTACTCAGGGCTGCTCCCTAATGTCAATTGTCCCCAGACAGGGGGTTGTTTATGATTTGTTTTAATAAATCTCCATTATTTTGCTTTCAGCTTGTCCAGTCTGGATTGCATTAACAAACTTCCTCCATCAGGATTGCGGCAGTGTGGTAGCATGGACGTTGTCCAGGGCGTGTAATCACAGAGCTTTGAAATCTTCACGAAGTCACTCACGTGACTCCGAAGTAAAATAGTAAGATTAAACGAGAACTTACCAGTTCGAAGGTTGATCTTTATTTTACGAGGAGTTGCGGTGAGGGATTTCGTGCCCTCCGCTCCCAACCCTCGATCATTATGTTCAACTGGTTAGTTCAAAGGTTAATCTTAATATCCTTACTTTTGGTCGGGTCTGTGATTCCACACCGCTGCTTTGAAGGATGCCGCGCATGCGTGTTGGCGGGGTCTTCACGAAATCCCTCACCGCAACTCCTCATAAAATAAAGATCAACCTTCGAACTGGTAAGTTCTCGTTTAATCTTACTATTAATTCCTATCAGCCAGATGGGATCTTGCCACAGTGGGAAAGTGTTGGTGAATGAGAGTCCAAATCCATGACAGATGAGAAGTTTGTAAGGAAGATGTTGCTGCCATTTAATGTCACTGTGACATATCAATTTAAAACTGATGTACCAATGCTGGTGTGGAATCAATACTGGCTCTGAATATACATTCAATAGCAAAATTGCCCGTACTAAACACTGACATCTGGATACTTTCTGAAACTGATTTTCTAAAGGATGTGATTGATTCAGAGGCAGATGCATTCTCAGAAGCAAGGCAATGAGCCAAGAAACCATTGCATTTTGGGTGGGGCCAAAAATGGTGTCGTTCTAAATCCCACCCATAAAGTAACAGGAAATAATTTTGGCAGCCTTTAGCAATAGCAAACTTTCAAACTCAGAATGCTTCAATCAAAAGCTATTAAAACTAATTAAATCATTAATATGAGTAATTTAAAAATATGTTTTAAATGTTAAAACTAAAATGCTCAAAATCTTAAGGGATTTAATTACAATCTAAATTAACCAACACCCAAGGTAGTTGCCTGCAGCCAGATATCAATGCTTGCAGCCAGTTAATGATATCAATGGTACAGTAGGAGTGTTGGTGCCAAGTCTCACATGGCTCAGGATATTTGTGCAAAATACACATGTAAGCCTGGTGTTAATTTCAGCAACTCTGGGTTCTCTTGCTCCATTTTCATGAAGAATTCGCATTAAAGGAGATCTTAAGAGAAGTTGCAAGCAACTGAACACCATTTTGGAACTTTTGTGTTAGCCTGGTAATCCAGCAGTTGCTCACAATTACAACGTTTGCATTGGTATATATGTCAAATCTTGGTGTAACAACAAGTACTGTACTTGATACACAGCACCATTTATAGTGTAGATTTTGCAAGGAGTTTACCAGTTAGCCATGCCAATTCATCATTCAATACATTTCAGATTGGAATGCTACTACCATCACTCATTATTTTAACAGATGTCAGTGAAATAAGAGACTTCAAAGAGCTTCAAGAACAACTATCCCGGTGCTTGTTACTGAATGAGACTCAGGGTCATTTGAACCCTTTGACACATCACTGAGAACGAATAACTGGCAATACATTAGGAAGTAGAGTTTCATATGTACTTTGACATGCAGTTTTCCATTTTATTTTCAACGTTATCCTCCTGAGTTATGATGCCACTTATTGTGTTAACTGTTATTAAGGGAAATCCTTCCTGCTTTGCCCACGTGTCCAGGATGGATTTTACTGATGCTGGTAGTTTAATTGCATCTTGACTATCAATAGCCTAGTGAAGCAGAAATTACAGATTAGTAATTAATTATTTTTATTTCAGCAGTGAGCTTGATTCACACTCAATAAATTCATAATCATCATGTTAGAATTTTAATCTTTTCAGATGGCTTTCATTACATTTCATCCATATTATGTACAAAGACACTGACCAAAGAAATGCTCAATGCTGAATACATTCTAACTAACTATTAATCACTGGCTTGGATATTAATAATGCATTTATATTTAAATGGCAGAACACAAAATGCAAACAAAAAGTAAAATAATTGTCAGGTCATATGCAAATTATCAACAAACCATAATACTGAATAAGAATGAATTCAAAACCAATTTTAAAAAAAAAACTTTTATGTCTGAATAATGGATTTGAAGGAAAAAATACACTGAAGAAAGAAACATGTCTGTAATAAAGATTAAAGTAACCTGCTCTTCATAAGAATTTGGGATTTTAAATACATCCAAATGTTCCATAATGTTTTCATTTAACGAAAAAGATGACAACGTCTTTGAAATGAAATGATAAAAACTGTGGAATCTGCTTTTGATCCAGGTGAGTGAGTGCAAATTAAAAATCTCCACATTCATCTTTGTTGATCTCCCATTTTTTACTTCATTTAAGATAACACATTATTTTCTGTAATTGGAAAACTGGGCCAAATCTCTTTTGACTTTTGCCATTTATTCTGATTCGATCCACCAGAGGTCAGCCACTTAAAATAAAAACAGAAAACGCTGGAAACAGTTAGCAGGCCAGGCTGCATCTGTGAGAAAAGAAACAGAACTAACATATCAGGTCAAAGATCCTTTCTCAGAACTTTTAATCCATTTTTGAAATGTATGCAAGTCCTGCATGTTGTGAAATATGGACGTCCAGGACTTACTGACAACCTCAGAAGGCTCCACTGAGTCTAGCTGTGGAGTCCTGATTGTTGGGGTTCCCTATCAATGTCCTGGGGTAATCACAACTAAGATTCAATACCAGATTAGACCCTGTAACAACATCACATCTGCCATTGCTTTCATTGGGGATTTTAAGTCTAATGATTATGAGAAAAAAGTAATTTTGTCCATTTTTTTTTCATCTCATTTTAATATTTTTAAATTATTAAATATTAGTAAATGTTACAGTATTGTTTTAACTTTTCTTTAAGAATTTTTAGTAAGTATTAA
The DNA here is from genome assembly GCA_963514005.1 of Raja brachyura. The sequence goes on along the minus strand of OY740783.1, from coordinate 44,139,080 downwards.
TTGTAATAGGTTAAATTACATTGTTTTTACAGGTTTTCGATGGTTTTGAACTCCCCAACAAGTATAGTTCACATATACAAACAAAACATGAGTAAAAAATTCAATATCTAACTAAAATTTTTCTTAGTGGCTCACTTGCCTTCTTTTTCTCTCTGTTGCACGTTATTTCTCTCTGTGCAGTTCTGAGCGGCTAGTTTAGTTTAAAGATACAACAAAGATAAAGAAACGGGTCCTTTGGGCAACCAAATCTGCGCCAATCATTGATCACCCATTCTATTTTATCCCACTATCACGTGCACTCCCCACATATATACAGAGGCCAGTTAACCTACAAACTCGCACACGTATATGTCGATGTGGGAGGAAACTGGAGGACCCAGAGGAAACGTATTAGAGAATGTGCAAAGTCCACACAGACAGCACCCAAGGTCAGGATTGAACCGGGTCTCGGATGCTATGAGGCAGCAGATCTACCAGCTGTCATTGTGCCCCCCTCTCCACAGAGTACATGGGTATCTGGGTCTTTCCATTCTCTGTTGACTGCTGTGAAGATTCTGCCACTGACCTCATCTGTCAGAATGTTTACCATTTCCTACAACTCAGTCCTCCAGGTTCCCATCTCTCTTGCTACACTCTGACCACACTGTACTGCATCGCCATAAGTAACATCAGGCTTCAAACATCCATGGCTTGCAAGGTAGCACATTGGCATTCATGGTGGTGATCAATGGTGCATAACATGTTTCTGGTCATCCCATCTGTAAATTTCACTGGCACAAATATGACCTGCAAAACAATTATGCTATTGCAAGCTTTCCAATAACTGAACTGAAAGACAAAGTGTGCAATAAGGAACTGCAGTTGCTGGTTTACCAAGCAAAGACACAAATTGTTGGCATAACTCAGCAGATCAGACAGCATCCCTGGAGAATGTGGACAGGTGACATTTCGGGTCGGGACCCTTCTAATCTGATGAAGGCTCCAGACCCGAAATGTCGCCTATCCATGTTTTCCAGGGATGCTGCCTGACCCATTGAGTTACTCCAACAACTTCTGTCATAACCTAAAGCCAAATTGATTATCCTGAGCAGTATGGCATGGAAAACCAGCTTTATAGGTGCACTTTAAATAAACAAAATTATTTCCAATGGATTCTCTCAGGTCCCTCATTTGAAAGCCAGCATCTTCAGTTCCTTCTTTCTCCTATCAATATATCCATGTGATTTGTTCTATGTACCTCAGTAACGGACTACTACAGATCATTTCTTGCACTACCATGGATTTGTTTTCTGATTGAGTATTTTGCCTTCACATCTTTCCTTTTTGCACAGTCTTTTCTTTTTCATTGCAATGCATAATTTGTTTCCGTGTTTTGCCCGAGTCAATGAACCTGTGATGCTGTTGTAAGCAAGATTGTCAGTGTACCTGTATCTCAGTGGATATGGCAGTAAATTGATCTTGACTTAACTTCTTCAAGTATAATCCTTAGATTTCTTTCCAACAGTGAATCAATTTTGTTTTGGTTCCACGTAATTCTTCACAAGGAAGAAAAAATAAGACATTCCACGTCTCCAGAATGACTATATGACTACTGGAAGCTCAGCAGCAAATAGGGCGATATGGTGGCGCAGTGGTAGAGTCGCTGCCTTGCATCTCCAGAGACGCAGGTTTGATTCTAATTACGGGTGCTGTCTGTACGTAGTTTGTACATCCTATTTATGACCGCGTGGGTTTTCTGCGGGTGTCCCAGTTTCCTCCCACATTCCAAAGACATGCAGGTTTGTAGGATAATTGGCTTCAGTAAAACTGTAATATTGTCCCAAGTGTGGAGGATATTGCCAGTGTATAGGGTGATTGCTGGTCGGCATGGGCTCGGTGGACCGAGTGGCCTGTTACCGCGCTGTATCACTAAACTAAACAAAAATGAAGCAGATCTCCTGCCTCATCTCTTGGTTAGGAGAAAAGGATGATACTTATATGCCTGCCATCATCTTGAAAAGGTGAGCAACCTGGAATATATGATTCTGACTTTAAACTTATTCAAACATTCCATTCACATGTATTTTTTAATGTCTGATTTCAATAAACTGGTTTACTTTTACAACATACACACAGCAAACAATATCTGTTCTAGCTCAAAAACTATGGAACAGAGAAAGAAAATCTAAAGTATTTAAGTATTCAAAGGATGCTTAATATTTAAAACTGTTCCTTATTACATGGCATCTATTGAAACTTGCACAAAACTCACCATCTGCAAATGATTCCACATATCATCGGTCACAGTATTTGAATAAGAAAATGTCTTGAGGTAAGACTGTAAGAAAAAGGAAAATGGAACTGCTATTCAAACAAATAAGCAACATTGCTGTGAACAGAAACGCAAAGCCCTAAAAATGTTCAAATCACAATATGAAATGTAAACTCAATTAATAGAGAGATTACTGATACAGACCAGGGAAAAACCTTCATAAACTCACCCGGAGTCCTTTTGCAAGTAGCTCCTTTGTCATAATACGGGAAGCTATGGCGATAACATCCGCACCCTATGTAGAGAAAGATAAAAATGTTTATTTTGATAAGTCATAAAGCCATAAAGCATGGCCCTTCATTCAACTCATTCATGTGCACCTTAGTTACTTCATCTGAGCTTGTCCCATTTCCCTGCAATTGGTCTATAGCCTTCTAAACCTCCCCTATCCATGTATCAGTTCACATATCTTTAGTTTAGTTTATAATTGTCACGTGTACTATGGTACAGTTAAAAATTTTCATTTGCATGCCATCCAGTCATAGAAAAGACAGTACATGAATCCAATCAAGGCCATCACAGTGCTAAGATAAAGGATAAAGATACAAGTTATAACATTGAAGTCAGATGAAGTTTGATTAAAAATGGTTCAAGGCATCCAATGAGGTTGATAGGAGATCAGAACCACACTCTAGTTGATGAGAGATCTGTTCAGTTGCCTGTTAACAGCCGGGAAGAAACTGTCCCTGAATCTGGTGGTGTGCGTTTTCAAACTTCTGCACCATTTGCCTGGTTGGAGAGGGGAGAAGAGGGAGTGACTGGGGTGAGACTGGTCGTTAAATATTTAGGCCATGCGAATAGTTGGCCATGCGCCAACTCTCAGACACCTCCTCCTACTTGGACCATCACCCCACTGACGAGCACCAGGCCACTATCTCCAGCACCATCACTGACTTCATCAACTCCAGCTCCCTGCCCCCCCCCCAAGCCTCCAAACTCATTGTTCCCCAGCCAAACTGAACACAAGGTAAAGACAAAACCTTGATTTTTGGGAATAAATGTGTGAAATAGTTTATCTCACTGTCGTTTGTGTGTTATTTTTCTCTGTCCACGTTTCTGCAAGGTATTGGTATTGGTTTATTATTTACACGTGTACTGAAATACAGTGAAATTCTTCACTTTGTGTGCATCCAGGTAAATTATACCAAATGTGCTGGAGTGACTCAATGGGTCAGGCAGCATGGCTGGAGAACTTGGAGAGGTGATGTTTCAGGTCAAGATCCTTCTTCAGAAAACTGGCATCTGCAATTCCTTGTTTTTAAATTATACTCAACATGAGTGCAATCAAAACATACATGAGGACAACAGAATGCAGAATATAGTGTTGCAACTACAGTTACAGTATAGTTAAGGCCCTGTCTCACAGTGCGAGTCCACCCAAGAGTGACCCCAAGTGAAAGAAAAAAAACGGACTCGTGGTTATGCACGAGATTCAAAGTTTATGGTCAAGTGTTTAACCGAGTTCCCACGGGCATGTTCTTTATGCGATGTTCCAAGGTGCTCTCCCGAGTTACCAAGTTCCTCTCCCGTTACACTTGAGCCAACCATGAATGAAGGTATGTTTTAATAAAGCAACAATGTTAAAGAAAACACCTCCATCCTGTGGCTTTTAGTTAAAGATAGAAATCAGCGCGGCTGCATCTATTAATATGACCTACAGAGGGAAAATGCGCATCAGATTGTTGGGAGACGGAGCTCAGGGTTCGCCTCCTGAGCTGCTTTGGTGCCCAGGTGTGAGGGAGGTTGGGGAGGGGGGGGGGGGGGCGTCATTAATCTGTCTGGGGTGACAAGGCCCTTGGGTTAGGAGTGGTGTGCAAAGGAGACTTAATTCTCTCCGATCTCGCTGAAGCCCCGGATGAGAACAAAGGAAACCCACCTTGCCAGCGCGTACAAGCCCGTTGTATATAAGGGTCTCGACCCGAAACGTCACCTATCTCCTTCGCTCCTTAGATGCTGCTGCACTCGCTGAGTTTCTCCAGCCTTTTGTGTACCCCCGTTGTATATAACTTTGCTGCTGACGCGCACACCCACTCTCTCTCCCTCTCTCTCTCTCTCTCTCTCTGCTCTCTATCACTGCAGCTCAGAGCCCAAGCTCGCCATCCTATAGTGGTAACATTCACATCGGGTCCCCTCCACACCCACACCCCCTCTCTCCGACACACACCCCCCACAAGGCAACAGGCAGCGTGAGAGACAGAGAGTTTGTAGGGTGTTGGTTTTGTATAAGGATTTATTTTTAAATTATTAGCCAAGGTCGGATTTACTTATTTTAAACGAAGTTTGGAGCGCTTGACAATACTTTTTACTCTTTGCGCTCGTTTTCAGAAAGGGTTCAGACCCCGCTTGGCTCGTTGCCCCCTTTGAACCAAGCCCTGCGAGAGGGATGGAGGGAGGGAGGGAGGGAGTGAACAAGAGCGCCGAGGAGGAGAGGGAAATAGGGGGGGGGGGGGGTGGGGGAGTGGGTGGAGGAGAAATTGGGAAGAAGTTAGTTGTTCAGATCAGAAACCTGTAGGCTGGGAGCCATAATGGTGAAGAGCACACCCAGTTCTTCTGAGGAGTGCATAAGAGACTTAGATCGGAAGCAATGTTCCTCTAGAACTGTAACTGAAACCGTGTCCACATCACCTCCTCTTGGCGGGACCCCAAAACCAGATCTACGCGTCAGGAAAATCCAATGTTCATTGATTCATCTCCATGGTTTTTATAGCTAATTTTCCAATAAATAACTGCAGTAATCACCCCCCGAAAGGGTAGGATAGGGCTGAAGCCCAGTGTTTAGACGTTGGAATGTTTTTTTTTAATCATTCTAATAGAATGATTTTCCAACTCCTGGTAATTAAACTTTTTTTTCACTCCTAGTTTTTTTTAACATATTTTTAGGATATACATTATATATAAAATTGTACACATGGGAAAATAAGACGAAAATGATCAAAAAACAAAGAATATTTAGTCTAGGGTGAATTAAATTTTGTGATTAAGACTCGAGTGTGAATGGCACTGAAATATTTTAAAGAGTTCCCACGGTAGACTCACGAATCACTACGTTAAACGCACGGGCCCTACGTTCTTACAACGAGTCTAAATGTTTCCATTTTAAACTTGAACAGTAAATTTGACTCGTGGAAAAAGTCAAACATGTTTGACTTTTTTCACGAGTTCACAAGTTTCGCGGGTACCTGCCGTTAGCGCCACGAGTGGACAAGTTGATCGCGCGAGGTCCCACGTTCCCGCTACGTTGGCTGTACGTGATCACCACGAGTGAAAACGCGGGGTCACTCGTGGGCCAACTCGCACCGTGAGACAGGGGTTTAACAATTACAACCACAGAGAACATATAGATTTTAAAAAGTGCAAGGGCTGCAAACAACTATATTAGATGATTGGAAATGTGTCCTTAACATAAGAGAGGTCCATTCAAGAGTATGATAAAGTGAGGAACAAGCTATTCTTAAATCTAGTGGTCAATGCTTTCAAGCTTTTGTATCTTCTGCCCACTGGAGAGGGGAGAGGATGACTGGGGTGCGAGTGGTACTTGATTATGTTGTCTCTATACCCCATAACTCTGCTCTCACTCCCCATCCCCCCACTCGTAACAAGGTCAGTCCCCCTTGTTCTCACCTTCCACCCTACCAGCCGTCACATACAACAAATAATCGTCCATCATTTTTGTGACCTCCAACGGGATCCCACCACTGGCCACATCTTCCCATCTCCTCCCCTTTCGACTTTCAGCAGAGACCGCTCCCTCCGTAACTCCCTGGTTAATTTGTCCCTTCCCACCCAAACCACCCCATCTCCTGGAACTTTCCCTTGCAACCGCAGGAAATGCTACACTTGTCGCTTTGCCTCCCCCGTTGACTCCATCCAAGATGCCAAACAGCCTTTACAGGTGCGGCAGATGTTCACCTACACCTCCTCCAACCTCATCTATTGCATTCGCTGCTCTATTTGTCAGCTGCTCTACATCGGTGAGATCAAGCGTAGGCTTAGCGATCGCTTCCCCTATCACCTCCGCAGGGTTCGCAATATCCAACCTGATCTCCCGGTGGCTCAGCACTTCAACTCCCCCTCCCATTCCAAATCTGACCTTTCTGGCCTGGGCCTCCTCCAAGGCCAGAGTGAGGACCACCATAAATTGGAGGAGCAGCACCTCATATTTCACTTGGGTGGTTTACACCCCAGCGGTATGAACATTGATTTCTCCAATTTTAGATAGTTCCTGCTTTCTCCTTATTTCGCCTCCCCTTCCCAGCTCTCCCGCAGACCACTGTCTCCCCCTCATCCTTCCTCTTCCCACCCCCCCAACCCCCCCACCCGTGCTTCATTCTGAAGAAGTGTCTCAACCTGAAACGTCGCCTATTTCCTTTGCGCCATAGATACTGCCTCACCTGCTGAGTTTCTCCAGCATTTTTGTCTACCTTGAACACTTCTCACAAACTAATCGGCTTTGATCCTTTACTCAACAAATAACCACCCAGGAAATCTCCTCCAAAAGTTAATTCTCATTGGATTATAAAAATTCAACTGTACCGCCATACATTTGGATTTCTTCGATGACTCATAAACAAGCTGAAATCCAGTTGTGATTTGTTCATTTGAATTGAAATTTACCTTGTTATAAGTAACGCCGCTGAACATTAGGTGGATTTCCTCTGGTGTTCTTACATGCTCTTCCTTCTCAGCCACAGGGTGCGAGTTAGTTAATTCGTCAACTAATATTATGTTCTCCTGCAATACAGGAATTGGTGTATTTTGAGTAACATGAACAAGTAGATCATGCGTTCCTTTATCTATGTATTCCGGTCTTTTCCCAATTCCAATTTTTAAGTGTGTTATTTGGCATATGACAAATGAATGTGGCACATTTAAAACTATTCTCACAATGCTGTACTTTCCTTTTTTCTGAAATATTTCTTATCATATCTCTTCTAATATCACAGTTTTCGAACAGGCACAATGGCATTTCCAAATGTAGAAAAACAAGCCAATTGTAACACACTTCCGAGGAAGGAACATTAAATCATTTTCCCCAATAACCACAAATCCCATCTTAGACCATTAATTTCCTTTGTATTAAATGAGTTTCTGTTACAGTGAGTTTGCTTCCAATTCCACCACTCTTATCCTGATTTAATTATTCTATGATTTATCATAGACATAAGGCACATAATCATTCTTACATAACCATGCCTGGTACATGCTAGAAATGCAAAGCACAAAATTGAGTATTGATTTAATTTAATTTTGAGGTACAGCAAGGAAAAAGGGCCTTTGGCCCACTGAGTCCACGCTGACCATTGATCACCTGTTCATACTAATTAGACAAAAGACAATAGGTGCAGGAGTAGGCCATTTGGCCCTTCGAGCCAGCACCGCCATTCAATTTGATCATGGCTGATCATTCCCAATCAGTACCCCGTTCCTGACTTTTCCCCATATCCCCTGACTCCACTATTTTTAAGAGCCCTATCTAGCTCTCTCTTGAAAGCATCCAGAGAACCTGCCTCCACCGCCCTCTGAGGCAGAGAATTCCACAGACTCACCACTCTCTGTGAGAAACAGTGTTTCCTCATCTCCGTTCTAAATGGCTTACTCCTTATTCTTAAATTCTGTTATCCCACTTTCTCATTCTCACCCTATACAACAGGAGCAATTTTACAGAGGCCAATTATTCAAAAAAGCTGCCAATCTTTGGGATGGGGGATGAAACTGGAGCACCCAGAGAAAACCCATGTGATCAGAGGGAGAATGTGCCAACTCCACACAGACAGCACCCAAGGTCAAAATCGAACCTGTGTTCCAGCGCTGTAAGGCATCAGCTCTATGTGATGCGCCAGTGTGCTGCCCAGTCGCAGGCTACAATTTTATGCTCATTAACGTTAATCAATGGAAAGTTCAAATCATGGCTATGAATGTTTGGCACACTCTGGGACCATGCTCTCCTCCTCTTCCTATTTAATTGCCTTGGGTGGACTCTCGGACAGCAAACCCTTGGCTGTTTCTTCTTCACATAGACTTTTCCACCAAAGACGACAAAATCTGAAATCAGGCTGCCATTTTCAGTTCCCGCACACCCCAACAATCCAAAATCCATCGGCTTTCTCTCAAGCTGACTTGCTGATTTCAAAATTTGGATGAAATAAGCGTTCCTTCAGTTTTCCCTCTTAATTTCTTCAATATCCTTGTCTGCCATCTGAAGTGAGTTGCAGCAAGGAATCTGGAAGATTTTATTCCCTTCCTGCATTCGCTCCACTACTAAAGCCATCTCCCTCCATTCCATCAATTTGAAACCTTTGCAATGCTACCAAAACATTGCTAGATGACGACATTTTTATAAAATACTACAAATTACTCTCGGACAGCAAACCCTTGGCTGTTTCTTCTTCAAAGTTGGGCTTCTCCTTTCAACTTTTCAAACCTTGCATGTACAACTAACCTTATTATGCATCAATTCTCCACTGCACAGAAGCAAAACACTGCAAATGCTGAAAATCTGAAATAAAACTGAAAATACCGCTAATGCAAGAGGCAGGAACACCTTTGAAGGAAGAAAATTACCAACTGTTTTAGGTTGATGAGCTTTCTCTGGACTTGATCAACCAACCACTTATCTCCACAGATGCTGCATGACCTGTTGAGAATGTCCAGCGTTTGCTGTTTATTCCATCTGTCAGTTGCTGCCTCAGTGTGTTATTCTTAAATTTTTTTTTGTATTTCAAGCCACTTCAATTTGATCATGGTTGATCATGGCTGATCATCCCCAATCAGTACCCCGTTCCTGACTTCTCCCCATATCCCCTGACTCCACTGTTTTTAAGAGCCCTATCCAGCTCTCTCTTGAAAGCATCCAGAGAACCAGCCACTTCATGAATTCACCCCATCATAATTCCACCTGCCTTGGGTAGCCACATGCATTATATGCCCTTCCAACAATAACAATACACTTTTCAAAATATGATCACAATTTTGCCTTCAACATTTATTTTTCAATGACCTAAAAAAAATTATGTCTTTCTGTTTTTGAGACTTTGTGATCATGATATAGCAATCACATGCTACAAACCAGCAATTAACATATCTCAAGTCGATCAGTGACTGTGAAGGGTTCATGACATGTTGAGGATGTGAAAATTGCTATATACATTAGCTTGCAAAAATTTTCAAACCCCTTGAACTTTTCCACATTTTGTCACGTTACAACCACAAACGTAAATGTATTTTATTGGGATTTTATGTGATAGACCAACACAAAGTGGTGCATAATTGCGATGTGGAAGGAAAATGATACATGGTTTCCATATTTTATTACAAATAAAAAACTGGAAAGCGTGGCTTGCAAAACTATTCAGCCCCCCTGAGTCAATACTTTGAAGAACCACCTTTCGCTGCAATTACAGCTGCAATTCTTTTGGGGTATGTCTCTATCAGCTTTGCACATCTAGAGACTGAAATTTTTGCCCATTCTTCTTTGCAAAATAGCTCAAGCTCAGTCAGATTGGATGGAGAGCGTCTGTGAACAGCAATTTTCAAATCTTGCCAGAGATTCTCAATTGGATTTAGGTCTGGACTTTGACTGGGCCATTCTAACACATGAATATGCTTTGATCTAAACCATTCCATTGTAGCTCTGGCTGTATGTTTAGGCTCGTTGTCCTGCTGGAAGGCGAACATCCGCCCCAGTCTCAAGTCTTTTGCAGACTCTAACAGGTTTTCTTCCAAGATTGCCCTGTATTTGGCTCCATCCATCTTCCCATCAACTCTGACCAGCTTCCCTGTCCCTGCTGAAGAAAAGCATCCCCACAGCATGATGCTGCCACCACCATGTTTCACAGTGGGGATGGTGTGTTCAGGGTGATGTGCAGTGTTAGTTTTCCGCCACACATAGCGTTTTGCATTTAGGCCAAAAACTTCAATTTTTATCTCATCAGACCAGAGCACCTTCCTCCACATGTTTGCTGTGTCCCCCACATGGCTTGTGACAAACTGCAAACGGGACTTCTTATGGCTTTGTTTCAACAATGGCTTTCTTCTTGCCACTCTTCCATAAAGGCCCGATTTGTGGAGTGCACGACCAATAGTTGTCCTGTGGACAGATTCTCCCACCTGAGCTGTGGATCTCTGCAGCTCCTCCAGAGTTACCATGGGCCTCTTGGCTGCTTCTCTGATCAATGCTCTCCTTGCCCGGCCTGTCAGTTTAGGTGGACGGCCATGTCTTGGTAGGTTTGCAGTTGTGCCCTACTCTTTCCATTTTCGGATGATGGATTGAACAGTGCTCCTTGAGATGTTCAAAGCTTGGGATATTTTTTTATAACCTAACCCTGCTTTAAACTTCTCCACAACTTTATCCCTGACCTGTCTTGTGTGTTTCTTGAGCTTCATGATGCTGTTTGTTCACTAATATTCTCTAACAAACCTCTGTGGCATCACAGAACAGCTGTATTTATACTGAGATTAGATTACACACAAGTGGACTCTATTTACTAATTAGGTGACTTCTGAAGGCAATTGGTTGCACTGGATTTTATTTAGGGGTATCAGAGTAAAGGGGGCTGAATACTTTTGCACGCCACACTTTTCAGTTTTTTATTTGTAAAAAAATTTGAAAACCATATATCATTTTCCTTCCACTTCACAATTATGCGCCACTTTGTGTTGGTCTATCACATAAAATCCCAATAAAATACATTTACGTTTGTAGTTGTAACGCGACAAAATGTGGAAAAGTTCAAGGGGTATGAAAACTTTTGCAAGCCACTGTAAATGCATGTTTATTCACCCCGCTAGAAAATCTCCTGCAGATTGAGATATTGACATGATCATGATACCTCGTTAACTCATCAGGTTCATGCACAAAGTATTAATGATACAACCCTTGTAAGCAGATTGTCCCAGACAACAGCCAAACTTTGATAACTTTATTAGAAAAAATTGATTTGCTTACGGTTTTTTCTGGTGGGAACACAACAGAAGCACCCATGAATTCAAAGTATCTTGCAAGTCCTTCATTGAGCCACAAATCATTCCACCAGTACATAGTAACCAGGTTTCCGAACCACTTCAAAGAAAAGAAGACATTTAACATAAATACTTTAATGTGTTTTAGCATAACAAGGTCAACAAAAATAGTTTGAAATGAACCCTTTATCCCACCCTGGCTGCGTTCACCATTGATCTCTTATTCACACAAGTTCAGTGTTATCCCACTTTCACTTCAATACACATTTGGGGCAATATCTCTTTGCGACGACCAATTAGACTGCGGCAAATTAGAGCACCCAGAGAAACCTTATGCAGTCATAGGATGACCTGGTAAACTCCACACATACAGCATGCAATGTCAGGATCAAACTCAGGTCCCTGGCACTGTGAGGCAGCAATCTGCAAGCTGTGGCATTGCACCACTTGCTGAGGCCAAGCCTCTCCAACCCCCTCTAGCAGTTTGTTCCCTCTGCCCTCTGAGTGTAAACGCTGCCCCTCAGGTCCCTTTTTAACCTCTCATCATTTACCTTGCCTACACCCTCGAGCTTTAGCAAAAACTGTGTCTTTTCACCTTAATCGAGGAGGACCACAGTCTAGAATCCTTCTGCTGCTGCACGTTGTGGGGCAGAGTCTGGTGGAGATACCCACAAACGAGGGAAGGGATATCACCATATGAGTAGCAAGGGTGCCTGGTATAATGATAGATCTGTGAAAACTCCCAAATACAATGCTAATTAATGTATGTATAGGCACTGAGAATGTCGGATGTGTTTTATGCATAGTTCTTGTTTTGTATATATTTTTTATTCTGAATAACATTTTTATTTTTGGAATTAAAACAAAAGATCAGTGACAAACAACAGTAAAACATTAACAATCCCAAACAACTCAATGCAAGATTTTAGAGAAGCAATTATTTCCCTACTTCAGAGTTTTGTGAAAGATCATAGTAAAACTTGTGTACATAAGGCAGTTTCTTCAAACCCATGTTTAATCATCGGAATGGTTTCATTCAAATTACAACTTAAAATGATCAAACCACAACATATGAAGCAGCACATTACACCAAATTCCTAACAGAAATAAGTTCAGTAGCTAAGTTGTGAAAAGATTATGTAAACATGCCTGGTGTGCCAGCTCATGTGCAATAACCTTTGTTATTTCAAACTGATATCCAATCAATACATCCGGATGATAAAGCAGTATTTCCTCTCTGAAAGTCAGCAGACCCCAATTTTCCATTGCATCCATTTCAAGCTCAGGTAGTGCTACAACATCTAAAGTAAAAAGACTGAATGTCAGTTACAGTTAAAACGTCATTTCATAAAAGAGTGGCATGGTGACACACAGTTGCTGCATTACAGCGTCAGAAATGCAGGTTTGTTCCTGATTACGGGTACTTGTCTAGGAAGTTTGTACGTTCTCCCCGTGACCTCTGGATTTTCTGCAGGTGCTCTGGTTTCCTCCCACATTCCAAAGACGTACAGGTTTGTCCGTTAATTGATTTGATATAATTGTAATTTGTCCCTAATGTGTGTAGGATGTGTTAATGTGTGGGGGTCGCTGGTCAGCGCAGATTTGGTTGGCCGAAGGGTCTGTTTCCGCGCTGTATCTCTAAACTAAACTAAATAGCACCTCACAAAAGTAATGCAGTTGATTGGCACATGCCAAATTAAACATCTGGTTTACTAATATCTTGGTAAATGCACAAAAGGACCTGGTTGAATAGCACCATATGTTCATGTGAAGGACACCAAAGTCTGCTTGAAGTTTCCTTTTGTAAATTAGGTTTGCACTGAACATATTTGGAATTGGGATAAAAACAGAAAATCCTGAAAACGTTTAGCAGGTCAGGCAAGGTCTGTGGTTGCAGAAAAAGAATTAACATTTTTGGACAAAAACCCTTTGTCAGAACTGAAAAAGAGAGAAACCGTTCATTTTAATTGCAGAGAGGATAGAGAAGGGTTGAATTAAACAAAAGGAATATCTATGAAAGGTGAAAGTCATGGCTTCGTTGCTCACAAGATGTGGATTAAATCTGGTTGATAAGATAAATGAGGACAGGTAAATAGAAAAAACTACCTTATTGTACTGGTCTTAAAATTCTTTGTATGTATTAACTCTTTCTAACTCTCATTAAAGGGCCTGTCCCACTTGGGCGACGTAATTGGCGAGTATAGAAGAGTTTTTTTTTAAATGACACTTTGAAGATCTCCTACGACAATGTATAAGACCTCTTTCGACCACGTTGAAGACTAGCTACGACTAACTTCAGGAAAATTGGACACTGAATAGTGGAGAGTGAAGATGACCTCCTTCGATCTCCTTTGACCTTTCTTCAACTATGATGAAGACCATCTACGACTACCTTCGACTACCTACAAGTAACATGGCGACCAACTACAACCTACTACGACTAAGCCTACGAGTAAGAAGAGTATCGATTTTTTCCATTGCAACCTTTTTTTACTCGCGGGCATTTTTTATCATATTGAAAAAACGCAGCGACCTAGCTGAGGCCTCAAGTACGCTGAGACCACTCTCGAGCATGAAGGAGAGTTATGAAGACCTCCTACGACCTCGTGACGACCATGCTGCGAGTATGTCGAGGGCAAACTCGCCAGAACTCGCCAATTAGGTCACCAAAGTGGGACAGGTCCTTAACCTTTCTGTCAGATGATTTAATCAATTTAGAGATCGGAGTTTAGAGATACAGCATGGAAACACATGTTTCAGCCCACCAAGTCCGATTCAAACAGCAATCACCCTATACACCAACCAACACACACTAGTGACAATTTTTATAACTTACCGAAGCAAATTAACCTACTAACCTATACATCATTGGAGCGTGGAAGGAAACCGGAGCACCCAGAAAAACCCGCATGGGCACGGGGAGAATGTACAAACTGTACAGACGACATCCATTGTCAGGATCAAACGCGGGTCTCTGGTGCTAAGACAGCAACTCTACTGTTGTGCTAATGTGATGCCCCAATTTATCCACACATAATTCCTGGCATCACCTTATAACAAATATTCCCTTTGTCATGTCCATACACCTCCCCCCTCCTCCCCTCCAGCCTCTTTGCAACTTAAAACAAACTTGTTTTCTCTAGTTCCCAATTCTGACAAAGGATCCTCGACCTCAAACATGAACTCTAGTTCATTTTCAGGCATTAACCTGCAAATTGCAAGATTTAGTGAATGTAATTTTCTAACATTCTATTGTTAAATTTAAATTCATAAGCAGTGATTTGAAGGAAATTGGTAAAAGTGATTATCGGGCAATACCTACCTCCATTCAGGTTAGTGCATGGCTTACCTGCAGCATCTGCAGTTTATTTTAGACATAGGGTTGGGTGTGTTCAGATAATTGTTGTCTAAACATTATATACTGTAACAGACAGCTGGCAAAAGGTTAACTTGATCCAGGAAATTTAACCGGGTACAAAATAAAAAAGGGCGAAGTGACCAATTCAGCAATCATGCTCAGCTCACTCCCTCCCTTTCAGTTCCTTGCCTGCTTTCCACCAACACCTCCATTGCCTTTGTTCTGGTTGTTCCAGTAAATAGTCTAAATCAGCAGCAAACCATCTTCCAAACAATTATCTTCAAACAGCCATTAGATTTGTCCCAGAACATGTCCCAGCAACACTAGTCCCATGCCTGCATTTGGTGCATATGTCTCAGATACCTGCCCTATCCATGTACCTTTCTAACTGTTTTTTAAATGTTGGGAGTCCATCTCCAACTACCTCCCCTGATAGCTTGTTCCTTTTGTGTGAACAAATTACCCTTCAGATTCCTATTAAATCTTCTTAATCCCCTTCCCCTTAAACCTACAGTTCCCTCCATGATGTTTGGCACAAAGACCCATCAATTATTTATTTGCCTCTGTACTCCACAATTTGTGGTTTGTGATAGAAAAAAAATCACATGTGGTTAAATTGCACATTATCAAACTGTAATAAAAGCCATTTTTATATATTTTAGTTTCACCATTGAGAAATTACAGAAATAATCCCCCCAATCCAGGGCACCATAATGTTTGGGACACAGCAATGTCATTTAAATTAAAGTAGTCATGTTTAGTATTTTGTTGCATATAATTTATATGCAATGACTACTTGAAGTCTGCGATACATGGACATCACCAGTTTCTGTATGCCTTCTCTAGTGATGCTCTTCCAGACATGCATTGCAGCCGTATTTAGCTTATGCTTGTTTATGGGGTCTAGTCCCCTTCAGTTTTCTCTTCTGCATTAAAAAAAGCATGCTCAAATAGGTTCAGATCGAGCGATTGACTTGGCCACTCAAGAATTGACCATTTTTTAGCTTTGAAAAAATCATTTGTTGCTTTAGCAGTATGTTTGGGATTATTGGTAGATAAAAATGCTGGAGAAACTCAGCGGGTGCGGCAGGATGTATGGAGCGAAGGAAATAGGCAATATTTTGGATGTTTGGGATCATTGTCTTGCTGTAGAATAAACTGCCGGCCAATGAGTTTTGAGGCATTTGTTTGAACTTGAGCAGATAAGATGTGTCTATACACTTCATTATTCATTATGCTACTACCACCAGCAGTAGTATCATCAATGAAGATAAGTTAGCCAGTACCTTCAGCAGCCATACATGCCCAGGCCATAACACCCCTACCATCGTGTTTCACAGAGGAGGTGGTATGCTTTAGATCTTGGGCAGTTCCTTCTCTCCTCCATACTTTGCTCTTGCCATCACTCTGATATAAATTAATCTTCATCTCATCTGTACACAAGACATTTTTCCAGAATAGTGATTGCTCTTTTAAGCACTTCTTGGCAAACTGTAACCTGGCCATGCTATTTTTGCGGCTAACCAGTGGTTTGCATCTTGCAGTGTAGCCTCTGTATTTCTGTTCATGAAGTCTTCTGCAGATAGTGGTCATTGACAAATCCACACCTGACTCCTGAAGAGTACTTCTGATCTGTCGGACAGGCGTTTGGGGATTTTTCTTTATTATAGGAGATTTCGTCTGTCATCATCTGTGGAGGTTTACCTTGGCCTGCCAGTCCCTTTGTGATTAGTAAGCTCACCAGTGGTCTCTTTCTTCTTAATGATGTTCCAAACAGTTTATTTTGGTAAGCCTAAGGTTTGGCTGATGACTCAAACAGTTTTATTCTTGTTTTTCAGTCTGATAATGGCTTCTTTGACATTCATGGCACAACTTTAGTCCTCATGTTGATAAACAGCAATGGAAATTTCCAAAGGTGATAGAAAGACTAGAGGGAAGATTAGGTGCTAAGAACTCTCTTATACCTGCGTGAAAGAGGCAATTAAACACACCTGAACAATTACCGACATCTCTGAACCCATGTGTCCCAAACATTATTGTGCCCTGAAATGGGGGGATTACAATACAATACAATACAATACAATTTATTGTCATTTGAACCTCAAAAGAAGTTCAAACGAAATTTGGTTCTGCAGTCATACAACAAGAAAAGAACCAAGACACACAAACAACACAATTTACACAAACATCCATCACAGTGAATCTCCTTCTCACTGTGATGGAAAGCAAAGTCTTGTCTCTCCCCTATGTTGCATTCTTCTCCCGATGTTAAAGCCCTCCAGCGGGTGACGGCAAGTCCCGCGGCCGGGCGATGCAAGGCCCCATTGCGGGTCACCTTCAACCCCGCAACTCGGGCGGGAGAAGTTGCCATTGCGGGAGCTCCGAAAAAGCGGTTTCCCACCAGGGACCCGCGAGCTCCCGACCTGCGGTTGGAGCCTCCAAGCTCCGGAGTCGGGCCGCAGCAGCACACCACCACAGCTCTCCATGCTCCGAAGCCGGCCAGCCCCACGATGGTAAGTCTGCAGGCTCCGCGATTGGAGCCCCTAGGTCGTTCCAGTTGGATGCCGCTGCACGGTGCTAGGCCCCAACGACAACGGAGACCCGACAGGGAAAAGTTCGGGTCACCCGTACAGTGAAGAGATTTAAAAGTTTCCCCCATCCCCACCCCACCCCCCACATATACACAGCTAAAAACAATATAAAAACCATAACAAACTATCCATTCAACGGGACGAAAAATAAAAAAACAGATGGACTGCAGAGGCCGCGGCAACGTCTATGTATAAACACAGCTGTAATTCCTACATGGTGAAACCAAAATGTATAAAAACACCCTTTCATTAAATCTGATTCAGGTTAATTTTCAGGTTAAAAGCTCAAAATTGTAGCTGTACAATAATTATACAATAATTGTATAATTTTACGAGCCGAATGTTTTATTTTTATACCATTGCTTCTAATAAAAATAATATTAAAAAATAATAATAATTAAATCTGACAATGTGCACTTGAACTACATGTGATTTTTTTCTACTACAAAACTCAAATTATGGAATAAATAAATGATGGATCTTTGTCCCAAAAATTATGGAGGGCACTGTATGTCCTCTGGTGCTCGATTCACATACTCTGGGCAAAAGACTCTGTGCATCTACCCGATCTATTCCTCTCATGATCTTATACACCTTTATAAATCACCCCTCATCCTCCTGCACTCCAGGGAACAAAGACCCAGCCTACTCAACCTCTCGCTATAGATCAGACCCTGTAGCCCTGGCAACATTCTCATAGTTGAGGAGGTTATTAGACAAGGTGGAAGAGATAAACTGATCCACCAAGAGAACTGGGAGATGTGATAAATGGTTAACTCACTTACAGGCAATTTGCATTGCTGCACAAAATCAAAATTATCCACAATGGGCTAGAGTAACAATGCATATATGTGTCCAGCACATTACTGAACTAGATGGCTTTTCGCAACCATCCAGCAAGTTAGGTTTGATCATTTACAGGTATATTAATTATCCTGCAAATTGCAAGATTTATTGAATGTAATGTCCTCACATCCTATTGTTCAATTTAAATTCACAAGCAGTGATTTGAAACAAGCAGGTGAAAGTGATTACGTATAGAACGGAACTGCAGATGCTCATTTACGCCAAAGATAGATACAAAATGCTGGAGTAACCTATTCCTATGTTGGGTGAAAGTAATTATCTGGCGATATTCAATAGCTTCCTTTATTCAGGTTCGTGCATGGCCTATCTTCAATAGAAAAGAAGCAGCCTGCTGCAATAAACTGGACCCTTCCACAGATTTAACAGAGATTTGCACAAATTAGACACCATTCCAATGCAGTCTGTGAAAAATACCCCCTGTAGCTACCCAACAAATTCCTTTTATGACCTAATGTTATCCCTGCCCATTTGAAGTGAAGGTGATGTTTAATATTAATGAGAATGGAAAGTAATATGACGCAAATATTATGCTGACCTTGCACTAAATCCTGGAATACAGCCTTGGATTAATATATGCAAAAAGATGACTTACCTAGTTTGGATAAGGGATAACTCACGTTAAAATATTCCTCAAAGAATGAGAGAATTGGCCCTAATACATTTATTGCATAATGAGCTTCACCATTTGATATGGCTTGTTTATCTGCCCAAACGCGAATCTGCAAACATTAAAAACACAATTTAATAACAAAGTTTGACTTTAGGGTGCATGTTCGAATTCAGCAGTATCTTCTCTGTTCTATTTAATGTAATTCTGTGATCTTGCATTACAGTTCTTGACATACAGTGTTTTAAAGTAACTCTTCAAACTTATACTTCTGAAATTTCCTACATTATTACAAGGTACCTAATGCACTTCGCTAGAAAATATTTAGGAGATCCTTGGGTTTCTGAAAAGCAAAGTTATTAAAATACTGGAAAAATGTCAGGTAGCATGTGTGAAGAAAACGTTTCTTGTATCCAGCTAATCTGTTGGGGAGTTCATGCGAGATTGTTACTATTCCATCTGGTTGATCCCCATTTTGAACATTTTTTAAAATCCTTTTGAAAGCTATTTGCCACAATCACTGTCCATGGGAATGTGCTTTAGCAATTCACTAGAAAGATAAGCTTTCCCTCATCAGTTGGAATTTTAAGAGCCACATCTTAAGGTTCTTTGTTGTCATTTCTCCAACAAGAGAAAATGCATTCACCCTACATACCCCATCCAGTTAGTTCATAATTTTAATGACATAATCATAATTCTATCTGATCATCCCTATTTTTTAATCGTTTCCTAATAAAATACTCTGAGACAACTGTAATTTATTTGTATTCATATCGGCCCCCAAGAACATTTTGGTCTTTCATTTCAATCAACAACATTCTCACAACACAAAGAACTACATGGGCTAACTGAGACAACGGTAGAAAGCACGTACGAGGATCCCAATGAGTGGTAAAGCTGCTGTTTCAACTTTGTTTAGAGATAGAGCGCGAAAACAGGCCCTTCAGCCCACTGGGTCCGTGCCGACCAGCGATCCCGGCACATTAACACTATACTACACCTACTAGGGACAATTTTTACATTTTCCAAGCCAATTAACCTACAAACATGTACGTCTTTGGAGTGTGGGAGGAAACCGAAGATCTCGGAGAAAACCCACACAGATCACGGGGAGAAAGTACCAAATCCACTGGTGGATCCAAATCCACAGACAGCACCTGTAGTCAGGATCGAACCCGGGTCTCTGGCTGTAAGGCAGCAACTCTACCGCTGCGCCACCGTGATCACCCTAACTTCACACAGGTCACCTACAAAATTCTTGGTCACTGTTTTTATATAGATTTCAAATGCCAGTCTAATCAAGTGGTTCATTGGTTGTATATCTCATCACGGCACTCACATTTCATGAGTAGACACCATTGCATCAAGTAGTCTTGCAGTAATTTGAGCCACCCTACACCTCTTAATGGAGAAGCCTGTTGTGAATGCAGCAAGTGATTCCAGGTATTCCAGGGGCTACTGCAACTTGCTAGAAGAGGCAGCGATCACCAGGTACACACTAACACTATCCTACACACTAAGCACAACTTACAATTTTACAGAAGCCAATTAACCTACAAACCTGTACTTCTTTAGAGCGTAGGAGGAAACCAGAGCACCTGGAGAAAATCCACGGATTCATAGGAAGAACATACAAACTCTGTACAGACAGCACCTGTAGTCAGGATCAAATCCAGGTCTCTGACACTGTATGGCAGCAACTCTACAGCTGTACTACTGTGCCATCCAAAAACTTGAAGGTAAGTAAATATTAGCAATTTTGGGATGTCCTGAAACACAACTACCGCCTAAATATTTGTGCCACCACTACAGAAAGTCCAGTGGGATGAAAGAGTTATGGGGACTATGCCAGGAATCCAAGCTAGGATGCAGTTCTGACAAAATTCCATGGGGCTCACACGCAGTAAAGGTCTGTTATCACATTTCCTCCCATCATACCATTACCCTCTCAATGTGCAATGCAGCACTCTTTGAATCATCAACCAGCAAGTCCCATAGGCCAAATTGAGACCCAACGTTCACATTCATCGCAGCACCATTACACAATTATACCTATTCCAAGCCTGAAGTCTCCTAACTTGCACACAAAATGCACATGGACATTTCAACCATGACAGTCACATCATCCAAACGCATATTAGGTGGTCAATATCCTCGTAATGACTCTCTTGCAGAAAAAGTATCACCAAATGGAGCGAGAAACATTTTGTACACATTGCGGTGTTCCCTTCCATACACCACCACAGCACAGTGTGCCGGCCACAACTGGAACAGCTGTCTCAAAATCCAAAGAGTTCACTGAAGATTCTTCTTCCACATCCTACTTCCTCTCATCAGTGTAGCCTCTCCTAGCAAGTTGTAATGGCCTCTGGAATACCTCAAATGATGCTGCACCCTTCATACTTTTATGATTTATAATTTTATGATTTATAAGCTGCAGATGTTCATAAGTTCTAGGAGCAGAATTAGGCCATTCAGCCGATCAAGTCTATGTCATTCAATCATGGCTGATCTATCTTCAGACTATGAAATTAGCTGCATGGTTAAGGTTTACTGTGGCAATACTGGTATAAGCACTGCATACTGCCCCATATCACAGTCAAACTCATCTGTAGTGTTTATTGTATGAGAGCATTACACATTGTGGTACCTTTCCCAAAAATGACAGGGAGCACAACTGATTCTACAAATGTACACGCATGCATCTTACATAAACGGGAGGCAAATTAGTACTATTAGCAGCCAAACATTGTGAAATATACAAACTGTCACAGCACGGAGCATAGATGCATAGCAAATTTGGCCCTTGGAGCCTGCACCACCATTCAATTCGATCATGGCTGATCATCCACAATCAGTACCCCATACCTGCCCTTCTACCCATATACGAGAGTTCCACAAATTCACAACTCTCTGTGTGAAAAAGTTTTTCCTCATCTCAGTTCTAAATGGCCTGTCCCTTATTCTTAAGCTGTGGCCCCTGGTTCTGGACTCCCTCAACATCAGGAACATGTTTCCTGCATCGAGCGCATCTAGCGTGTCCAATCCCTTAATAATTTTATATGTGTCTATAAGGTTCCCTAAAGTCCAGTGAATACATGCCCAGTTGCTCCATTCATTCATCATATGACAGTCCCACCATCCCGGGAATTAACCTCGTGAACATTCGCTGCACTCCCTGAATAGCAAGAATGTCCTTCCTCAAATTACTCCAGGTGTGGTCTCACCAGGTCCCTGTACAACTGCAGAAGGACCTCTTTGTTCCTATACCCAACTCCTCTCATTATGAAGGCCAACATGCTATTAGCTTACTTCACTGCCTGTTGTACCTGTATGCTTACTTTCAGTGACTAACTGGAACACCCAGGTCTCGTTGTACTTCCCCTTCTCCTAAACAGACACCATTCAGATAATAATCTGTCTTCCTGTTGTTGCCTCAAAAGTGGATAACCTCACATTTATCCAAATTATTATACTGCATTTGCCATTCTTCTTCCCACTCACCCAACCTGTCCAAGTCACTCTGCCTCCTCATAGTTCACACTGCCACCCACCTTTGTGTCACCTGCAAATTTTCTAATGTTACTTTTTATTCCTTCATCTAAATCATTAATGTATATTGTAAATAGCTGTGGTCCCAGCACCTAGCCTTGCGGCACTCCACCAGTCACGGCCTGCCATTTTGAAATGGACCCGTTATTCCCAACTCTTTGTTTCCTGTCTGCCAACCAATTTTCTATCCGTCAATACCGTACCCCTAATGCCATAATGCTCTAATTTTGCCCACTAATCTCCTGTGTGGGACCTTACCAAAGGCTTTCTGAAAGTCCAGGTACACTTAATCCATTTGCTCTCCCTTGTCCATTTTACTTGCTGCATCCTTAAAAAAATCCAGATGATTTGTCAAGCATGATTTCCCCTTCGTAATTCCATGTTGACTCGGACCGATCCTGTTACTGCTATCCAAATGCGCTGCTATTTCATAAATAAAACATAACCATATACATCATCTTTGATAATGGACTCCAGCAACTTACCCACCGCCGATGTCAGGCTAACTGGTCTATAATTCCCTGCTTTCTTTCTCCCTCCTTTCTTGAAAAGTGGCATAACATTAGCTACCCTCCAATCCACAGGAACGGATTCGGAATCTATAGAACATTGGAAAATGATCACCAATGCGTCTACGATTTCCAGAGCCACCTCCTTGAGTACCCTGGGATGCAGACCATCAGGTCCTGGAGATTTATTAGCCTTCAGTCTACACAACACCATTTCCTAACTAATGTAAATTTCCGTTAGTTCCTCCGTCTTCCTAGGTCCCCTGTCCCCTAGTACATCTGGGAGTTTGGTTCTGTCATCACTAAGGAAGACAGAAACAAAGTATCTGTTCAACAAGTCTGCCATTTCCTTGCTCCCCATAATAAATTCACCTGCTTCAATCTTTGGCGGAACCATTTTTTTCCTCTTCACATACCTAAAAAAGCTTTTACTATCCTCCTTTATATTAGAAACATAGAAATTAGGTGCAGGAGTAGGCCATTCGGCCCTTCGATCCTGCACCGCTATTCAATATGATCATGGATGATCATCCAACTCAGTATCCCGTACCTGCCTTCTCTCCATACCCTCTGATCCCCTTAGCCATAAGGGCCACATCTAACTCCCTCTTAAGTATAGCCAATGAACTGGCCTCAACTACCCTCTGTGGCAGAGAGTTCCAGAGACCCACCACTCTCTGTGTGAAAAAAGGCCTTCTCATCTCGGTCCTAAAGGATTTCCCCCTTATCCTTAAGCTGTGACCCCTTGTCCTGGACCTCCCTAACATCGGGAACAATCTTCCTGCATCTAGCCTGTCCAACCCCTGCATCTAGCCTGTCCAAAGCCATATTCTTGGCTAGCTTACCTTTACCTTCATCTTTTCTCCCTATATTGTCTTTTTAGTTACCTTCTGTTGATCTTTAAAAGTTTCCCATTCCTCTGGCTTCCCACTCATCTTTGCTATGTTACACGTCTTCTCTTTTATTTTTATACTGTCCTTGACTTCCCTTGTCAGCCAGGGTCACCTCTATTACTCCCATTAGAATCTTTCTACCTCTTTGGAATGAAATGATCCTGCATCTTCTGGATTATTCCCAGAAACACCTGCCATTGCTATTCCACCGTCATTCCTGCTAGGGTCCCTTTCCAGTCAATTTTGGCCAACTCCTCCCTCATGCCAACATAGTCCGCTTTGTTCAACTGCAATACTGACACTTCCAATCTTACCTTCTCCCTCTCAAATTGCAGATTAAAACTTATCATATTATGGTCACTACATCCTAATGGTTCTTTACCCTTATCAAATCCGGTTCATTACACAACACTAAATCCAGAACTGCCTTCTCCCTGGTAGGCTCCAGTACAAGCTGTTCTAAGAATCCATCTTGGAGGCACTCTACAAACTCCCTTTCTTGGGCTCCAGTACCAACCTGATTTTCCCCAGTCTACCTGCATGTTGAATTCTCCCTTAACCGCCGTAGCATTACCTTTGTTACATGCTAATTTTAATTCCTGATGCAACTTGCACCCTATCTCTAGGCTACTGTTTGGGGGGCCTGTAGATAACTGTAGATAAGGTGTCAGGT
Source organism: Raja brachyura (assembly GCA_963514005.1). The sequence goes on along the minus strand of OY740783.1, from coordinate 44,114,761 downwards.
CGGGCGAATTCCCACCGCCACGGGTAACATGTAATCCCGTGCTACCTGCTCCATGGTCGGATAGTCGGTGACTAAACTGTCTTCCCCCAGCTAGTTTGCCAGGTGATGAGGGGGCTGTGCACCCCCAGCAGGACCAAAAGCAAGACCTGTCAAAGGGCGGATGAGCTCCTAGCAAGCCAACGGCCATCCACACTTCAGTAGACATTGCGATCACTGTCGTACATAGCATTGTAAGGCACCGTACCGGTTAATGTTTTCAACGATGATGATAGATAACTCCCATTAGGGTCTTTTTACCCTTATAATTTCTCAGTTCTATCCAAAATGGCTCTACATCTTCTGATTCTACGTCACCCCTCGCAAGGGACTGAATTTCATTCCTTACCCACCCCTTTGCTCACCTGTTTGTCTTTTCAATAGGATGTATAGGCCTGAATATTCAGTTCGCAGCTCCGATCCTCTTGAAGCCATGTCTCTGTAATTCCCACAACATCATACTTACAAATTTCCAAATGAGCCTTAAGCTCATCCACTTTATTTCTTACACTTTGCGCAATCATATATAACACTTTTAATTCAGTATTCACCTCCCCTCTCACACCGGTTTCCAAACAGTAAGACTCTATGGCTCTATCTTGTACTATTGTTAAAACCCCTAATTTGTTATTGAAACACAATTTTTAACAGAGTTGCATATAAGTCTGAAACACTAATAAAAGTCATGTAAAATAGTAATCCATATACAAGTTGCACCCGATGAGTTTCTCCAGCTTTTTGTGTAATCCATATACAAGTCTTTGTGTAATATTGCTTTCCATCTTTCACCAATTGAAATCACTATTCTTTATTCCTATCCCCCAAAAGGACATTTTCCGGTTTCTATCATTGCACCAATTGCTGTTAATTTGCCTATTTGCTCCTCAATGTTTCTTGCTCCAAACTTGATGAATCCTCTCTTTTTTTAATTTATCTTTTTCCTCAAGACAGCTTCAACTTCTTTCAGTTCAGAAAAATGTCACCCAATGGGTAAGACCTTGCTACTTCAGCAGAGTTAAAATATTCATTTATATAGCCATGCACAAATATCAAAAAATGAAATAATGGATATAAAGAACATTCATAGTCACCTCAACGCCATTAGAAGTTGTGTTAACGCAACCATAGTCACTAATAACCAAAGCAACTAAATAGGTAGACATCTTCACGGAGGTGTTAAATGTTGTAACTTTCCATGCACCATTCTTTTCCAGTCTTTCAGAAAAATCTAAAAAAATAAAACATTCAGATAAATAGTTGCCTAATGCTTTTGTAACAGCACAAATGTTGGCATTATACTGACTCATCTGTTACTACTCAGGGATTTATTTCACTGCTGAGATTTCTGCAGGGATGTGGCAGGCTTACTCTTGGTGCTTTCTGATCCTCTGAAATATTGTTCTATTGTTTAATCCAAAGCAGAACTAAACTGGTGGTAAGTGGGCCTCCATCACATCACCGAACATGAGCTGGCAAACAATTAATATTTCTGCAAAGTTCTTGGCAGACTGCTATATTCAACTTAGCAACAGTAACTGTTCTCCAATATGAGTCATGACATTATTACTTTTGAAAATCAATGGAGAAAACTGCTCATACGTGATAGTTACAAGGCCTTACATAATTTAATAGTGATTCTAAAACACATTTTCAGTTATTCTAGGATTCAATGTTATTATAATGCGGGTATTGATTTATTGAATTCTTATTACATATTATCTATGTGTATTGTGTGTCAGCAGGCCTATTTTGCTGCTGCATGTAAGAATTTCATTGTTCCATTTTCAGTGCATATCACAATTAAGCACTCGAGACATTGTTGAACAACTGTACTGCTTTCTGTTCTGCTTTACTGGGCCATCATTAGTTAATTTCCCTTTCCTTGATGCTCCACGTGGAACATTCAGCAGTTTCCTCCCCATTTGTCGAGGAGCTATTTTGGTCAGAAGGGATAAAACTCCCGACACTGTAGGCAACCTGTTGGAACATCGTTATATCTATCATGCAGAGCCCATATCTCACAATTTGCCTTGCAGTTCCAAGTCCCCCAGCTGGCCAAGCCAGTGGGAAGCTTCTTGCGGCTATGATTTCAATGAGAAAATGTGGAGGGAGTTGAAATTATTATTAAACTTTATTTCAGACTCAAGGTCCAGACAAGAGACGACATTACATAAAATACATTGCATATAAAATGACCGTAAAATGCATATTAAAGCTTTGTAAATTACTTATAAGAGCATCATAAATTATATACAAAAATACAATAGATGATTTAAAATCCAGAATAAAAAGAAAGATCAGTGTCCTACAAAGGCACAACTATACCAATGTCTCCACAACTGGGATTGGGTGTGTGGTGCTAAACCTTATGTTTGATAAGATCACAATAATTACATTTTCAGAGTCATTAATCCTGCAATTAAATTTATATATATGATTTCTTAGGATAGCTTCTAAAGTACTGACTCCTGCAGCCACAAACATTTCACTAGCACTACATCATCTAGGTTTCTTTAGCAGTGTTCTGATGGCATCATTATAAGCCACCTTCAGTCTCTGTAACCTTGGCTTTCTGTAGTTTGACCACAGGTGTGCAGTATAGAGTGGTGTGCAATATTCTCTAAACAGAGACATCTTTACCACATCTGTACACGCACCAAATGTAAGTTAGAGAATATTTGCCTGAAAATACAGCATATGTTGTTGCCTATAAATATCCACATCATCTGTCATTTTTTCTGTAATAAAATGTCCACAATATTTTACTTTATTACAGACACTAAGATTATTGTCAGACAATTTAAAATCTAGAAATTTTAGACATTTATCCTATTTGGTTCTACAGATCATAACAGATCATAATCTTATCATATTTGATATCATGTTCCACACCATACACAGAACATATAGTGAGGAGCTGCTAGAGACCAGCGCTAGATGTACTAAAGACCACAAAATCATCTGCATACATAATATGGTTCACTAAAGTATTGCCAATCATGCAGCTGGCATTGCAGGCTTCCAATTGCTTGGACAGATCATCAATATAAGGATTTAAAAGGAATGGGGACAAAATTACCCCTTGTCTAACACTATTGCTAACCCCAAATGGGACTGAGACCCTATTGCCCCATTTTACTTTGGAGTCACGTGAGTGACTACGTGAAGAAGCCCCGCCTGGCGCTTGATCGGCATTACGTCGACGCTGTCGGTAGGGAAAGAGCTGCAGAGCGCAGCTTCACCAGCGGTAAGCCGCAGGTAAGTAAATTATTTTTACTTCCATGGCATTTCAAACTCCGTAGGCTGGTGGGTAAAGACCAGGAGGAGTTTAAAAAATAAAAATGGAGAAAGCTCCTAAAAAATCGCGGGTAAAACATGCATCACGGGGAGGAGAAGAGTCGTGACAGCAGATTATTGCGGAGCTGGTTCCGATACCGGTGGCCGTTGAAATACCCGTTAGTGAGCCTTTGGTTGCTCCACAAGCAGAAGCCACGGAGGAAAATCCAGTGCCTAAAAAATGTAAAAGAAAATCTGAGAGGCCCGGGGTTTCTGATGACTCTGATAATGAAAGTCCTCCAGATAGAAAAGCCTTATTGCTTAGAATGGATCAAATGGAAAAATGATCCAGACAAAAATCAACCAAGGGTCTAAAAAACCCAGAATACTCCCAGGCAGCCCCTGAGTTCCATATCATGAATATGGTGCCAGTTTGAATTGGGAATTTGAAACTCCAGAGCCCGGGATTGGGCTGGAGGAAGTCTCCTTTGAGCAAAGTCTCAGGAGTACCAGGGCTGCATGAGACTGATCCTGAAGGTGGTGATTTCGGTCAGGAGTACCCACCACAATACAAAAATATTGCTCCAGGTGTGCCTGATGTGGCACAAAGTTTTCTATACCTGGAGGAGGCGGTGAGGCCATGGAAGAAAACCTGGCGGCCAACATAAATTATTTGGTCTCTCACCAGCTTCAAGAAGCTGTTATGGTTGATACAGCAGAATTATATAAAACACTTGTTAATTGTAACTCACTGAAGGTACCTACGGTAAATCCGGCTATTTGGGCGCCAATGTCATCAATGATGCGGGTGCAGGAAATACGATTTCAAAAAGTCCTCAAACTGATTTTGGCTGGGATCACTGCTTTTGGAAGGCAAGTGGAAGATTGTGGAATGACCAAAGTTCAGAAGGATATGTTGGCATTGTTCTGCAACTCAATTTTTGAGATTAATTGTATGAGGAAGATTGCCATTCGGCCTATTTTACATCCAAGATTTGCAGGTTTGTGCAGATCAAGCAATGTTCAAGCTCTTGGTTATTTGTTCGGAGAAAATCTGTTTAAATAAATAAAAGAGATTGATAAAGAGGCAAAGACTATTGGCCTCATGAAATCCTTTGTTTTGGCCAAAGAAGGGCCGGTCAAACAAGAAGGGGATTTTGATTTGGAGCTGGGACAAGCCGAGGCAGGAGTATGGTAAGGAAGTATTACCAACCAGCACAGCCGAATGTTCACCCATATGTTGGGAGAAGGAGACCACCACGTGGAGAGGTACAAAAACTTTATCCTATTACAGAAGAATCTTTGGATGAACCTCAGATTGGTGGTAGACTACAAATGTTTTTTGATGAATGGGACGGTATAACATCTGACCGTGTTATATTAGAAACTGTCTTAGGATCTACCATTGATTTTGTAGAAGGTATTGATCCACCAGGACAGAATAAGCCTAATCGTATTTGGTGTTTCCTGTATTTGAAAAAATTCAAATTGATAAAGAAGTTAAGAATTGGTGTAAAAAAGGAGTAATTGAGAAATCAAGTGAGGATCCACAACAATTTGTATCAAATATTTTCCCCAGACCAAAGAAAGATGGGGGTTGTAGAATCATTTTAGACCTCACATATTTTAATACATTTGTCCAGTATAAACATTTTAAAATGGATACCTTCAACACTGCAATGCAACTGGTATCAACAGATTGTTACATGGCTACAATAGATTTGAAGGATGCATATTATTCAGTACCAATTCATTGTCACTTTCGCAGGTATTTAAATTTAATTGGATGGGACAGCTGTGGTAATACAAAGCATTATTTAATGGATTAAGCTCAGCTCCTAAGTTGTTCACTAATTGTGGCATATATCAATCACATGAGTGGAGTAAGATCATTATCATGTGATCATCTGGTTAACCAGATGTGGCATTGGTGTATTGGTAAGAATATTTGGTTTTCAGCTATTTATCTCCCAGGAAGAGACAATATTGTGGCAGACAAAAGATCACGAAAATTTAAAGACAGTACAGAATGGATGTTAAATCCACAAATTTTCAAAAATATTGTCAGTCGGTTGGAGTACCGGACATTGATCTGTTTGCATCTAGATTAAATCACCAATTGCCCAAATACATGTCTTGGGAACACGATCCAGGGGCAGTAGCGGTGGATGTTTTCTCGCGACACTGGGGGAATACGTTCTTTTATGCCTTTCCCCCATTCTGTCTGATTGGGCAATGTCTCAAGAAAATAGCGCAAGACGCTGCCAAGGGCATTTTGGTGGGGCCCAATTGGCCTACACAGTCATGGTTCCCGTTGATGCTTAAAATGACGATTGAACCATGTATGACGATTCCTAGTTGCAACGATTTGTTGATACAACCTGTAACAAAAGAAATTCATCCATTGCATGATCATATGAATGTGTTAATCTGCAGGTTCTGACCAGACCATGCAAGGGCTTGGACTGTCGGATAGGACCATGGATGTTATAGCTGCAGCTTGGAGAAATAGTACTAAAAAACAATATATGTCGCATATAAAGGAATGGGAAGTCTTCTGTAGACAGTCAAAGATATCTTATCATACTGCGAACATATCAAATGTATTGGAGTTCCTTGCTGGGTTGCATGTTGATGAGCACTTAAGTTATAGTGCCATTAATAGTGCTCGTAGTGCTTTGTCAGCCTATTTAGGACAAATTTCTGATCGAGATTCAATTGGGTCTCACCCATTAATATCCCGGTTCATGAAAGGAATTTTTAATAAAATCCTCCCAAGCCCAGATATACAGAAATTTGGGATGTTAGCATTGTTCTCACTTTGCTTAGGCAATGGACTCCAATTACTTCAATGTCTTTGCAAAGGTTAACATTCAAGGTAGTAATGTAATGGCATTAGTGTCAGCTCAAAGAGTACAAACTTTGTAATTGTTGCGGTTAGATTGCATGCATGTGGCTTCAGATAACATTGTGTTTTATGTTTATGATCTGATCAAACAAAGCAGACCAGGAAAAACTGGAACCAAGGTAATGTTTAAAGCATATCCTGTTGATGAAACATTGTGGGTAGTTAAGCATTGAACTAAATATATTGAAGTAACCAAAATCTCCGAGGTGCTGAGACAGCGTTACTGATAACGCACAAAAAACCGCATACGAAAGTTTCAGTTCAAACCATTTCTAGATGGTTAGAACAGGTTTTGGATTTAGCAGCTGTGGACACTGATGTGTTTAAGTCTCACTCCACTAGGGCTGCAGCTGCGTCCATGGCGAAGGTACAGGACGTACCACTCGATCAAATTTTAGAGGCTGCAGGGTGGTGTAAAGAAGAAGCTTTTTCAAAGTTCTACGATAAACCTGTTGTCACGGTGCCAGGATTTGGACACGCAGTGTTGGGTTCGCTTTAAATGCTTGCTTTGTTTTATATTATCAATTTATATTATCGATTTATGTTATCATTTGATATCATTATCACTTTTGTTGTAAAATTTTTCCCCTGGGATAGAGGATTTTCCCCTGGGATTTAAAAAAATGTTCTTTTTATAATTAAAAGACTTATTACATAAATTGAAACAATGTTTTTTAAAAAAATAAATAAATAAAATAAAAAATAAAAAATATATTATTTACTCACTAAACTTGACTAAACAGAGTGTCGTATGGAATGAATCTACGACATAAAAAACACAGAGCTTTAAAATCTTCACGTAGTCACTCACGTGACTCCGAAGAAAAATAGTAAGATTAAATGAGAACTTACCTGTTCGAAGTTTGATCTTTATTTTATGAGGATTTACGTTGAGGGATTACGTGCCCTCCGCTCCCAGCCCTCATAATATAAATGATCATCTGGTAATTCTAGTCTATGTTGAGCCTTACTATCTTACTCCGGCTATTGGTTCTGTGTTTTTCTTGCCGCTGCTTTGAAGTATGCCGATCAAGCGCCAGGCGGGGCTTCTTCACGTAATCCCTCATCGTAACTCCTCATAAAATAAAGATCAAACTTCGAACAGGTAAGTTCTCGTTTAATCTTACTATTTTACTTGCATAGTCTGGTGGGCATACAAGTAAGCCAGAATTCTTACAATGTATTTAGGCATTGTGAGAATCAATTCAAAGCCTTTGGAAGCATCAATACAGCACATAAGAATGCATGAGTTTTTACCTCTATATTTCTTTACAATCTCCTTTAGGGCATAAATACACTAGTCAGTGCCATGTTTAGCTTTAAAACCAAACTGGTTATCTGTGGCGTTAACAAACTCATTTAATCTATTCAGCAGAATTATTTGTAGGACTTTTGACAATATGCTGGCTAAAGCTATGGGCCTGTAATTATTTAGGTGCCTACTCCACCAGCTTTGTCCTTGATGACCAGCACTAGCAGAACAGACAACATTGAGTCTGGTAACAAGCCATGAATCATAAAGCCAGTAAAACAAATAGCAAGGAGAGGAGCTATCTTAAGATGTTCAGCAGAAATATGATCCAAGTCACTTGCTTTGTTGTTGGACAGCTTGTTCATGGCATAATACACCTCTTGTGACATAATCACCATTGAGTCATTACTCTCAATACTGTCCACCCTATACAAATCACCTTGGACACAGGTGAATAAAGTACTATAATGTTGTCGCCATAACTCCGCAATATTAGCTGTTCCGGAGATTCCATCGACAGTGCATGGTAGAGATGTTTTGCAACTGTTAAGAGCTCTTACTTCTTACCAAAAATCAGTATCATAGTTACGTAGCAGCTTCTTAGCCATGGAATTAGCCCTCATTGCGTGCTCATTTTTACAGATGAAGCGAACAGCATACTTATATCTTGCATTAGTGAGCTTCTTGTACTGTCTGGGCCTACCTGCCATTGTCCATGATTTAGTGGCTTCACGGGCTTCAGCATGATACTCAGCTACATACTTATTCCAGCCATACCAGATGTTATGTGTCTTATTTTTATGCTTGCAGGAGGGCTTACTGCCAACATATAAAGCGCTTACTATATCATTATACATGAAGCAGATACCTCTCCTATGCTTCATATCCTTACAATTAACATTACCACACATTATTGCATCTTTAGGTAGATGAATATTGCTTTAGGATTTATCTGTATGAGCATAACAGGCTAAGACGTCTTCCTTTATGAGGTTGACCAGTCCAGTTTTTCTATGTTAAAGCTATTTCCATCTCTGGATGCCACAGGTAGATGTTCAACATTTATTGACATAGCAACACGTGTATGTTCAGTCATTGCTGCCCCATACAGAATACACCCCAATGAGGCATATGCATCAGCTGTACTAATACAATGATCCAGCCATGACAGTGTGCCAGGCCTCACTAATGTCAATATAACTATCTGTAGCTAAAAGCACTTTGCTTGACAATATAGAATTATTATCTTGACAGAACTGAGCCATATGATTGGCAAATAATGAGATTCTGTCTGAGATATCTGCATTCATATCCCTGCTGACATATTTAGAATATCTAGAATAATGATTGTTTTGAATAAAGGAATAGATAAAATCCTATTTAAATATTCATCCTCATTCTGATGGCATTCGTAGGGTGTATACACATTCAGGATAACAAATTCCTTGGCATTGTGAGCAAAGTGTATTGCTATACACCAGTCAGCATCAAGCCAAACCACATTTATTGATGAGTCAAGCTTCTTTTTCCATAGAATAGCCACCCCCTCATAGCCTACCACTGACTGTTCCCATGCCAAGGTCAGTTGTAGTCTCCCCAGCCCCATGAAACTTGTCATAGAGAGAATAGTAAGATTAAACGTGAACTTACCAGTTTGAAGTTTGATCTTTATTTTTTGAGGAGTTACTATGAGCGATTACGTGAAGAAGGCCGTCAGCCCGCATGCGCGTCAACCTTCAAAGCAGCGGTGTGAAATCACAGAATAACAGTTGTTGAACTGACTACATAGTAAGATACTAGAGACTGGAATGCCAGCTGATCTTTATGAGGGTTGGGAGCGGTGGGCACGTAATCGCTCATCGTAACTCCTCATAAAATGAAGATCAAACTTTGAACTGGTAAGTTCTCGTTTAATCTTACTATTTTACTTCGGAGTCACGTGAGTGACTACGTGAAGACTTTGAAGTTCTTTCATGCCGTGGATGGAAGTCCAAGCCACACACTGTATTGGTTGACCAAGGATGAGAGATAAATGCAATCAGAGATGGCAATTTTTAAAAACATGCTGATGCTTTTAATGGACAAATTATAATAACAGTAGATCCTCTTATCTAGGAATACTACATAACAGAACTTAAAACGGTGTTGGCAAAAGCCCCTGGTCTGGCGACAGGTTTATGATAGAACAACTGAACTGTGCATTCTCTAGACCATCCTGCAGTTGCTAGGATCTGGTCTAGCAGGATGTCCATAGTCCTCGCTGCTGACGTGGATGCAGTCCTGGTGGAGCGAGATTTGAAATAATCAGTATTTACTCCTGCGTATGTCAGTACCTGTTTCAGCCACCTCGAAATAGTCTGAACCGAGACCTTTTTGTTAGGTTTCTTAAAACTAACAAATACTGCTAGTTCCGAGCCCCTGAGGCTCTTAGTGACCTTAATATATAGCTGGAGGTGTGTTACCACACATAGCCGGAGGTCCAAGGGGTAAGCCGCAAAATGAAGCTTTAGGCTGGATGTACCTGGTCTGCTTTGCTTGACTAGGTCATACATGTAAAACGTGATACTATTGGCAGACATGGCCATCCTATCCAGTCGATGTTTGTGTAACGACTGTGCCTGTTGAGCTGACACCAGCGCCATGAGCATCACTACTTTGTACGTGAGTTGGACCAGGGACAGGGATGTTGCCGGTGCCCACTGGCGGAGCAGAGTTAACACTGTGCCTACATCCCATATTTCTGTATATCTGGGCCTGGGAGGGTTCGTGTTGAAGATGCCCTTCATGAGCCAGGACACTAGAGGATGAGACCCAACAGGGTGGTGTCCAGATCCCTGCCACAAAAATGCAGATAGTGCACTTCTGGCACATTTGATAGCACTATAACTCAGCTTCTCATCGAGGAATAGATTTGAGAGAAACTCTAACACATCGGTTATCTGTGCTGAGATATGATATATTGGCTTGTGAACAGTACACTTCCCACTTCCTAATGTAGGAGATGTATTGTTTCTTCGTACTGTCTCTCCAGCCTGCAGCGAGTACATCCACCATGCGATCAGACAATACGAGCCCCAGGAAAGGTCTTCTCAGACTCTGTGAACCAATAAATTAATTTGGCCATGGAGAGGATGTTTCCCTCCCCCCCCCCCCCCCCCCCTTTGATCAAGGCGGACTGTAGATGCTGCCTTGGGAATGGCCATAAAGGCTGATCATCCCCAGTGAGATATGAGAATCGCGGTTATGTAGGCCAAACTGGTATAACCAGGAACCTGTGGCAGAGTCTAGCTTGATCTTCAGCAAACATAGACTTATGAGGCAGAGTGGGGGAAATGCATAAAGCACATCCATCCCCACTGTAGCGGGAATACATCTATCGCCATTGCCTATTGGCCTTGTTCTTATGCAACACACTTTGGTGACTGGTGATTGTCTGCATGCAGACAAATTGATATCCGGTGTTCCATATCGGTCGATAAAGTCATAAAACATGATATGATTACATCCGTTCTGTGTCTGCCACCAAGTGCCATTTATCACAGGATACAGGTTTAATTCCACCCATGTGATTAACGTATGCCACCGGTGTGGTGTTGTGATTTTAAAGTTGAATATGCACCTGATGCATATTCCCGCAATAAGCCTTAACCCACAGAGTGCACCCATCAACTCCAAGTTGACCATAGAAGAACTGATGACTCATGCGTATTTCATCTGTCACCACAACAGGTTGCAGAGTAGCCTATATGGACAGTCGATAGTGCACAACAGTTTAGGTTGTCAAGAATGGTTTGATTATTCATTGCTGAATTTGGCTTGAATACCGAAACTCTTGATGCATAAATGGACCGGGTGCATGCCGTGAGGGTGGAACCTGAGCAAGACTAGAATTTTAATTTGGAATTGACGTAGTTGTGCAGTATAAACAAATCTGATGTTAATTCACCAACCAACGTAAATTCTCCCCAACCAGTGAGTGATTCACACCCTGCATGTTCTAAAAAGAACCAGATCCACCTACCTTCATGGTTATTGGTGGCTTTGTGGCATGTATCTCCGCCCCCGAGGTTTGGGGGGTGCTGGAGTGTGCGAGGTGCGCATTTTGGAGGAGGAGGGCCGGCCTTGGCCATGCCCTAAAAAAGACTGTTGTGCATGATGTTTGGCCTTCATACTGGTACCAGCTTCGAGAAATGATGGCTGCTGGTAGAGGCGTAGGTGTGTTGCCGCCGGAAAGCCGAAGCTCTGCTTGTTGACAGAGCCCGGATTAACCCCACGGCTTTCGCCTCGTAATCCAGATTTTTGACCTGTTTGGGTAGATCTTCTCCAAACAGGTAGTTTGGTGGCTGCACATTGGCTTTACACAACCCTGCAAACTTTGGATTCAGGGTGGGACGGATGGCATACTTGCGATAACAATTGATCTTGAAGTGCGCGTTGCATAATAATGCCAGCGCATCTTGTTGGTCATCCGACAAAGGGACTCCGTCCACTGATCTGGCGAAGGCTGTGATGCCTGAAGCCAGCAGGCTCAGAATTTTCTGGACTTTTACCTCCTGGTTCCTGATGCCTCCCCCGATGTGGTTCCATATTGAGCTGTTTACAGCCGGCACACTTAAAGACGCACAGTTGCTAGGCGTGTGGAGCCTCATGGTTGTATCCACCATCACTTGCTCTCAGAGCTGATGTGAAGCCAAGTAGTTTATGTTGGCTGCAAATTCTGCCTTGAGCGGCTCCCCAATTTGTGATGGCATCGCAAAGTTTGATGCTATGGCGGGTATGTCTGCTTCTCCCAGCCCGTGCATCATAGTATGTTCCTCAGACATACTGCTGAACTCTGAACCAGCCCAAAACTGGCTTCGGATGCTCCCCTCCTCAGAGAGGGAGACATCATGCACCCCTGAACAAGGTGCTGCCGTGGGCTTACTCGGAGCCCCGCGCTGGTATGACTCCGCTCCGAGGAGTGTTTCATGGTGGAGCAACCTCTCTACGAGTTGCTCCATGCGGGACAAGCGTCCATCGACGCAATCTGTAGTGGGAGGTGCACCCTCCTGGCCTGACTCATCCGAGTCTATAGGCCTCACAGACTTGTGCTTGGTTTTCCCGTTTTTGGGGTAGCCACGGTGCTCTGCAGAGTCACCAAGTCTGGAGTCGCTGGAATTATCATCAGCTACTTTGTTGGCGAAGTTGACGGCCGCCCGCTACCTGCGGTCTTCTGTAGTGGGTTTCCCCGCGGCCCGTCTCGTTTTCACTTTCTTGTCCATTTCCGCGTTCAAAGCTTGAAGCAATTCTGCAAACAAGGTTTGAATGAACACATGACCTCAGATTAAGTCGAAAACTTACCTACGGGTCTTTTAAACTTACCGCTGGAGGAGCAACGCACCTACCAACCAGTCGCGCCATGCAGTCAACGTAATTGACGCGCATGCGGGCTGACGTCCTTCTTCACGTAGTCACTCACGTGACTCCGAAGTAAAATTGAGTTTGTCCAAGTCTCGCTTCGCTACGAATGTCTCTTGCATATAGATAGTATGTTACAGTTCTCCAGAAGGTTGTCAACAACTGTGCGGTGAGCTTTATCCCCTGCGCTCTGGCTGAAACGCAGGCCATGACAGTTGTACGATAGCACCCGAATGGTCATTTAGCGAGAAGATTTGGATTATAACCAAAACACAACCCCATAAATCACGGTTGTCTAAAAATAGGATAACACCTTTTTATGGTATACTAAACTATTGCTGTATGTGATACCAACTCTCTATCAGACCCTCGCCAAAAACATGGAATGGGTCAAAGATATCGTTATAAACAATACTACAGTGGGTGACGCACAAAATCATCTGCTAAAATAGGACATGTTCAGTTCCCTATGGGAATTGTATGAGAGGTTCCCAATGGCTGATTCTTTACTAACATGATCAATAGAAAGTGTTTGGGAACTTAATGCAGCTCTTCCATGTTAGTCACAACAGATGTATAAAAGACTGCCATTGAGAGGATGGTAAATGCATGGTACAGGGGACATGGCGATCTCCAGTACTTGCATATCACCCACACCACCCTTTGCCCTGAACAAGTCCCATGCCAAGAGGATCTGCACACCACCATGGGATGCAGATGGATTGAGAAGCACAATCTGTAACATCCAGCTCTAATGCACATTTTGCAAAATCCCTTCAAATTGTTGATGGAGTAACCAGTATCATGGAGTCAGACAGCACAGAACATGCATTTTAGCCCAAAATCCATGCCAAACAAATTGGTATTCTGAGCTAGCTCTATTTCCTACAATTGGCCCATACCTCCCTAAGCCCTTCCAATCCAATCCATTCAAATGTCTTTTGAAAACCGTGATGGAGTCTACCTCAGAGCTGCTTCAGACAACGCATTCCACAATTGGACTATCCTCTGAGTAAAAAAGGTTGCCTCCAAGGTCCCTCTTCCCTCGCACTTTAGACATATACCCTCTAGTTTTGGTATCTTCTACTCTGGAATGAATACACTCGCAGCTGAGAGTGGAGAGATTTAAAAGGGACCTGAAGGGCATCTTTTTCATTCAGAGAGGGTTTCTATGAATAGAGGTCAAAGGAGTGTGTTTGTTGCAGGAGTCTTGATTCATGCATTCAAACATTGTGGCCTACCCATATGAGTAAAACATGTGTAATTATGACTTCAATGCAGGGGATTTTGGCTTGGCAAGAACATTGATGTTGATTTACTTATTGTTCCAGTGGATTTGAAGGATCTTGCAGAAAGTTAATTGCTGTTATCTTGAGGTGTACCTGTAAGTATCTCTGCTGCCAAGTAGACTTTTGTGCAAAGTCTGAGGACTACAGCAACCAATACTCTTGTATTCACTTATCAAGAAAACGGAGGGAATCAGCACTCAGGAGAAGGAGCACTGCAAACTCTTGAAGTGAGCTCCTTTGTTCAAACCCACCAAACTATCAAAGGTAGATTAAAATGCTGGAGAAACTCAGCGGGTGAGGCAGCATCGTGGAGTGAAGGAATAGGTGACGTTTCGGGTTGAGACCCTTCTTCAGACTGATGTGGGGGTGGGAAGAAAAAAAGGAAGAGGCAGAGACAGTGGGTGTGGGAGAGCTGGGAAGGGGAGGGGAAGGAGGGAGAAAGCAAGAAGGACTACCTGAAATTGGAGAAGTCTTCTTGGATTCCCCTCATAGCCATCAACCTGCTTTAGATCTTTTTATTTTAAACTGCCGGTGGGACATCAACCGCCTCAACTTTTCCACACCCCTTTCCCACTCTAACATCTCCCCCCCCTGAACGTACAGCCCTCCACTCACTCTGCAACAACCCAGACAGGGTGATCAAACCTGCCAACAAAGGAGGTGCCGTGGTAGTCTGGTTGATCTCTACAAGTCTGAGGCCAGGCACCAAGTTTCAGACACCTCCTGCTAATAATCATGGAACCATAACCTCTCAGATGAGCACCAGGCCGTTATCTCAAACACTTTCATTGGCTTCATCACCTCCAGCTCCCTGCCCTCCCAAGCCTTCAACCTAATCGATCCTCAGCCCCGCACGGCCCGATTTTGCCTTCCCCCCAAAATCCACAAACCTGACTGTCTTGGCAGACCCATTGTTTCTTCTTATTCTTGTTCCACCAAACTTATTTCCACATACCTTCACTCCATCCTATCCCCCCTGGTTAAATTCCGCCCTACCTATGTCCAAGACACCTCACACGCTCTTCGTCTCCCCCATGAATTACGTTTTCCAGACCCCCACTCCCTCATCTTCACCATGCATGTCCAGTCATTCTACACCTCCATCCCCCACCAGGAGGGTCTTAAAGTCCTCCATATATTCCTCGACCGCAGAACCAACCAATCCCTGTCTACTGATACTCTCCTCCGCCTAACGGAGCTGGTCCTTACCCTCACCAACCTTTCCTTTGACTCCTCCTATTTCCTCCAAATCCAAGGCATAGCATTGGGCACACATATGGGCCTCAGCTATGCCTGCTTCTTTGTAGGGTACGTCGAACGGTCCTTGTTTGAGGCGTAGCATGGCCCTATCCCGAATTCTACCTCAGCCACATTGACGACTGCATTGGTGCTACCTCCTGCATCCATGCGGAACTCACTGACTTCATCCATTTCACCACTAACTTCCATCTGGCACTCAAATTTACCTGGACAATTTCTGACACCTCCCTACCGTTTCTAGACCTCACTCTCTCCATCGCAGGTAACAGACTACTGACCGACATCTACTACAAACCCACTGACTCTCCTGGCTATCTGGATTACACTTCTTCCCACCCTGCTTCCTGTAAGGACTCTATCCCCTCCTCCCAATTCCTCCGCCTATGCCGCATCTGCACACAGGGTGAGGTGTTCCAAATCAGGGCATTGGAGATGTCCTCATTCTTAAGGGAATGGGGGTTCCCCTCTTCGATTATAGATGAGGCTCTCACCAGGGTCTCCTCTATATCGCATAATTCAGCTCTCACTCCCCATCCCCTCCACTCGTAAGAAAGACAGAGTTCCCCTTGTTCGCACCTTCCACCCTACCAGCCGTCACATACAACAATTCACCTCCCACATTTTTGCCACCTCCAGCGGGATCCTAACACTGGCCACATCTTCCCATCTCCTCCCCTTTTGGTTTCTGCAGAGTCCACTCCCCCCATAAGGGTCAATTTGTCTCTTCCCAACCAAACCACCCCACCCCCCCCCCAGTACTTTCCCTTGCAACCACAGGAAATGCTACACTTGTTGCTTTGCCTTCCCCCCTCGACTCCATCCAAGGACCCAAGCAGACTTTCCAGGTGAGGTAGAGGTTCACCTGCAACTCCTTCAACCTCATCTATTGCATCCGCTGTTCTAGGTGTCAAATGCTCTACATCGGTGAGACCAATCCAAGGCATATCTTCGCCCAACTTCGCCCAACACCACCGTTCAGTTCGCATTAACCAACCTGATCTTCCGGTGGCTCAGCATTTCAACTCCCCCTCCCATTCCGAATCTGACCTTTCAGTCCTGGGCCTCCTCCATGGCCATAGTGAGTCCCACCGCAAATTGGAGAAGCAGTACCTCATATTTTACTTGGGTAGTTTACACCCCAGCGGTATGATCATTGACTTCTCCAATTTCAGGTAGTCCTTGCTTTCTCCCTCCTTCCCCTCCCCTTCCCAGCTCTCCCACATCCAACTGTCTCTGCCTCTTCTTTTCTTCTTCCCTCCCACCCGAACATGTCTGAGGAAGGGTCTCGATCCGATACGTCACCTATTCTTTCACTCCATAGATGCTGCCTCACCCGCTAAGCTTCTCCAGCATTTTTGTATAACTTCGATTTTTCCAGCATCTGCAGTTCTTTCTTAAACACCAAACTATCAAACTATCTCGAACAGTCTCCTGGCCATCCCTGACTGATAAGAATTTGAAATGGCCACATACCAACTGGAAAATGACAGGACACCGGGAGCAAACAGTATTCCTGCTGAGTTTTTGAGGCTTGGAAAGAAGCCTCAGTCACAAATGAACAACCTCTGAGTCTCACATCTGCATTGTGGAAGTCATGTCAGGGTAATTGTGACCATCTTCAAGAAAGGACCCAACTGTAGTGACTACAGAGAGTCTTCCCATAGCCTTCCACAGGGAGATTTATCTCCAAGGTTCTCCTCAATGGTCTCCTGCCAGTAGTAGAAGGGTTGCTCTTTGAATCACATTTAAGAGGCTGTTCATCCAGTGGCACAATGTACATGATTTCCACCACATTGCAACTTCAAGAGAAATGTATTAACAAATATCAATGTTTTTTTTTAAATCTCACAAAATCCCGTGATTTCATCATCAAGCTCTTCAAATTTGTTACTCATGGAAATCCATCTTGTATCCATTTTATGATGGTATACAAACCTTGATCATGTGTCACTTCATCTATCAAAGCTAATATCACAATGTGTCACATTAATATCCAGCAGCTTTACTAGATGCCCTGTATCTATTAAAAATTGCAACGAGAATACATACTGAGTCAAGAGAGTTTTATTGTCATGTGTCCCAGATAGGACAATGAAATTCTTGCTTGCTGCATCACAGAATATGTAAACATAATGCAGAACAGGAGATAAAAGTTTGGTGTGTCTATATACCATAGACCACATGTATACACAATAAATAAACAGATAAAGTGCAATAGTAATAATGGACAGTTATGGTTCAGAGCCTGTTTGATCTTGTGTTTCATAGCCTGATGGCCTGGATGTTCCAGATTTCAAGCTCCTGTACCTTCTTCCCAATGACAACGGAGAGATGAGTGTGTGGCTAGGATGGCGTAGGCCTTTGATGATATTGGCAGCCGTTTTGAGGCAGCAACTGCGATAGATCCCTTTGGTGGTGGGGAGGTCAGAGCCGATGATGGACGGGCAGTGGTTACAGCATTCTGCATTCTTTTCTGCTCCTGGACCAAGCCATGATGCAGCCAGTCAGTATGCTCTCTACTGTGCACCCGTAGAAGTTCGAGAGAGTCCTTCTTGACATGCCGACTCTTCGTAATCTTCTCAGGAAGTAGAGGCACTGATGTGCCTTCTTTATAATTGCATCGGTGTGCTGGGACCAGGAAAGGTCTTCGGAAATATGCATGCCCATGAATTTGAAGTTTTTACCCTTTCCACCATTTGATATAAACAGGATCTTGTGTCCCTATCCTACCCCTTCTAAAGTCCACAATCAGGTCCTTGGTTTTGCTGGTGTTGAGAGCCAGGATGTTGACTGGCACCATGTGGTCAATTGGTTGATCTCACTTCTATACTCTGACTCGTCATCATCAGTGATACTTCCCACGATAGTGGTGTCATCGGCGAACTTGATGATAGAGTTCTCACTATGTCCAGCTACACAGCCATGAGTATAGAGTAAGTACAGCAGGGGGCTATGCAGGCAGCCTTGAGGTGCTCCAGTGTTGATTGTTATCGAGGATGACACCTTCCACCAATACAGACAGACTGTGGACTGTGGATGAAGAAGTCCAGGATCCAATTGCAGAGGGATGCGCAGAGACCTAGATCCGTGAGCTTGGTAACCAGCTTGGAGGGGATGATGGTATTAAACGCCGAGCTGTAGTCTATGAACAACAGCCTGACACACACGTTTTTGTTGTCCAAGTGGTCCAGAGCGGAGAGGAGAGCAAGTGTGATCGCATCCACCGTTGACCTGTAGTGGCGGTAAGCGAACTGCAGTGGGTTGAGGTTCTTGTCGATGTAGGAGTTGAAATGCGCCCTAATCAACCCCTCAAAGAACTTCATCACCACAGATGTTTGTGCCACTGGTCGATCGTTGTTGAGGCATGTCACCTTGCTTTTCTCAGAACATGTTGTTCTGCTAATATGGATATTTCCAAAATGTAAATTGCATATTATGCAATTGATGAATTAAAGAACACTATTTGTATTATCTTGGTTGATATAGTTATAATAATGCAATCTGGAAAGGAAACTAGCCCCACAATAGTCAGACACTAATGTCTCGGAGCCACTTTCACCACGCAAGGCTACTTAAAAATTACTTCGAAAATTGACAAGCAATTACTTCTATTTATACTGGTGCAACAATAATCTACTGAACAATCAAATTTTGGTTACCAGAAAATAAACTTGCAGCTGGTAAAAAAAACCCCATTGTTTTTGAAAATCATGGGAAAACAAAACTTTGTTACTGTGAGTCTGAAACTATCCTGCACCTTCATTATTTAGTTAGTTTAGTTTATTGTCACATGTACCGAGGTATAATGAAAATGTTTGTTGTTTGTTGCATGTTATCCAGTCAGAGGAAATACTATACATGATTACAATTGGGCTGTCCACAGTGTACAGACACAGAATAAAGGGAATAACGTACAGTGCAATATAGTCCAATTAAAGGTGGTCCTCGGGTCTCCAATGAGGTAGATGGTAGCTCAGGGAAGATACCTAACCCCCTATTCTTCATAGCCAGAATTGTTGATAACACATGATTTTATACAATGTGAAGTTTCACAAGAATTGAACTATTTCATTGCAGCAGCAATTAGCTGAATGCTACTTTGAATTTTGACAATGTTGTAATATTCCTACAGTGATTCATCGATAATATTAATTAATAAGGATTATTCTTATCTAGTAAACCTTATATCTATCCACCTATCCATATATACCCATATATCTAAATGAAAAATGTATGGAGGTGTTTATTGTACAACAACAAGTTATATTTTATTTTCACTGGAGGAAACATTTATCATTACCATGCCAAGCGATCAGTTTCCTTTTATGCAGCCTAACCAATTTTAATTTCTATCTGAAAATGTTAATCATGTGACATCATGACGGATGGCCAATTTGTTCCACCAATTCACAAACAAAGCTGTACAGATAGCAATTATCCGTTCTTGTCATCACACTTTGGTGTCAACCTTTATCAATAATAAATGTTTAGCCTTCAGTTTCCTTTGCATTTAAACCTGAGCACACATGTAATCAGGCACAAACCAACAAGGCAAACACAATCCAAGATTTAATGTGCCAGGTGCACACTTAATGTGAAATTAGTTAAAATGCTTGATACAAGACACGGATAAATGTGTTCGGTATTTACATGCACCCTGATTAGTTTATGTTGATTTGATTGTACTCTGATTGAACTGGATGTTATTTTGATACAACGACGTTGAAGAAAAGGCATACATTTAGCATACACATATGGTCTTCTACACACATTCAGCAACTGTGGGCAATCCCATCTCCCTCCATCACAGGAGCAAACCCACTGCCAGTCACAGGCAAGACCACTGCCACAGGGGCACAGGGGTAAATTCACTGCCCTCAGTCACAGGGCAAGCCCACTGCCTCAGTCGCAGGGGCAAACCCACCTACCATGAGGGATGGGATTCAATCCCAGCATGATTACTCATGAGGGTAAATTCATGACTATCCAGACACATATAATCTTTGCTCAAAACATCATTGATATGTTTTCTGCGAAACTTGCAGCTACAGATTTTTATTTGTCATTTATTTCCTCAGTAACTGTAAGATATCCAAAACCAGAATTTACACAAAACAAATATTAAAAACTGACCATTTGCCAGTGCCATGATTCACAATGCCTTTACTGCCTATTAACAATTTCATTCAAAGGACTCAGCTCCTTTCTCAAATAAAACCAGGCTTACATGGCACTGTGACATTCGGAGCTGATAGTCGGTTGCACATTCGAGGCAAAGGAAAAGACAAAAGAAAAAAGCCTGAATAATAACAACATTTATATAACTAAAAGTCTCATCTTGACCACTTCCTGTCTGCACTGTATATTGATTTTAGAAAAACACTACCATATATCGCTATGATTTTTGGCCATCTTAATCACAGTCCTCCTCCACTGAGGCAGCCCCGAGGATTTTTCCGATTGATGAAAAAAAAAAATTATGAATGTTTAAAAAATCTTGAGATCAGCTGATTAGTCCTCTTGCCTGTCAATCACCATGATGAAGGTAACGCCCCTTCTGGAGGGGGAGCAGGAGTATAAAGCCCAAATTATATGAAATTGCAATTGAATTTGGTGGCCTTCACTCTGTTTGAAATGGTATGAAATTGCATTTGAATTTGGTGGGCTGCACCAGCCCAGAGTGACTGATCTGCCAGCCCACTAGCCCTGAGTAACTGAGCTGCCAGGCCACCAGCCCTAAGTCACTGAGTTGCCAGCTCACCAGCCCTGAATGACTGGGCTGTCAGCCCACCAGGCCTGAGTGACTGAACTGCCAGCCCACCAGTCCTGCGTGACTGAACTGCTAGCCCAAAAATCAATTCGGCCCACAATGTCCATACGAGCCCTTGGGAAACCATCCCCTTTGGCCCACAACACCCATGCTAGTGCTCCAGAAAGCCTCCCCCCCCCCAATGTAGTCTAGTCCCACTTAAAGTAATGCCCCTGTCCAACTTAGGAAACCTGAACGGAAACCTCTGGAGACCATGTGCCCCACCCAAGGTTTCCGTGAGGTTCCCAGAGGGTCCCGTGAGGTTCCCAGAGGTTCCCGGGGGTTCCGGTCACTCTCCATGAGACACAAGAGGTTCTGGGCAATTGCCTGGAGAGCCTCAACCGAAGCATGAGCTGCATCTACTGACCAAAGATTCTATAGGATCTTTGCTGCCGACCGTGCACACACACACAAACACATCGCGAAGGTGGGGGCCAGGGTCAGTGGAAGAGCGCTTTTTGTGTGTTGAAGATGAAAGTGAACGGCTGCCGCAGAGCATGGTAAGTCCTTTAGAGAGCGTGGGAGGGAGGGAGAGAAGGACAGAGAAGGACAGAGAGTGGGAGAGAGAAGGGGAGAGAAGGGGAGAGAGAAGGGGGTAGAAGAGGGGAGAAGGGGAGAGAATGGGGGGGAGAAGAAGTGGAGACAGTTTTAATAAGTTTAATAAAGTTAGCGGCCATTTCACCTTCCGGCCGATCTTCCCATTTAGGAAACCTGAATGGAAAGCTCTGGAGACCTTGCGCCCCACCCAAGATTTCCATGAGGTTCCAGGAGGTTCCTGTCACTCTCCCTAATTGTGGAAAGTGGTTTCCATGTAATCGCGGCTTCTGCTATGTTCCTGCGATTATTTCAAAAAAACTAAAACCAGCCGCAACTAAGAACAGGTTGCTGTTTTGTTGAAGCCAGTGGTGGGGTCGCATTTTTACTTACAGCCATTCGAAGGCCTTCACTGACCATTCTGATTGGCTCATTGGAGTTTTCAGGACCTAGAAGATCTGCGGAAGGTAAAATGCCCGCTAACTTTAATAAACTTCCTAAAACTGTTTCTTCTCCTTCTCTCCCATCTCTGTCCACTTCTCTCTTCCCTTCTCTCTTCCTTCTCTCTCTCCCCTTCCCTCTCCCTTCTATCTCCCTTCCCTCGGACCTTCTCTCCCCCCTTCTCGTTCCCCTTCTCTCTCCCTTTCTCTGTCCTTCTCTCCCTCCCTCCCGCGGTCTCTAAAGGACCTACCGTGCTCTGTGACAGCCATTTACTTTCCTCTTCACATGCAGAAAACATTCCTCCGCTGTCCCTGGCCCCCACCTTCGCGATATGTTTGTGTGTGTGTGTGTGCGCGCGGTCGGCAGCAAAGATCCTTTTTAGGATCTTTGGTCAGTATATGTAGCTCACGCTTCGGTTGAGGCTTTCCAGGCAATTGACCAGAACCTCTGGTAACTCATAGAGAGTGACCGGAACCCCTGGGAACCTCTGAGAACCTCGCGGGAACCTCTGGGAACCTCACGGGAACCTTGGGTGGGGCACACGGTCTCCAGAGGTTTCTGTTCAGGTTTCCTAAGTGGGACAGGGGCTTTAGGAGCACCGTGATCTTATGCAACTCTGTGTTTTCACTGGCTTACTTGGAGCTTGCAAAGATCCCTCACCCACAGGTAGTTCAGGATGGGTTGCTGCCTCCAAGATAAGCAGGACGCACAAACATCTATATGCAATTCGGATTGTTAAACTATAGGAAGGGAGTGATTATGTAGGCAAAGGTGCCGAGGAAATTAACCAGGAAGCTGCCTGGGATAGAGCGTTTCAGTTACAAACGGGGTTATGTGTCTGGGGTTATGGGGAGAAGGCAAGAGAATGGGGTTGTGAGGGAAAGATAGATCAGCCAAGATTGAATGGCGGAGTACACTTGATGGGCCAAATGGCCTAATTCTGCTCCTAGAACATGAACTATGAAGAGAGACTGAACATGCTGCGTTGTTTTTCATTTAGCGGAGAAAGCTGAGAGGATTTAAAATTCTGATGGGACTTGGTAGGATAAATAGTTGGAATCTTGTTCACCAGAGCAGAAGTGTTTAAAGATAAGCGGGCATAGTTTTAGGGTAAGGGGCAAGAGGTTTAGAGGGTATCTGAGAATGATTTTCATCCAGAGGGTTGTTACAATTTGGAATACACTGCACGAGTGGATGGTGAAGGCAGAGGGTTTTGAAGGATCGCTCGAACCACCAAGGCATTGGACGCTAAGGATCAAATTTGAGTAAAAATTGATTATTATGGATGGGCATTTGGTTGGCATGGATATGGTGGACAGAAGGGCTTATTTCTGTGCTGCATGATGTCGCATTAAAAACTAACATATATATGTAAAAATAGACATGTGTGGACTAGTTACCAGAGGCACAACTTAATTGAAGAACACACAAGACCTTAAGAAAACCATTTAAATGCATTTACTCACGGATTGCTGGCATGTTAGAGAGTGCCACAAACTGGGGACGGTGCACTAGTCTGATGTCAAAGGTTGCCTTCATAGCAGGTTCATCAAAGCATGGGAAAACTGATCGAGCATATACCGGTTCCATCTGTGATGCAATGATGGTTCTGAATGAAGAAAAAGCAACATGAATTTTGTCTTTTCCTTTAAAACTAAAAGTCAATAGTACACAAGTAGAAATGATTCATATTCTGGATTATATATCTTCCAGTAGACCATTCGCTGACATTTACAGAGAGCAATCTTGGATATATACCATGGTTAGAACCCATTAGATGGAGAACCCAAAGACATAAGTTTAAGGTGAGGGGGGAACGATTTAATAGGAACCTGAGAGGCAACGTTTTTACGCAAAGGGTGGTGGGTGTATGAGCTGCCAGAGGAGGTAGATGAGGCAGGTACTATCACAACGTTTAAGAAACATTTAGATAGGTACATGGATAGGATGGGTTTATACGGATCTGGGCCAAACATGGGCAGGTGGGACTAGGGTTGATGAGGCATGTTGGTCGGCGTGGGCAAGTTGAGCCAAAGGGCCTGTTTCCACATTGTATGACTATGATCATTAACCCTGTCAGTTCTATAGAATTCTCAATTTTCGTGGGATTCATTGATGTTGCTACCACTATAGCTTATAGTTTGGGCATCTTGTACTTGGCTGCTACAGGTGCCATCAAGTGGAGGACACTCAAGCCTTTCTGTGCATCCTTGTGCATCCATGAAAAATAACATAACAAAAGTATCCAACAACAGAAACGCATTCATTTTCCTTTTGCACACCCTATGCAAGTCATCTCCATCAGTAATAAAGCTAAAGTTCGGCACATTTCCCAGATCCAGGCCTCCGGACGAGTTTCCATAGAACGTGATATAATGGAATTTTCCTCTGCCCAAAACTAGCCATTTTATGTGATTGGAATCCGGCGCAGAAATCATCTCAATCCCAAGGCAGGATTCACCAAGTGGTCAATGCTCTAGGATGAACTGAACAAACTAGTTACTCACTATCAACAACTCTTCCGTTCGAGGCTAGGATGCTGTCTTCTTCACAAACTAGCACAGGCTGAATATATTTTAGTTTAGTTTAGCGATGCAGTGTGGATGCAGCCCCTTCAGCCAACTGAGTCCACATTGACCAGCGATCACCCATACACTAGTTCGATCCTTCACACTAGGGACAATTTACAGAAGCCAATTATCCTACACACCTGTACATCTTTGGAATGTTGGATGAAATCGGAGCACAGGAGAAAACCCAAATGGTCACACGAAGAATGTGCAAGCTACATACAGGCAGCATCCGTAGTCAGGATCAAACCCGGATCCTTAGCACTATAAGGAAGCAACTCTACCGCTGCACCACTGTGCCACCCCACCAGGCTGCGCTATCCAACCTGGCTCACACTCTGCAGAGAGTGAAGGTGTTATGATAAACCACTATGGCAAAAGAGCACCTCACCAGCTGTGCAGATTCAGGAGTCGATGCCCATCAGCACTGCATGCATCACATTTCACCTGACTGGCCTAGATGTTCTTGTGCACCAACTCCAATTAGAAAATTGCTATTGTGCAATTGTAAGTGGTTTAATAAAGAGCAGAGCATTGTGGTGCAAACCTCTGTCATGTGCCCCCTCCAGGTAACTTGACTCCTGACTTTTTGGCAGAATTTCTGTTTGACCTCACACCCTTTCCATTGTAAAACTCTCCCAAATAATGTGAACAATATTTCCACACATAAACTTCATCAGCAATGAAAGACATAGTTCTTTCTTGTAGAGATTTTACCCACCTTAATTCCCATGGCCTGAGCAAAATACAACATGCTAGACAAACTCAGTACTGAACATTCCCTCCACAGATGCTGCCTAACTTGCTGAGTTCCTCCAGCACTTTGTGCTTTGCTCAGAACTTCTGCAGTTCCTTGTGTCTCCCATGAACCTCTGCTCACTTAAAGGGTCCCAACCCGAACCGTCGCCTATCCATGTTCTCCAGAGGTGCTGCTTGACCTGCTGAGTTACTCAAGCACATTATATCCTTTTACGTCAACCAACATCTACAGTTCTTTGTTGCTATCTAAATTGCTTCCTTTGATCTTACCAACATCTCAATACAACCTCACACGTACCTCGAATGTGAAAGTCAAAGTCATGGTCAATTTTAATTTTCTCGTCTCAGGCTGCTGCTGCAGATGCTGCCATGTCACATTTTAGCCTTTTGTTGCTGCATTAAGGAAGTCATAAAAATTCCACATACTCTAGGAGTCCAGTGGAACAGTCAGCAAGGGCACAGAGACTTTCTGCCATGCAATTGACTCCAAAACATACCAATTCACAGAGTCCACACATACCCATACAGGGTATGTGTGGAATCTAATGGCAATACAAACCAGCCTGGGGTTGGCTATAGTCTCGTTGGGGCTGATGGTCACCTTCCATATAGAAGATTCCACCTCTAAGCACTGTTCTTCACCAGCAGATTCTAGTGCCTCTGATCCTTTGGGAGTACTATTCCACACCACCTATTACTACTGAGTTAGTTCACTCATTAGTGAAGCTGGAAGAGGGTTGCTTGCATTGTGACATGTCCCTTTAAAATATGGTTCAGGCTTATGTATATAACATTATAAACATGTTTAAATGTTGGTACAAAAACAGTTATAAACGTTGAAGAATTCATTGCACAAATATATTAACTACACCGTACTGGTATATCATAGTAATGGCTGAAATATTATGGTCAGGGAAGAAATCATACAAGGAAAGGATAGAAGAATGATGCATTATTCTATAATGGCTACAAAATCATTAATCTCAGTACCCTTCTACGAACAGCTTAAATGGTACAAATTAGTTGGACTGAAGAACAAACAGAAAGAGTCAAACCATATAATGCCAACAACATTCAGAATATTTGGCATATTTCACACAACCTGGGTGCATTCAATGCATCTGCAGGCAGGAGCTAAGGAGAAAAGGCTGGCTGAAGGATAGTGCCAAGAACACCAGGGGCAGGCTGCAAACTACTGTGCATGCCTACATGATTTAGACATGGGCGGAGCTCATGCATTCAGAAACATCTGTTGGCCATATTTAGGATTAATAAAATCTATATAAATAAAACTCAAATCGTGACCACTACCTGTTTGCACTGCATATTGATTTTAGGAAAAACGCTACCACTTATGACCGTGATTTTTGGCCGTGTTACTCAGAGTCCCTCTCCGCTGCACAGGACAAGAGGATTTTTCCCATCGATTAAAAATAAAAGACTTATTAGTGTTTAAAATATGTTGAGATTCTCTCTCCTGTCATTCATGCCATGAGTGCCACGCCCCTTCCGGTGGGAGGGGGGAGGGACTATAAAACTCGGAAGTGTGGAATGACAGTCTCTGCAAGATGGGGGAGGGAGAGGTCATAAATCTCAGATCTGTGAATAACACTGAACAGATGTCTCCTAAACTGTGAGTAGTTTTCAAACAACTGCAGTAGTACAGGGTTTTGGTGAGACCACATCTGGAGTATTGCGTACAGTTTTGGTCTCCAAACCTGAGAAAAGACATTCTTGCCATAGAGGGGGTACAGAGAAGGTTCACCAGACTGATTCCTGGGATGTCAGGACTTTCATATGAGGAAAGACTGGATAGACTTGGCTGGTACTCACTAGGATTTAGAAGACTGAGGGGGGATCTTATAGAAACTTACAAAATTCTTAAGGGGTTGGATAGGCTAGGTGCAGGAAGATTGTTCCCGATGTTGGGGAGGTCCAGAACAAGGGGTCACAGTCTAAGGATAAAGGGGAATTCCTTTAGGACCGAGATGGTCCCAGCCCCAACTACCTCCTCTGGCAGCTTTGTTCCATACACTCACCACCCTATGTATGAAAACATTACCCCTCGGATTCCTGCTAAATCCTTTCCCCTTCACCTTGAATCTATGTCCTCTGGTCCTTGATTCCCCTACTCTGGGCAAGAGACTCTGTGCATCTACCCGATCTATTCCTCTCATGATTTTAAACACCTCTATAAGATCTCCTCTCATCCTCCTTCACCTCAAGGAATCGAGACCCAGCCTAGTCAACCTCTCCCTACAGCTCAAACCCTCTAGTCCTGGCAACATCCTTGTAAATCTTTTCTGAACCCATGTAAGCTTGACAAGGTTAGGCCGCATTTTAAGTATTGCGTGTAGTTCTGGTCCTCCCATTACAGGAAGAATGTGGAGGCGTTGAAAAGGATTCAGAGGAGGGTTACCGGAGGGATGCCTAGATTACAAGGTATTAGCTACAAAGCGACTTGATTGTTTTCTCTGGAATGCCACAAGTTGAGGGGAAGCCCGAAAGAAGTTTATAAAATTATGAGAGGCAATCGGTTAGACTCCTTTTCCCAAGATGGAAATATCAAATACTAGAGCTCACACCTTTAAGGTTTGAGGAGTAAAGTTTAAAGAATTGGCGCAGAGCAATTTTTTTGTAGAGAGACGGTGATGCATGTTTAGATCACACTGCCAGGGATGGTGGTGGAAATTACGATAGTGGCATTGAGACTTTTGGATAGGCACATTGATATCCAGGGAATGGAGGAATATGGATTATGTGCAGGCAGATAAGAGTTGGTCTTGGCATCATGTGTCCTGCACAGACATTGTGGGCCAAAGGGCCTGTTCCTGTGCTGTACTGTCCGATGTCCTGCGTCGCATGTTCTACATTGAATGTTCTATGTTCAATGTTTTATGATAGGTTTTGTGCAGGCTTTGTCACACCACAGGTTATCGGCATATATGCTAAGGCCATGAGGGTCTCCCACTTATCATTACAGCAATGAGTAATAACACCAGCTCATCAGATGCAGAGATAGTAATGAAAGTTTACTTCATCTGTAGCTTCAGATACATTACTGGAAAAAGCACTTGAGACATAGTAATTACAAGAGGGTGAAGAAAAAACAGGGGACAGGGACTGATGCTCTTTCAGGAGCAAGCTTAGACATGATGGGCTGACTGGCCTATTTTAAAATAATTCTATAATTTGAAAAATAGAATTATGTCGTTTTCAGTGTTTGGCTACCTTAGGAATTCAAGAAATTCTAAGTTAATGATGCTGGAAGATCATTTTCCTTTAGATTTCATTACCCATACTCCTCCAAGTGTTTCACTCGAAAATCTATTTTTGAGAAACAAGTCTGACTAATTTGAGGCTCTCAAGTCAAACAAGCTCACATTTCAGGAGTGACTACAACACAGCAACAGCACAATATATATTACATTTGCACCACAACTAAAAATGGTTCCTGGTTTGAAAAACAGATTTCAAAGCTTTGTTGTGTAGTGAATGAAAATATTGGAAGAGTACCTACATTTACATCCTACATCTGGTTGAAAAGAAATGATAACAAACATTCTAGATTAATAAAAATCCAGTAATCATTTTTGACATATATTGCTTATTATTTTTCTGAAGGAACAATACATTGATGTTCAATAGTAGAGACTCTCTTGTCCGTATTCATTGTTCTATGTAAATTGGCAAACTGACAAAAGTTGCAACATTGATAAAGTTGCAAAACTTGACCAAATCTCAAACTAAAATTAGTTACATTAACAACTTCTCTTTATTTCTGAAGGAAACACCCAGCTACCCAGCCGTCACTTCTGTGTTTTGTAACCACAGTTGACTCTTGCTCTCAAGAGTTTTACACTCTGAGAGTTTTACATTCTCAAGTGCAACATTATTGCCCCATGTTTTCAAGGCCTCAAATCTGCCTAATTACTAATCCCATATTCATCACGTGTTACCAATGAGTCCTAAAGCACATTTCCCACCTACAGCAAACTCTTGTAATCTGCTACATAAATAATTGGAAATCCCGCTGGCTCTGCATCTTGTTTACTGGAGCCCAATTTTAATATATTTTTGTCAAGCCTTTGATATCATTAGATATTTGATTTGGAAGTAATTCAACTTAGCAGCATGGAGGAACTGAAAAAAGACTGATAATGGAGTACTCCGACTGGCCTGAAATGTCTCAATTTCTTGCCATAACTATCAGCAAACGAAATGAAGAGAACCCATGCAGAATTTACTACAAAGGGAAATTGGAGGGGTATTTAGGACAGAACAAGCTAAGAGTTTTATAAGTATACAGATGATTTGCAGCACTGAAGAGAAAGAGTGGAGGAATGAGATTGGCTGGCTTGTTCTTCAGCATACGCTCGATACCTACTGTCTTGGTGTCACTGCAGAGTCTGGAAGGATGACATTGACATTCACCACTTATACAAAGTCATTCCACCACATACCCAAATACCCCAAACCATCGTCTGAAATGTGTGAACCATTCACCAACAATTATGCGAGGAAGCGTGCAAGGTGCTCTTCAAAGGTTAGCTCGTCTCGCACTTGCAAGTCTGTCCAATAATTCAGAGACATGTACAGGGGCAGAGGTCAATCAGCCTGACCCAAGACACTGGGTGGCTTTCATATTCAACCTTGCTGTTGTTTATAACATAGCCCCAATTATCTGAGTAGAGTTATTGACCGAGATTGATAAGTTAAGTGGGTCGTTTTTTAAACTTAAATTATGAATATTTGTAATTATCTGATATTACTTAACTGTGTTATATAACTTCATAATTTTAATTTAATTTTTAATTTTTATGTAGTGTCTTTTTAAAAATTTTTTAAACTTTTCCATTTTTTATGCCCTTGACCAGCAATATGTTGTCAATAGGCCATTAGAGTGGTCCATGGATGATATCTTAGAATCCGTCTTCTGAGACTGAGTCAATGTTTGCCTACATTTTATGACATGCTCATGGCAGCAATGTCTGGAGTTACTTCAGGCAAGAAACTAGACAGCGGCACATTGGTGCAGCTGTAGAGTTGCCATCTCACAGCACCAGAAATTTGGGTTCAATCCCGACTGCGAATGTTGTCGGTATGGAATTTGTATGTTTTCCCTGACCACGTGGATTTTCTCCAAGTTCTCCAGATTCCTACCACGATCTAAATACATATAGTGTTGTAGGTTAATTGTATTTGGTAAAATTGTAAAATGGTACTTGGGGTGTAGGATAGTGTAGTCTACGAGTGTTCTCTGGTCAGGGTGGAGGGTGGGCCAAAAGGCCTGTTTCCGTGCTATATCCCTGAAGTCTAAAGTCTAAATGTGCATGGAGTAAATCAGGTTGAACACAGTCCATAAAAGGTCAGAAAGTGCAGGGGTAACTTAGCGGGTCAGGCAGCATTGCTGGAGAACATGGATAGGTAAC
Organism: Raja brachyura; assembly: GCA_963514005.1. Next base: position 44,083,798 of record OY740783.1, on the reverse strand, counting down.
ATTTTAGGTTGGGACCCCTCTTCAGACTGGATCACATGCTACTTAAAAAGTTCTCCAGAGACACTGCCTGACATGCTGAGGTAGTCCAGCACTTTGGGTCATTTTGGGTAAACCAGCACGTGCAATTCCTGGTTTCTATATGTGAAACAATCCATGTTTATTTTAACCTCTTTTGAAATAAAGGCTTTTTTTTTACAGTGACATTCACATTTATTTTATACAGACAATTTTAAATTCCTTCTACAACTTAACTCCTACTAATAATATTAAACAAAAGATTTAAAGTAAAGTTAATAACCAAGCATAACTTAAAAATTGGCTTTGACCTTTAGAAATCCTTCAAATATAGTTTCCATGAAACTTACAGAGTGCCCCATGAACTAGTTAACTATTGGAACGGATAATACACATTCTTACATTACAATTTCTCGAACAGCACAAGATGTTGCCTGACATACATTACTTTTTTTTTCCATCTGGAGCACATTATGTGGTTGAAGTGACCTTTGCCAGCAGTATTACTCAGTTAGCTGGGCACGCAGCAGGTTGGGTTGAAATGACACATTCTGATGCACCAGACTACACAATTTGCTCAGAGGAAATGTTGACATGGCTGGTGTGGGAACAGGTCCATTATTTGTTTACTCAGCATCTTGTGCTTGCTGGTCTAAATTGAATTCCAGTCCTGTTGAGATTTTAGAACACACAAACTCTCATATTCACAGCTCCCTTTTCCCTTCCTTCCTCCAAAACATGTGGAGTCCTCTGAATATATCTGAACTCTGATTCCTGCTCACAGGCATTACTGATTGAAATTGCTGTGCCATTGGCTATCCTGCTGCTGGGAATTTAATCTTTGGAATTCTTTCCCTAAACCTTTCCACCTCTACCTCTCTTCCCTCCTTTATGAACTGGCTTCAAAGCCACTTTAACAAAGCTTAGGATCATTTGCCCCAACTTGGCTTGAGGCATCTTGAAACATTTCACTGTAAAAGGTGATGTATACATGCAATGTATTTAACTATTACTGCTGAGAAGAATGCACCATGCACACAATCTCCAATAATCCTATTATAACCTTGTATTGTGAAGATTAAGTAGCATTAAATATTCTACATGTTTCAGTTGCGCCTAAAATAAAGATTTAGTTATTAAAACATGGATAGGACAAGTTGTTGACCAAACGCAGGCAGGTGGGACTAGTGCAGCTGAGATATGTTGACCGGTGTGGGCAACCTGGGCCGAAGGGCCTGTTTCCACACTGTATCGCTCTATGACTATAAAATTAATTCAATTTTGTGGCAGTAGGAACACAAATGAGACATGTTGGCTTACGATGCACAGGTTATTTATTGAAGCGGCCATTTTATATATCGTAGATCAATAACTTCTGATCACCCTCATTAAATTCCTAATGTTGTGCTCCTTTTCTTGCTAATGTGAAAGATATTTGACAAAAAAAAATGTGAAAGTAAATCCAAATGGGTGAAAGTAAATCCAAAGGGGTGAAAGTAAATCCAAAGGGGTGAAAGTAAATCCAAAGGGTTTCTACAGCTATATTAATAGCAAAAGGATAACAAGGGATAAAATTGGTCCATTGGAGAGACCGAGTGGACAGCTATCTGCAGAGACAAAAGAGATGGGGGAGATATTGAACAATTTATTTTCTTCGGTATTCACCAAGGAGAAGGATATTGAATTATGTGAGGTAAGGGAAACTAGTAGAGTAGCTGTGGATACTATGAGTTTCAAAGTAAAAGAAGTACTGACACTTTTGAAAAATATAAAAGTGGATAAGTCTCCAGGTCCTGACAGGATATTCCCTAGGACATTGAGGGAAGTTAGTGTAGAAATAGCCAGGGCTATGACAGAAATATTTCAAATGTCATTAGAAACGGGAATAGTCCCCGAGGATTGGCGTACTGCGCATGTTGTTCCATTGTTTAAAAAGGGTTCTAAAAGTAAACCTAGCAATTATAGACCGGTTAGTTTGACTTCAGTGGTGGGCAAATTAATGGAAAAGATACTTAGAGATAATATATATAAGTATCTGGATAAAGAGGGTCTAATTAGGAACAGTCAACATGGATTTATGCCTGGAAGGTCATGTTTGACTAATCTTCTTGAATTTTTTGAAGAGGTTACTAGGGAAATTGACGAGGGTAAAGCAGTGGATGTTGTCTATATGGACTTCAGTAAGGCCTTTGACAAGGTTCCTCATGGAAGGTTGGTTAAGAAGGTTCAACTGTTGGGTATAAATGCAGGAATAGCAAAATGGATTCAACAGTGGCTGAATGGGAGAAGCCAGAGGGTAATGGTGGATGGCTGTTTGTCGGGTTGGAGACAGGTGACTAGTGGGGTGCCTCAGGGATCTGTGTTGGGTCCTTTGTTGTTTGTCATGTACATCAATGATCTGGATGAAGGGGTGGTAAATTGGATTAGTAAGTATGCAGATGATACCAAGATAGGGGGTGTTGTGGATAATGAAGAGGATTTCCAAAGTCTACAGAGTCGTTTAGGCCAGTTGGAAAAATGGGCTGAAAGATGGCAGATGGAGTTTAATGCTGATAAATGTGAGGTGCTACACCTTGGCAGGACAAATCAAAATAGGACGTACATGGTAAACGGTAGGGAATTGAAGAATACAGTTGAACAGAGGGATCTGGGAATAACCGTGCATAGTTCCTTGAAGGTGGAATCTCATATAGATAGGGTGGTAAAGAAAGCTTTTGGTATGCTAGCCTTTATAAATCAGAGCATTGAGTATAGAAGCTGGGATGTAATGTTAAAATTGTACAAGGCATTGGTGAGACCAAATCTGGAGTATGGTGTACAATTTTGGTCGCCCAATTATAGGAAGGATGTCAACAAAATAGAGAGGGTACAGAGGAGATTTACTAGAATGTTGCCTGGGTTTCAACAGCTAAGTTACAGAGATAGGTTGAATAAGTTAGGTCTTTATTCTCTGGAGCGCAGAAGGTTAAGGGGGGACTTGATAGAGGTCTTTAAAATGATGAGAAGGATAGACAGAGTTGATGTGGACAAGCTTTTCCCTTTGAGAATAGGGAAGATTCAAACAAGAGGACATGACTTTAGAATCAAGGGACAGAGGTTTAGGGGTAACATGAGGGGGAACTTCTTTACTCAGAGAGTGGTAGCAGTGTGGAATGAGCTTCCAGTGAAAGTGGTGGCGGCAGGTTCGTTGGTATCATTTAAAAATAAATTGGATAGGCATATGGATGAGAAGGGTATGGAGGGTTATAGTATGAGTGCAGGCAGGTGGGACTAAGGGAAAAAAGTTGTTCGGCACGGACTTGAAGGGCTGAGATGGCCTGTTTCTGTGCTGTAATTGTTATATGGTTATATGGTTATGTTTTCCATGTTATCCATGCCTTCCATAAATAAAGTTGATCTCAGTAAGTTAGTGATCCAAAGCCTTGGCTTAATAATCAAATGACAAATTAAAACCTCAGCACAGCAGCAGCGAAATTATAATTCATTGAATAAAATAAACTTGAAATTAAAAGCAGTCATTTGTAAACATGACCCTGAGAAATATAGACATAGAACATAAAACAATATAGCACAAAATCAGTGCTGAACATGATGCCGAGACCAACACCAATTTTTCTGCACATAATTCATATCACTCCATTCCTGCATATTCAAAAGTCTCAAATGCCACTGTTGTATATCTGCCTCTACCACCATTCACAGTGGCGTGTTCAGGCGCTCACTACCCACTGTGCGGAAAAACTTAAAATTTTAATTATAAAATAATTAAATTATAATTATTGGCCAGTGAGCCTCACCGCATGGTAGGGAAGCTATTGGAGAGGATTCTTTGGGATAGGACATATTCTCATCTGGACGAGAATGGATTAATTAGGGACAGTCTGCATGGCATATATAGTCAGAACTTCTTTCCAAGGATTGAAATAGTAATAGCAACCACAGTTTGAGATTAAGAGGGAGGAGGTGTTGGGGCTCTTGAAGAGCAATAAGGTCCTCTTTCCTTTATCCCTGGGTTGTCCTACCTTCTCCATATTTACCCTCTTGTTTTTAATGTAGGTATAAAAAGCCTTAGGATTTTCTTTCATTTGACTTACTGAAGCCCATTTCATGGCCCCTGTTTGTCCTTTTAATCACCCACTTAGAGTTCTCCTTTCTTATATTCCCCTAAGGCACCTGCAAGGTCATTGGAGCATGGAGACCCTTGCATGCTCGTCACAGAGAAGGATCTACTTGCATCCGATACAATATCAGCATTTCTAAACGTTCTAATGAAATTATCTTTCATATTCCGACAGGTCTGATGATCCCAGGACTGAAGGCCTTATCTGACCTAAGCTGACCCAACCACTTCTTCCACAACAATTCCCGACACTAGTCCCCTACCATATTCCCTTCACACTCTGCAGGACTGTGCAGGGCAAATTCAGCTCCAACTCCATCAACAAGTTTGTATAGGACACCACTGTGGTGTGCCTAAAATTGAGCAATGACAAAACAGAGCACAGGAAGGAAATAGAGAACTTTGTAACATGGTGTCAAGACAATGATCTCTCCGTCAATGTCAGCAAAATGAAACAGCTATTTTTTTACTTCAGGAAGCATGGTGGAGTACATGGCCCCAATCAGTATCAATGGTGCAGAAGATGCAATGGTTGAGAGCTTCATGTTCCTTGGAGTTGATGTCATCAATGATCTGTCGTAAGCCAACCACTTTGATGTGCCAGACAAGAATGCACACCAACGCCTCTACATCCTGAGGAGACTGAGGAAATTCAACATGTCTCCAGTGTCTCTTAAACACCCAGTCCATCACACAGCTCAGACTTCCCACCACTGACCATCTACTCTTCATGTTGCCTCGGAAAAGCCAACATAACCAATAACGTCTCACCCCAGTTATTACTTCTCCCTGCACCTGTCTGGCAGAAAGAAAGAAGCTGGAAAGCACAAACCATCACGCATAGGAACAGCTTCTTCTCCTCTGTTCAAGCTTCTGAACAGTCCTTCCATGAGCCTGGATACTGTGCAATTCACCGCTATCCCACTGATGACATTGCATTTTGGCTATGCAACTAATGCACTATAATACTGAGAACTATATTCTGCACTCTGTATAATCACCTTTGCACTATCTACTGTACTTAGTAAGTAAGTACATGTTATTTATATAGCACATTTAAGTCAACTTGCATTGAAACCAAAGTCCTGCACATAAAATAAATTGGGTTTCCATACAAAATAAAAAAATTAAAAAGACACAACACACTATAGAATTTAACATGAACGTCCTCCCAACATCCAAATTAACATTTTCCACTGTGAGCGAAGGCAGTAAAGGTTCAGTCCTCTTCCTCTGTGTTCACCCGAGCTCGGGGCCTATTTGAGGCCTCCGCAGTCGCCGCAGCAGAGGCCCGATGTTTCAGGCCCTCTCGCCGGGATCATGGAGCTCCGGCATCGGTGAGAACACTCTCAGCAGCATTGGAGTTCTGAATCGGCCACTTCCTCCTGGAGACCGTGGCTCCCGAAGTCCACAGGCCGCGCTGGGCGGAGATCACACTGGCAATCTCGGTGAAAGATTCCAGGCCTCCGTGAAGTTGAAGTCCGCACTGCCTGCAGCTGGAAGCTCCGCAACCACAGCTCCGCCATGTTCGAGTCGGCGGTCTCCGCACTCCGGAGCTTACCACATGGCCATCCTCGGTAAGGCATCGCCTACTCCGCGATGGTGCTTCAGCGCTGCGCTACCGCCAAAGCTGAAGTTCTGGCCGGTCCCGACAGGAAACGCCGCTCCAGTCCCGTCGGTAGGCCGCGAGGAGGGAGCAAAGATGCGGCTCGGAGGAAAGACGCATCTCCGACCAGGTAGGGACTGAGGGAGTTTCCCCCTCCCCCCCCACCCCCCACATAAAACATAGAAACATAGAAATATAGAAATTAGGTGCAGGAGTAGGCCCATTCAGCCCTTCGAGCCTGCACCGCCATTCAATATGATCATGGCTGATCATCCAACTCAGTATCCCGTACTTGCCTTCTCTCCATACCCTCTGATCCCCTCTAGAAGAACTAGAAGACCTCCAACAAACCTTTTTAAACACACTAAAAATTTTAAAAAGGATGAAAAGGACTGACTGTAGGCAGAGTAGCCATACACAACGGCGCCCCCTTCCTGCAGTCCTCTTGGCCATTCTGTAGGACTTCAGATCTATAAATATCATAAAAATCAACAAAACTGCAGATGCTGGAAATTTGAAATAAAAAGAAAATGCTGGGAACACTCAGCAGGTCAGGCAGCATATGTGGAAAATGAAGCAGTTAACATTTCAGATACAGGATCCCTCATTATAAATTCTGAATGTTTCTGGCATTTATGCTTCTATTCCACTGGTATATCGTCTACTCTCCCCTCTGAAATGGTCGAGCCAGTTATTCAGCTGTGCCAAACTGTTTCGAAACTGCTCGGAAGAGTAAACAACTAGGCTCCAGATCACACTACAGCTTCACTGCAGATGTGAAGAGAAGTAATCTGACACCAATAATGAGATGAAAATGACTGCCTTTGACCTTATGACAGCATATTATCCATTATAGAATTGTATTTCTGGTAAGATTTAAGTCATTACTGGCAAGAAGCAAGTTAGTTTTTGGAGGGTTTGGGGCGGGGGTGGGAGGAAGTGTGTTATTTCAGCTTTATCCTTAATCACAGCGGATGAGGAATATAAATGTTGAGAAATCATATTGTTAATTGGTGAAATCACATCTGGAGCACCACAAAGAGGGATATACTTGTTTTGTGGGCAGTTTAGATAAGGTCCACAAATGACAAATAGTTGTCATCAGAGAAAATACTACGCATGTTATCCTATTTGTTGGAGTTTAGAAGAATGAGACCTTGATTAAACATTTTAAAAATTCTGAGGTTACTTCTTATGGTGGGATCTAGAACTTGGGCAATAGTTTCACAATAAGGAGGTTTACTTTTAAAACTGAGGTGAGGAGAACATTCTGCTCTCACAAGCTTGTGAATCTTTGGCATCTCAATTTTCTTAGTAATCTCTAGCCCAGAGAACATAGGAGGGCAAGCCAATGATTATAAACGAGTTTATATAAAATATTAAGAAAGAACTGCAGATGCTGGAAAAATTGAAGGTAGACAAAAATGCTGGAGAAACTCAACGGATGAGGCAACATCTGAAGAAGGGTCTCGACCCCTTAGTCTGAAGAAGGGCCTCGACCCGAAATGTCGCCTATTCCTTCTCTCCATAGATGCTTCCTCACCCGCGGAGTTTCTCCAGCATTTTTGTCTACCTTATGTAAAAGATTATGTTTATTTGAGGTGGACAATTTTGACCATTGTGGAGTCCAGAATAATGAGACATGGGAAGGAAAATAGAATTGAGCTCAAGATTCGATCAGCCATAATTCAATTCAATGACGGTAACAAACTCAAGTGACTGTATGTGTAAGAAGGAACTGCAGTTGCTGGTTTAATCCGAAGATAGACACAAAAAGCTGGAGTACCTCAGCGGGACAGGCAGCATCTCTGGAGGACACCGATAGGTGACATTTTTTCAATCTAAGTTACACCAGCACTTTGTGTTCTAATAGAAACATAGAAACATAGAAAATAGATGCAGGAGTAGGCCATTCGGCCCTTCAGGCCTGCACCGCCATTCAATATGATCATGGCTGATCATCCAACTCAGTATCCTGTACCTGCCTTCTCTCCATACCCTCTGATCCCCTTAGCCACAAGGGCCACATCTAACTCCCTCTTAAATATAGCCAATGAACTGGCCTCAACTACCTTCTGTGGCAGAGAATTCCAGAGACTCACCACTCTCTGTGTGAAAAATGTTTTCCTCATCTGGGTCCTAAAGGAATTCCCCCTTATCCTTAGACTGTGACCCCTTGTTCTGGACCTCCCCAACATCGGGAACAATAATGAACTTGAATCTCTTCAGATTATGGCAAGAGACAGAATTGAGAGGTGACATGCACAAAGAAACATGCACCCAGTTAATGGCATGTAACAGCACAGGGAAGCCTGCAGTCAGAGAGAATACAGGCAAGCTAGTTAAAATTCAGGTATCTGACAATTAGCTGTAAAATCAAGTCAGCACTCTGTGAATATAGCATCTCAGAGATAAATGGAAACGAATGTTGAGAAGTTGCACATATCTCCAACTGTTTTGAGAATGAATTGCTGTGCTTGAGGTCTAAGTGCAGAGGCTTCAACATGGGGGGCTTTAATAAGGAGTCTAGTGATGACAGAGTGCATTAAGATGAGGGAAGGTCATTCCTTTTTCCTTTTTTAAACCCAGTACTAATGTCAGAATAGAAATGACAGTCAGTGGAGTGATAATGCTCCTCTTGTGAAATATGGGAGAACCCAAAGAGGTCAAGTGGCCTCTAATGACCACATTTGCAAGAAGTGCATCCAGCTGCAAAGGTCAGCATGGGGGAGCAGCGGTGGAGCTACTTCCCTACAGTGCCAGAGACCCAGGCACGATCCTGACTACGGGTGCTTGCCTGTACAGAGTTCATACGTTCTCCCCGTGACCTGTGTGGGTTTTCGCCGAGATCTTCAGTTTCCTTCAACACTCCAAAGAAATATTGGTTTGTAGGTTAATTAGCTTGGTATAAATTGTCTCTAGTGTGTGTAGTGTGTGGGGATCGCTGGTCAGCATGGACTGGGTAGGGCCTGTTTCCACGCTGTATATCTAAACTAAACTGAAGCTGCAGCTTTTCGCAAATCTCTTGGATCGGTGACACTTGCAGCTGGACTGACTGAGGAGCATGTGTACTGTCAGAAAGTTTTATAGATAGGAGTTTCAGAGAGGTGTTCGCACTGCAGTTTGGCCATATCAATGGGTGCCTGCCAGGGGAGGAACTCAGTAGTGCAGGAGTCTCCTGTTCCTATTACCCTCCCTAACAACATGGTCTTTAATACCGTTGAAGGGTGACATCTCAGAGGGGAACCAGAGCAGCAGCACGTTCGGTGGCACCAGAGCTGGCTATATTGTACAGCATGAATTGTCAAACTCCAGGTGTGCATTGGTGATAGGGGACTCTGTATCACCGGTGCGCATTGGTGTGGGGTACTCAATGCACAGATAAGTCTTTTTGTGGCTGTGAGTGATACTCTCGGATGGTGCATTGCCTCCCTGGTGTGAAGGTCAAAGATGTCTCTGAATGGGCATTGGCCTTTTGGAAAGGGGAGGGTGAGCAGGCAGATGTCGACCCGAAACATCACCCATTCCTTCTCTCCAGAGATGCTGTCTGACCCGCTGAGTTAGACAATAGACAATAGGTGCGGGAGTAGGCCATTTGGCCATTCAATGTGATCATGGCTGATCATCCCCAATCAGTACCCCGTTCCTGCCTTCTCCCCATATCCCCTGACTCCGCTATTTTTAAAGAGCCCTATCAAGCTCTCTCTTGAAAGCATCGAGAGAACCTGCCTCCACCGCCCTCTGACAACTATCCTTCTACACCATTCAATGTTAATGGAGTGATAAATAACATTCCTGTTCCTATGAATTGTTCTCATCCTATTAAGCCCTTGGCGTTTCTTCGCATCTTCAAATCGCAACAATCAAAATGAATTAATTTATCATTGCAGCTGTTTTGAGTTGAGTTTTTGAGTTTAGTTTGAGTTTAGTTTATTGTCACATGTACTGCGGTACAGTGAAAAGTTTGTGTTGCGTGCTAACCACTCAGTAGAAAGCCAACAGATGATTACAATCGAGCCATCTGTGGTGTGCAGATAAATTATAAGAATAACGTGAATAACATTTAATGCAAGATAAAGCCCAATAAAGTCCGATCAAAGAGTATCTAAGGGTCTCCAATAAAGTAGATATTTCTGATCTCTGTAATATTTGAATCTAATTTATCCTGAAGGAATTGGTTTAGCTGTACCACCATCTGGCCTTTATAACTAAATAAAACAAATCAAGAATCCCTTGTTATGTGTTTCTCATTTAACTTTCACTTTTATTGCTTGTGCTGAAACCTGCTTAGGGCACTCCGAAACTTCACTACTCATTCACTCCTTGTGGTTCCTTGTTGGTCTTTTAATAATTTATTTACGAGGGATTCATAAGCACCTTGGCAGGAACGCCAAACATATCTCAGCAGCCCAGTCTTTGGAAGTGCTATTATTGTAGGAAAACTGTCCTTGGGAGCAGACAGTAATGGTAGTTTCTGTGCATTCAACTGAAATTATGGACTAACAGCACTTCCTTGTCTCAAAACAATGCAAGAAACTTGCCCTAATCCCACAAATAACACAAGAATATATCAAAAGGACAGGTCATGATTAAGGAAACTAGTTCTCAAAAACATTTTACAAGGACTTTTGGAGGATTTTACACCAGCTGCTAACTCTGTTAACAATAGATGCATTGAGTATTGCACTTTCACAAAAGCTACAAAGATCTCACTGGGAATATTCCCCTGGATCACAGGTTCTGTTCTCTTTCGCAATATTTCCTGAAAGCTTTTCCAATAACTACACGAGGAGGTTTCTGAAACTTCTGAACATGCAGAAGTTGTGCAAGAAAAATATGTTGAAATCTTAATGCCAAAACATTCTATTTTCCATATCTTGCCGAGTTGTCTTAATTCTGTGAATTTGACTATTCCATGATGTTTTGCATCTCTCTCCATTGATTGCCCTAACAATCTATTTATAGTTCGGTCGATTCTGCTTCAACCCTGCTCAACTTTAAAAAGACTTCCCCTCCTATGGTGGCCACCAGAAATTAGTGAGCTTGCAGTGTACAAATTCCATTTGATATTTGTGGTCTTGAATGACCAAGCAGAAATCCTTAACATCATCCCACAAAATTGCTTTTACAGTTTGTGGAGATGGAAGAAGCCAACATTTTTCATCAATCCTCAAAACCAAATTTGGGTCACAGGTAGAAACCCTTCCTACACGTCCATGCTTGTGGATATTGCCATGCCTCAGAAATAGATCAAAATTGCAAACAAATCAGATGGTTTCTGCTTCAGAGGGTGTTCTTGACACAAAGACTCAATTTATTTGAATAAGGCTGTTTTACCTTGATTATCAAGATTTGACATCCAAGACAACAATTTGTGTGCCCCATGTGGGTGCTGGAACAACAGCTCCGTGGAATCTCATGTTGGTCCTTCTTGGACAGAGGAGTCCTGTAAATAGACATCTCTAAAGCTCTCGAGAAACGATAATCCTCATTTTGGGAAATAATTTATATTATTACCTAAACTTTATTAGAATTTACATAGAGTATAATTTTTGTGTAGGTTGTATGCAAGTACATTTTCAGACATCATCAAATACATGATGGTGTAAGAATAAAAACATGAAACGTAAGGTTCTAAGTTTAGTTCTGTGTGCACGGATAATCGGAATAATCTTTAAGAAGACAGGTGTGGGAAAATCTCTGATGAACTTTGATGAGTGCAGGGATGGAAAGGGAAAAACAGATTTAAACAGAAACAGGTCCTTCAGCCCAACTTGCCCAGCTGAGCAAGATGTCCAAACTACACTCGTCCCACCTGCCCGAGTTTGGCCGATACCCCTCTCAACCTTCCCTATCCATGCACCTGTCCAATTATCTTATTCTCCTACTCTTGGTAAAGGACTCCGTGCATTTAGACAATAGACAATAGTCAGCACCCCCATTCACTGTGATCATGGCTGATCATCCTCAATCAGTACACCGTTCCTGCCTTCTCCCCATATCCATGCATGCAGGTGCAGAAAGCGAATGGTATGTTAGCTTTCATTGCAAAAGAATTTGAGTATAGGAGCAGGGAGGTTCTACTTCAGTTGTACAGGGTCTTGGTGAGACTACATCTGGAGTATTGTGTACAGTTTTGATCTCCAAATCTGAGGAAGGACATTATTGCCATAGAGGGAGTGCAGAGAAGGTTCACCAGACTGATTCCTGGGATGTCAGGACTGTCTTATGAAGAAAGACTGGATAGACTCGGTTTATACTCTCTAGAATTTAGGAGATTGAGAGGGGATCTTATAGAAACTTACAAAATTCTTAAGGGGTTGGACAGGCTAGATGCAGGAAGATTGTTCCCGATGTTGGGGAAGTCCAGGACAAGGGGTCACAGCTTAAGGATAAGGGGGAAATCCTTTAAAACCGAGATGAGAAAGACTTTTTTCACACAGTGAGTGGTGAGTCTCTGGAACTCTCTGCCACAGAGGGTAGTTGAGGCCAGTTCATTGGCTATATTTAAGAGGGAGTTAGATGTGGCCCTTGTGGCTAAGGGGATCAGAGGGTATGGAGAGAAGGCAGGTACAGGATACTGAGTTGGATGATCAGCCATGATATTGAATGGTGGTGCAGGCTCGAAGGGCCGAATGGCCTACTCCTGCAACTAATTTCTATATTTCTATGTTTCTATCCCTTGACTCTGCTATCTTCAAGAGCTCTATCTAACTCTCACTTGAAAGCATCCAGAAAATTGGCCTCCACTGCCTTCTGAGGCAGAGAATTCCACAGATTCACAATTCTTTGGGTGAAAAAGATTTTCCTCATCTCCGTTCTAAATGGCCTACCCATTATTCTTAAACTGTGGCCCCTGGTTCTGGATTCCCCCCAACATCGGGAACACGTTTCCTGCCTCTAGCGTGTCCAAACCCTTAATAAACTTATGTTTCAATAAGATCCCCTCTCATCTTTCTAAATTCTAGATAATACAAGCCCAGACACTCCATTCTTTCATCATGACAGTCCCGCGATCCCGGGAATTAACTTTGTGAACCTACGCTGCACACGAAAACTACACGCAATACTCCAGGTGCGGTCTCACTAGGGCCCTGTACAACTGCAGAAGGACCTCTTTGCTCCTGTAATCAACTCCTCTTCTTATGAAGGCCAACATGCCATTAGCTTTCTTCACTGCCTGCTGTACCTGCATGCTTACTTTCAGTAACTGATGACCAAGGACACCCATATCTCATTGTACTTCCCATTTTCAGTTAAGAGTTGGACACGATTACTGTCAATACGAGCAGCTCACGGAGTAGAGTCAGAATGAGAAACACTGCTTGGCTCTTACACACACACTCATGGAGTGAATTGTGGATATAAACGTGGCTGGGGGTAGAGGAGTGGGGGGAGGAGAGAGGGATAGAGAGAAAGAATTTGAGAGAAGAGAGAGGAAGTGGGGAGAGAAAGGGCGAGAGAGAGAGGAAATTGGAGCGAAGAGAGAGAGCGATGAAGGAGAGAGGGGGGAGAGAGAATTGGAGAGAGGAGAGAGAGAGGAGGGAGAGAGGTAGAGAGAATTGGAGAGAGAGAGATTCTCCTTTCTGCCTCACCACCACTGTTGTCTGCCCTTTGTGAGGTGATTGGAGACCAAAATCAGTTACCCTTTAGATCTGCCTCTCCCTACCTCCCTCCCCCTCCCTCTCCCTCCTTCTTTAGAGAGGGGGGGGGAGGATGAGGGAAGGAAGGGGGGAGAGGGCGGAGGGGGAGAGAGGAGTGTGCCTTGCTTGGTGGAGAAGAGGGATGTGGGAACGCTGTACGCAGGTGGTGACTCACTCTCACACTGGGATCCCCCCCCCCCCCTGTCATTGCGCAGTCTATCTGACTCCCTGCACACCCCCCCCCCCCCCCCCCCCCTCTACGGAGCGAAGGAAATATGCAACGTTTTCGGGTCGAAACCCTTTCTCAGACCAAGCCCAAAACGTTGGCTATTCCCTTCGCTCCATAGATGCTGCCTGAAGCCCTGTCCCACTGTGCAAGTTCACACAAGACCTCTCCCGAGTTTAAAATCACCGTGTATCATCTTCGACTTAAAAAGTTTGCAGCAGGATTAGTCGATTCCCACGCATTTTCAATCATCATTCGATTCAGTGTAATTTTCACGCCTGGTTGATGTAGGTTTTTTTTAAACATACAGTACATTAAAATAAATAGTTTCAAGCATACCTGGTACTAAACGCACGGCCATTACAGTTATAAATGAATATAACTTCAAAGTGAAATAGGAGATTTCCGTGGAAGAAATATTTAACCAGAATATGGTGAGGTTGCTGCAAAATGCTCACTTAAAACAATAGGCCGTCAACTCAGGATTGTTTCTTAGCCCTCTGACAGGTGTTTCAATCTCACCTCGTAGCTCGCTGTTAATCGATTCATAGCTATTATTTTTCATTTCTGGTCCGTATCGAACTTCTCCAAATGCAAACGCTTCAAGTTACACTTCTTGTGTGGTGGTAAGGTGGGGGATGCTAGGATAAAATACCATATATTTGCCTTTATATAGCGATCCTGCTGCAAAATTTTTAAGTCGAAAGTTGTATTAAATTTCAAAGTGGAAATTGGAAGATTGGGACAGAAGGAAACATTGCAGCAGCTGAGTAAAAGATCGGTCAAATGGTAGGTTCAATGAAGATCGGGTGAGGGGGATTGGGGGTGGGGGAAAAGTATCTATAGCTTGGGACTTGCCTAAATGAGTACTGAGATGGATTATCATTCCACACCATTTCTTAGACAATAATACCTTTTATGCAATTATCACAATAGTTTGTTGGATATGGATCAACGGATTCTGTATGGTACATGCTTGTAAATTAGTAAAACAAATGTTCTTCTTTAAGTATTGTTGTTTCTGGGATGGGGTGACTGATAACCTACATTCTATATTTTCTCATAATGTGGCTGAAACAATGCCATATATTGTGATATTTATTGAGATAAAAAGATACAACTGAGTTTGGGCAAGATATTACCTTGCAACATTCTGTATGTCTGATAGATATGGTGAAATGGAACTCAGAAATTATGGGAGGATTACATAAAAGTACAATTCAGAGGTAATGAACATACAGAGTATTCTTATTTCCATCATGAACATACAATAGTGATATAGGACACCAGGTCCTACTAAGGTAAACTCACGAGCTACTACGGTATGACTACGTGTTAAAAAGTATCACATTTTTACATCCCGAGTATATTTTACTCGTGGACATTTTTCAACATGTTGAAAAATCTTCACAAGTTACCACGTTTCCCAAGTAACTGCCGTTAGCGTTAAGAAATGGCATGTTGGCCTTTATAACAAGAGGAATCGAATATAGGAGCAAAGAAGACCTTCTGCAGTTGTACAGAGTTCTAGTGATACCGCACCTGGAGTATTGTGTGCTGTTTTGGTCCCCTAATTTAAGGAAGGACATTCTTGCTATTGAGGGAGTGCAGTGTAGGTTTACAAGGTTAATTCCTGGGCTGGCGGGACTGTCATATGCTGAGAGAATGGAGCAGCTGGGCTTGTACACTCTGGAGTTTAGAAAGATGAGAGGCCATCTCATTGAAACATATATAATTGTTAAGGGCTTGGACACGCTAGAGGCAGGAAACATGTTCCAGATGTTGGGGGACTCCAGAACCAGGGGCCACAGTTTAAGAATAAGGAGTAAGCCATTTAGAATGGAGACGAGGAAACACATTTTCTCACAGAGAGTAGTGAGTCTGTGGAATGCTCTGCCTCAGAGGGCAGTGCAGGCAGGTTCTCTGGAAGCTTTCAAGAGAGAACTAGATAGGACTCTTAAAAATAGCAAAGTCAGAGGATATGGGGAGAAGGCAGGAACGGGGTACTAATTGTGGATGATCAGCCATGATCACATTAAATGAATGTGATATGAAAGTGAATTAGGTGTCAAATTAAACTTCTTTTTGTGCTTTATCTGATGGGGTAAATTGCAGACATGATTTAAAAAATCTCAAAATTTTGTAACATTGCTAGAAAATGTACCTGCATCTTGGAGGCCGAGGTTGGGTTGTTAGCCAAGAAAAATAGACTTTGTTATCCCTCAGTACAGCAACATCAAGAACGGTGTTGCTGTACTGAGGGATAGCCAAGTCTATCCCTCATTGCTAGCAGCTGATGGGAAGCGGCTATAAAGTGGGAAGTGGCTGCAAAAGGACAGTGCTGCTGGGGGGGGTTGAGTTCCTTTCAGAGCTTGTGGATAGTCTGTCCAGGGGTAAAGTTGCGGGGAGGGCAGGAGGGTTAAGAAAGAGGGGGTCGACCGGGGTTCATCCAGCTCAAGAGCGGGTCAGTGGGCGATGGATAACAGGACAGCGGGCGGTGGAGCTTACTCCATATGTCAGTGCGAGTAAACTCAATTGATCCCTTGATCGCGCTGACACAGGAGTAAGCTCCACCGCCCGATGTGATGTTATCCATCGCCCGCTGAGCCATTCCGCTCTATGATCTTTGCTCTTGAGCTGGTCCCCTCACTGTTCAGACGGAGAGCACTGCCAGAGGTGAGCGGGCCGGCAGAAGGAGCTGAGGTGGCAGTCGGTTCCGCTGTCCGGTGATGGAGGCCGCTCGTAGCCACGTGAACAGCTTCCCTCCCCGGCCACAATGTGAGTGTGTTACTGGCATGAACCCCGACCCTCTCCTTCTCAACGCTCCTTCTCTCCTCGCAACTTTACCCCTGGCTAGACTCTCCACATGCTGTGAAAGGAACTCTCCCCCGAATTGTCATGTTACTCGCGACACGCGACTCATTTATAATTATTTATTTATATTTCTATGGAAATAAATGTCCCAATAGGACCCCACACCTCCTAAGGCCGGCCCTGGGTCAGGCAGCATCTGACTCAATCCGACGGAGGATCTTGACTCAGAATGGTGACTGTCCATCTGCCTCCATAGATGCTTCCTGATCTGCGAATACCTCCAAATGTTTTTCCACACACCAAACCTATTAATTTAGCCAATTAACTATATTTTAATTGCTTTTTTATTGCTAAATGACTATATAGACACTTAATAGCCAATAGACAATAGGAGTAGGCCATTCGGCCCTTCGAGCCAGCATCGCTATTCGATGTGATCATGGCTGATTATCCCCAATCAGTACCCCGTTCGTGTCTTCTCCCCATATCCCCTATGCTATCTTTAATAGCCCTATCTAGCTCTCTCTTGAAAGTATCCAGAGAAACCGCCTCCACCGCCCTCTGAGGCAGAGAATTCCACAGACTCACAACTCTCTGTGAGGAAAACTGTTTCCTCGTCTCCATTCTAAACGGTTTACCCTTTATTCTTAAACTGTGGCCCCTGGTTCTGGACTCCCCCAACATCAGGAACATGTTTGCTGCCTCTAGCGTGCCCAAACCCTTAACAATCTTATATATTTCACCGTGAGATGACCGTTATGGTCAGTTGTGTTTTCAGCAGCAATTGTTAAGATCGTGATTGGTGAATCACATTGTGAATAAATTTGATTCAAGTCAACCGACTGTCGTCTTGATCCATTAAATTGGTGACCCAGACACGTCTAACAGGAGTTATACGGTAAGAACATGCAGGACAATTACTTTCTTGCTGGTGCCTCGGGCGCCCAGCAGGTCACAGTTAGCTTTCGGCTACCCCCGTTTTGGCCTGAGCAGCCACAGGTATGGTTTGCACACATGGAGGCGCAATGCCACCTGCACCGCATTGTCGCCGATGATATGCGGTATTTCCACGTGGTGGGGGCCCTGCCACAAGAGTCTGCCTCCCATTTGCTTTCTTACCTGAGAGATCCACCTGCGATGGCCAAATATGAAGGCCTCAAGGCCCTGTTTCTGCACATGTTCGGGCTCAGTCATTGTAACCACGCCGCATGAATCCTACACATGGACAGTACGGGCGATCGGAGACCCTCCGCCCTAATGGCCCAGATGCTGGATTTGATGGACGGGCATCGACCTTGCCGGCGCCGCGATGCCCGACGATGTCCGCCTGATGCTCGCTGGCGCTGATTTCAACTATCCCCGACTGCTCGCGGAGAGGGCCGATGAACTGTGGACGACTAGGTACCAGGAGGTCTGCGCCATCAGCCATCCGGCTCCATCGGCTCGACTACCGCGGGAGCGGCAGCACGAGGAGGGCCCGCCACCGCCCCCCTCTGAGGATCCACTGCAACGCCCGGAGACCCGTAGTAGACACCGCTGGTGCTACTACCACCTCCGTTTCGGCACGGAGGATCGACGCTGCCGAAGTCCCGATATGTTTCACGGAAATGCCTTGGCTGATCACCTGTAAAAGCGACCGCGATCGGCCCAAACGAATGCCTCTATGTCTGCGACCACCACACTGGCCGCTGTTTCCTCATGGACCCTGGTGCAATTGTCAACATCCTCCCTGACTGGCTGTGATACCCATGCCGGTAAGATAGGCCCCGTCCTCGCGGCCGTTAGCGGGAGTGACATTCGAGCGTATGGAACACGGACCCTTAACCTTACCTTCGACTCCCACCCGTACAGGTTGAAGTTTGTCGTTGCTAACGTTGCCCAGCCAATCTTGGGGGCTGATTACCTGTGCGCGATCTCCCTTCTCATCGATGTGCATGACGGTCATATGGTCCCGATGTCAGACCTCCGCCCTGCTGAACCGCGCAGCTCACCCTCACCTGACCAGCAACCCAACGCCATCGTGGAGGTTGAGGGCCATTTCGCCGCTCTGCTCTCCGAGTTCCCCTAGCTCCTTACACCCCGTTTCAGTGGGGCGGTGTCCCGTCACGGAGTGGTGCACCACATCCATACCGAAGGTCCACTGTGCTCACACGTCCATTCACGCGACGTCCGCCCTAGTCGTATCCAAGTTCGTCTGGCACGGATTCTGCAAGCAGGTGGCCGCCTGGGCCCGTGCATGCATTCCGTGCCAGACCTGCAAGGTTCAGCGTCATGTGCAGCCACCTGTGCAGGATTTTTCGGTGCCTGGTGGCAGGTTCCTGCACATACACGTGGACCTTTATTGAGGTACAGGAACAAACCATATTTGCGGGGTGCCACACACCTGGTTACCGTGGTGGACAGGTTCCCTAGATGGCTGCGGAGCTATCCCGTTATCGAATACCTCCCCAGAGGCTTGTGCCCGGGCTATGGAGTCCAACTGGATAGCCCATTTCGGGGTACCCTCCGACATCACCACAGAGCACGGAGCCCAGTTTACCTCATCTCTGTGGGCTGCCCTGGCACAACTATACGGCGCCCGTCTTCACCAAACGACCGCCTATCATCCGGAGGTGAATGGGCTGGTTGAGTGATTTCATCGGCACCTTAAGTCGGCGTTGAAGGCCAGGTTCACCGGTCCAGATTGGGTGGACCAGTTGCCCTGGGCCCTCCTTGGCATTCGAACAACGCCGAAAGAAGACCTGACCGCCTCCTCGGCTCAGCCTTACGGGTGCCTGGGGATTTTTTTTGCCTGCCGCCCGCGGTTAGGAGGTTTCATCTTCAGTGGTGCTGGCCCACTTTCAGCCATGGGTCGGCCTCGGTGCACGTGCCAGCATCATTACAGAATTGTGCTTATGGTTTTCTTCGCAGGAGCGCTCACCGCTTGCCGTTGCAGCGGGTTTATGAGGGGCCATATCGCATGTTGCAAACCGGAGTCGCCACGTTCACTTTGGACGTGGGTGGCCGGGAGGAGTCCGTCTCCGTCGGCCGTCTCAAGCCCGCTCATGTGGACAAGGACAGCCCAGTGGTAGTGGCTTCACCGCGGCGTAGAGGTCGTCCGCCGGCCGTTCAGACCTTTCCTAGCACTCCTGTTCCCGGCTCTGTTTCGCCCTGTTGTTACGCCCGCCCCTTGTTCGCTGTTTTCGCGTTCCCCCGGCTCTGTTCTGCTGGTCCCTGTTGTTACGCGTTTGAGGACCACATGTTCAGGCCATACCGTGGCTCCCCGGTTCGTTTCTGTACCTCAGTTTCTGGGGGGGGGGGGGGGGGGGGGCATGTAGCGACACCTGCTGGTGCTCGCAAGTATCAAACCCTGCGGTTGGAATCCGCGCGCACGTGACTCTGGGAGAGGTGGTGTTTTCGCGCGGTTTCTGCGTTCTGCCCTTTGGTCTGTGTGAAACCACCGTTGTGGTCAGTTGTGTTTTCGGCGGCAATTTTAAGATGATCCATGATCGGTGAATCACATTGTGAATAAATTTGATTCAAATCAAACGACTGTCGTTTTGATCCACTAAAATATATTTTATGTTTCAGGCTATTCTTTAGGAATCCGAAACCGTACATTTGAAACTTAAAGCTTAAAATAAATAATGGTAACAAAAACTTGGTAAATTGCCTTAGACTTTTTTTTAAATGTGTCTGTTCGTTCAGCAACCCAGTGGAAAGCAACGGTGGGCGAGGTCGGACATCCTGCGCGGGTTTATAAGTCTGTCGCTTTAAAATCATGAGCGAGTCTCAGTGCAGCACAGCCGGACAACTGCACCACATTATTGAGAGCATATGCATCGAAATTGATTGAAACTGCACTGCAAGTAGTTAGGGAAGGGATCCCAGCCTGCCCGTGTGAGCCCTCTGTTAAAATGCACATCCAAAGACTTCCCCAGAGGTGGGAGATATTAACGCTGTGGACCACTATAATCTCTCGCTTCTCTTGTCCCTAACCAGTCTGAAGAAGGGTCTCGACCCGAAACGTCATCCATTCCTTCGCTCCAGAGATGCCGCCTGTCCCACTGAATCACTCCAGCTTTTTGTGTCTATTAACGCTGTGGAGATTCGCTTAGTACATAAACGATGCAGAGTTCCGCTAGGACTCGCTTGGCCGAAGGACCTGTTTCCACATTGTCTCTAAAGTGTTAAAGTCTAAAGATGTCCCGTCGCATGCAACGTCCAGTTCACGGCTGCGGCAAGTTCTGGGGAAAGACTCCTGTAACGGGACGTAATGGGTGGCATGTTGGGCCAGGAAAGCCAAAACAAAACTGGAACAAGATACAAAGTTCTGGAGTAACTCAGCGGGACAGACAGCATCTCTGGAGGCTGACACAAAAAGTTGGAGTAACTCAGCGGCACAGACAGCATGTCTGGAAAGAAGAAATGAGTGACGGTTCAAGTCGAGAAGAAGTCTCGACCCGAAACCTCCCTTATTTCTTCTCTCCAAAAATGCTGCCTATCCCGTTGACCTACTCCAGCTTTTTGTATTTATCTTCGGTTTAAACCAGCATCTGTAGTTCCTTCCTACGCATCTCTGGAGAACATGAATAGCCGATGTTTCGCGTCTGAAGAGGGGCTCCGATCCGTAACGTCGCCTATCCGTGTTCTCCAGAGATGCTACATGATCCGCTGAGTTATTCCAGCAGTTTGTCTCTTTTTATTTGTATTCCAACATCTGCAGTTACTTGTGTCTACAAAATAGAAAGCGTCTCTTACATCGAGGAGGGTTGCACTGGTCAGAACGCCCCCGACTTTCTCTAGTTTGCAAATTTGCTTACTTGTTGACACCCCACTCCGTGTAGTTGCTGATGAAAAGTCCCGTTGGGTACTCCTCCAACTTCCCGCTGTAGTTGGCCTGAATGATGTAGTCCGCCCCTGTTATCAGCTTCTTGTTCAGTTCAATCACCAGGTAATCGTTCTCAACTGCAAACCAAGTGCAGCGGATGTCCGAAGGGATTAGGGAGACGATGGTCACCCCAGTGTAGAGGAGCTTATGGCTGTGCAACAGGATGACCTCGGTCTCCTTGATGCAAGTCACCGTCACGTTAACTTGGCCGAAGAAGTGGCTGGGTCGCTCCAGCCCGGAGAGAGAGCGCGGCCACAGCTCCAGCTGGTAGTTCCTGGCGATAAGACTGTTTGGTAAGCGGGAGTTGTTCCAGGGACCCTGGCGACCCGGGGCCGCCGTCCCCCAGTCGGTGCTGGGAGGCTCCAAGGTCGGCGAGCAGATGCCCGTTTTCTCAGCAATTAGTTTGCCATAGAGAATGGCCAAGACCGTGCAAACCACCAGTAAAACTAGGACGAGAAAGCTACATATCACCACTGCCTTCCTGCTGAGATAGAACCCCGAGGTGGATGTTGGTCTCATTTTTGGTGCCGGTTCCTTTAGATGGGAATTCTCCAGCTCGGCTGGGGAATTAACTTTCCTTACATTTTATTGAGTTGTCACATTTCCGTGATGAGGCCGAGGAATGAAATCTGAAACCACTCGGGGCAATATTCATCTGACTACCAATCCGAAGTTTTGGTGGGTTACGCCTAGTAAGATCTCACTTTACCAATGGCAGCACAAAGCGTAGCGTTTCCCGAGACCTGGGAGTGCCTCGGGTCACTTTGAATTGGAGTCTGACGTCCGTTTCAGAAGGGATTCACATACGGGCGAAAGAGCAGATGTTTAAGAGCTTAAAACGTGAAATAGCGCGCACTGATTCCGGAATTAAAAAATAATAAAGAATTCGGGAATTTACGGAAAGTTACTTGGCATGCATTCTTCCCCTGGGCTGCTATCAATAAACCCTGCGGCGTGGTTTATTAGGAACTGGGGCAATCTGCAATATTTAATTAATTTGTTAAAGGCAACTATGCGATTGAAGAACAAAGTACCATGGCCTGGATTGTTGAAATCTGTGCAGATGTAATTGTAATGGTTTGTGCCGGCAGCAGGAGTTGAGGGCTGATATCAGGGAGAAATTCAGGGACAAAAAAGATTAATACTATAATACTGAGAACTATATTCTCCATGCTATCTTTCGCTTTCCTCTACCTATTGTACTAGAGTCTGGCGTGATTGCATTTATGTATGGTACTATCTGATTTGGTTTGTTGAAGAAGGAACTGCAGATTCTGGAAAAATCGAAAGTAGACAAAAAATGCTGGAGAAACTCAGCGGATGAGGCAGCATCTATGGAGAAAATGAGTAGGCGACGTTTCGGGTGGAGACCCTTCAGACTGATGTTGGGGGGGGGGCGAAGAGGCGAAGAGGCGGAGACAGTAAGGAAAGCTGGGAAGGAGGAGGGGAGCGATAAAGCAAGGACTACCTGAAATTAAAGGTCGATGTTCATACCGCTGGGGTGTAAACTACCCAAGTGACATATGAGGTGTTGTTCCTCCACTTTACGCTCAACGTAGCGGGAGGAATTTGGAGTAGGGGATAGAGTCCTTCCATGTTAGAAGTGTAGTCAAGTTTGTAGATGTCTGACCGACATCTACTACAAACCCACTGACTCCCACAGCTATCATGACTATACTTCTTCCCGCCCTGCTCCCTATAACGACTCTACCCCCCCCCCCCCCCCCTTCCCAATTCCTCCATCTACGCCGCATCTGCACCCAGGATAAGGTGTTCCAGACCGGGGCATTAGAGATGTCTTCATTCTTCAGGAAATGTGGGCTCCCCTCTTCGACTCTTGATGAGTCTCTCACCAAGGTCTCCTCTATATCCCACAGCTCCGCTTTACCTCACCCCTCAACTCCATCCAAGGACCCAATCAGTCTTTCCAGGTGAGGTAGAGGTTGCACCTCCTCCATCCTCATCTATTGCATCTGCTGTCGTAGTTGTCACCTTCCCTACATCGGCGAGACCAACCGTAGGCTCGGCGACCGCTTCGCCCGAACACCTCCGCTCATTCCGTACTAACCAACCTGATCTCCCGGTTGCCCAGCACTTCAACTCCCCCTCCCATCCTGAATCTGACCTTTCTGTCCTGGGCCATTGCCAGAATGAGGCCCAACATAAATCGGAGGAACAACACCTCATATTTCGCTTGGGTAGTTTATACCTCAGGCAGTATGAACACCATTTTCTCGAATTGCAGTAGTCCTTGCTTTCTCCTCCCTTCCCAGCTCTCCCACATAGCCTACTGTCTCCGCCTCCTCTTTTCTCCCCCCCACCCCATCAGTTTGAAGAAGGGTCTCGACCCAAAACGTCGCCTACTGCTTTTCTCCATAGATGCTACCTCACCCACTGAATTTCTCTGAATTGAGTTGATTTGATAGCACTCAAAACAAAACGTTTCACAATGCCTCACTGCACATGACAATAATAAACCTAGAAATAAGGAACAAAAGATGTTAGCGTATACACACAAGGAAACCAGGTACTGGAGTAACTCAGCAGGTCGGGCAGCATCTCTGGAGAGCATGGTTAGGTGATGTTTCGGGTCGAGAGTCTGAAGAAAGGTCTCGTCTCGAAACGTCAACTTTCCCTATTCTCCAGATATGCTGCCTGTCCTGCTGTCATTTTGAATAGTAAACCTGAGCTGCGCTTCGGGGAATTGGGGATCGATTGGTGTAGGACTCCACATTATTCCTTCATTACCGCCAGGACACTCTCGGTCCGTCAGTGAACATTGCACACAAAGTCATCTTGGAAACTTGGAGTTGTAATCTCCAACCTCGCACCTGTGCCCCTTACTGAAATGAAACGCTGTAAGAGTGTAAGAATTCCACCAACACAAGACTGGCAGATCAGGGAACGCGGGAAACAACCCGTTTTGGTAATTCGGAGCCAAGTCTGCTCTAAATGTTTACATGCATAATTATGGCACAAGACTGTCCAAATGCCCGCAATGTTGCGCACATAACTGCGTGGGCCTCTCCCACCCCAATCTTTGTAACCCTCGGATCTCCCAGTTCCACGTGTCTTCTTTACCAACGTCCTTGCCGAATTACAACTTGTTCTCGTGAAACAACATCTCGATTTTTACATTCTTATCCTGCCTTAAATTCCACCTTGGGTCGACTACCCTCCTGGCTCGATAATCAACTCCAGCTCAACATCCTTTTTTTGGTTAAACGAAACGAGCGATTGAAAATGTTTAGTCGTGATAGTTTTTAGTTTTATAGATGCAGCGTGGATACAGGCCCTTCGGCCCATCAACAACGTCCTCCGCGCTGACCCCTACGCACCCGCACGTCCTTGGAAGGTGGGAGGAAACTGGTGCACCCTGAGAAAACCATCGAGGTTACAGAGAGAAATGCTGCCTGTCCCGCTGAGTTACTCCAGCTTTTTGTGTCTATCTTCGGTTTCAATCAGCATCTGCAGTTCCTTCTTACACATTCATACAGACAACACCCGCAGTCAGGATCGAACCCAGGTCTCTGGCGCTGTAAAGCAGCAACGTTTTTACCCTGTGCCGCTGCAGTAGGTCAGGCCAACACCCATGCAATGAGAAAGATGCTAATGTTTCATTCTGAACATCTCTTACCGAAAGCCATCTGATGAAACATTAAAGGACCTGTCCCACTTGCATGCGATTTATTGAGGTAGAGCTCAATATATCAATATTAAAAGGAATACTATTTGTAATATCTATGACTATTGCCTAGCATGGCAAGAATAAATGCACCAAGTTTGTGCAAACATACTATGAGCAAATCACCCTGTAATGCTTTGGCACTCACCTTGAAAGGCACGTAGGATGAACGAATTGTAAGTGGTAGTTTGGATAAGGATTCAGTCAAATGACTGGAAATATTTTTTTCTTATGATTAGATAAAAATTCATGTTTCTTGTTTCTAAAACCTGTTTTCCTTCATATATGATATTGAACATATAAAGTAAAAATACCAAGAATTAAGTTACAATGTGCATTAACCAATTGCTTCAACGTTACTTGATCTTTTAAATGCAAATGTATTCAATTATTCCCACTGCTGGATAGAGTTCAAACGATACCTTATTTAATCTCATGTTTGTAACTGTACAAAATAAACGTGGAACATGGGGTAGATAATCTATATTGTGATGCCCTTTGCAAAAATAACTCCCTCCTCCATAGTTTCAGCTTGATTGATACTGGCATTTCTCCACATTACTGCAACTGGAATTAAAAAATATAAATGCATATCATCCAGAAATCACAGCAAATACATAGCCGCTTCTAAATTCTCAGCTGAGATCTACTTTCGTTTGTGTGCAACTGAGTTAACAGTTATATAAGCTATTACCAGTTTCCTTTGGTTCAAGTTATTGGTTGCAGTTTGAATGATACATTATCATATTATCTAATCCGCCGGATTTTCGGCATCGCACGGCGTTGGGCGGTGACGTCATCATGCAACGCAACGCCGGACGGTGACGTCATCGCGCAACACCACGCACTAGGTGTACGCCGTCAAGATGCTGCGAACGACATCAAGACGCTGCGTACTCCTTCAAGACGCTGCGTACGCCCGCAATGCGCCTGCGGGCCGACAGCCCGTCGGTGTGCAGGATTTTGGGAGCCCCGCGCGATGTCGGGACCAGCCCCGCACAACTCCATACGCCTCCGCGCTTCTAAGTGAGACTGGCCCCGCGCGGCCATACGATGTCCGTACGCCTCAAGTGACCACGTTTGGTTGCGCCAGACGCATACAAATGCATGCAAGTGGGACAGGCCCTTAACTCTCTCTCTCTCTCTCTCTCTCTCTCTCTCTCTCTCTCTCCACAGGCGCTGCCTGGCCTGCTGAATATTTCCAGCCCTTGGCCATTATCTTAGATTACCAGCACCTGTAATGTTTTAGAATTTAAGCTTTCAGTTGGCTTGTTCAACTCTGACTTTTTGTGTTGCCCCAAATTTAATAATGAAATGTTAGCAGGTCATAGTGAGGGCATGCACATTGAAGGATATGTCCCACAGATTACTAATGGATATCACACTATCACCATACATTTTATTCTTTGACTACTTTCGACTGGAACTAGTGTTAGAACATGCTTGTTTGACATCCACGGCGGCCTTTAAATTAGTTTCCTATCAGAAATTGTTATTGACTGTCTGAACCTGCAGAGAGGGGGCATGATCGTTCAGTCCATACTGAGCTTGTCACTTTCTTCCATCCAGTCGACCTTCATGGTGCATTACATCAGGAAGGCTGAAAGTATCGTAAAGGATGCCTGCACACCTTGGTCATTCCTATTTCTCTCTTATATTTTCTGAGAGAAAATACAGGAGGTCCAGTCTTAGTCATAGAACCGAGGCCCTTCAGCGCAGCTCGTCCATGCCGATCCAGTTGCCCTATCTAAACTAGTCCCATTTGCCTATGTATAGCACATATTCCTCTAAGCCTTTCCTATCCATGTACCTGATCAAGTGTCTTTTAAATTATGTTATAGCACCTGCCTCAACTACCTCCTCTGACAGCTTGTAGTAAAATCTAACACCCTCAGGTTCATACTTAATCTTGCCCCTCTCACCTTAAACATGTTTTTGATTCCCCTAACCTGAGATAAGACTCTGGGCATTTACACCATCGGTCACCAACTCAGTCTCTTGCACCCCAACGAATAAAGTCCTAGCCTGCCCAGCCTCTCCCTGTAGTTCAGCCACTCATGTCCCAGCAACATCCTCATAAATCTTCTCTGCGCTCTATCCAGTTTAATGAAATCTTTCCTCTAGCAGGGTGACTAAAGCTGAACGCAGTGCTCCAAGTGTGTTCAGTTGCTTCTCCACTGCTATCAGATTCATGAACCAATTACCTCTTTCACACTCCATTCCAAGAGTTGCTGTACACACTCTTGTTTTAACTCCCATCAGTTATTCCATTCTTGTATTTTAACTTTCTTTTGCACTACTCAGATTTTGTTAATGTTTGAGGGCACTGAGCCTGTACTCACTGGAGTTTAGAAGGATGATGGGGACCTCATTTAAACTTACCGAATAGTGAAATACTTGGATAGAGTGGATGTGGAGAGATGTTTTGCACTAGTGGGGGAGTCTAGGACCAGAGGGCACAACCTCAGAATAAATGGACGTACCTTTAGAAAGAAAATGAACAGATTCTTTAGTCAAAGGGTGGTGAATCCATGGAATTCATTGCCACAGATGACTGTGGAGGCCAAGTCATTGGGTATTTTTAAAGCAGGGATTGGCGGATTCTTGATTAGTAAGGGTTATGGAGAGAAGGCAGGAGAATGGGGTTGAGAGGGAAAGATATATCAGTCATGATTGAATGGCAGAGTAGACTCAATAGGCCAAATGGACTAATTCGGCTCCTATGATTTATGAATTTAGGAACTTTTGCACAATAATCTTGCACCATTTTGCTGTTTTGCATTTGAATTTATTGTGGTATATATCATAACTAGATATACTGTTTACTTTGTGAGCATGTGAGCAAGGAATTTCTTGGCACCCTGGTGTTTTGACAATAAACTAATCTAATCTAATTTAATTGCAGGTTTCATTAATTGGTATTTCATTATTTTCTTACACTTTCCAATGCCAATTCAAATATAAAAATTGAATATGTTATATGTTTCAATTAACTTGTGGGACTGCTGTTACAGCTGGCATTTATTTTTCTTTCACATGATAAAGATAATACAAGAGGGAGATTTTTACTTTTTAAAATCAGTGCATTTAAAACAGATTTAAAGACATTAGATTCCTTTTGTAAATGGTTAAAAATAAACAGAACTCCAGCGAATAAAGAAAATATTTCTAATTGAGTCTCAGATATTGCAAAATGAAATTATTACATGAATTGTCCATACTTATTGAGAACTTTTTATTGGATTTCTCTTTTCCAGTTCGATGTTGATAATATTTTGTTTTATCCTATATCTGTGCAATGTGGAGGGTTTGATTATATTCATGTATATATATTTTTTGACTGGATAGCACATAAACAAAAGCTTTTCCCTGTACCTCGGTACATATGGCAATGATAAACTAAACATAAATAAAATATTGTGCCAAAATGAGAGCTTAGAAAGGGTTTGTGGTGAGGAAAAGAACGATTTAGGATTGGTTAACTATTATTGGTTAAGGAGGACATCATGGCAGTAGTGACATTATAAATGGTTCATCTGATGAGGCTGGATGGGTGGAGCTGAGGAACAAGAAAGGGATGATCACCTTGTTGGGGGTGTACGACAGGCCCCCAAATAGTCAACGGGAATTAGAAGAACAAATGTGCCAGAAGATTGCAGACAGCTGCAAGTCAAACAAGATTGTTATAGCAGAGGATTTTAACTTTCCCAATATTTACTGGGAAAATCATAGTATGAAAGGTTTAGATGGGGAGCAATTTCTCAAAGGTGTTCAGGAGATTTTTCTACAGCAATATGTAGAGGGCCCCACGCATGAGATGGTAACACTTGATCTAGTCTTGGGAAATTTGGGAGGGCAAGTGAATTAAGTGTTCGTGGAGGAGCCATTTGGGACGAGTGATCACTGTTCAATTAGATTTAAGATAGTTATGGATAGGGACAGAGAGGCCCCACATGTTAAAATGCGGGCTGCGGGTTGTGGGGGGCAATGAGTGTTTGCGACAGGAAGATGTTTATTGCCAGCAGGAGAAAAATGTGAGTATAATGTGTGAAAATGGGAAGGGTGTGGCCTAATGTTTGGAAGAAGATCGGAATTAACCAGTTTGACACACAGACACAAACAAGACGAAGACTTTTAGTTATATAGAGATAAGGAGGAAAAGGGTAACTAGAGAGTGGGACCCCTCAGGAATCCCTCTGTGTGGAGCTCAGGAGATGAAAAAGGTCCTCAATGAGTAATTCTCCATTGTATTTACTGAGAAGACAGGAGAACAGAGGAATTTGGTGAGTATTGAGTAATGAGGAAGGGTTAGTTAGCAGTCTTATTGTGCGTGCCCCCTTGGGCAAGAGTGACCATAATATGGTCGAGTTCTTCATTAGGATGGAGAGTGACATTGTTAATTCAGAAACAATGGTTCTGAACTTAAGGAAAGGTAACTTTGAGGGTATGAGACGTGAATTGGCCAAGATTGACTGGCAATCAATTCTAAAAGGGTTGACGGTGGATACGCAATGGAAGACATTTAAAGACTGCATGGATGAACTACAAAAATTGTTCATCCCAATTTGGCAAAAGAATAGATCAGGGAAGGTAGTGCATCCGTGGATAACAAGGGAAATCAGGGATAGTATCAAAGCAAAGGATGATGCGTACAAAGTAGCCAGAAAAAGCCGCATACCAGAGGACTGGGAGAAATGCAGAGACCAGCAGAGAAGGACAAAGGGCTTGATTAGGAAAGGAAAAATAGATTATGAAAGAAAACTGGCAGGGAACATAAAAACTGACTGCAAAAGTTTTTATAGATATGTGAAGAGAAAGAGATTAGTTAAAACAAATGTAGGTCCTTTGCAGTCAGAAACAGGTGAGTTGATCATGGGGAACAAGGATATGGCGGACCAATTGAATAACTACTTTGGTTCCGTCTTCACTAAGGAAGACATAAATAATCTGCCGGAAATAGCAGGGGACCGAAGGTCAAAGGAGTACTTGAGTGAAATCCAGGTTAGTCGGGAAGTGGTGTTGGGTAAATTAAATGGATTAAAGGCCGATAAATCCCCAGGGCCAGATAGGCTGCATCCCAGAGTACTTAAGGAAGTAGCTCCGGAAATAGTGGATGCATTAGTGATAATCTTTCAAAACTCTTTAGATTCTGGAGTAGTTCCTGAGGATTGGCGGGTAGCAAACGTAACCCCTCTTTTTAAGAAGGGGGGGAGAGAGAAAACGGGGAATTACAGACCAGTTAGTCTAACATCGGTAGTGGGGAAACTGCTAGAGTCAGTTATTAAAGATGGGATAGCAGCACATTTGGAAAGTGGTGAAATCATTGGACAAAGTCAGCATGGATTTACGAAAGGTAAATCATGTCTGACGAATCTTGTGGAATTTTTCGAGGATGTAACTAGTAGCGTGGATGGGGGAGAACCAGTGGATGTGCTGTATCTGGACTTCCAGAAGGCTTTCGACAAGGTCCCACATAAGCGATTAGTATATAAACTTAAAGCATATGGCATTGGGGGTTCAGTATTGATGTGGATAGAGAACTGGCTGGCAAACAGGAAGCAAAGAGTAGGAGTTAACGGGTCGTTTTCACAATGGCAGGTAGTGACTAGTGGGGTACCGCAAGGCTCAGTGCTGGGACCCCAGCTATTTACAATATACATAAATGATCTGGATGAGGGAATTGAAGGCAATATCTCCAAGTTTGCGGATGACACTAAGCTGGGGGGCAGTGTTAGCTGTGAGGAGGATGCTAGGAGAATGCAATGTGACTTGGATAGGCTGGGTGAGTGGGCAAATGTTTGGCAGATGCAGTATAATGTGGATAAATGTGAGGTTATCCACTTTGGTGGCAAAAATAGGAAAACCGACTACTATCTAAATGGTGGCCGATTAGGAAAAGGGGAGATGCAGCGCGACCTGGGTGTCATGGTACACCAGTCATTGAAAGTAGGCATGCAGGTACAGCAGGCAGTGAAGAAAGCCAATGGTATGTTAGCTTTCATAGCAAAAGGATTTGAGTATAGGAGCAGGGAGGTTCTACTTCAGTTGTATAGGGTCTTGGTGAGGCCACACCTGGAGTATTGCGTACAGTTCTGGTCTCCAAATCTGAGGAAGGACATTATTGCCATAGAGGGAGTGCAGCGAAGGTTCACCAGACTGATTCCTGGGATGTCAGGACTGTCTTATGAACAAAGACTGCATAGACTCGGTTTATACTCTCTAGAATTTAGGAGATTGAGAGGGGATCTTATAGAAACTTACAAGATTCTTAAGGGGTTGGACAGGCTAGATGCAGGAAGATTGTTCCCGATGTTGGGGAGGTCCAGGACAAGGGGTCACAGCTTAAGGATAAGGGGGAAATCCTTTAGGACCGAGATGAGAAGGAATTTTTTCACACAGAGAGTGGTGTGTCTCTGGAACTCTCTGCCACAGAGGGTAGTTGAGGCCAGTTCATTGGCTATATTTAAGAGGGAGTTAGATGTGGCCCTTGTGGCTAAGGGGATCAGAGGGTATGGAGAGAAGGCAGGTACGGGATACTGAGTTGGATGATCAGCCATGATCATATTGAATGGCGGTGCAGGCTCGAAGGGCCGAATGGCCTACTCCTGCACCTAATTTCTATGTTTCTATGTTTCTAAGTCAATGGAATGCTCTTGAGAGCAGTCGGTGTCAAGGTCGAAGAGGTGCTGAAGCTACATTACATTAGTGTATGAAGGTAGACAAATCTCCAGGGCTGTTTGTAAGTTATCCATTACAAAGTCTGGAGTGAACCATTAGTCTTTTATTAAGATCATAAAGAAAGAACGTTAGACACACCTGTGCTCATCACATCAGCTTACGTACTAACTGCAGTAGCAAAACGCCAGGCTCTCAGAAATATAGTACTCAAGATGCCTAAAACCCAGACTGGATTATATGGTGGAATGTGTGACATGCATAATATGTGAAGTGGAGATTACATAGGCATGGATTAATATAGTTAATCTACATACTTCATCTTCAAGACGCAATGCATAATTAAAAAAAACACATGGCGGAATAGTGTAGAACACCAATATAGGGTGAGTACACGTTACTTTATATATCGTGCTAGCCCGTAAAATAAAATCAGTCATACACAGTTCAGACATTGCCAATGAATTTTCCAATTTTCGGATTCGGCTTGCAAATCTGTCCTGTACACGTACGGTAGTACCCGTCTTCTTCCTTCACTGGAGATTGAATAGGAGAAGGTACCGGTCTTGCCAGCGTTACGGGCGAAAACAGGGACTGTCGTGCCAATGGCCAGAGCGGTGAGGCAGCCGCCGAGGCAATCAGACTCGGGCCAGCCGGTGGCCGCAAAACCACTTGCCCTTTGGTAAGTGGCAGGAGTGGTGCGCTGGTCTTGTCGTAATGTTTCTTTTGAGCATCTCGTTGTTGCTGGAGCTGGGATTGAATCTCACTTCTGACACCATGTTTGTAAGTGATCCATTACAAAGTCTGGAGTGAACCATTAGTCTATTATTAAGATCATAATGAGAGAATGTTACACACAGCTGTGCTCATCACATCAGCTTATGTACTAACTGCAGTAGCATAACAACAGGCTGTCAAAAGTATACTCATGATGCCCAAAACCCAGACTGGATTATATGGTGGAATGTGTGACATGCATAATATGTGTAGTGGAGATTATATAGGCATTGATTAATATGGTTTATCTATAAGGGCTTGATCAGATATATCCGAGGACATTGTGAGAAACCAGAGAGGAAATTGCGGGAGCCCTGGTTGAAATTTACGAGTCGTCTTTAAATACAGGAAAGGTGCCGGAGGACTGGAGGGTAGCAAATGTTATGCCTTTATTCAAGAAAGGCTGCAGAGAAAATGCTCAGAACTATAGGCCGGTGAGCTTAACACAGTAGTTGGAAAGTTACCAGAGAGTATTCTGATAGGTTATACAGGCATTTAGATGAACAAGGGCTAATTAGGGATAGAGCATAGGTTTGTACGTGGGAGGTCGTATCTCACAAATCTGATTGTGTTTTCTGAAGACGTGACCAAAAAGGTCAATGAGGGCAGAGCTGTAGATGTTGTATATATGGACCTCAGCAAAGCATTCAACAAAGTTCTGTATGGTACGCTGCTCTGGAAGGTTAAATTGCATGGGATCCAAGGAGAGATAGTTAAATGGATAGAACATTGGCTTCATGGAAGGAAGCAGAGGGTGATGGTGGAAGGTTGCTTCTTGGACTGGGGGGCTGTTACTAATGGTGTGCACCAGGTTTCGGTGCTGGGCCTGTTACAGGTTTTAATCTATATTAATGATTTGGATGAGAACATACACAGCAAGATTAGCAAATTTGCAGATGGTCGATTGGTCAGGTGGGCTAAGGAATGGTTGATGGAATTTAATACAGAGAAATGTGAGGTGTTGCATATTGGGAAGTCTGACTTGGGGAGGACCTACATAGTGAATAGTAAGGTTCTGGGGAGTGTTGTCGAGCAGAGTCTCATGCTAGGAGTGCATGTGCATGGTTCCTTGAAGGTTAAGTCACAGGTAGACAAGGTAGTCAGAAAGGCACTTGGCACATTGGCCTTAATCAATCAGAGTTTTGAGTATAGAAGTTGGAAGGTCATGCTGCAGTTGTATAAGATGTTGGCAAGGACGCATTTAGAGTATAGTGTTCAGTTCTGGGCACCGTCTTATAGAAAAGATGGTGTCAAGCTGGAAAGGGTACAGAGAAGGTTTACAAGGATATGGCCAGGGCTAGAGGGTCTGAGCTATAGGGAGAGGTTGAGTAGGTTAGGACTCCATTCATTGGAGCATAGGAGGATAAAGGGTGATCTTATTGAGGTGTGTAAAAAGAGGAATAGATCGGATAGATGCACAGAATCTCTTGCCTAGTGTAGGTGATTGGAGGACTAGGGGACATAGTTCAAGGTGAAGCGGAAAAGATTTAATAGGAATCTGAGGGGTAATTTTTTTCCACACAAAGGGTGGTGGGTGTATGGAACAAGCTGCCAGAGGAGGTAGCTGAGGCAGGGACTATCCCAACATTTAAATAGTTAGAGAGGTACAAGGATATTTGGTTTGGAGGGATATGGACAAAACGCGGGCAGGTGGGACGTGTAGCTGGGACATGTTAGCCGGTGTGGGCAAGTTGGGCCGGAGGGCCTGTTTCTACACGGTACCACTTTATGACTCTAGGAGTCAAGTAAACAAGGCAAACAATTTATGTCTAAAGATAAAATAAGATTTATTTTACAAAACAGCATAAAATGTGAGATTCCACATTTTTAATAATTTAGTATCATGGAGGACAATTGATACTTGACCATATAACAACATATAACCATATAACAATTACAACATGGAAACAGGCCTTCTCGGCCCTTCCAGTCCGTGCTGACCATTTATTTTCCCCTAGTCCCATCTACCTGCACTCAGACCATACCCCTCCGTTCCCTTCCCGTCCATATACCTATCCACTTTACTTTTAAATGTTAAAATCGATCCTGCCTCCACCACTTCTGCAGGAAGATCATTCCACACAGCCACCACTCTCTGAGTAAAGAAGTTCCCCCTCATGTTACCCCTAAACTTCTGTCCCTTAATTCTCATGTCATGCCCTCTTGTTTGAATCATTCCTACCCTCAATGGGAAAAGCTTATCCACGTCAACTCTGTCTATCCCTTTCATCATTTTAAAGACCTCAACCAAGTCCCCCCTTAACCTTCTGCGCTCCAAAGAATAAAGACCTAACTTGTTCAACCTTTCTCTGTAACTTAGTTGTTGGAACCCAGGCAACATTCTACTAAATCTCCTCTGTACTCTCTCTATTTTGTTGACATCCTTTCTATAATTAGGTGACCAAAATTGTACACCATATTCCAGAATTGGTCTTACCAATGCCTTGTACAATTTTAACATTACTTCCCTACTCCTATATTCAATGCTCTGATTTATAAAGGCCAGCACACCAAAATCTTTCTTTACCACCCTATCTACATGCGATTCCACCTTCAGGGAACTATGCACAGTTATTCCTAGATCCCTCTGTTCCACAGCATTCCTCAATTCCCTACCATTTACCATGTACGTCCTATTTTGATTTGTCCTGCCAAGATGTAGCACCTCACACTTATCAGCATTAAACCCCATCTGCCATCTTTCAGCCCACTCTTCCAAATGGCCCAAATCTCTCTGTAGACTTTGAAAATCTACTTCATTATCCACAACACCACCTATCTTAGTATCATCTGCATACTTACTTATCCAATTTTCCACCCCATCATCTAGATCATTGATGACAAACAACAGTGGACCCAACACAGATCCCTGAGGCACCCCACTGGTCACTGGCTTCCAACCTGACAAACAGCCATCCACCATTACTCTCTGGCATCTCCCATTCAGCCACTGTTGAATCCATCTTGCTACTCCGCCATTAACACCCAAAGATTGAACCTTCTTAACCAACCTTCCTTACTGAAATCCATATAGACAACATCCACTGCTTTACCCTCATCAATTTCCCTAGTAACCTCTTCAAAAAATTCAAGAAGGTTTGTCAAACATGACCTTCCAGGCACAAATCCACGTTGACTGTTCTTGATCAGACCCTGTTTATCCAGATGCTTATATATATTATCTGTAAATATCCTTTCCTTTAACACATAGTTTTGTAACGTGTTCAAAACTTAATTATTATTGGATAGAAATCTTTAGAGTTATCTCTGAAGTTCTTAGAGTTAAATTGGATCCAGATCCAAAGTTAATAATATTAGGAATTCCGGACTCAAAATTGGTATTAACAGTAAATCAAAGAAATTTCTTTGATTACTGTTTGGTAATAGGGAAAAAAATAATATTGAAATTATGGAAGGGAACATTATCCCCCACAATTAAAATGTGGACAGCAGAGATGTCGGAGACGTTGCATTTGGAAAGAATTAGATTTGTCCTAATGGACAAATATGAAATCTTTGAACAGATATGGTCTCCATATATACAGTATTTGAGGGGGTAGCGTTTCTTGGCATCACAACTCAATGGGTACCCAACAGGATTTGATGAAAATAATTCATTTTCAAACTGGGATTTGTATACATGTCTCTATTGATATTATCATTTGTAATAGTATTATTAACAATATATTTTGTTGTTTCTCTTTTATATATATATATAATACTTTTTACTGTTTAAAAAATATATATAAATCAAATAGTTAAATAGATATATATTAATTTTCTTTTCTTTTTTTCCTTTCTTTTTTTTATAGATAATCAAAATCATTATTTAATCACAACCTTTGTTGATTTAAAACCTATTCTTTTTTCTTTTTCTCTCTATTTCTAAAAAACAGAAGATAATAATAATCAATGTGATATTTGTATAAATACCGAATTAAGTTGGTATTTGTAAATTTGTTTTAGCATTGTGAATTGCTTACTTCTAATAAAAATATTATTCCAAAAAATAAATAAATAAATAAATATCCTTTCCATTAATTTGCCCAACACTGACGTCAAACTAACAGGTCTATAATTGCTAGGTTTATTCTTTGAACCCTTTTTAAACAATGGAGCAAGTATGCCAATCCTCCGGCACTATTCCCGTTTCTAATGACATCTGAAATATTTCTGTCATAGCCCCTGCTATTTCTACACTAACTTCCCTCAATGTCTTAGGGAATATCCTGTCTGAACCTGGAGACTTATCCACTTTTATATTTTTCAAAAGTGTCAGTGCTTCCTCCTCTTTGATCTCATAGTTTCCATAGCTACTCTACTTTTTCCCTTACCTCACAGAGTTCAATATCCTTCTCCTTGGTGAATACCGAAGTAAAGAAATTGTTCAATATCTCCCCCATCTCTTTTGGCTCTGCAGATAGCTGTCCATTCTGGCTCTCTAATGGTCCAATTTTATCGCTCATTATCCTTCTGCTTTTAATATAGCTGTAGAAACCCTTTGGATTTACTTTCACCTTTCTTGCCAAAGCAACCTCATATCTTCTTTTAGCTTTTCTTATTTCTTTCTTAAGATTCTTTTTACATTCCTTATACTCATCTAGGACCTCATTTACTCCATGCCTCCTATAATTATTGTAGATATCTCTCTTTTTTTGAACCAAGTGTCCAATTTCCCTTGAAAACCATGGCTCTTTCCGATTTTTACTATTTCCTTTCAACCGAACAGGGGCATAAAGATTCTGTACTCTTACAATTTCCCCTTTAAATGTCCCCCATTTCTCTTCTACATCCTTCCCATAAAACAAAATGTCCCAATTCACTCCTTTTAAATCATTACGCATTCCCTCAAAGTTAGCCTTTCTCCAATCAAAAATCTCAACCCTAGGTCCAGTTCTGACTCTCTCCATAATTATATTGAAACTAATGGTATTGTGATCACTGGTCCCGAAGTGCTCACCAACGAATATCTCCGTCACCTGACCTGCCTCATTTCCTAACAGGAGGTCCAGCACTGCCCCTTCTCTGGTCGATACCTCTATGTATTGCTGCAAAAAACTATCCTGCACACATTTAACAAACTCCAAACCATCCAGCCCATTTACAGAATGTGTTTCCCAGTCTATTTTTGGAAAATTGAAATCTCCCACAATCACTACCTTGTGCTTACTACTAATATCTGCTATCTCCTTACATATTAGCTCTTCCAATTCTCGCTCCCCATTTGGCGGTCTATAATACACCCCTAAAAGTGTTGCTACACCGTTCCCACTTCTCAGTTCCACCCAAATAGCCTCCCTAGAGGAGCCCTCTAATCTATCCTGCCAAAGCACTACTGTAATATCTTCTCTGACAAGCAATGCAACCCCTCCACCTCTGGTCCCTCCAATTCTATCACACCTGAAGCAACGAAATCCTGGAATATTTAGTTTCCAATCACAACCCTTCCACAACCATGTTTCACTGATTGCCACAACATCATATTTCCAGGTGTCAATCCAGGCTCTAAGTTCATCCACCTTTCTTACAATGCTCCTAGCATTAATATATACACATTTTAGAAACCCACCATCCCTTATTCTCTGTTTGTTATCTTTTTCCTCTTTCTCACCTACATTTTGGGTCTGAGTGCTTTCCTTCTCTGCCTTTTGCCCCTCACCCCGTCCCCTAGCCCCCTCTACCCGAGTCCCTCCCCCCAGCCTTTCTAGTTTAAAGTCTCCTTTGCAAATCACCACGCCAGGATATTGGTTCCCCTCGGGTTCAAGTGCAACCCGTCCTTTTTATACAGATCATGCCTTCCCCAAAAGAAGTCCCAGTGATCAAGAAACTTGAATCCCTGCCCACTGCACCAGTCCCTCAGCCACGCATTTATCCTCCACCTCATTCCATTTCTACTTTCACTGTCACGTGGCACAGGCAGTAATCCTGAAATTGTTACTCTTTTGGTCCTTCTCCTTAACTTTCCCCACCAACTCCCTAAATTCTCCTTTCAGGACCTCTTCTCTTTTTCTGCCTATGTCATTGGTACCTATGTGTACCACAATATCAGGCTCCTCTCCCTCCCTTTTCAGAATCTTTTCGACACGTTCCGACACATCCGAGACCCTGGCACCAGAGAGGCAAACTACCATCCGGGTCTCCCGACTGCATCCGCAGAATCGTCAATCTGACCCCCTAACTATGGAGTCCCCTATTACAATTGCCCTCCTCTTTTTGCTACCCTTCTGAGCATCAGGGCCGTTCTCCATTGGTGTTAAAAATGTTTGACATTTTATTTAAAGGTAACTAAAATGCAAGGGTTATAGACAAAATAATTTGCAGATGCAGGAATCATGAGCAAAACATGAAGTGCTGGATGAATACAGCGAAGAGGCAGCATCAATGGAGAGAATGGACAAATAATATTTCAGGTCAGAACCCTTCTTCAGTGATAGACTAATAACACACAACATTTCATCTCTGGAGAAGGGTCTTGACCCGAAACGTCGCCTATCTCCTTCGCTCCTTAGATGCTGCTGCACCCGCTGAGTTTCTTCAGCTTTTTGTGTAACCCTCGATTCTCCAGCATCTGCAGTTCCTTCTTTAACATTTCAGCTCTGGACCCTTCTTTCGACTCAAGGATCTTTAAATGCAAAGTGTGAATTATTCTGCAAATAAACACTTTGGATCACTTCAGATAAACTAACAGTGGCAATTTGAATTTGATTCTTTTGTGCCCTTTGTCCTTCTACTCAACACCAAACTTCATGTCATTTAATGCATTGCATTCATGAGCTAGATACAAGAGTCAAGAGTGTCAACAGTATTTTATTGTCATATGTGCCAAAATGGAACAATGATATTTTCACTTGTAGAAGTAAACGGAGGAGCAAGCCATCTCGGGAGCAACTTTGAATATTCATGTTTAATCATGCATCTTCGCACACCTTCTCCATGACTTTGGTGCAAAATAATAGCAAATGTTATCTTGTGCAAATTACAGGACAATATTCTATTTAGGGATTTTGATACGAGTTTGTAACCTAGTGGTTCAGCAGTTATGCCCAAGAAGCATGTTATCTAGGCAAATTATACAGGGAATTACTGTAGGGGTGAGTTTTCCAATTATTTCCACATTTTTTGCTAATAATCTACAAGTTTGTGAATCTTGCTGAAGTAAGCACACTCAATGCTAAAAAATAAATCTCGGTCCTGGAAATCTTTGAGGTTCCTGCCTGGTAGCCAAATATTTTAACAATTTAAGGAATATTTGCAACTAAACAAATAAAACTGAAGCAAATAAAGGCAAACAGAAGAACCAACCTTGGAGGGGGGAAAGAGAGGGAGATGGGAAAAAAATACTAAATAACGTGAGTGATCGTGAATGAGGGACTTACCTGAAGCCAGCCAGGAAACCCGTTCGATTGGGGCCCTTAATGACCTGACCCATTTAAATATGATACCCATTTAAATATTTCCCATCCACCAATACATCCAATTAGTTCAAATGGTAATTGTACCCACATCAGACAGCTTTAAGAAATTCATCCGTGAATACCTTCAGTAATACTTGAAGGCCAAAAAACAATTGGTGGCACATCATGTTAATACGATGTTAATAGAGATATTTAACAAGCGCTTAACAGTGACACCCCCACTGTCTCGTGGAAAGTAGAGATTTTAATAGATTTTTTTTCACCGGATTTCAAAATCCGGATTACAAAACATGGGAGGGAATTCTCCCCCCTCTCTGAAAACATGGGAGGGACATGATCCCCCCACATCCCCCCCCCACCTCCCCCCCGGTCCGAATTTCCACCCATGACATGGTTAGGATTGAACCTGTGTCTTTGTGCTGTTGGGCAGCAACTCTACCACTGCGCCACTGTATTCAAAAAAGAAAAAAATACCCATTGACTTCATCAGCTACCTCAGCTAGGACACATCTGAGGTGCCAAGGAGAGTAATGGCAGGGATTGAAGAGAATCTGACCACTGTCTTCTATTTAGCTGGCTTAGATGTAGAAGTGTTACCGAAGAAAATATGTCTGGTACTTTTGGTCAAATAAGGGGAAGCGCATTAAACTCAGTAAATATAGGCCAGACTTCTAATATCTGTACTGGGGTTGCTATCAGAAGCAGTATGAAGGCACTTAATGATACTTGGATTTGTTAACGGTAATCTATTTTCTCAGAAGGCGCGAGATATTTGGCATGCCTTCCATGATGCAAGAGACAATATCGGGACTAACAAGTCCTGATATAATCATTCGGACACATGAAGGATGTGGCAAGGTCTGAATACTATAACTGGCTGCAAAGCGAAGTCAGGTAACATCACTGGTGATCGTGTGGGCCTGCCCGATTTTACTTAATACTTTCTATGCTCGCTTTGAGCAGAAGGCCAATGATATATGTCCCTTCATACTCAAGTATGCCTCGTCCCAGGGTCACTGTTGCAGACATTAAATTGACCTTCCCAAGGGTGAGCTTATAGAAAGCAACTGGCCCAGACGGAGTCCCTAGTCATGTCCTTAGAATCTGCACGGACCAGCCAGTGGGAATATTCACGAACATCATTAATCTCTCCCAATTCAATTCTGAGGTATCCATTTACTTCAAGACCAGCATCATCCCGGTGCTGAAGAAAAACAAGATCTCATGATCACCCACGACTGTAAAAATTTGCTCAATTTTAGCCCTGTTTTGGCCAGGATTTACATCCCCCCCCCCTCATCATATCATAACCTATCATCAACGATAATTAAAGTACAACAGTGACTATTCCATTCTAGCAAATATCTTAACGAAAAGATGCTGATGTATTTTACCAGAATTTCATCAAGCTTCCCAAGTTTTCATGGGCGTAGCTTCATAATTTCCATCTGATGAATCTTCACCTCCCGTGTTTTCATGGGCGCAAATCCCCTCCATCCATATTGATAAATCATCTGTGCTTGATCGATAGCAGAGTATGAAGTTTCTAAAAGAACCTAGAATAAAGTAAGTTAGCAGTCCATAATTCCACTGATACTCCTGCAGTGGTGGAGATGTACCCACGCATTCTTCCCTTCTACTTGTAACAGAAGGCCTCTGTATACTGCACCTACTCTAATATAATTCTTCCAACACTAGAATCAAAGCTAGAATGTGGTCGGTCATCTCTGCAGTCACACAATGAAAGTTGATCATTTCCATTGTACCTCCAATTCACAGAGTATTCACAAAGGTTTCTCATAAGCATTTCAGCTGGGTTAAGCCCAGCTTTCCCTACAGGCATGACTTTCATTTAAAATAACTATGGAGAATAATTTAATCCAGCCAAATTCAGTCTTCGCCTTTAATTTAGCTAATTTAATTTTCAGGGTCTGTTCTACCTCATCTATAAATCCAGCAACTTGTGGTCGATATTCACAATTCAATTGTTGCTGGATCCCCAGCTGTTTATACATTTCCATCAGTTTGCTCTAATATGATGTGGATCATTATGTAAAAAACTAAGTCGAATAGGGATGTCAAATCTAGGGATAATTTTCTTTAACTCCTTGATTATAGTAGCCTCTTTATTATTAAGGGTTGGATAAGTTTTGATCCACCGGTCAAATGCATCGACTCTGACAACAAGTACCCACTACCCTGGTACCTCCTCTGATTTAATGTACTTCTTCTTTCTAGGCGGTTAGCATCAACCTCTGGGAGGGCGCCTTGTTACTTAAACTTTTTCATTCCTCTTATTACTCTATGTAGATGGTTTTGCATGCAACCAATAACATAGTTACCTCAGTACCATTAACCCCGCCTAGTTAACATCAATCATAACGCCTTCCCCTTCCTGGATACGGTTCACTAGAAGAATGTAGCCAGTATTTGAGGATGTATGTAATACCTTGTGCTATCATTAAAATGTGTTGAACACTTTTAGAGTTTGTAAATTGCTTATTTACACTCTATACTATATTTCACACTCCCTGGGTATTTCTTTTTTATAGACCAACAATTCCGGACATCTGCTAGGGTCTGTCCTTTCCTTGATGATCACTAAACAGTCCCGTCCCATCTCCGACTGTCTTTCTGGGGGTGAGACAAGAAAGATACCAGGTCAATAATTTTGCCAGATTTTAAAGTCCTTCCAATACACTACTATGATCATGAATCATGTCCTACAGTTTAAGGGATCAAATTGGTCACAAATTATTACGCATGGTGGTTAGAATTTAGGCACAAAGTGGGTGTCCCCGAGACACAGAGTAATGTCCATTCCTATGTTTCTGTATTTAATTTAAATTGTCCATCCCAAACAGTACAATGGTCTCTTTAATTTGGAGCTTGCCTCACTGATCTTTATAGGCTTTCTGTACTTTCCCAGTTTCATGAGACTTAGTTCTTCTTCACTGGTATCAAATGTTGGGTTCTTA
Source organism: Raja brachyura (assembly GCA_963514005.1). The sequence goes on along the minus strand of OY740783.1, from coordinate 44,040,974 downwards.
ATTTTATGTTTGTAGCGTTTGGCACTAATGTGTGTGTGGAGCAGCTCTGCCACCGAATCAATTGGTGATTAGTATATTGATCTTCCTCATCTTCTTCTTGATGTTGGATCTGCAAGAGTAGGAATACCACTGTGAGGAGAAACCTTTATTGTATTTTGGCATTTCCCAAATCGTTAATGTTGGTGGTGGCCTATGATCTTCTTGGACATTGGAGGGACAGTGTTACAGTTCTCTGGGGAACTACTTAGATGGAATTGATGGTTACACGCCCTTATCTGAGGTGTGTCTTCCGCCCGTTCTTGAGGGTTCACATGCTCGTTTACCTCACTCCCCAGATGATGGTATAGGCAGGCAACTGTCCTGAAGGCCTAATACACTCAACAACAGCTTGATTAAATGAATTTTACAGTCCTTTGGGTCTGCCTTAATGATTGCACCATTTCATTATTATTCCTATACCTCTTGCACTTGATGATATCTCAGAGTAAATCATAGCTCCATCCTCTTCTTTAACTAGCGCTAAAACTGATTCCCTTTGAGTTCTTCTTTTAACACCAGCTACTTTGTCTCCCTTCTTAATTTCTTTATTACTTTTTAGTTCTCTTCAGATTTGCTCTGTTCTGTCTGTTGTTGGGCTATTCTTGCTTTCGTGATCTTAATTCGCTACTCTTGAAGCATATTCCTGCGGCTGCTACCATCCATTTAGAATTTCCTTCCAGGTACTTGTGGGGCTTTCTGCAGCTTTTTGATCCTGGGTATTTGTTCTTATTATTCTCCCTGTACCATTTCAGTGCTATGAGGAGGGTATGCTCCATTCCCTCAGATTTTTTTTAATGGGTTCTGAGGCAGGGTTTAGGTTATTCTGTCCGTATATTCTGAACAGGCTGGTGAATTAAGACTACGAGAATGGGTTGGCTTGTGAGAAAGATGTTTGCTTTCTTGCTCCCTGATCCCCTGGCCAGCTTACTCTCGGTTCCATCTGATCTTTAGGATCCCGAGTGTCCCTATAACCCCTATGGTTCCAAAGGCTCCTTAGACCTCGTGACCCTCTCCTTTGACCCCTTCATCATGTTCATTCTTTCATGGGGCAAGTTCTGCTCCAATGCCCTGTTTCACCACAAACACAGCACTGATCTGATCTTACTGCTTTATTACTCCTCCAATATAACTTAGGGAAATGGGCTCCAGGGCAGGTATCTCATCGAGGTAATCTGGTGTTTTTCCCAGACTTCAGACTCCTCTTTTGTCATTACTTTCGGATTTCCCCGTCCTAAATCTGACTTTGGTTTATCTTTCACATGTTTCATCTTTTCCCAGTGGTATCTCACTGCCCGAGCCACCTGACTGTAGGTATGTTACAAAACTTACCTTTAGCGGCGCTGCAGTTCTGTCATTGGCCGTGTGCGCGACTTTGGCACCTTTGAGGGGGGGGGGGGGGGGGGCGGGGTTAAAATGCGTTTTTTTTCCTACCTGTCCTCGATATATGTCTCGGGGTGCAAGCTTTTGCTGAAGATTTGTTCCGACGGCCGTTCTGTGAATTTTCTTTTTTAATCGCTGGACAATTTCAGTGCTGGAGTAAAATAAAAATCAGCTCCTAATGCCGTCAACGGCGACGGATTTCACGTACGGGACAGGTAAAGGAAAGCCGTTTATTTTACATATAAATGTGCTTCTTAGGATGCCTTTAATCCAAATTTCATGTTGCGAAAAGGTGAGTTAGGTCCCATATGAACTGGCAGTATTTTTCCTGCCGATATTCACCGCAACCGCAACGTTCCAATCGATCCCACTCGCAAGATGATTTAAATGGCCATTAATTTACGGGAATTAAACACTAAATTCCTTCCATTTGGCCTATAAATTCATCACAATGAGATTTTAAAATGATATTATATTGTGAATTTTTGTGTGAATGTTATTTGGACACAGGCTATTTAAAAATGTTAATCTTTTCTTAAGAAATGGATAAATATTCAGATCTAGTAATTGAATTTTGTAATTAGCTACAATTGGGTAACTAACTAATTATATGCTTTAATTTCAGGTCATCCAAGTAAGATCATTTCATATTTGTTTCAGAATACTTCAATCTATAATAACTGGAAAGTTCTTTCAGTTCTCTTAATTTTTAAGAAACGTATGGTCTTTTGACTGTCCTCGACCACAGCTTTTGTGTTAAGTCAATGGAAAAGCAATAGGGAACAAGATGCTAATTTCCGAGTATGAAAATAGCCATAACTTTTTTAATACTGAAGATATGTAAGTGGATTAGGTGTCAAATTAAACTTCTTTTTATGCTTTATCTGATGGGATAAATCGCAGACTTGATTTTTAAAATCTCAAAATGTTGTAACATTGCTACTGACTGACACTGTTATTGGACCAGTCAGTATTATTGGTTCTGATTGATTCAGCCACATTGGTAGGAAGACAGTTTAACAATGTGGCACAGTATTGTGGAGGATTTGCCCCCCTCTGATAATCCAGGTCACCTGATTGATCCAAATATAACCCCAAAAAGTGCTCCAAGAATTCATCAGCTTCTTCTTCTTCTCTAAGTTTGATTTCCAGACCTTCAACTAAATCAACTGGTCCCTGGAAGGAATTTATAAGGGCAATTAAAACTGCCTTTTCTCTTGCACCATCTTCTGTTATTACCTTCATTAAGGCTTCATAGGTGGGATATCCCAAAGCTGGCAAAAATCTAATATACGCTGTCGGGGTAATTGACTGTTGGTCCCATATGTCTTGAGAGTCAGTGTACAGTGTACATTGTGAGTCTTAAATATTCCCCAAAGGAAACATAGAAACATAGAAAATAGGTGCAGGGGTAGGCCATTTGGCCCTTCGAGCCTGCACCGCCATTCAATATTATCATGGCTGATCATCCAACTCAGTATCCCATACCTGCCTTCTCTCCATACCCCCTGATCCTTCTAGCCACAAGGGCCACATCTAACTCCCTCTTAAATATAGCCAATGAACTGGCCTCAACTACCTTCTGTGGCAGACAATTCCAGAAACTCACCACTCTCTGTGTGAAAAATGTTTTTCTCATCTCGGTCCTAAAAGATTTCCCCCTTACCCTTAAACTGTGACCCCTTGTTCTGGACTTCCCCAACATCGGGAACAATCTTCCTGCATTTAGCCTGTCCACCCCTTAAGAATTTTGTAAGTTTCTATAAGATCCCCCCTCAATCTTCTAAATTCTAACGAGTACAAGCCAAGTCTATTGTTGTTTTACTGGGCTTTAATGGAGTCTGGGCATCCGTAGCACAGGTATTTTCAGCACCAACTGCACTAACCAAATCAAAAGTAGGAGTAGGCACTTTTCTAACTGTGAATTGCCTACGGGTAATTCGCTCTGCTCTCATAATGCAGGCGATATCGCGATCTGTTTTATTATCTCCAGCTATTGTCTCACCCTAAGAGGCACTACTCTCCTCACTAAAGGGATCACGATACTTTTCAAACAATCCTTTAACATCTCCCGCGGCCCGTCTAATGACTTCTTTATTCGCTTTCTGCGCTGCATAATAGGTTCTCCATAATCCAATCAATTCCTTTGCTTCCTCACAATTTCCACATTGCCAAATGATGTGTTCTATATATCTTATTCCTTTTAATGTCTTTATGCCTCCCTTCGGCCATAATTCGTCCCCTAACTCCTTATTTAATGCTCCTGAAAAATGTCTCAACCTCTCAGCTTTCTGTGGGAATTAACAGTAAGATTAAACGAGGACTTACCAGTTTGAAGTTTGATCTTAATTTTATGAGGAGTTACGTTGGTGATTACGTGAATATCCCCCTCTAGGCTGCATGTGCGTCAATCTTCAAAGCAGCGGTATGAAATCACAAATAACAATCACTGAAGTGACATAGTAAGATGCGTGACTCGAGAACCACCAGATGATCTTTATGAGAGAGGGTTGGGCGTGGCGGGCACGTGATCACCAATGTAACTCCTCATAAAATCAAGATCAAACTTCAAACTGGTAAGTTCTCGTTTAATCTTATTATCTTACTTCGGAGTCACGTGAGTGATTCCGTGAAGACTTCGAAGCTTTGTGATTTCATGCTGCAGATCGAAATCTCGGCATCTCACTGCGTTGATTGACTCAGGATGAATAATCAAAATGTAATTGCATGATATTGATTCACATGTATTAATGGTTTACGTTAATAAAGAAATCAATAGCAACCCCTGTAACTCAGGGGAGGCTAAAGTGGACGCAAGCATAATGGGCAAAACCCCGGGTCAGTAGCCGGCCTATGGAAATTTTTTTTAAAACAATCTAGTTGACCATCCTGCGGTCGCGAGGATATGGTCGATGGGCATGTCCATTGCCCTGGCCGCTGACGTTGATGCTGACCAGGTGGAATGAGATATACAATCGTCAGTGTTAATACCTGCATAACCCAGAACCTGCTGCAGCCACCTTGAAATAGTCTGAACCGACCTTCCTTTGTATAGTTGTTTGTTGATTAATAAACAATGCTGATTCCACACTTCTTAGGATTCTGGTGGCCTTGATAACATAGACGTGAGACCATGGGGTATCTGAAAAATGATCTTAAATCATGCCACCCCTGGTCTGCTCTGCTTGTGTAGACAAGAATGTAAAATGTAATGGCACCTGCAGCCAATTCCATTCATTCTAGCCACAGCGTTTGCAATGTTTGCCGTCGTTGTGCTGATATTAGTGTCATAACTAAGGATGTAGCTGGAACTCCTTGGTGAAGTAATGTTCACACGTTTTCAATAACCAACTGCATAATCTTGTAGTGGGAGAACTTGTGTCAAGATCTTTTTAACATATCGATATCCGGGTTGAACCCGACAGAGTAGTTTTGTTGCAGCTGTAGTGTCTCTATAACTGAATTATTGTCAAATACCATTTAAGAATGAACTGGAAATGTCAGTAATCTGTACCGTAGATCACTGTACATCAGTACATGTACAGTACATCACCTCCAGATGTACTGTACATCACCTCCAGACTCCCCTCCACACTCGACCCATACCAGTTTGCTTACAGGCCAAACCGCTCCACAGAGGACGCTATATCCTCCGTGCTCCATCTGAGCCTGGAACATTTAGAGGAGAAAAACACCTATGTGCGAATGCTGTTCGTGGATTTCAGTTCAGCATTCAACACCATTATCCCCCAGCACCTGATAAGCAAACTGGTTCCATTGGGCCTCGGCACCCCCATGTGTAACTGGCTACTGGACTTCCTCACTGACAGACCTCAGTCTGTGAGGGTTGGAAATAACACCTCCAATACCATCTCTCTAAGCACCGGCTCCCCTCAGGGCTGTGTCCTGAGTCCACTGCTGTTCACCCTGATGACTCACGACTGTTGTGCCAGGTTTAGTACAAACCACATCATGAAGTACGCAGATGACACAACAGTGGTGGGCCTCATCAGGGACGACAATGAGCTGGCTTACAGGGAGGAGGTGAAACAACTGGTGGACTGGTGCAATACGAACAACCTGATCCTGAATGTCGAGAAAACAAAGGAGATTATCGTCGACTTCAGGAAAACCCGGCACAGTCCCACACCACTTCACATCAATGACAGCGATGTGGAGGTGGTCAGTAGCACAAAGTTCCTGGGGGTGCAGGTCACTAACAGTCTGACCTGGTCGACTAACATCTCATCAACTGTTAAGAGAGCGCAGCAGCGGTTGCACTTTCTGCGCCGGATGAGAAGAGCTCATCTCCCCCATCCCATCCTCACTACTTTCTACAGGGGCACCATAGAGAGTATTCTGACCAGCTGTATCTCTGTCTGGTTTGGGGACTGTAGAGCCTCCGACTGGAAGTCTGTGCAGAGAGTGGTGAGGACAGCGGAAAAAATCATCGGGACCTATCTCCCCTCAATCGGGGATATTGCGACCAAACGCTGTGTGTCTAAGGCCAGCAGTATCATAAAGGACCCCACACATCTCCATCACGGACTGTTCACTCTGCTGCCCTCGGGAAAAAGATACCGCAGCATGAGGAGCAGAACATCAAGGTTCCGCAACAGCTTCTTCCCACGAGCCATCAGACTCCTGAATGCCATGTAAATGGGCTGCCACTATTGTCTATTTATCCTTTTCATACATACCTATCCTTCGGTTAATTTATTGTGTTGCACAGGGAGCCAAATGCAACGTAATTTCGTTTGGAACTGCATATATCAATGTATTTCTAAATGACAATAAAGTTTGTTTGACTTGACGTATTAAATGTAACATTAACATTTAAACAAAATCACTTCTGATCCCCTCAATAGGAATGTACTGCTTTTTTGGCTGCTATCCCTGCATTCTGCAGTGAGCACATTCATGGCTTGATGTGACAAGCTGAGGCATAAGTCAATCCATTCAAAATGTGTAAGTCAATAATTGTTTTATTGTGCAAAGGCTGGTCTCCTGAACCACAGTTTGACCCAGCAAGTTTTTGTTTTTTGGAATAAACGTATACCGTTGTGCCATTATGCCTGATGAAGCAGGCAACATGGCTGCTTAGCCTGTCCGACAGTACGAACCCAAGCGAGGTCTTGCTGACTGTTTTAAGACCCGGCTAATGAGGCAAAAAATGGAGGAAGCCATAAAAGAACATTCCTCCTTTTGTAGCAAGAATGTATTTCTATGCACTGTTGTGCCACATATTTTTGCAATCAGTGAATAAACATGCACCAACATGTCGATATTCGATGTAGTATTGAACCATACTTTCATAATACTTTGAGATCCAATACCTATTCTGTGTTGTCATCGATCTGAACTGGATGATACACCAGTGGCAAAGGAGATTAAGTCATTATTATAGAATACACCAGTGGCAAAGGAGATTAAGTCATTATTACAGAATACTTTTACTTGATTGTCATGTGACTAACATATGTGACCATCGTAGAGCAGCAGGTTGAAATTGAGCATGTAGAATATGTATATCCGCTCAATAGCCCCTTACCCATAGGGTGCATCTAGTGTATTTATTTAGTTGATACCAACAATTGAAGAATTGGTAACTCATGCAAGTCTCCAATACCTCCAACTAGAGATGGTATTTGGAACTTCTCAACTTAGAGTCCTTAGCATCAGTTTGTAATAACTGAATTTGACCGACCACACTACTGTAGCGAGTTTCAAGTTCAAGATCAAATGAGTTTATTGTCATGTTCAGCAATGCTGAATACTGTTTTTTCATCATTGTGACTGAGGTAGCGTCAGCTGACAATAGCATAAGGTTGTTCACAATGGTCAAATTGTCCTTTGAGAGGTTGCTACTTACACGATATCAGTTGATATTACTTGATTTGCTCAGCTGAAACACAGTTACTATATTGCCAATTACTCTTGATGAGTTTTATGACAGGTTACTATTAACTCAAATCTCTTGCCACAGGGCGGAGTCAAGGCTAATTAATAATTAAAGGTAAATCCCAATGACCAACAAACAGTTTATCCCATTCCACAAAGCTTTACTGGTATTAACAGTTATATTGTCTTTGATAACCTCTGTAATGGGATTTGCATAGCATGGGTCTTTGACCGTTATGAATCTGTTGTTAGTCAGGAAAAATAAGTTTTCATATTCGGAATGTTCATATGCCCGACACTCTCCATTCTTCATAATAACATGCCACTCCTGCCTTATTCCATGGGTGGTTTGCATGAGAACATTTGCCCAATTTCTGAACCTTAAATTTAAAAAATAACCCTGACTATAATCCAAACTTGCTTGGAATACTACGACTGTGCCTCAACCAGATGTTTTTATCCTTGTGTGTTGTACAAAACAAATGTAAATATTACAACTTGTGAACGGTGCACAACCCATATTTTGGAAGTGCTAGACCCATTTTGTTGACTAGGGTTGGTGAGGTGCATGGAATTTCTGAGCTATCATGCTGCCCCCAGCTCCAGTGAACCGCTTACTGCCGATGAGCGCCTGGGGTGCGTTCTGAAACTATGACTTTCGCCCGCCATTGGCCTAATTGATTCATCTGCCAGGTTTTCTTCCCCTGTTGTTGAATAGGCCTACCTGAATAACAGGTTCGGCGGATGTCTCTCACATCCCCCTGTTGGCGCTGTTCACTGCCGGCACATATGTGCTTTAGTATGTTCTATTGACGTCTTTAGAATTTTATTCCTTGCCTGGGGACCAACGTCTGTGAGCCACTGACCGCATTGTCAGTGACTTTGGCGTTATTTCCTTGCCATTCCACGGCATCCCCGTGGGCTGGGAGCCGCTGATTGCACTGTCAGCAACTCTGGCGTTAATTCCTTGCCGTTCCATGGCATCCCCGCAAGGCTGGGAGCTGCTAACACTGCCTTGTTAGCGACTCCTTATCTCACAACCCGATCTTTTTGACGGTTATCCGCTTCCGCGGTCGAACTGGGTTTCCCCACAGTCAATAACCGGTACACTCGTCGGGCTGTGAAACTGGCAGGAAAATCTCTGTGAAGAGAGGCTCCTGCCTGAAAAACCCCCTGGTAAGTAAAAATGAAGTTACCTCTAGGTTTAACTTACCGCTGGCAGGAGCTCTGTCCTGCCAGTCTGGTGCTTGCGCCAGTGCGGCTGACGTACTGACGCGCATGCGGCCTAGACGGGGTTCTTCACGGAATCACTCATGTGACTCCGAAGTACAATTATATATGAATTGCAATGGGCTTCCAAAATCCCTCCCCCAAAACAACAATCGGAAGGATATGAACCGCTGATCGAACAACCACGAATCGGACTCCAATTATAATAGCAGTCCCAATCAAACTAGGTTCTTGTATAGTCGATTTAAACCACTATTACAACAGTGTATTTAACATTCAAAACCCTAAAATATAAGCAATACACAATTAATACAATGAAACAATCCGCAAATCGCAACACAATTTAAAATGTGGCTCCACAAATAACAAAGTATTTATACACACGTTAACTTGGAAAAAGAGATATGTACACTTGGAATTAACCAAAATTCAAATCAAAGGCAATACACAGTGGACAGACACAATGCAACAACGGCAATCTTAAATACACTTTAAAGTACTACTTCAAAATTTTATTATACTCAGATTACTCTGGAGGAAAATATGTACGCTTTAAATTGACCAGCACCTCAATGTGAGGTTCTGAATATTGGTAAATTTGAATCGGAAAATTTGAACCGGCCCATTCGCGGTGCTCGGATTCAGCCACGGGACTTACCAGCACCCAGCGGGGTACCAACATCGGAAGCCTGGATCGCCTCAGAGCAGAGGGAGATGAAGGAAGGAAGAGAGAGGGACTTTAAGACTTTTCCCTTCCATCACAGTGAGGAGGTGCCTGGTAGACTCACTGTGGTGGATGTTAAACTGTGTTAAGTGTGTGTTTTATTATTTTATTCTATGTTATGACTGCAAGGTTCACAATTTCATTCAGACTGAAATGTCTGAATGACAATAAAGGATATTTTCATACTTTCTTTCAATTCTCCCCTCGCTTGTGTTTGGGGGTCTGTGAGATCCCGGACGAGCCCCAATGTAAATATGCTCCTAAAGCTTACCCCCCTTAGTCTAGATCAGTACAAACACTGAGTCAAGCACTGGACCAACTAAACTTTATTACAACAAATTCCCCTATACAATACCTAAACCACCACAGGTTCGATCCATGTCTCTGCCTGACCAAGCACTTCAGCCTCGTCCAAGCAGACATTACCAAAAGGTCACACAGTCCCAAGCGTCCTTCCAGAAGATCGACACCGATCCAAATGAGGGCTACCTTTTATAGGTCAACAAACCCTGAGGGGCCAAACTGCATAGGGGTGGCTCCCCTTACAAGCCAATCACACAAATTTATTACATCAAAGTATTATTGACAGTCCACCAACCCAATTACAAACAGTCCCAATACAATGTTTCTCCAGAAGCTTCTGGAAGGAAGTCAGCTAACGGAATAATGCAACATTTACCCTGGCAGTACAAACAATTCAGCTAGGGCTTCACACTTCGGCCAATCACCAAACAGCAGGGCAACTGTCTTGCAACATTATTAACATTATTTACAATCCCTTTGCAGTAATCCAATCAAACCCATGCATCTACAACACCTTAGAGCTTCTCTGCAAAGTCCTCATACATGTTATCAATTGCGAGGACATCTGGACCTCTCCTTATCTGATGTATTGATCTGCGACCTAGACTTCCTGGCACCAGCTTGCAGCTTGAGGCTTCTTACAGAAAAAGGCTAACAGGCCCTGTCGATGCATAAATCCTTTGCTTTATTTTAGCTCTGTTTTGGCCAGGATTTACACTTATAGGACATTCTCTTGCACTAAACGTTATTCACATTATTCCCTTAAGCATGTATCTGTACACTGTGGATGGCTCATTTATAAATATGTGTTGTCTTTCCACTGACTAGCTAGCATGCAACAAAAGTTTTTCACTCTACTTAGGTACCGGTGACAATAAGCTAAACTAAACTAAATTCGTCTTTCAAAAGACACAGAATTACAGTGGCAAATGAATAAGCAATACAGAGGAAAAGTGAATTCCCACTTCTTGCAATCTACTTTGGAGTACCTGAATGAGTGCTCTTTTTATTCGCTGGGGCAGCGCAAGTTGAGCCAGCATTTAAATACCATCCTTAGTTGCCCTTGAGAAAATGGTGGTGAGGTGTGGGTATACTCACAATGTTGTTAGGGAGAGAATTCCAGGATTTGGACCCAGCAACAGTGAAGGAATGGTGGTATATTTCCAAATCCACATGATGTGTGTGATTTGGTAGGTGACTCCAGATGGCGATGTTCCTGTGCTTTTGCTGCGCTTGTCCTTCTAGTGTTAGGTTCAGAAGATGATAAAGAGTCCTGAGAGTCCTGATGAGATGCTACAATGGATCTTATAGATAGTACAAATACTGATATTGTGCATCAGAGGTGGAGTGAGGGGATTGTTATTGATGGGATACCTATCAAACGAACCGTTATTTCCTCCATGGTGGCAAATTTCTTGAATGTTATTGAAGCTGCACTCATCAAGGTGCTTTACTCGGTGTAGGATTCCTAGCCTATGACTTGATGAGCAGAATTGAATAAGCACTTCTGGATTGTGGGGAAAGAACAGAAATATTGTACTATTTGTAAGGTACTTTCAAAGAGTCATCACAATCTTGATAAACCATATAGTTGTCTGCTGTTCTGCATAATTCTGGCATTCTCATCAGAAAATTAATGGGGAAAAGAGTTGACAATGATGTAAAATGTTGACAATTAATTAGCAATCACAATTACAAATCTTAAATTCTTATTTCCAATGACTAGAGAGAGATGTAAAATGGATTGGTGTCTTCTGCCATCAAGTATATTATTGCACAAAGTTGAAATCTGTCCGTGTTGGTGATCACTCCGGTTATTTCATAGCTGGTTATTTTTAAACTTAAAAATGTCGACTTGAGGCAAGGGGATTTAAATTAAAATGAAGTCATTTGAAAATAAAAGTTATATTATGGCTGTGTAGATTGATGCAGACGACTGAGTAATTTCAATTCCAGTAATTACAAGAATCTGCGATCGAAGTTAAATCAAGTAATGGTAACTAATATTTGTAAAAACCTTTCCGATTCACTAATGTTCTTCAGAAAAGAAAGTCTGCCATCCTTATTTGGCTTGGCCTGTGCTTACAGACCCATGAATGTTGTAACATGTAGAAACAAACAATTGCAGGTGCACGTTTACACCAAAGATAGACACAAAGTGCTGGAGCAACTGAACGGGTCAGGCGACATCTCTGAAGGAAAAGGACACAGTGCCCTCCATAATGTTTGGGACAAAGACGCATCATTTATTTATTTGCCTCTGTACTCCACAATTTGAAATTTGTAGTAGAAAAAAATCACATGTGGTTAAAGTGCACATTGTCAGATTTTTATAAAGGCCATTTTTATACATTTTGGTTTCACTATGTAGAAGTTACAGCAGCTTATACATAGTCCCCCCATTTCAGGGCAGCATAATGTTTGGGACACAGCAATGTAATGTAAATGAAAGTAGGCATGTTTAGTATTTTGTTACATATCCTTTGCTCGCAATGACTGCTTGAAGTCTGCGCTTCATGGGCATGACCAGTTGCTGGTTGTCTTCTGTGGTGATGCTCTGCCAGGCCTGTATTGCAGCCATCTTTAGCTTATGCTTGTTTTGGGGCCATCTTCAGTTTTCTCTTCAGCATATAAAAGGCATGGTCAATTAGGTTCAGATCAGGTGATTGACTTGGCCACAAGAATTGACAATTTTTTAGCTTTTAAAAACTCCTTTGTTGCTTTTGCAATGTTTAGGATCATTGTCTTGCTGAAGAATGAACCGCCGACCAATGAGTTTTGAGGCATTTGTTTGAACTTGAACGGATAGGATGTGTCTATACACTTCATAATTCATTATGCTACTACCATCAGCGATGAATATAGTTGTATCATCGATGAAGATAAGTGAGCCAGTACCTTCAGCAGCAATACATGCCCAGGCCATAACACCCCCACCACCGTGTTTCACAGATGAGGTGGTATGCTTTGGATCTTGGGCAGTTCCTTCTCTCCTCTATATTTTACTCTTGCCATCACTTTGATAAAAGTTAATCTTCATCTCATCTGTCCACAAGACCTTTTTTCATAACTGTGGTTGCTATTTTAAGTACTTCTTAGCAAAGTGTAACCTGTCCATCCTATTTTTGCAGCTAACCAGTAGTTTGCATCTTGCAGTTTAACCTCTGTATTTCTGTTCATGAAGTCTTCTGCGGACAGTGGTCATTAACAAGTATACACCTGTCTCCTGACCCACCTCAACCAACACTTCACACCCACTCACAGTCTGGCCCCAGTCTGCAAAGATTGGGCCCTTTTTCACCCACTCCTCCCCAATCACCACGTCACACCTACTTAAAGCAAGACTCCAGTCTGAAAAGACTGGACCCTTTCAAAGCTACCCCTCTCCAATTACCATTGACTCCACAGTCAAAAACGCAGCTGAGGAAGCACAATCTGCCACAGGCAATGGTGGTCCAATTCTATACGGCCATCATAGAGTCTGTCCTCACCTTCTCCATTATGGTCTGGTTTGGCTCAGTCACCAAGCACGACATCCGGAGGCTGCAGCGAATCGTCCGATCAGCTGAAAAGATTATTGGCTGCAACCTTCCCTCCATTCACGAACTGTACACCGCAAGGGCCAGGAAGTGAGCAGGTAAGATCATCTCTGAACCCTCTCACCCTGGCCACAAACTCTTTGAATTACTTCCCTCTGGAAGGTGACTCCAGACTGTAAAAGCTGCCACAGCCAGACATAAAAACATTTTTTTCCCACGAGTGGTAGCTCTACTCCATAACCAAAATATCTGTACCCTCCTTTTGCTCTGGTATTTTATTTAATTTGCATGTTTACTCAATAATGTTTTATTGTTAATATTTAATGTTTAATGTGTCATTCCTAAATGTCATTGATAATCTGAAGACATAAATAATCTGCCGGAAATAGCAGGGGACCGGGGGTCAAATAAGGTGGAGGAACTGACTGAAATCCAGGTTAGCCGGGAAGTGGTGTTGGGTAAATTGAATGGATTAAAGGCTGATAAATCCCCAGGGCCAGATAGTCTGCATCCCAGAGTACTCAAGGAAGTAGCCACAGAAATAGTGGATGCATTGGTGATATTTTTTCAAAACTCCTTAGATTCTGGAGTAGTTCCTGAGGATTGGAGGGTAGCTAATGTAACACCACTTTTTAAAAAAGGAGGGAGAGAGAAAACGGGGAATTACAGACCAGTTAGTCTAACATCGGTAGTGGGGAAACTGCTAGAGTCAGTTATTAAAGATGGGATAGCAGAACATTTGGAAAGTGGTGAAATCATTGGACAATGTCAGCATGGATTTACGAAAGGTAAATCATGTCTGACGAATTTTATAGAATTTTTCGAGGATGTAACTAGCAGAGTGGATAATGGAGAACCAGTGGATGTGTTATATCTAGACTTTCAGAGGGCTTTCGAGAAAGTCCCACTTAAGAGATTAGTATATAAACTTAAAGCACACGGTATTGGGGGTTCAGTATTGATGTGGATAGAGAACTGGTTGGCTGACAGGAAGCAAAGTGTAGGAGTAAACGGGTCCTTTTCAGAATGGCAGGCAGTGACTAGTGGGGTACCAGATCAGTGCTAAGATCCCAGATATTTACAATATATATTAATGATTTTGACAAGGGAATTGAATGCAACATCTCCAAGTTTGCGGATGACACTAAGCTGGGGGTAGTGTTAGGTGTGAGGAGGATGCTAGGAGGCTGCAAGGTGATTTGGATAGGCTGAGTGAGTGGGCAAATGCATGGCAGATGCAGTATAATGTGGATAAATGTGAGGTTATCCACTTTGGTGGCAAAAATATGACGGTAGACTATTATCTGAATGGTGGCAAATTAGGAAAAGGGGAGATGCAACGAGACCTGGGTGTCATGGTACACCAATCATTGAAAGTAGGCATGCAGGTGCATTAGGCAGTGAAGAAAGCAAATGGTATGTTAGCATTCATAGCGAAATGATTTGAGTATAGGAGCAGGGAGGTTCTCCTGCAGTTGTACATGGTTTTGGTGAGACCACACCTGGAGTATTGCGTACAGTTTTGGTCTCCAAATCTGAGAAAAGACATTCTTGCCATAGAGGAGGTACAGAGAAGGTTCACCAGACTGAGTCCTGGAATGTCAGGACTTTCATATTTGGAAAGACTGGATAGACTTGGCTTGTACTCTCTAGAATTTAGAAGACTGAGGGGGGATCTTATAGCAACTTACAAAATTCTTAAGGGGTTGGATAGGCTAGATGCAGGAAGTTTGTTCCCGTGGTTGGGGAGGTCCAGAACAAGGGGTCACAGTCTAAGGATAAGGGGGAATTCCTTTAGGACCGAGATGAGGAACATATTTTTCACACAGAGAGTGGTGAGTCTCTGGAATTCTCTGCCACAGAAGGTAGTTGATGCCAGTTCATTGGCTATATTTAAGAGGGAGTTAGATGTAGCCCTTGAGGCTAAATGGATCAGGGGGTATGGAGAGAAGGCAGGTACAGGATACTGAGTTGGATGATCAGCCATGATCATATTGAATGGCGGTGCAGGCTCGAAGGGCCGAATTGCCTACTCCTGCACCTATTTTCTATGTTTCTATGTTTCTAAGAGAGATGACATCATGTATATACATTTCTGGGAGTCTAGATTGTCTGGAAGACTGGCGCAAGTGTTATTGGATTATTAGTTTTGATTAGTTTCCTTGGGGCTAATTGATACACAGATATATATGTCAAAGTTCATGTGTAATCACTACAAGGAAAATATATAATCATTTTCCTGCAGTAACGTGTGTTCTGCAAAGCCAATCTGTATTATTGAAGATTAACATGTCTGCTGCTGGCATTTATAAATCTAATCTTTAAAAGGCAATGAATTTCTCACTGCTTAGATTACAAACTAAAATGCTGTACCTTCACTTTGAATTAAATAATTTGTCGATTCTTAGCTAAAGCTATTAACAAAACATAATGCTTAATTGAACTGTAGTTTCTATTCTTTAGATGCAAAAAATATGGAAGCATGCAGCTTCAATTTTTATACACACACAAATCACACTTTGTGATGCACAGCTTGATCTGCTGAGTTTCTCCAGCTAATTGTTTATCACACTTCTCCAACTGTTCTGCCCCTGATATGATCCAAAACGATCGTAGCACTAACCACATCAGTTAAAATCTCTTAACTTACAAAATTGAAGTAGGTGTTATTAGTCAAGCTCAACTATCTGGCACAATGTACACAGGCAACAACGTTAAATGGCTTAAAGCTCATTTCTGCCAATATCGGTGTAATTTTTTCATTACCTTAATTCATGAAGGTGCAAACAGTAACTATCGTTGAATATTCACCATTCAACTAAATGCACATTGCACTACTTTATTGCTTTGTTCATGACATGAGGGAGGCTCCTTTGGCAATGGAAGATCTGATCCAATCCGTTCACGACAATACTGCTGGCATGAGAGACACGCAAGGTGATGACTGGCTACATTGGTTAGGATGGGATCTACAGGCCATGAGACACAGAGAACGTCTATTCTATCTTCAGAAGCACCACTTACTGATTGAATAGGGTACGATGGATCCTGTGGGATACTAAAATTTGCAGGCTCCTCACATCAGGACACAGCGCTAACAAAGCTTCAGAGCAACAATCAAAGCCATGTAAATGCGAGTGTGTGATTAAAAAGGTATCATTAATTTCTTCAAAATTAGATTCCATTGCCTGTATCATTTTGGGGTGGTTTGGAGATTTGGGGAAAAGGGTGGAGGTGTTAATACTGGCCAAATTAAATACACCATAAAAGGGAGCATCCCTGCACTTGTCAGAATTGCTTAACCCTTGTCAGTTGAAATTTACAGGCTTTGGATGGCGCCAGCCAGTCTAGGCTCAGACTGGTATGCAGAATGGTGAAGGATCCAGCTGTTCACCTTGTTTCTCCTAAATTAATAAGATGTATAGCAGTTTTGCAAACAAACCTTAAATGCATCATTTCGATTGGATCGCTGCAAGAACATTGTAAATAGTATAAATAATGTTGCAAGACGGTCATCCTGTTAATCGATGATTGGTTGAATTGCTGAGCCTTGGAGAAACTGTTTGAATCTCAGGGCACATGTTGCAGTGTTTATTCTTGTTTGCTTCCTTCTAGAAGCTTCTTTCATATACAATGTTTAATTGGTTAAACATTGTTTAATTGGTTTATAAAGGGACCACCCCCATGGTTGGGCCCCTCAAGGTTCGGAGACCTATAAAACGTAGCTCCCACAAGGTCCGATGTTGATCTTCCGGAAGATCGTTTGGGACTGCGTGACCTTTTGGAGCATATCTGCTTGCATGAGACTAGAAGGGCTTGGCCAAGCAGATACAAGGATCAAACCCGCAGTGGTTAGGTATAGTAGAGGGTAACTGTTGTTGTGTTTTCCAAACTAAAGTTTAGTTGTGTATGGGCTTGATTCAGTATTTTATTGACTGAAACTAGACTGGGGGAAGCTTAGAATGAGCTATTTATATTGGGGGCTCATCCGGGATCTCAAAGGATCCCCAAAGACAAGTTTGCGATTAAGGGTGTTGAGCTGTCTTGATAGCGAGTGCAGAAATCGGCGTCACGGTGCGGTCGTAGAACAGAGTCTAGCAGGCACATAGCATTAAACCTGCTGATGTTGGGTTAGAGGCCCTTTCCTGGCTTAGAGGCACAAAGCTCTTGGTCGAAGCTGGTAGCTGCAGCTGCTGCTGAGCCAATTTGGGGTTGGGTTAAAAGCCCCCTCCATTGGGTTAGAGGCCCATAAAAATTGCGTTGGGATAGAGGCCCTCTCCTTTGGGTTAGAGGCCTGTAAAACTCGGGCCAAAGGCACAACCGAGAGTTGGATATCCGATTGGCGGGATATTTAAAGACAAACTGGGTTTAAGCGGAGCTAAGCGTCAAAGTACTGCGTCATTGCTGGGGGTCAAGATTGGAAAGGCAGCTCCAAAAATTGGCATCGACTGCCAGTGTCAAGCGACCACGCGCGGACACCTAGTACTTAGTAGGTAAAAAGGGGAAACCCTTTGCTAAGGTGCACCTAGGTGGGTTAAAATCCCCACCTGCGTGAGATCTCTGGATCCCTGTAAAAAAAGAGGAAGGAATCTCAAAAGGTATCGGGAATTCAGTGGTTAAAGTAAATTGGTCAAAAGTACTTTAATCAATCTGAAAATTTCATGTTCCTGGAGACGTTCCGTGCAAATTTTGAATTCAAATCAACTTCAATAATATTCAGTATCTCATATTGGGGTGCTGGTTAATTCTAGTGTATATATCTTTCCTTCCAAGTTAACTTGTGTACAAATCCATTGTAAAAACTGGAAAGGTACTTCAGAGGTATGTATTGAAAAGATTGTGAATCGATTTTGATTTGAAGTGTATATTTCTCTCCAAATTTACCTGGGCATAATAAAGCTTTAAAGCAGTAGTTATAATGTATTAAGATTGCAGGTATTGCATTGTATTTACTATGTACTGTGTATTGTTTTTGATTTAACTTTGGAAATGTTAGAAACATTGTTGTGATATCGGTTCAAATCGGCTTAAAGATAAGTAGTTGATTAAGACTGTTATTGTAATTGGAGTCCAAATCGCAGCTGATGAACCATAAGTTCATACTCACTCTGATCAATTGTTGTTTAGTACCTGGTAGCGAAGAGTAACTGAGAGACAGGAACCTGGATTACTTGGTGAAAAGTACCCGGATGTGAGAGGTACCCCTAATTCTGAGAACTTAGAGTGGAGGGATAGAGATCCCCCAATATAATTCTAGTCTTAGCAGGAGGAAACTAACATTTAGGAGCGAAAGTAGTCATTTAAGAAGTAGTAAACCTCCGCATAGAGTACCCTAGGAAGGGGAAAGTCTTCAGTATCAGAGGGAGGGGTTCACTGGTTGATAACAGCACAACGTGGATTTGATTTGCTTTTGGAACTGTACAATTACTGAATGCGATATTAGATGAATGATTGGGGTTTATGTAGGAGTGGGGTTGTGCCTGGTAATAATAAGTGGTGTAATTTATTGTCTGTGTATAGTGTTACTTGCGTGTTTGGAGCTCATTTTCATGTGTTTCAACTGAGGGTTAAACGCGGTGTTTGATTATGCTCGAATGGGTTTGATTGTTCCCTGGAGTACTCTGATCTTTGGATGACTGAGGATTGTGGACATTGTAAGGTTGAAAGTGTGTGGGAGATAGGAGAAGAATTTGAATAAGAGAGTAGGATTGGTGGAGCAAAGGAGTAAAGAATTGCGAGGCTGCGGATGCTTCGGAGCCATTAACCACTGTTCATGAGCGAGCTTGATAGATTTAGGGATTAAAAGGAAGGAGTGAAGGATTTAGGAATTCTGTTTCGGTTGTTCGGAGGCATGGGGAGCAGCATAGACCGAGATATGACAGAAGATGAAAGGAGCCCATTGCAAATAACGTGTAATGAGTTCCCTCATAAGGCAGAGAAGTTAAGAGATTTGTCAGGAGCGCTAAGTAAGAAATTAGGAAAAAGCTATGGTCGCTGGAGGGCATTAAAACAGTAAAAGGGATAAAATACATAGAATAAATTATTTGCCAGCATAGTAATAACGAGAGTGCAAAGGAAGTAATAGGATTATGGAAAAAATATGAGGAACGGAAGGCGAATAAAAAGGTTAAGAGGATGGCGAGTTGGGAAAAAGCGATTGCTAAACTTGGAATAGAACAGAGAGAAGGTGAAGCTGATTGACCTCCAGGTAGTAGGAAGGACAGGAGTAGAGATGAAGGAAAACACACGGAACAGGGAAGAGGTAGATCTCCTGGAAGGAAATTAGTCCCTGTGAATTTAAAGTTTAGGGATCCGATGGTTCGTGCTGACCTCGAGGGGGAAGGAGATGAATATTTGGAGGAATGGACAAATGTTAACGCTAGTGGAAGTTTACAGCTCCCACCATGTTCCTCTTGCGTTTCCCAGGCTTCACTTACACCTTGTATGACTTGTGTCCGTAATAAATATTTTAGGTCTGCAGAACATATAACCACTCCTGCAGATTCTACATCTGGTCATACTCTAGTGAATACAGAATATGCCAGTTTCGTTGACTCTACCCACTCCACCATTAATAGAACATCCAGTAGCTTATGACACCCAGAGTAGAACGAAAAGATTAAACGTATTTAAAGAAAAGAAAGGTATGATAGATATAGTGCAACAGCCAGAATATTTCTGTGAGCCACAACCTAGACAGATTATATGAGCAGTGAGAAAGAGGAACTACTTATTTGGACAGTACCGGGAACCCCCTAGCAAACGGGAAGATTCATCTGAGGGTGAGACAGTGATTGAAGATACCGAGATAGATTTTGATGTAACCGAAAGTGTACAAATTGAACAGATATCCCATAGAGAGTTCCCAGTGAGGGAAGTGCTGAGTACAGCCTTTGATTCGACCAGTGCAGTGGGTATAAACAATCCCCGTGCCACAGACGTCCATACGGGGAACTATAAAAGGTAGCTCCCACGAGGTCCGATGTCGATTTTCTGGAAGAATGATTGGGACTGCGTGACCTTTCGGAGTGTCTCTGCTTGCACGAGTGTGGAAGGGCTTCGCCAAACATATACAAGGTTCAAACCAGCGGTGGTTAGGTATAGTAGAGGGGAACTGTTGTTATTCTAAATAAAGTTTAGTTGCGCAAGTGTTTGATTCAGTATTTTATTGACTGAAACTAGACTACGGGGAGCTTGTAGCGAGCTATTTACAGAGGTGCAGAGTATCCATGTTCTCCTTGTGACTACCAGGGTTCCCGCCATGTGTTCTGCTTCCTTTCTATAACCCAGGGACTTTTAGAATCAGAAAAGATTTACATGCATGTGGCCAAGACTTTGAAGGACTGACAGAGGAAGAGGCAGGGCAGGATGGGACTTTATTCCTTGGAGTGTAGGAGAATGAAGAATGAACTTAGGTGAATAAAATCAAGCCTGATGTTCAGCTATATTGGAAGGACTACATTACAGCCAACCAAACAGCAAGAATCAAGGAGCTGCTTGGTGCTGAAACAAGAATGCATGAAGACATACTGGAGGAATTTGTGAAAGCAGGTTTTTGATACTTTCACCAATTTTCCTTCACTAAGTGGTAAAGTTAAGGAGTTTTTGGAAAGTGGCATATTAAGCAGGAGGGGAGAGATTCGATGATGGAATGGAATGGATCGATGGTTCAAATATGGCGCCTATCTGCGGCGACATTTTGCGAACAGCACAAAGAAAAACAGTAAAATACAGCATTCATGAACTCACCTGCATCAGGAAATCCACTGGAATCAACGGCGTAAGTAGCGAGCTGCTGACGCATTTAAATGCATTAGCGCTACTGAGGACTCCCGTTGTTAGCGCCGGTAAGGGAATACCCGATGTTAGTGCCGGTCAGGGAACCTCCGGTTAGAGGGGATTCCCCAGCCAAGACTGACGTGAAGCTCACCGTTTGACCTGTTTTTACAAAATGTTAAATGGTCAGCTCGACATAGGTTACAAGACCTACACCAAACACAAACCAATTAGGAGCAGACGAGGGCATTCGATCCAATTTGAGATTCCAGCTACCAAGACAGATGTGTACAGCAATTCGTTCTTCCCCGCACAATTAAAGCATGGAATAATCTCCACCCTACTATAGTTACCCAACCACATACAACTAAATTTAAGGTAGCTCTTTCTTCCCAAAAACCCTTTCTGGCTTAAGTCCTCCCTCCACCACCTCCAGTTTAAATTCAATTTGGAATATTTTGGAGGACCAAGAAATAAAGAACCAAGAACCAAGAGGAGCACAGACACAGCAAGAAATTGACCTGCAAACACTTCAGGGAGTCCGGAATCGAAGCCATCGGGCAGGATCCCCCAGCAGCAACAGAGCTGAAAGGTACAGACTGTATGGGAATTCCCGATCTCAGGAGATTTCCTGACCTCGCGGAGACCCGTAAGTACTGTACCTGTAAACAGCGAGGGCTCCATGGAGTACGGAAACGTGGCCGTCGGGCAGGACTACGGGTCAGGCTGAAGCGGAGGGGATTTCGGCCCCCTCTCCAAACTATCCTACTGGCCAACGTACTGTCACTAGAAAATCAAGTGGAGGACTGAAGGGCAAGGATGCTTTATCAAAGGGAGCTGAGGGAATGCTCTGTGTTCACAGAGACATGGCTCACCCCTATCTCCCCAGACGCAGCAGTCCAGCCTGAAGGTGTTTCCATCCACCATATGGACTATACATAGGCATCTGGGAAAGGGAGAGGTGGGGGCTTCTGCGTCATGGTCAACGCTGCGTGGTGCTCAGACGTGGCAGTCCTGTCCAACTCTCCACACCTCGAACATCTGGCGGTGAAGTGCTGCCCCTTCTACCCTCCAAGGAAATTCACCTCCATTATCCTGACTGCGGTCTACATCCTACCCCAGACAGACGTCCGTCTGGCACTGGAGGAGCTGCACACCGTGATCAACAAACACCAGACGTCTTACCCCGAGGCATTTACCACCATTGCTGGGGACTTCAATAAAGCAAATCGCTCCCTAACTTCCACCAACATGTCTCCTGCTGCACCAGAGGACCACCCCTGACCACTGCTACACCATCATCAAGGATGCCTATCGCTCTATCCCTCGCCCTCACTTCGATAAATCCGACCTTACTGCGGTGCTGCTTCTTCCTGCCTACAGGCAGCAATTGAAGAGCGCACCCCCCGAGGTGAGGACTGTACAGAGCTGGCCGGGGGTGGCAGAGGAACAACTCCAGGACTGTTTGGAATCCATAGACTGGGCAATGTTCAGGGACTCAGCAACGGACCTGAACGAATACGCCACAGTCCTTCCAGACTTCATAAAAAAATGTGTGGAGGACTGCATCCCTACAAAAACCGTCCGAGTGTTTCCCAATCAGAAGCCTTGGATAAAGTCTGAGATCCGCATTCTTCTGAAGACCAGACACCAGGCATTCATTTCTGATGATACAGTGGTCTATAAGAAGTCCAGATACAACCTTGGTAAGGCCATCAAAAAGACCAAAAGGGACTTCTGCTCCAAGCTGGAGGATGAGACAGATGTTCGGCAGCTTTGGCGGGGCCTGAATGCAATCACCTCCTACAAGACAAAATCAGGAGGTAGTTTGAATGTCAGCAAAACATCACTCCCTGACGAGCTCAATGCGTTTTACGCACGCTTTGATAGGGAGAATACTGATGTGCCTTCTCAAGCCCCCATTCCCTGTGATGGTATTTCAGTCTCAGTCACAGAGGCCGACGTCAAAAAATCCTTCCGAGGGATGAACCCTCGAAAAGTGCCTGGACCTGATGGTATACCAGGTTGTGTTCTAAAAACCTGTGCGGACCAACCTGCTGGAGGTTTTGCAGACATTTTCAACCTCTCACTGCTGAGGTCTGAGGTTCCCACCCGTTTTAAAAGGGCATCAATTATACCAGTGCCCAAGAAGAGCATGGTGACATGCCTCAATGACTATCGACCAGTGGCACTAACGGCGGTGGCGATGAAATGCTTTGCGAGGTTGATCATGGCGCAAATCAACCCCTACCTCGACAAAAACCTGGACCCACTGTAGTTTGTCTACCGCCACAACAGATCAACAGTGGATGCGATCTCGCTGGCTCTCCACTCCGTTCTGGACCACTTGGACAACAAAAACTCATATGTCAAGCTGTTATTCATTGATTACAGCTCGGCATTAAATACCATAATCCCCTCCAAGCTGGTTACCAACCTCTCAGATCTGAGTCTCTGCGCATCCCTCTGCAATTGGATCCTCGACTTCCTCATTCAAAGACCACAGGCTGTTCGTATTGGTGGAAATGTGTCAGCCTCGATAACAATCAACATGGGAGCACCTCAAGGCTGTGTGCTCAGCCCCACCGCTGTACTGACTCTATACTCATGACTGCGTAGCCTCATAGTGCGAACTCCATCAAGTTCGCTGACTACACCACTGTTGTGCGATGTATCACTGATGGGGAAGAGTCAGAGTATGAAAGTGAGATCGACTGACTGACAAAATGGTGCCAGCACAATAACCTGGCCCTCAACACCAGCAAAACCAAGGAACTGATTGTGGACTTGGTAACGGTAGGATGGGGACCCACAGTCCCGTTTATATCAATGGGTTGATGGTGGAGAGGGTAAAGAGCTTCATATTCCTGAGCTTGCATATGTCTGAAGATCTCTCCTGGTCCGAGAACACTGATGCAATTATTAAGAAAGCACATCAGTGACTCTACTTCTTGAGAAGATTACGGAGAGTCGATATATCAAGGAGCACTCTCTCTAACTTCTACATGCGTACAGTAGAGAGCATGCTGACCGGTTGTATCGTGGCTTGGTTCGGCAACATGAGCGCCCAGGAGCGGAATATATTACAAAAAGTAGTAATACTGCCCGGTCCATAATTGGCTCTGACCTCCTTACCATCAATGGGATCTATCGTAGTTGCTGCCTCAAAGAGGCTGGCAGCATCATCAAGGACACGCACCATCCTGGCCACACACTCATCTGCCCGCTACCTTCAGGTAGAAGGTACAGGAGCCTGAAGACTGCAACGTCCAGGTTCAAAAATAGCTACTCCCCCACAGCCATCAGGCTATTAAACTCAACTGAACCAAATCTCTGAACATTAATAGACCATTATCTGTTTATTTGCACTTTATCTGCTTATTTATTGATGTGTGTATATATTTATATAATGGTATATGGAGACACTGATATGTTCTGTATTCATGCCTACTATATTCTGTTGTGCTGAAGCAAAGCAAGAATTTCATTTTCCTATCTGGGACACATGACAATAAACTCTGAGGTAAACAAAAATGCTGGAGAAACTCAGAGTGCAGCAGCATCTATGGAGCAAAGGAAATAGGCAACGTTTCGGGCTGAAACCCTTCTTCAGACGCCTGAGTGCTTCTTCAGAGTGCAGCTCATCCATGGAGCACAGGGGAGCGAGAAACCACATGCAGAAATCCACAAAGAACTCAAAAGTTATCCACAATCATGCTCTTTCCCAACGCATTCCCATCAGCTTCACCCTCAAGCAATGTTCCACCCCTCGTCAATCCAATTATAACGGCTTATGATTACTGCCATTATCCTCGGTGTTGGGATTTGTGGAGAGGGACTTTGTTCAGATTATTAAGAACATGCAGGTGATTCATCGGCACCAGCACTGTGCCTGAAGTCTGTTCCCCATTGGGAGAGCAAGGAGCGTGTGGTTCTGGGCAGAAAAACACAAAACAGAAAATACAAAAAAGATGACACAAGTGCCTGAAATCTGTTTCCATTTTTCCACAAAGGTTTTTGATTCTCTTGGGTAATTTGCCTTTTTCTTAGTGTTATGCTTTGATCACTGGGAACTTGCGAAGAGTTTGCTTAATTTTATTCCAATTTCTGGCGATAATAAAGCCAGATCAGGTTAAACCAACACCAGCTGTCTTTACCTATGCATTTTCCTTACAGTACTTTACAGTGCACAAAATTATTTGCTTTGCACATGTGTAAATAACTTCAATATGCTGTGTGCACAATTTGTTTTGTTTTATGAATTTTAAACCCTTACGAAATGACATTTTTATGATGAATGTTGACTTTGACTATCTCCAATGCGTCCCTCCCCATTCTTGATCTCACCGTCTTCATTAATGGAGATAGACGATTGACTGCAGCATCAGCAGTTCCTTCCTACACACTGGCCTTACCTGTCTGCCTTTCATTTCTTCTCCAGTCCAACTCTCCTCAACCATATTGCTGCATTCAAACAGCCTCCTCTGAGTATCTGTGTGACACCCTACCACCCTGGTTCACTGCTGCTTGTTCATTCCTCTTATCCAAAGTCAGTTGTAGCAGCGGGATTGTACAATGTCCACGCCAAGTATGTATGTAATCTCCAGGAATGGTCTTTAATAAACTGTAAGCAGGCAAAATGCAGCTTAGTCCAACACTGTTCAAAAGGACAACCGGCAATGAAAAACACATGCTGGAATTTTTTGGAACTATTTAACAGTTTATAATGCACAAAATCCACAAATTTGATGTGCTGATAATTAGTTTAACCTAGTAATAAATGTCATTTCCAGCCCTGGAGTCACATTTCAGCCTCTTTCCCCATTTAAGAATTTGACTTTATTATGCAATCCTGTAATGATAATTATTTGCAACGAGTATGGTACATATGGAGACAAAAGCCCACATCTACTACAAAAACACAAATGATGCTTTTTTATAATCAAGTCTAATTCTTGATTCATACAGGTCGCAGGGGTTATGGGGAGAAGGCAGGAGAATGGGGTTAGGAGGGATAGATCAGCCATGATTGAATGGCGATGTATTGATGGCCGAATGGCCTGATTCTGCTCCTATCACTTATGATTCCATGGGAATATTTATATATATAGATGTGCTGTCTCACATTAATATGACATTTCACATGCAGCTGAGAGAAGGAGCAGCACGGGGTTTAAAAAACAGCTGCACAGGGTTTAAAAAAAAGGGGTGTCTATAAAGAAGGCAGGCACTGTCAGTGTGGCCTATTGGGAGTAGCTGAGTTGAGGGGCACGTACTTGGTTGAAGGTAAGTGCTGAAGCTTTGGCTTGTGAGGCATTTGGCATGGAGGATGAGAGGAGGGTGTGGTCTGCTTTTTGTGTGACATTTCCTTGGTCTTAGTGCAGTAGGGATGGCAGATTGGGGAACTTACATGCTCCTCCTGCCAAATGTGGGAAGTCAGGGAGACTTCCAGTGACCCTGAGGAATATATGCGTGGGAAGATTGTCCAGCTGTAGTTCCTAACCATGTGAACAAACTGCAGTTGCAGCTGGAAAAGCTCAAGATTGTCTGGGAGAATGAGAGTTATAGTGAGGTGAGCACACCTACAGTGCAGGCAGAAAGTAGATGGGTGTTCCAGAGTACAGGTGTGCAGGCAAGATAGTAATGGAGATAAGAGAGGCGGAGTTGCCTTATTGATTAAGAAAAACATCACAGCAGTAGTTCAAGATAACTTTACTGAAGGAGCGGCCAGTGTGGCTACATGGGGAAACTAAAACATAAAAAGGGGATGATCACGTTATTGAGATTGTACTACAGGCCCCAAAGAAGTCATCATGAACAAATATGCCAGGAGATTACAAGCAGTTACAAAACTGATAGCGTTGTGATAGTAGCAGATTTTAACTTTCCCAGTGCAGACTTGGACTGTCATGGTGCAAGGGCTTAGATAGGGTAGAATTTGTCAATTATGTTCAGGTAAGGTTCCCCAGGCAATATGGAAAAGGTCTTACAAGGGAGAGGGCAAAGCTTGATTTACTTGTAGGCAATTGAGCAGGGAAGTGACTTAAGTGTCAGTAAGTGAGCTTTTTGGGACATCTCTGATGCCCTAGCATGGAACACCTCATCCTGGGTGCAGATGCGGCATAGACAGAGGAATTGGGAATAGGGGATAGAGTCTTTACAGGAAGCAGGGTGGGAAGAAGTATAGTCAAGGTAGCTATGGGAGTCAGTAGGCTTGTAGTAGATGTCAGTCAATAGTCTGTTTCCTGTGATGGAGATGGTGAGATCTAGAAATGGTAGGGAGATGTCGGGGAATGGTCCAAGAGAATTTGAGTGCCGGATGGAAATTAGTGGTGAGGTTGATGAAGTCAGTGAGTTCTGCATGGGTGCAGGAGGTAGCTCCAATGCAGTTGTCAATGTAGCGGAGGTAGAGTTCGGGGATCGGGCCAGTGTACACCTGGAACAGGGATTGTTCAATGTACCCTACAAAGAGCAGGCATAGCTGGGGCCCATGCGAGTACCCAAAGCTATGTCTTGGATTTGGTGGAAGTGGGAAGAGCGAAAGGATAAGCTGTTGAGGGTAAGGACTAGCTCTGCTAGGAGGAGGAGAGTATTGGTTGACGGAAATTGTCTGGTTCTGCGGTCAAGGAAGAAGCGGAGGGCTTTAAGACTCTCCTGGTGGGGGATGGAAGTGTAGAGTGACTGCATATCCATAGTAAAGATGAGGGAGTGGGGGCCTGGAAAATGAAAGTCATTACAATAACATTGATTATAAAAAGGCTCCAAATCAATCGTGCTGTGAGGGTTACTAATGGTGCAACAACAATACAGTTACCTCTCTGCTTTGAGTCTGTATTCCATGATTGGTGGATCTGAATCACTGATGCAAAGATCAGCCCAGTCCTCTGAATTATGCAAGTACCTGCAGCCTTCTCCTAGTCTGGGATGATTTTCAGCACTAGAAGAACTTGTAAACACAGCAGGAGCCTTCACAGCAGGCTGCTACTTCAAGTGCACTGATCCAAGTATCAATCCAATGTAACTTCTGCACTAAATTCCAGGAAACCAAATTGTTTTAATTCCTTAAAAAAGTCAGTTTCATGAAACTTGAATTTATTTGGACTTCACAAAAATATAAAAGCTGTGTCTGATTACTGCACTCAGCGCACACTGAAATTTATCAGGCAACCCATCTGTAAAACATACATGGTGCAGAGCAAGTTAGATTTGTTTCCATAGCCCACTCCTGCATTTCACTCCATGTGAAGCTACAGCCTCACAATTCGCTTCATCTGGCATTTGACAAATCTTCACAGAGCTACAATGTGCAAAGCTCCAGAAAAAGGAGAGTGAACATATACAAGTTGTAGTCCACACTGAGACTGCCACCGTGTGTGTAACTGAAACACAATGTCTATCGACCCTCGGTACACAGAATTTTATGTATCGTGAGGCACTGAGGCCCTGGATAGGTGTCGCTGGTGCAGTGAATGATGGCCCTGGCCATATTGCCGATGAATTGCATGTCTATTGATGCAAAGGCGTCTCAGCACCACTGCACACTAGATTCTTCTTGTGGGGATTGGACAGTAATGCATCCCCTTCTGGAATGTCAATTGGCAAAGAAGATATAGTGAAGGATGCTATATTGCAAGAACTTCCAGAAAATGGTAAAACAAGCAGATAGAGTGGTCTGAAAGGTGTGTGGTATGCTTGCCTTCATTGGTCAGGGCTTTGAGTATGAGAGTCAGGAAGTCATGATGCCGCTTTATGGGACTTTGATTGTGCGGCATTTGGAATTTGCACGCACTTCTGGTTACCCCATTGCAGGAAGGATATGGAAACTTCAGAAATTCATAGCTAATAGTATGTTATCTGTTGTGTACTGTCCTCAGCTTCTGAAATTCAATGTCACTAATCATATATAGATACTTCACATTTTGGGTTTTTCTCTAAACTTTTAGTCGTTTTCCTGTTTTATTTATTACTTATGTAAATAACCATGTGCTGAAACCTAGTAACCACAGAGGCTCCAAAAGGGATACATCTAATTCCATGTAGCAGCCAAAACTTGGCTGCGTCTGCCACATTGTGCTCTCACTCTTTCCAGGTTTAATTGATATAAGAAAAAATAGAGGTCATTGTGACAGCTAGCCAGTAGTTCATGAAGAAATGCCAGATACTTGTGTACAGTTTTGGTCTCCTAATTTGAGGAAGGACATCCTTGTGATTGAGGAAGTGCAGCGTAGGTTCATGAGATTGATCCCTGGGATGGTGGGACTGTCATATGAGGAAAGATTGAAAAGACTAGGCTTGTATTCACTGGAATAGAAGGATGAGAGGGATCTTATAGAAACATATGAAATTATAAAAGGACTGGACAAGCTGGATGCAGGAAAAATGTTCCCAATGTTGGGTGAGTCCAGAACCAGGTGCCACAGTCTTAGAATAAAGGGGAGGTAATTTAAGACTGAGGTGAGAAAAAACGTTTTCACCCAGAGAGTTGTGAATTTATGGAATTCCCTGCCACAGGGGGCACTGGAGGCCAAGTCACTGGATGGATTTAAGAGAGAGTTAGATAGAGCTCTAGAGGCTAGTGGAGTCAAGGGATATGGGGAGAAGCCTCATATCCCTTGATAGAGGACGATCAGCCATGATCACAATGAATGGCGGTGCTGGCTCGAAGGGCCGAATGGCCTCCTCTTGCACCTATTTTCTATGTTTCTATGTTACCTGCAGAGTGCAAATCAGTATGTTCTAGACCTCCATGCCTGCTACTGAACGACAATGGTAAAGGAATTGCTAGAGGTCAGATTACAGACAACCTAATCTTATTTAGCAGTGAAACACCATGGCCAACCTCCTATGCTGTCATGGACTTGTTTTTAAATTGTGTTTTGCACTAATGTCTAGTTTTTGCAGTTTTTTTAATGTTCACTGTCTTGTATCAATTATGTTCAATTTATGTTTTGTAGGATGTTTGCGTTGATATGCTAGTGTGATGCTGCTGCAAGCAACTTTTTCAATGTACTTGCACCTCACTTTACGTGTGCATATGACAACAAATTTGTCTTAACTGTCTGTTCTAAGGAGACCCAAGAGTGCACTGGGTGGGTTTGGAGCAAGAAAGCAAACTGCTGGAGGAACATAGCAGATCAAGCAGCATACGTGGACGTTTTGAGTCAAGACCCTGCATCAGAACCAATAAACAGCTGCTGCTTGACCTGCTGAGTTCTTCCAGCAGTTTGTTGTTTACTGTTATATTTAATGCTGACTGGCTTTCTCAGAGTTCTAACTGCTGGTGATCCATTGGTCCCAAGCATCCAAGGATTTTTGCCAAAGAGGAAACATATAAGTAATTCAATTCTTGAACATACTTGAAGACTTTATCTTGCACTAAATGTTCTGCCATTTATCCTTAGGCAGCTTGATTGTAATCCTGTATAGTCTTTTCTTTGACTGCATAGCACACAAACAAAGTTTTTCATTGTACCTCGATGTGACAATAATAAACTAAACTAAAACAGCTGTGAACACCTTCCTGCACCACCAGAGACTGTAATGGTACAAGCAGGATCAATTATAGAGAAAGAAACCATGTTTATTAAAGTATAGTGAAATACCGTAGAAGGATTAGTAAAATATTAATAATAATAATAATAAAATAATAAAAATATTAATAAAATATTAATAAGTCTCATGCACTTCTGCCCTTCGGAAATCCAATGTTACAAGCCTAGGCCGGTGGCAATTTACTTCACGCACTTCTGCCCGTCCAGGACTCCACTTGAATGATGGCTAGTCTGGAGTACTCTGTTCCTGGTAGCGTTCCAGATCCCAGTATGAGGAGAAATCCAAAGACTGCTCGCAAGGCTCTCCCTCTATACACCAAGACTACACAAAGATAAACGACTACTCGTGTCAATTGCTTTGACTAGTTTCAGAAAAAAGGGGAATAGAAAACAAAATTCACACAGCTGTACATGCTACTTTGTACAGACCAGTTGAACCCAATGATTGCTGGATATTGTTACTATTCTAACCTCACTCCCTTTACAAAGACACTGAGAAAAACAAGAACAAAAAGCCGTGAAGCCACCAAAATCGTCAATCTCCCACCGTCTTTCACTACACTGACTTGAAAATACATTAACATTGTTTCATTGTTGCAGTTTTCAAAGTGTGAAATTCTTCACCCAGCATTTCTACAGAAGCTCCAAATTTAGCAGAGTTTGAAGAAGGTGGCACAGCTATATTGGGCTAAATAATTAAAAATAGGCAACAACAGTCGTATACCACATCATCACATTTTAGAGAGAAAGTTTAAATTGCAAAACATGGAGAGGTAAGG
This sequence comes from Raja brachyura, assembly GCA_963514005.1. Next base: position 44,009,752 of record OY740783.1, on the reverse strand, counting down.
AAAAGTCCCATTCAACACAGACTGGAACATGTTGAAATTGTCACTTCCAATCAAATCTTTACGTCTACTTTTTAATATTATTTTGTTTTATTCGTGTTTTAAAATACACGAATTTCACCTTTATGGGCCCGTCCCACTTAGGCCAGCGACTATCATAGTCATAGCAGGTTGCCGAAAAACTGAAAACTGGACCCCCTTCGACCTCCAATGGCATGTTGGTCTTTATAACAAGAGGAAACGAATATAGGAGTAAAGAAGTCCTTCTGCAGTTGTACAGAACCCTAGTGAGACCACACCTGGAGTATTGTGTGCAGTTTTGGTCCCCTAATTTGAGGAAGGACATTCTTCCTATTGAGGGAGTGCAGCGTAGATTTACAAGCGTAATTTCCGGGATGGCGGGACTGTCATATGCTGAGCGAATGGAGCAGCTGGCCTTGTACACTCTGGAGTTTAGAAGGATGAGAGGAGATCTCATTGAAACATAAGATTGTTAAGGGTTTGGGCACGCTCGAGGCAGGAAACATGTTCTCGATGTTGGGGGAGTCCAGAACCAGGGGCCACAGTTTAAGAATAAGTAGTAAGCCATTTAGAACAGAGACGAGGAAACACTTTTTCTCACAGAGAGTGGTGAGTCTGTGGAATTCACTGCCTCAGAGGGCGGTGGAGGCAGGTTCTCTGGATGCTTGCAAGAGAGAGCTAGATAGGGCTCTTAAAAATAGCAGTCAGAGGTTATGGGGAGAAGGCAGGAACGGGGTACTGATTGGGGATAATCAGCCATGATCACATTGAATGGCAGTGCTGGCTCGAAGGGCCGAATGGCCTACTCCTGCACCTATTGTCTATTGTCTAATGACAAAAAAATTGTGCAGTCAAGCTACGCTCATTGGCGTCAAGCCCACTGTCATCAACTGTCTCCGAAAATATTTTAACATGTTGAAAACCAGCGGTGACCAGAAAGACGCTACGACTCTTTGGGAAACTGAGGAGACTACTCACGACCATACAGGCAACACCCTAGTCGCCTAAACAATAATCTAAGTGGGACAGGCCCTTTAAAGGGGCAATTCAAAATTTTTTGACATGTTGACAGGGGACAGTGCCAGATGATGTTCATCAAAAGGTATTATAGTCATTATTAATACATGTCCACGTCATTACTCTCTGTGGCAGATACATACAATGCACATATCAATAAATATTAATATATACTAGACCAAGTGCAGACCAGTTGGGTCTGCTCCCCGATGCAAGATTGCATCACACACCCGTTCCAACGCAAGCCAATCCCCCAACGCAATATTGCACCACTCACGCATAGCCCCCAACTGCGCAGGCGGGGCTCATCCCCCAGCACTCCTCTTCCACCTCACCCTCCCTCTTCAATCCCTATCGAGGGAGGGGGGTAAAGAGGGGGGGGATGGTAGATCGGGAGGGGTGGTAGAGATGGAGGGGGGGGGGGTAGGGAGGGAGGGGTTAGAGAGACGGGGAGGGGGATGGGGGTAGAGCGAGAGGGAGGGGTGGAGAGGGAGGGTAAAGATGGGACAGGGAGGAGGTATAGAGGGAGAGGGAGCAGAGGGGAGTAGAGAGGGAGGGTAGAGGGAGAGTGTTGGGGCAGGAGAGGGGTAGAGAGCGAGAGGGAGGGGAGTAGAGGGAGAGGGAGGGGGTAGAGCGAGAGGGAGGGGGTAGAGTTGTGGGGAGGGAGGGTAGAGAGGGCGAGGGAAGGAGAGGGAAGGGCGCTGGCTATAGACTCCAGCCGTCAACTCGACCGCCGTCTGGGCTATAGTACAGGCTACGACTTCATCTCCGGGCTCGTACCTGACCAAGGACCCAGCCTCGTCCTTGGTTGCACCAGCGGCTTCTTTCTCGGCTCCGGTCTTGGCCCCATCCCAAGCCCCAGGCTCTGCCCTTACTCCAGCTCCAGCACCACCTTCCCCACCGAGCGTCGGGACCCGCCGTCACTTTTAGTGCTCGTGGTCCTTGGTTCCAGCGGCGGCTTCTTTCTCAGTCCCGGTCATGGCCCCATCCCAATCCCCAGGCTCAGCTCTCACTCCAGCTCGAGCACCAGGCTCGGCTCCAGCCAGGGACCATGGTACCACCCTCGCAACCGAGTGTCGGCATCCACCGCACGAGTACTGGAGTGCCTCTCCCTCCTGGAGTGTCCTGTCCTGCCTTGCGAGTGCATTGTGACATCACTCGGGTTATTTTTTCATAAATGGATGAGTTTTCAGGCAGTTTTTAAAACTTTTAACAATTCAAACGTTCGGAAATATAGGTGGGAATGCGAAGGGAAGATGTTTATCGCCTCGATGGGAAAAATGCGAGTCGAATGTGTGAAAATGGGAAGGTTGTGGCCTAGTGTTTGGAAGAACATAGGAATTAACCAGATTGTGCCCAGAGAACACGCACAGGCACATATACATACACACAAACAAGAGAAGAGTTTTAGTAATATTGCAGCAGCAATCAACAATGATTATCCTTATGGTATATCTACTGTAAGTCCATTCTTTTATCCATTACTATCATCCATAATTCTCAGTCTTATTGCTTGTTCATCTCTACCTCTTTCTGACATTCTGAGTTGTGAGGTGTTGCATTTCGGGAAGTCTAAAAGTGGTCATGTTGCAGTTGTATAAGACGCTGGTGAGACCACATTTAGAGTATATTGTTCAGTTCTGGGCACCATGTTATAGGAAAGATGTTGTCAAGCTGGAAAGGGTACAGAGAAGATTTACGAGGATGTTGCCAGTACTAGAGGGGCTGAACTATATTCCCTGGAGCACAGGAGTAGAAGGAGTCCTCTTATAGATGTACATAAAATCATGAGGAATAGATCGGGTAGTTGCACCAGAATCTCTTGCCAAGAGTAGGTGAATCGAGGACCAGAGGACATTGGTTTAAGGTGAAGGGAAAAAAATGTAATAGGAAACTGAGGGGTAATTTTTTCACACAAACGATGCTGGGTGTATGAAACAAGCTGCCAGAGGAGGCAGTTGAGGCTGGGACTATCACAACTTTTAAGAAGCAGTTAGACAAGTACATGGATGGGAGAGGTTTGGAGGGAGATGGACCAAACGCAGGCAGGTGGGTCTAGTGTAGCAGGGACATGTTGGCTGGTGTGAACATGGTGGGCCAAAGGGCCAGTTTCCACATTGTATCAGCCTATGACTTTATTTCAATCCTTTCTGCCTCTTTCTCCCATGAGGTGTACAGGACATTACTTAAGGAAGTTGAGATAAAGTTGTGAAGGGATTTGAAAGCAAGATCAATGAGTTTAAGATCAATGAGCTGGTGACATGCAGCTTTGCAATATCGAGGCTAATTGTAGCAATGTTACAAAATTTTGAGATTTAAAAAATCAAGTCTGCAATTTATCCCATCAGATAAAGCATAAAAATAAGTTTAATTTGACACCTAATTCACTTCCACATCTACAGTATTAAAAAAGTTAGGGCCATTTTCATACTCGGAAATTAACAACTTGCTTCATATTGCTTTTCTATTGACTTAACATAAAAGTTGTGATCGAGGACAGTCAAAAGCCCATAACTTCCTTAAAAATTAAGAGAACTTAAAGAAATTTTCAGTTATTATAGATCGAAGTATTCTGAAACAAATATGAAACAATCTTACTTGGACGACCTGAAATTAAAGCATATAATTAGTTAGTTACCAATTGTAGCCAATTACAAACTTCAATTACTAGATCTAAACATCTATCCATTTCTTAAGAAAAAATTAAAAACAAATTTAAAGCCTAAGTGTCCAATTAACAGTCACACAATAATTCACAATATAACATGATTTTTAAATCTAATTGTCATTAATTTATAGGCCAAATTGAAGGAATTCAGTGTTTAATGCCTGTAAATTAATGGGCATTTTAAACAGCTTGCAAGTGGGATTTTCTGGAACGCGATGGATTGGAACGTTGCGGTTGCGGTGAATTTAAACCCAATATCGGCAGGAAATTTTCTGCCGGTTCATATGGGGACTAAATCACCGTTTCGAAACATGAAATATTGATTAAGGTCCCCTAAAAAAGCAAGTTTATATGTAAAAATAAACAGCTTTCACTTACCTGTCCCCTACGTAAAATCGGTCCCCGTTGTCGGTGTTCACGGCATTAGGAGCTAATTTTTATTTTATTGCAGCGATGAAGTAGTCGGGCTATTTATTTTTAAAAAACGGACTTACCGACAGTCGGAAAACATCTCCAGAAATAGATCGCACTCTGACAACAGAAAGCTGGGGAAAACCGCATTTTAACCCCCCCGCCCCCCCCCCTTAAAGGTGCCAAAGTCGCGCACACGGCCAGTGACAGAACTGCAGCACCGCTAAAGGTAAGTTTTGTAACATACCTACTGATTGCTTGCAAGACCTTGTTCAAGAAGGGATTCAATGTGCAAAACTCAGACTAAATAGATCAAATGCTGAGTTTATTCAAACTAAATGTACTTCCACAATAAAAGACACATTGATAATGAAACTAGAAAATGTTGATTAATTTTTCAGGATAAAAACAGATTTTGACAAAGGTTTTTTTTCCCTCATAGATTCTGCCCGACCTTGATTTTAGTTCAAGATCCCAGCAGCTTTTTGATTGACTGAAAGATACAGCATGAAAACAGCGCCGAGTCCACACCGACCCCCCATCGTTCACCCGTTCACCCTAGTTCTACATTACCCATTTTTTTGCATCCATTCCCTACACATAGGGCCATTTTACAGAGGCCAGTTAACCTAAAAAATGCACATCTTCGGGTGCTTCGAAAACTGGAGAACCCAAAGGAAACCGATGCGGTCATGAAGGGAAAACATGCTATTTCACACAGACAACAGCTGAGTTCAGGAACGAACCCGAGTCCCTGCAGTGTGAGGCAGCAGATCTACCAACTGCACCTCTGCGCCACCAGCTGAGTATACCCAGCATTTTTATTTCAGGTCTTCACCCTCTGCAATTTCTGGCATTCACTGTACTTCCATTACAGTTTACCCAAGTAACCATATAACAATTACAGCACGGAAACAGGCCCTCTCGGCCCTTCCAGTCCGTGCTGACCAATTATTTTTCCCTAGTCCCATCTACCTGCACTCAGACCATACCCCTCCATTCCCTTCCTGTCCATATACCTATCCACTTTACTTTTAAATGTTATAATCGATCCTGCCTCCACCACTTCTGCAGGAAGATCATTCCACACAGCCACCACTCTCTGAGTAAAGAAGTTCCCCCTCATGTTACCCCTAAACTTCTGTCCCTTAATTCTCATATCATGCCCTCTTGTTTGAATCTTTCCTACCCTCAATGGGAAAAGCTTATCCACGTCAACTCTGTCTATCCCTTTCATCATTTTAAAGACCTCAATCAAGTTCCCCCTTAACCTTCTGCGCTCCAAAGAATAAAGACCTAATTTGTTCAACCTTTCTCTGTAACTTAGTTGCTGGAACCCTGGCAACATTCTAGTAAATCTCCTCTGTACTCTCTCTATTTTGTTGACATCCTTCCTATAATTAGGCGACCAAAATTGTACACCATACTACAGAATTGGTCTTACCAATGCCTTGTACAATTTTAACATTACTTCCCTACTCCTATATTCAATGCTCTGATTTATAAAGGCCAGCACACCAAAAGCTTTCTTTACCACCCTACATCTACATGCGATTCCACCTTCAGGGAACTATGCACAGTTATTCCTAGATCCCTCTGTTCCACAGCATTCCTCAATTCATAGAAACATAGAACATAGAAATTAGGTGCAGGAGTAGGCCATTCGGCCCTTCGAGCCTGCACCGCCATTCAATATGATCATGGCTGATCATCCAACTCAGTATCCTGTACCTGCCTTCTCTCCATACCCCCTGATCCCTTTAGCCACAAGGGCCACATCTAACTCCCTCTTAAATATAGCCAATGAACTGGCCTCAACTACCCTCTGTGGCAGAGAGTTCCAGAGATCCACCACTCTCTGTGTGAAAAAATTCTTTCTCATCTCGGTCCTAAAGGATTTCCCCCTTATCCTTAAGCTGTGACCCCTTGTCCTGGACCTCCCCAACATCGGGAACAATCTTCCTGCATCTAGTCTGTCCAACCCCTTAAGAATCTTGTAAGTTTCTATAAGATCCCCTCTCAATCTCCTAAATTCTAGAGAGTATAAACCGAGTCTCTGCAGTCTTTGTTCATAAGACAGTCCTGACATCCCAGGAATCAGTCTGGTGAACCTTCGCTGCACTCCCTCTATGGCAATAATGTCCTTCCTCAGATTTGGAGACCAGAACTGTATGCAATACTCCAGGTGTGGCCTCACCAAGACCCTATATAACTGAAGTAGAACCTCCCTGCTCCTATACTCAAATCTTTTTGCTGTGAAAGCTAACATACCATTCGCTTTCTTCACTGCCTGCTGTACCTGCATACCTACTTTCAATGACTGGTGTACCATGACACCCAGGTCACGCTGCATCTCCCCTTTTCCTAATCGGCCTCCATTTAGATAATAGTCTGTTTTCCTATTTTTGCCACCAAAGTGGATAACCTCACATTTATCCACATTAAACTGCATCTGCCAAACATTTGCCCACTCACCCAGCCTATCCAAATCACCTTGCAGTCTCCTAGCATCCTCCTCACAGCTAACACTGCCTCCCAGCTTAGTGTCATCCGCAAACTTGGAGATATTGCCTTCAATTCCCTCATCCAGATCATTTATGTATATTGTAAGTAGCTGGGGTCCCAGCACTGAGCCTTGCGGTACCCCACTAGTCACTGCCTGCCATTCTGAAAACGACCCGTTTACTCCTACTCTTTGCTTCCTGTTTTGCCAGCCAGTTCTCTATCCACATCAATACTGAACCCCCAATGCCGTATGCTTTAAGTTTATATACTAATCTCTTATGTGGGACCTTGTCGAAAGCCTTCTGGAAGTCCAGATACACCACATCCACTGGTTCTCCCCCATCCACGCTACTAGTTGCATCTTTCTATTTTCTAGTATAATACATCATACTAATTCCCTACCATTTATCATGTACGTCCCATTTTGATTTGTCCTGCCAAGTAGAACCGTCAATATAATGCACCATTTGCATTACACTGTGCAAAACTCTCACTTCACTTTAAATATTGTTCACTACTTTAGTAATATTGTACAAAGATGCAACATTTGGTGGGCTGACAACACTTTCACAAAGAAGGCATTAATCCAGCAGTTTTGCTCATTCCATTGATTTTTGACATACCAACGCGAAAACAAGTACTTATTTAATCTGCCCTAACTTTTCCTCATCCCACTCACTTTCCAAAGTGCTCTTGATTAGGTCACACTTCCCTTTGGTACACAGTCATCTGAGCAGCAGAACCTTTTCCGAAAAATGTTTTTCATTTGCTATTCTGTTTTGTGATGTGGAACAGGGAGTTGTTTGTGTCAAGTTTGTTGTTTCTCTCCTAATAATTCATAAGATTTTACTTTGCATGAAAGACATGGCCCACATGTTGCAGCATTTTATAACTGCAGCTTATTGTTTATAACAAGCTCAGTGTAGAGTGGAGCACAACAACAAATTCTATTTATAAAGCACCTGCAACAGTAAACCAAGGCACTTCATGTGACAAATGTTTGGAAAATAGATGGTAAGACAGAATAAATCTGACTCATCTTTCAAAGTGCCTTATTTTTCCTTTGAATCATTACCACTATTGTAAATTTGGAAGAATAACAACACAAAACATAATTTAAAAAATATAATAAGCAGAATACAGAATATGCAAAAGACATGAATATTGAATAGTACAGCACAGGAACAGGTTCTTCGGCTCATATTGTCTGCACTGAACATGGAACAGTTCCATCCAAGACCGCAATAAGTTGTAGAGAATTGTGGCTGTAACCCAGACCATCATGAAAACCAATCTCCGTACCATCTCTGACAAATCTCCCCCCTTTCTTAAGCTCACCATCTCGATCACAGGAGATAGACTATAGACTGACGTCTATTACAAACCCACTGACTCCCATCTGGACTACACTTCTTCCCACCCTGCTTCCTGCAAAGACTCTATCCCCTACTCCCAATTCCTCCATCTATGCCGCATCTGCGACCAAGATGAGGTGTTCCATACCTGGACAGACAAGATGTCCTCATTCTTTAAGGAATGGGGGTTCCCCTCTTCCATCAAAGATGAGGCCCTCACATGTCTCCTCGGTACCCCACAGCTCTGCCCTTGCTCTCCTTCCCCCTAGTCGCCACAGAGATAGTCCCCAAAGACCCTCTCTCCATCCCTCCTCTACCCAAGTCGCACCAGATCCTCGTTCTGACCTAACAAACAGCTAACAATGGCCTGTTTCCTTGATAATCGTTACTTTTTTGTATATCTTTCATTCATTTGTTCTATATCTATCTGCATCACCGTCAATATCTCTCATTTCCCTTTTCTCTGACTAGTCTGAAGAAGGATCTCGACCCGAAACATCACCCACTCCTTCTCTCCAGAGGTGCTGTATGTTCCGCTGAGTTACTCCAGCCTTTTGTGTCTATCTCCCTACCATGAACTCCATCTACAATTCACACTGCCTTGGCACCAGCATAATCATGGACTAAATCAAGAACTCTCTTTCCCTCTTATCCCCTCTCCCATCAGACAAAGGTACAGAAGTTTGAAAGCGTACAACTACCAATTCAAGGACAGTTTTCCCCCAGTTGTTATCAGGCAACTAAATCATTATCTCACCAGCTATAGTGCGGTCCTGACCTCCCATCTACCTAATTGGTGACCTTTGAACTATCTTTAACAGACTTTATCATGCACTAAATGTTATACCCTTTATCCTATATGTGTACACTGTGGATGGCTTGATTCTAATCATGTATAATCTTTTCATTGACTGAATAGCATGCATCGAAAAGCTTTTCAATGTACTTTGGTACATCTAACAATAGTAAACTAAACCACAAACGACAAAAATCATGCAATATTAAACTAATCACCTGCCCGAACAAGATCTATATTCCTTCATATCCATGTGCTGATCTAAAATCCTCTTAAACATTACTATCTATCTATACGTAGCTAAAGCACTGATCTTGTGCTCTTCCGATTTGCGAGGTTTGTCTATTAGCGCAAAAATGGTACACGAGTGCTACAATTTTCACCAGCTCACTCGTCATTCTCCTGTGCTGCGAGTGCAACGAGTTTCGTTCCGATCGGTGGTATATTGTAAAAGTTAGCGAGGTTTAAAAATCGTAAAAAACGCGCTTGCACAGATCGATCTCCTCTCCTGCCAGTCAGCGCCGCGCGGATTGGTCTCTTCTCCTGTCACTCCCCGGGACGGTCCGCCCCTTCCGCGTCTTTACTGGATCTGAGGATGGCCAGCGGAAGTCTCCAACCAGACACAATTTTCGGAGGGACCGGAAGCGGCGCAGGAGATGTCGCCAAACAGAAAGCGGTGAATCTGATCCCGGTGGAGGAGAGCATCCAGCGCCTACTGTTAGTCCCAAATGCACCGCCATCGCAACGCCCCGCAGCTCCAGCCCGTTCCCTTCTGGTCCCCCTCGCTGGCTCCTGCCCCCACCACCGTGATACCCCCTTCTCCTCCATGGTTCTTCCCTTGTCTTTTCTCCGAGCTCACCACCCTCTCACACACCGGCGCAGCTGCAGCTGCTAGTGCTTCCGGGCCAATCCGAGGCCTGGCTCTGAGGACACCGATAGCTGATGCACCTCCGGGGCACACCCTGCAGCTCCTAGACTGTGGAACAGCATCCCTCTTCCCATCAAAACTGCCCCTTCCATCGACTCCTTTAAGTCGAGACTTAAAACTCATATTTACTCTTAAGCCTTTCTTGACGTCCTCTGAGGGAGGGCTATATGTATGTATTTATGTATGTACTTAATCTATGAACCAATGTTGTATAACATTAGTACCTCCACCAATTGTAAAGCACTTTGGCCAACAAGAGTTGTTTTTTAAATGTGTTATAGAAATAAAAGTGACTTAAGTTGACTAAACTGCCCTTGTATATTAGTATTCAAGGATGTCACAATACATCATTACTAGAGGTACACCCTAGCTATCATAGGTGACATTTTGGGTCGAGACCCTTCTTCAGATGGTTCTGAAGAAGGGTCTATACCCAAAACGTCACTTTTTCCTTTTCTCCACAGATACTGTCTGACCCGCTGAGTTACTCCAGCTTTTGTGTCTATCTTCAGCTATCATCTTATGGATGGTGCAGCAGGAACAAGGTTCTAAATGACTTGCTCCTGCTTCTAGTTCTTACATTCTTATTCCAGTTATTGAATTTGGATTGTACGAAAGTGTCTGCAGCAAACTCTCACACATCCTGCCCATCTTAATTTTGGTATGTTAATTTTATGCTCTGTTGATAGGGGAGAGAGGTTTGTTGGTCATGGATAAATACTTTGAAAGATGAATACACAGATCATCATCCTTATGGGAACTAACCTGTTGGAATAAGTGCACTAAGGTCAGAGATATAAAAACTGATGGTATTCAGGAAAGCAAGGTCCTGAGGTAATAATCTCTGCATTGCTCCTGGTGTCAAGTGTTTGTGCACAAAGGAGTAAAGCAGAATAATATGAGACTGGAGAAATAGGATGATGATATATGTGTTCACCTTATTTCAAAGTATTTATCCATGTCTGGTGTGCAGGATAATGAAACTTTGGGCTCAGTTGTAGGCTAATGTGTTTATGCAATTATATCAAACTCTAATTCATTTTTTAAAACGCAATTTAGCTTTTAAAGGTGGAAATTACTGCCCAGAGAACCTTAAATTCATAAAACTGCTCAACCCAATCATAAAGTTTATGATGGTTAGTTTTACCGACAGTAGAATACAAGTAAATGAATTCAACTTACATAAGACTGCAGAAAAGTTATTGCGTTCATTATAAACTCGAAACTGATTACATAAATCATTCCAGAGCTATTTCTTATCAACAGATGACCTCAAAGTGATGGAAAATAGCAACAGTTCCCAAATACCAGGAGAAAAAGCTGATTCCAGCGCATGCAGGTTGATCTAAAACAATACATACAGATTGCCAATGTTCAACCTGAAAACTAAAAAGTGGTATATATTTTAGTAGTAGTTCTTACTGTGTTTTTCCAGCCAGTGGGGTTAGGTCTGGAGACACAAGAGACTGTAGATGCTGGGATCTTGAGCAAAAAATCAAACTGCTGTTAAGGTTGTGCTTTAGAGTTACTGTTTACTCTATGCATCACAAGAATGATCATAAAACACATAAATAATTTAACCTCTCATTTTGTAACTCTAAGACACCAATTTAGCAGCATAAGGTACAATGATTATGACCATTTTAATGATATGAAAGATTTACATTTTTAACTGCAGTATTGTAGTTCCAAAAATGTATTTTCCCATTACTTGTGCAGTGTATTGATCTTCCCTGTGTCCTTATTCAACAATCTGATACAGTAGTAATGTACTGGTTAAATAACCAGACTAATAACCCAGTGTTGAACTAACAATCCATTGTGATGAGATCAGACCTCACCATGGCAATTGAGTTAGTAATCTGGAATTTATTTAAAAAACACTAGTCTTCGTGACAATGTAAATAAAGTTACTTGATTGTCATAACAATCCATTTAGTTCACTGATATCCTTTGGGAGAGTAAATCTTCCATGATAAATTTCCTGCCATCTCAGTGGCTCTAGTTCCAGCAAAATGTGGTTAACTCTCAACGTGCAATGTGTGAAGAGCATGGCGGTGGGGCATGCCCAGCAGACCAAGCTACACCGGTAGAAAAGATAAACTGAGCCAAGATAATGACAGGCAGAAATAACCCATTCTTGTGAAGACAGAACAAAATAAAAGAGTTAAGGGCCCGTCCTACCAGCATCCGACTCCATGCGATGAGCGCGACCAAACCGGCAGCGGGGGCCGCGCGGAGGTTGGGTGATTCCCCTACACAGGGCCGTTCCCACCAGCATGCGCCTTGATGCGGCAAGCGCGACCAAACCGGCAGTAGGGGCCGCGCGGTGGTCGGGTGAGTGGTGCAACGTGGCGCAAAGTGAGGCGAACTTGGAGCGAAGTCTAAAGGTAAGTTCGCCAGGACAGAGAGGGTCACACAGAGAGGGGCACAGAGGCACAAACAGAGAGGGCCACGGAGCCACACACACAGAGGGTCATGGAGGCACCTACAGAGAGGGTCATGGAGGCACGACATCGAGGCGGTGTGTAATGTGGCTGCGAGCCGACAAGCCATTGCCGCGAGGAATTTTTGAACATAGTCAGTTTTTCGGAGCCCCGCGCGATGTCAGGACGAACTTCGCACAATTCCGCACGGCTCCGTCGATCGAAGTGGGACCGGCCCTGCAACGCCGGACGGCTCAAGCGACCACGTTAGGTCGCGCTCATCGCATAGATTTGCTGCTGGTGGGACAGGCCCTTCACCTAACGTTGGAGATTTCATTCTGGAAGCTGCCCAGACAGAAAGTGAGGTGTTATTTCGCAAGATCACGTGAAGCCACCAGCTTAGTGATGATGGGATGAATAATGAAAGTGATGAGCTCAGCATCACTCCAGTGGACTGAAGGCAGGTACTACACAAAGTGATCACCCAAACTGTGTTTGGTTTCTCCATTATAGAAACCACGTTGTTTAGTTTAGTGATATTGCATAAACAGGCACTGTGGCCAGCCGATTCAATGCTGGCCATCGATCACACGTTCACACTAGTTCTATGCTACCCTGTTCAAATAGCTGCAGGATTTAAACCCTATACCTTCTCTTCAATGAGAGACAGCAGATTCACCAAGTGCTCTTTAGATTTAGCTCTTAGGGCTGAAGGAATCAAGGGATATGGGGAAAAAGCAGGAACAGGGTACTGATTTTAGATGATCAGCCATGATCATATTGAATGGCGGTGCTGGCTCAAAGGGCCAAATGCACCTGCACCTATGTTTCTCAGCAATAAAATTAAAAGAGTGAAACTATTCCAAGATTTAACTTGGTGCAAGGGAACTGAAAGGTATTTATGGGGACTCCAACATTCATAGACCAGACCAGTCCTTAAGGATAAGGGGGAAATCCTTTAGGACCGAGATGAGAAGGAATTTTTTCACACAGAGAGTGGTGGGTCTCTGGAATTCTCTGCCACAGAGGGTAGTTGAGGCCAGTTCATTGGATATATTTAAGAGGGAGTTAGATGTGGCCCTTGTGGCTAAGGGGATCAGAGGGTATGGAGAGAAGGCAGGTACGGGATACTGAGTTGGATGATCAGCCATGATCATATTGAATGGCGGTGCGGGCTCGAAGGGCCGAATGGCCTATTCCTGCACCTAATTTCTATGTTTCTATGTCCAGTACATCGACTTGTAGCCATGCCCATCACAAACAGCACCAGACTCTGCTATTACTCCCCTGCAAAGTGCATGCGCAGAGGTGGCATTTCAACCAGTAGAATGGTGCCTCCATAGATGGGTACTGTGTGATCTGATTGCAACTGAAAGAGAAAAGAAGTGGCAGTTTGTGCATATTTCACCTGTTCTGAGGTACTGAGCCAAACACATATGCACATTGAAAAGGAATTCACATGGTAAGTGACATTTTCTCTTGATTTAAGAATGATAGGCAGTGATAGAGTGGTTGATGCTTGGATGACTGTTGTCTGACTTCATGATTTGGAATATATATGTGCAGATAAAAAGTTCAAATTTGCAGATGACAATAAACATGAAGGTAAAACAGTGAAGAGTTTGACCGTGGGAGTGCATGAATAGCTGCTGAGAGCGAGTAGACAAGGGGTACTGTCTACTGTGGTTAGAAAAATGAGAAATCTGGTTTTCATAAATTGATACATAGAGTATAAAATCACCGATGTTGTATTGAACTATCACAATAAGGATGGCTTTCACTTGTGACATAATCTGCATTGCATGATGATTTGCCCCTATCTCCAACTGACTCCAATAATTTCACAATTGATTGATGATCCTTTCAAACTTCAACAGTGTCGGCCATGTTGCTGTTATGATGGCTAGTTGACTTCTGCTAATCATCTCTGAGATAATTACTGCATAATGCAGTATAGATTGATGTGTTCATCTGTTCATACATTGGCATTTCATATTCATAGCAGATGCTGGTCAAAACTCTGCCGAAGGGCTCTAAACTGTTAAATTCCTGATTGCACTACATTAATCATGTAAAAGCAATCCTTGTTCTTGCGTATGGCTTGCACAACCTAACGTTGTAGGACAACTTGTTCAATATGATCTATTTGTTTGTGCACGTCGGGTTGATTGCATTAGTCGAATGAGGGTGGACCACGTGAAGGTTGCAATCTCTCACCCCTGTAAAAGCAATGCAAGAACAATAAAATTATTTTTTTGTTTATTATGCACTACTTTGTGCTCTTAGGAGGCGGCAAATAAAATTGGTCTCTCCCACACAGCATTATTTAACCAGCTGCATGTTTCTTGTTCACAATGCATTACAAATTCCTTGTATACTTCATGCATAACACTAATATGCAGATTAATCAGAGTGTTGTATTAAAATGTTAATAACTTCAGATTGCAAACCATCAAGGGAAAGTAAATATAACTTTATTAACCATATAACAAATAAGGTGATACAGTTATAAGCTATATTATGCTGCACAATATATAAATGTATTCACTACTTTATGCATATTCTGCTGCAATGAAATTAAATATTTTTTTCAGGTTGTAAATATGTTTATTTTCAAAACATCTCAAGTTGTAGTATTTAGCCATTATAGCCACAGTCTTTAAATTCCATCTGGGCAGACTTCTCTTGATTAAATCCTTTTTGGCTCAATTGGTACTTTCTTTCCTTCATCATTAAAAGTCATTTTTGAATTTGTCAATAACTTCAAGTAAAATTCAGTCATAAATGCTATATTTCTAAACAATGAATATTTCAATTGTTCGTTTTGTACAAGTAATGCATTGTGCTTAATGGACTAGCATTTCCATTATAAAAATTAAACAACTTTTAGAAACCATAGGTCACACCTACAATAGCTGCAAATATTGTTCATAAACCGGTATGTGTTTGAATTAAGATGGAACTTAAACCTTGCATCCCGGGCAAGCCAAGCTTTAAAAGCTTATTTTACTTGCATTTTTAAATTGAATGTCAAACCCCTTGTTATTTTGTCTTTAACCTCGTCTGATAACGTTTGCATTGCGTATAAATGCACGTGAAGCTATCAGGAATACAAAGACAACAAAATATTTCAAATGACTTGTTTGCCGACGCTGGATTTTACAACAAATTCTGAATTGAAAAAGATAACAATCTTCACATTTGAAGATCTGTTGTATTTTTTTTAAACTATCATAATACTGCAAGTGGGAACCTTAAGAAAATGTTCATTAGCTCCACTATACAACAGATTTCTAAATAAATACAAATATTCCCAAAATAGTCAGAGTGTTTTTTTACTGTTTATATGGATTCCATCAGATATACAAAGAATAATTGATAGCACAGATTGTACAAAGTCACTGTGTCTTAAATAATTACCTTAAATAGCAGCCAGCACACAATAAAAAGTCACTTCAGAGAGCACTGGAATGTCAATGTAAATGTAACATTACACAGGAAACTGGATATAAAATAAATCAAGCACAACAAAATGCTTTTTATGTTTTACTGGTGCAATGTAGAATATAATTTCCCAACGTACCTTTTGATACTAATTAGATATTTAATTTGGTAGACAGTTGCATGGTAAACCTTGATTAGAAAATATTCCAAACTGGAAGCCGAGGTTGTTCTCTCATTTAAATGAGGGCAGGTTTGGCACTTTAATGCTGATGTCTCCTATGTTAATATTTCGAGGCATTTCCGGAAGGTTCATATTTTTTACTGCTGACACAGCCCTGGCTGGAGCTCCTGCAAGACCAGCCTAAACAAGGACGCAAATATTAAAAAATTAGAAGAGTATTCAAGAACACAAAATCAGTTTTCAGAAATATATTCTTGAAGGGTGGATTGAGAACACCAAGCTATTTTTCATTGGTCATTGCTTGCAACAAATGAACAATGCTTTTTTTTAAAGATAATTTGGACATTCACAGCAAATAGTGGCTCCTAACTTTTGAAATAATATGGGACATTTATGCGCATTATATTCACAGTTTGTTCCTTAACCAGACTGGAAAGTTGCCTCAGGCACCTGAAATAAATCAATTGAGTTATTGCAGTGACTTAAACAGGTAATACACTCAACAGCCCAAGAATATTTTGAGAACAAACAAAAAATGTTGTATTTTGCATTATTACAGATGTAAAAATAGAATGTTTTCACAAGATATATTTAATATTGTCTGCAAAAAGGATTTATCATTGTTACTGAAATGGCAATGTTTCCAGCGACAATATCCAAATTGCTCTCTTAAAAGATAAGCAAAGTATTATTTTAAAATGTTGACGATCAAATCATAGAGCTATATGGATGCTTGGTCCCGCCTTGTCCATTCCAGCCAAGTTGTTGTATTGAGTTAAACAATGCTATCATCATTTGGTTCAGAGCCCTTTAAAACCTTATTTTTAGTTATCTTCGCCATCTAGTCTATGCTTGGCTTCTCCATGTAGAGGAGGCCACATGAGCATCTGAATGTACTATGTAGAGGAGCACATAAATGCAGTGGAGCAGGTTGGCAAAGGTGCAGGTAAACCTCTACCTCGTGGAAGAGAAGGATTCTGGATGGCAGTGAGGGAGGAGGTGAAATGAGGAAATTTACCACTGACTTCTGTAAACTCAGCAATCCACAGCTACCTCAACTATACATCCTCCTACATGGTCATCTGCAAGGTTGCTATCCCAATTTCCCATCCCTGTGACATCTGTTCTCAAGATGAAGCTTCTCCTTTAGAGCTTCTGAAATGTCCTCCTTCTGGAAACATGACCAGTTGATAGTCCTTACATAGAAACATAGAAATTAGGTGCAGGAATAGGCCATTCGGCCCTTCGAGCCTGCACCGCCATTCAATATGATCATGGCTGATCATCCAACTCAGTATCCTGTACCTGCCTTCTCTCCATACCCTCTGATCCCCTTAGCCACAAGGGCCACATCTAACTCCCTCTTAAATATAGCCAATGAACTGGCCTCAACTACCCTCTGTGGCAGAGAGTTCCAGAGACCCACCACTCTGTGTGAAAAAATTCCTTCTCATCTCGGTCCTAAAGGATTTCCCCCTTATCCTTAAGCTGTGACCCCTTGTCCTGGACCTCCCCAACATCGGGAACAATCTTCCTGCATCTAACCCCTTAAGAATCTTGTAAGTTTCTATAAGATCCCCTCTCAATCTCCTAAATTCTAGAGAGTATAAACCGAGTCTATGCAGTCTTTGTTCATAAGACAGTCCTGACATCCCAGGAATCAGTCTGGTGAACCTTCGCTGCACTCCCTCTATGGCAATAATGTCATTCCTCAGATTTGGAGACCAGAACTGTATGCAATACTCCAGGTGTGGCCTCACCAAGACCCTATACAACTGAAGTAGAACCTCCCTGCTCCTATACTCAAATCTTTTTGCTATGAAAGCCAACATACCATTGGCTTTCTTCACTGCCTGCTGTACCTGCATGCCTACTTTCAATGACTGGTGTACCATGACACCCAGGTCGCGCTGCATCGCCCCTTTTCCTAATCGGCAACCATTTAGATAGTAGTCGGTTTTCCTATTTTTGCCACCAAAGTGGATAACCTCACATTTATCCACATTATACTGCATCTGCCAAACATTTGCCCACTCACCCAGCCTATCCAAGTCACCTTGCATTCTCCTAGCATCCTCCTCACAGCTAACACTGCCTCCCAGCTTAGTGTCATCCGCAAACTTGGAGATATTGCCTTCAATTCCCTCATCCAGATCATTTATGTATATTGTAAATAGCTGGGGTCCCAGCACTGAGCCTTGCGGTACCCCACTAGTCACTGCCTGTCATTGTGAAAACGACCCGTTTACTCCTACTCTTTGCTTCCTGTGTGCCAGCCAGTTCTCTATCCACATCAATACTGAACCCCCAATGCCATATGCTTTAAGTTTATATACTAATCGCTTATGTGGGACCTTGTCTAAAGCCTTCTGGAAGTCCAGATACACCACATCCACTGGTTCTCCCCCATCCACGCTACTAGTTACATCCTCGAAAAATTCCACAAGATTCGTCAGACATTGATAGTCCTTACATGCATTTCTGTCATTTTCTACATATCTGCTGTCTTCTTTCACTCTCCCAGACAGAGCAGCAATAGAATTTCCTTGGTTTTTAATATATCACAATATTAGCTTCCGCAACCAACATCCCGGCTTTCACCATTTCCGTCAGCTCCAACATGATCTCAACCCCAGTCACATCTTTCCTTCTTCCCCCACTTTCTACAAGGACCACTCTCTTTCACCTCCTGATCTGCTCATCCCTCCCACCCACTCCCCATCACCTGGCATTTTCCCTTGCAATCATAGGTAACACCTGTCTACCCACCTTATTCCCAACTACAATCCAGGAACCTAAAGACCCCTTCCAAGTGAGACAGAGAATCACTTTTAAAACGCAGATCATAAGAGACCTACTAATTAATTGAGGTTGTCACTTTTACAACATATGTAGACATACCTTTTCCCTGCACTAGGAAAATGCTGGTTTTAAACATATCAGGTGTTTCATGGAACAGGTTAGCGTTAACCATAGCAGCATCTTCTGGCAGGGCCTACCTATCCTCACACCATAATCATGACATGGGATTATGGAAACAATGTAAGTGAATCATTATATTTGACACCAAAAGACTGCAGTTGTTGGAATCTTAAGCAAAAAAAAACAATCTTCTGAAGAACTTAACACTCAGACAGCATATATGGAGGGAGGTGGACAGTTGATGTATTGTGTTGTGACCCTTAAGATTGCAGTAGAAGAGAGATAGCTGGTACAAGGAGGCAGAAAGAAGGTTGTTGCTGGCAAGTGATATGAGGATCCAGGAAACAAAGGGTTAATTGGCAGGTGGAAGAAGTCAAAGACAGAAAGGTCACTATGGGAAGGAGAACGTAAAACACCTACCAATCTGGAGTTGCAGCAGACTGTGTCAGACAGAACGCAAGTGTTCAACGGAGCGGTCACCTAATCTATGCTTGGTGTCACCCACAGATAAGAGGCCAAATGTGATGGATGAAGTTGGAGGAGGTGCAAGTAACCCATTGTCTCACTTGCAAGGGCTGTTTAGGTCCCTGAATGGAGGAGACAAGGGAACAGATGTTGCACCACCTGCAGATGACTTTGATGGGGCAGGGATGACCAAATCAGGAAGTCATGAAGAGAATGGTCTTTGAGGAAAAACACAAAGTGATGGTCAGGAAAATAGTGTCTGGCAGTAGGATCATGTTGCAGCTGGAGGAAATGTTGGAGAATGATGTGTTGGATGCAGAGACTGGTGGGGTGAAAAGCAAAGACCAGAGGATCTTTATTCTATTGCTCAAGGGGTTCTATTGATCGTCAAGGGATATTCTTACTATTTATACTGTTCCAACAACAACCAGTCACTTGTAGACATGTCCATTTCACCATTGGGTTATCAAAGCAAAGACTAAACCCATTTGGATAAACGCAAAAACAAGAAATGGTCAGAGCTTATTTTTTTAGCCAATAAATGCCGAATAAATTAAATAAATATTCGTAGGCTGTGCATTATTTTACATAGGCAGAGGTAGGACTTACAATAATATCAGTTAACTTTGCTGTGCTACCCTCCATTACAATTTCAAACTTTAAAAAAATCAACATTTTAATAATCTAGAATAGGGGCCTCCAAACCTTTCTGCATGAGGGCCACATTATATATTTGCCACATTTTTGCAAGCCGTAGGAAAAAATAAAGAAATGTCAGTTTTATAAATTTAATGAACTCAAAAAAGAACTTAAGTAAAACAAATGGAAGGAATTCAAAACAAAACTTGTAGCCATCAATCAAGGTTAACCAATGAAATCATAAAGTGTTATGCAACCATGTTAATGGAAAGGATGGAACTGCTGTTTTGTTGATTTTTACAGTGGTTGCTCTGCCGACTGATGGGGAGAACCCCTAGTTCTCGCTGTAAACACAGCCATCCTGAAGTTCGGTCTACCCGAGGAGGTTCGCCATAGGAATCACAACAAGTGCTTTACCTGAGAGGTGGGCTCCTGCTTCGGGCAACTGAAGCCAGCCCTGTGCATGTGGCATGTGTGTCTGTGTATTGAGGTGTGAGTGTGTGAGACACTGAAGGCAACAGCGGTTGCGGGATTCGCACGGTGGACGGAGGGTTGCTATCAATCATTCGCTTCTCCAGGCAAGATTCTCTGGCTTCTTCCTTTGTATCGGGGCGAGGTGGGGAAGGGGGAGGGGGGAATTTGTTTGAAAGGAATTCTTCACCCTCCCCTCCTTCTCGGGTTTCTGTCAGCTGCCGCGCCGATCCCCCGGCGGACACTGGAGGCACAGCCCAGGGTAGGAAAGGCTTGGTACCAGCACAAACCCTATCCTGCTCCACCGCTCCACACCGCAAAGCAAGCGAGCACCTCGCACAATCTCTCCTTCCATGGATCTTTAACCCCTGCAGCCCCGGAGTTCCTTCCAGCGCTTTGGAGCGGATAAGATGTGGCCCGCCATCCGCTCACAGACATGGGTCCTGGCCCCTACGCAGAACAAGGTTGCCGACCCCTGGCCTACAGCAAACTGACATGTACGTTCCCGAGCTACCACAGAACCCGCTGAATAGCCCGCCGCACGGAACGTGTTAAGAGCTTGCTGAGGGCCGGATAAAATCTCGTGGTGGGCCGAATGTGGCCCGCGGGCTATAGTTTGGAGATCCCTGATCTAGAAGATCATACTAACCTGTGTGGACACAAAATCCTGGAGTAACTCTGGAGAGAAGGAATGGGTAACATTTCAGGTCAAGACTCTTCTTCCGACTGATGTCAGGGGAGTGAGCGGGACAAATATAGAATGTAGTAGTTGGAGACAGTAAGACTGATGGGAGAACAGGGAAGGGGAGGGGATGGAGAGAGAGGGAAAGCAAGGGCTAATTGAAGTTAGGGAAGTCATACCCCAGTAGTATAAATATTGATTTCTCTAACTTCAAATAGCCCTTGCAGTCTGAAGGGTCTCGACTCGAAACGTCACCCATTCCTCTCCAGAGATGCTGCCTGTCCCGCTACCTTTGATTTAAACCAGCATCTGCAGTTCTTTTCTATACTAGTTTCAAATGTAACATGATTCTATAAGTGGATATGGTCATTTGCATTTTGATTACAATGACAAGAGAAGATCCGTTTTTGTTTAAAAACAGAAAATTTAGGCCCCAAAATTACTTGGAAAAATACAAATAATCAGCAATAATCATCCTTCTCAGAAAAAAAAACAATAAAAAACATCAACTAATCTGACAGAATTAATTGACAAGTGACTCGATTCTGAACATTAACCCACTTCCCTTTTTCAGTTGCTGTTAGGCAACTGTGTTCTTTCCTTTGCAGTTTTAACTCTCAACATATAAAAATATACATTTAGGTTGAAGAGGTCATGGCCACCTATTATTCCATAGAAATTGAGGATAGCAAAGCAAAGTGATAGACATCGTAAATTGATGGCAATTTTTAAAATAAATTAATATAAACAAATTCTCACAATGCATTCAGGAATTATAAAATTATTTGCACATATACCCTCCAACAAGACTAACTAATCATGCATGTTCATGCAGTTCAAGCAAAGGTATCACCAATTGTGTTAACATTTTCTGGAAATTCATCTGCCAGAGATCAGCTAACATTATAAAAAGTATTGCATAGAATTAATACTATGGATACCGCAAATTTAAAAATATTAAATCATTCAGAACAATGACAGGTTGAGAATTAGAGAACACCATTAATGTGCGTAATATGCAGTGATGGAATTTTTTAATTAGAATTAAAATGGTCTTTATGTAAATTGATGTTACAAACTAAAATAAGTTTATTGCAAAATGTTCGAGAAGCACTGAACAGATGACCAAGAAAAGTGAGGTAAATGTTCAAATAAAATAGAATTTAGTAAACCAAATAAAAATATTACATTGAAAATTTAGATGACAACTCACTATAGAAAAGCTACAAATTAGGTGCAGAAAATGTGATAGATTCTTGAAGAAAAATAAAACACACGATTAACAGCCAGATTTTAGATGAACATCCCTGCATGAAAATTAATGAATGGAGAATTTTACTGCATAGTTTGTTTTAGTCAGAATTATAGATGGATGCGTAACTGTAAATGAGTTTGGCAAGTTAAACCGTGCTCTCTTAAAATCTCCTCATACAACAAGCATTAGATCAACAATGAATAAAAATCATAAAGGTCACGAGTGATTAATGTTCCTAGTCTGATGATACACTCCAAAGATTATACTGCATGCATGCAATTACAAGATAGAGAAAACAAAATGAAGTCTGCAAGTAGGAGAACAAAATAAGGAGAAGCCTATAGGAAGAATTAAAGTACTTTAACATCTATACCTCATAACATCCCTAGCATGAGGCATATGATAAAGAGGTTCCCATACAAGTGACCCATAACTCTGATGACATCATTTTGCTTTCTATTTGTGAACAACAAGAGGAGGAGTTATTGTGGGCCATTTAAAGGCAGCAGTACCTGAGAGATTATAGTAACAGAATCTATCTGTCCTGTCTGGGAGATTGAAAGATAAAGGTCTGTAAGAGAGAAGAATGGAAATTGCTAGAAAGGTCACCTGTTTTTGGAAAGTGAAGAATAGCTTCAAGATGACTAAGGAATAAAAAGATGTACTTTATAATGTTATACATAAATAACTGGAGAATGGCTTGAATCAGTCCCATATCAGACCTTCTCCCCTCCCATCTCATTCAACAAAAAGTATGGATACAGTATGTTCCATAGTTTGCTGCTCCAGTACTTGATCCGTAAAACATTTATCTTTTATGTGAAACAGCAAATGACAGCATCATGAAACAAATTGCAGCAAAGTTCAACCGTGATCCCCCTCCAGCTGAAGTCACTGAATTACAATCAGGAAAAATGAAATTCAATGGTCTTTCTCTCCATTCGATTCAGAACCAACAAGGTCAGAAACAGGTCATTTAACACTACAGCACCCTGTTGACCAAATGTTAGAACCTTTCTACTCTAACACTCTTAATACTAATCATTGGGAATTATGCAGGAAAATCTACTAACCCCTTTCAACAGAGAAGCCAAAAGCTTTTGCAATTTATCGTGTATAAATGTGATAGGATATTTTACCTTTGAATACTCATCAGCTACAGTATGCTGTGATTGAGAAATTCACTTGGAAATATCCAGACATGTACATTGAATGCAAGCCAAGTTGTGAGAGAACAGAGACAAGTGCTTTGAAGACTTGAAATGGCAGACTTCAAATTTCTATTTCTTAATCCTGCTCCTGGAACAGCTAAACTTGAAGACAATTTAAACCGTTTAATTTTTACTCCAAATCAGTTACACTATATGAAATTCATGCAGCCTGTCACTGTACAATGGGTTTGTGGAAAGAACAGCAGTAATGGATCTTAGCTCTTCAGGGGTAAATTCTGTCTGAGTTTTCTGGTCAATTTGATCCAGGGAGAGATATCAAATCAACGGCCAAATCATCAAAAGGAGGACATTTCTCAACGTTATAACTCCCCAACATTATAACCCCATGCTTTTTAAATTGCTAAGATGCTTCAAATCAATATACTCACTCTGTAAATAATCTCTTACTGCATTTTAATGAACCCTTTATTTGGGCACAAACAGTCTTAGTATTTCAGCTCCAGTTTTAAGAAAACAATGTATAAATGGAGCACTCACCTGGATTTTGTTACTGGCAAAGTTGATCTTCTTGTAACCTGGCTGCATGCAAAGATCTTGATGATTCACAGATCTTAAAACTGATAACAAGTTGGCCAGTGTGCAAGTGAGAAATACTGAACACATGATATCAGTGAGATGTGGCATAATGAAGATACAACTAAGAATCACAATTTAGAATTGCCATTCTGTCCAGTTTGTTTTACAGTCTGATCTAAGGAACTTTGGACAAAATTCGTTAAGAGTGTTAAAAGTTACAAGAAGGTAGGAGAATGGGGTTGAGAGGGAAAAACAAATCAGCCATGATCAAATGGCAGGGCAGACTTGATAGGTTGAATGGCCTAATTTTGCTCCTATGTCTAATGATCTAAATAAGAAAGTAGAATCAACAATCAGCAGCAGCACACTGAACTTATTTCAGTGTGCTGGTGCTGATTGTTGATTCTACTTCCTTATTTAGATCATTAGACATAGGAGCTTTTATGGACTGATCGAACATCTAAAGTACTGAGTGGGTGAGCTTCAAAAGAATGATAGCCTGTAATAATGATACAAAATTAAAAGTTCAACTACATGTATTCATTTTACTTCTGACTAATTACTTTATTTCCCTTTCTCCTCTCCAAATGTCTTTGACTTTTCACTGTATTTTTCATGTCTGTCCATATTCAGGGCAAGTCAGGTCATTTTGGAAATAAAGCAAAACAAAAGTGAATCTGGGAGCAATAATCTCTCCCTCCAATAGAAGCACTCAGCAAAACAATTCTCACTCATAAAGAGAAAGTTATTCAAGAGATATCTGCAGAAAATTTAGATCAAAAGAGACTTGTAAAGCAAAATAATTATTTTATTGGCAGCAATGATGTGGATCGATCCTGAAGAAAACAATGTTCAGGAACCATTTAACAAGCTACTTTGTGTCTCTACCCTGACCACAGTCAAGGCAAAGGAACTTGAATCTGAAAAGTTTATTGATTGCATAAACGATTTATATATTTAAGAACTTTGAGATGCATGAGAAAAGGGCATTTAATACTATGGCTTATGTGAAGCTCATTTCATATTGCCTACATTAAAAATGCACTCTCAACATTTCAAACGTAATTGCAAATGTTTTAGAATATGGAAGGTACAATACAAGTTTAGTTCTCACTTGGTACCAAATTACTTGATCTTGCCATTGCAAATAGTCTGAATTTGGCATTGGATTTGGATGTCACTGAGAAGTCCTAACCTTTTTCTTTTAAACTTCACAGTAGCCCAGTATCTCATTTATATTAGACCTTACGGTCAGTTTTATGAGGACTAGTTATTGGAAACTACAGGTTTGTCATGACAAAGGACTGAATAATTTACAAATGTATTCTATAGAATTTTGAATAATGAGAGATAATTACATTTAGTGATAACAAATTTCTTACAGAAAAAAAAAATGGACACAGGAATGATAATTCTCTTGGCTAAGGTATTTAAAATAACGGGCCACAGTCTCAGATAAGGTAGAGGTCATTTAGGAGAAAAATGAGGAGATTTCCTGGGGAAAATTTTAAATTGGTCTACCACTGAGGGAACAGGACATACAATAATTGAGTTAATACAATATCAAGATTGATGATTTCTGCATATTAAGGGAATCAAGAGATACAGGGATAGAGCAAGAAAATAGGATCGGATTAGGAGCTCTACCATCTGGTGGACCAGGCTCAAAGAGTCCGATGGCCAAGATCTGCTCCTCCTTTGTTGGTTCTTGTGTTCTTTTGGTACATTTCTTGTGTCAATGCAGAAGCAAGCAGAGCAATGGTTCACAAATTCTACAATAAATTACATCAACCAAATGATAGACAAGAGTTCTTCATCATAATAAATAACTGATTGGAAGACAGGATGATATAAAAGTGTGAACATTTGACTGAATAAGAATGATACATACCTGTGATGCACTTCGGGACTTTAAGACAGGAGCTTCATTCAAAATTGGAAGCCAAATACTATTAGATTGAACTTTACAAAGCATTGTGCGGCACTAATCCAGCTTGCTGTCAAGCTAATCATCTTAAAAACATTTTGATCATAAAATTTACAAAACACGGCGTTTTAAATCATTCACGAACATCTGTTTTGCAAAGCTATGATAAAGTAAAGCAAGTGCAGGTACTATGTATAGAGTTCTTCCCCAAAAAGTAAAATGAATAACAGTACCGTGATTAACCAAACAATCCTTTCTATTATAAACAAAGAACATTACCAAGACAATGCAGGACAAATCCAATCTAGCTAACTATCACCCCCTTGATCACTATCAAGTCAAAGTCAAAAGAGTTTATTGTCATGTGTCCCTGACAGGACAATGAAAATTTTTCTTTGCACAGCACAACAGAATATAGAATTCTATACGTAAATACACCCATGAATTAATAAATTAATAAAGTGCAAATAACAGATGGAGGGATATTAATGTTCTGCGTTCCGAGCCAGGTTTAATAGCCTGATGGCTGTGGGGAAGTAGCTATTCCTAAACCGGGTTGTTGCAGTCTTCAGGCTCCTGTACCTTCTACCCGAAAGTAGCAGGGAGGTGAGTGTGTGGCCAGGGTGGTGTGGGTCCTTGATGATGCTGCCAGCCTTTTTGAGGCAGCGACTGTGATAAATCCCCTCGATGGAAGGAAGGTCAGAGCCGATGATGGACTGGGCAATGTTTACTACTTTTTGGAGTCTTTTCCTCTCCAGGGCGCTCAAGTTGCCGAACCAAGCCACGATGCAACCAGTCAGCAAGCTCTCTACTGTACACCTGTAGAAGTTAGAGAGAGTCCTCCTTGACAGACCAACTCTCCGTAATCTTCTCAGGAAGTAGAGGCGCTGATGAGCTTTCTTAATAATTGCATCTGTGTTCTCGGACCAGGAAAGATCTTCACAGATGTGCACGCCCAGGAATTTGAAGCTCTTGACCCTTTCAACCATCGATCCGTTGATATAAACAGGACTGTGCGTCCCCATCCTACTCCTTCCAAAGTCCACAATCAGTTCCTTGGTTTTGCTGGTGTTGAGGGCTAGGTTGTTGTGCTGGCACCATATGGACAGTTGCTCGATCTCTCTTCTATACTCGGACTCATCCCCATCAGTGATACGTCCCACAACAGTGGTGTCGTCAGCGAACTTGATGATGGAGTTCGCGCTATGACCTGCTACGCAGCCATGAGTATAGAGTGAGTACAGCAGGGGGCTGAGCACGCAGCCCTGAGGTGCTCCCGTGCTGATTGTTATCGAGTCTGACACATTTCCACCAATACGAACAGACTGTGGTCTGTGGATGAGGAAGTCGAGGATCCAATTGCAGAGGGATGCGCAAAGACCCAGTTCTGCGAGTTTGGTAACCAGCTTGGAGGGGATGATTGTGTTAAATGCCAAGCTGTAGTCAATGAATAGCAGCCTGACATATGAGTTTTTGTTGTCCAAGTGGTCCAGAGCGGAGTGGAGGGCCAGCGAGATCACGTCCACCGTTGATCTGTTGTGGCGGTAAGCGAACTGCAGTGGGTCTAGGTTTTTGTTGAGGTAGGAGTTGATTTGCGCCATGATCAACCTCTCGAAGCACTTCATCACTACAGACGTTAGTGCCACAGGTCGATAGTCATTGAGGCACGTCACCTTGCTCTTCTTGGGCACCGGTATTATTGATGCCCTTTTGAAGCAGGTGGGAACCTCAGACCTCAGAAGTGACAGGTTGAAAATGTCCGTAAAAACTCCAGCCAGTTGGTCCGCACAGGTTTTTAGGACACAACCAGGTATGCCATCAGGTCCAGACGCTTTTCGAGGGTTCACCCCTCTGAAGGATTTCCTGACGTCGGCCTCTGTGACTGAGACTGAAATACCATCACAGCAAATAGGGGCTCGGGAAGGCACATCGGTGTTCTCCCAATCAAAGCGTGCGTAAAATGCATTGAGCTCATCAGGGAGTGATGTATCGCCCACATCCGAGCTGCCTCCTGGTTTCGCCTTGTAAGAGGTGATTGCATTCAGTCCCCGCCACAGCTGCCAAACATCTGTCTCATCCTCCAGCTTGGAGCAGAACTCCCTTTTGGCCTTTTTGATGGCCTTACCAAGGTCGTATTGAGGTGATGGAAGGCATTATCCACAATCCTCTCAAGCTGCACTTACAACCCGCTACTTTGCATTTTACAGGTACACAGCTCTACACCATGTCACACTAATCATATGAATTCCATCCTAAAGTTGAAAGTGGGGATGTTCAAATACATCTGCAACTACTAAGTTAAACCGTGTGGGGAGGAACTGCAGATGCTGGTTTAAACTGAAGAAAAGAAATAAAATGTTGGAGTAAAGGAGTAGAGAGGGCTAGGGGACAGGGTGTGGGGCAAGAGGCAGAGAAGGGAAGCACTCGGACCCAAAATGTAGGAGCCTACAAGAGGAAAAAGATAATACACAGAGAATAAGGGATGGTGGGTTTCTAAAATGTGTATATTTTAATGCTAGGAGCATTGTAAGAAAGGTGGATGAACTTAGAGCCTGGATTGACACCTGGAAATATGATGTCATGGCAACATGGTTGCAGGAGGGCTGTGATTGGAAACTAAAAATTCCAGGATTTCGTTGCTTCAGGTGTGATAGAATTGGAGGGACCAGAGGTGCAGGTGTTGTATTGCTTGTCAGAGAAGATATTACAGCAGTGCTTTGGCAGGATAGATTAGAGGGCTCGTCTAGGGAGGCTATTTGGGTGGAACTGAGAAGTGGGAACGGTGTAGCAACACTTTTAGAGGTGTATTATAGACCGCCAAATGGGGAGCGAGAATTGGAAGAGCAAATATGTAAGGAGATAGCAGATATTAGTAGTAAGCACAAGGTAGTGATTGTGGGAGATTTCAATTTTCCAAAAATAGACTGGGAAACCCATTCTGTAAATGGGCTGGATGGTTTGGAGTTTGTAAAATGTGTGCAGGATAGTTTTTTGCAGCAATACATAGAGGTATCGACCAGAGAAGGGGCAGTGCTGGACCTCCTGTTAGGAAATGAGGCAGGTCAGGTGACGGAGATATGCATTGGTGAGCACTTCGGGACCAGTGATCACAATACCATTAGTTTCAATATAATTATGGAGAGAGTCAGAACTGGACCTAGGGTTGAGATTTTTGATTGGAGAAAGGCTAACTTTGAGGGAATGTGTAAGGATTTAAAAGGAGTGAATTGGGACATTTTGTTTTATGGGAAGGATGTAGAAGAGAAATGGAGGACAATTTAAAGGGGAAGTACAGAATCTTTATGTCCCTGTTCGGTTGAAAGGAAATAGGAAAAATTGGAAAGAGCCATGGTTTTCAAGGGAAATTGGACACTTGTTTCGAAAAAAGAGATATCTACAATTATTATAGGAGACATGGAGTAAATGAGGCGCTAGTGGAATATAATGTAAAAAGAATCTTAAGAAAGAAATTAGAAAGGCTAAAAGATATGAGGTTGCTTTGGCAAGAAAGGTGAAAGTAAATCCAAAGGGTTTCTATAGCTATATTAATAGCAAAGGCATAACGAGGGATAAAATTGGCCCATTAGAGAGCCAGAATGGACAGCTATCTGCAGAGCCGAAAGAGATGGGGGAGATATTGAACAATTTCTTTTCTTCGGTATTCACCAAGGAGAAGGATATTGAACTCTGTGAGGTACGGGAAAAAAGTAGAGTAGCTATGGAAACTATGAGATTCAAAGAGGAAGAAGTACGGACATTTTTGAAAAATATAAAAGTGGATAAGTCTCCAGGTCCTGACAGGATATTCCCTAGGACATTGAGGGAAGTTAGTGTAGAAGTAGCAGGGGCTATGACGGAAATATTTCAAATGTCATTAGAAACGGGAATAGTGCCGGAGGATTGGCGTACTGCTCATGTTGTTCCGTTGTTTAAAAAGGGTTCAAAGAATAAACCTAGCAATTATAGACCGGTTAGTTTGACGTCAATGGTGGGCAAATTAATGGAAATATACTTAGAGAAAATATATATATAAGCATCTGGATAAACAGGGTCTGATCAGGAACAGTTAACATGGATTTGTGCCTGGAAGGTCATGTTTGACAAACCTTGAATTTTCTGAAGAGGTTACTAGGGAAATTGATGAGGGTAAAGCAGTGGATGTTGTCTCTATGGATTTCAGTAAGGCCTGTGACAAGGTTGCCCATGGAAGATTGGTTAAGAAGGTTCAATCTTTGTGTGTTAATGGCGGAGTAGCAAGATGGATTCAACAGTGGCTAAATGGGAGATGTCAGAGAGTAATGGTGGATGGCTGTCAGGTTGGAAGCCGGTGACCAGTGGGGTGCCTCAGGGATCTGTGTTGGGTCCACTGTACATGTACATCAATGATCTGGATGATGGGGTGGAAAATTGGATAAGTAAGTATGCAGATGATACTAAGATAGGTGGTGTTGTGGATAATTAAGGAGATTTTCAAAGTCTACAGAGAGATTTGGGCCATTTGGAAGAGTGGGCTGAAAGATGGCAGATGGAGTTTAATGCTGATAAGTGTGAGGTGCTACATCCTGGCAAGACAAATCAAAATAGGACGTACATGGTAAATGGTAGGGAATTGAGGAATGCTGTGGAACAGAGGGATCTAGGAATAACTGTGCATAGTTCCCTGAAGGTGGAATCGCATGTAGACAGGGTGGTAAAGAAAGCTTTTGGTGTGCTGGCCTTTATAAATCAGAGCATTGAATATAGGAGTAGGGAAGTAATGTTAAAATTGTACAAGGCATTGGAAAGACCAATTCTGGAATATGGTGTACAATTTTGGTTGCCTAATTATAGGAAGGATGTCAACAAAATAGAGAGAGTACAGAGGAGATTTACTAGAATGTTGCCTGGGTTCCAGCAACTAAGTTACAGAGAAAGGTTGAACAAGTTAGGTCTTTATTCTTTGGAGCACAGAAGGTTGAGGGAGGACTTGATTGAGGTCTTTAAAATGATGAAAGGGATAGACTGAGTTGACATGGATAAGCTTTTCCCATTGAGGGTAGGGAAGATTCAAACAAGAGGGCATGACATGAGAATTAAGGGACAGAAGTTTAGGGGTAACATGAGGGGGAACTTCTTTACTCAGAGAGTGGCGGCTGTGGGAATGAGGTTCCAGCAGAAGTGGTGGAGGCAGCATTGATTTTAACATTTAAAAGGAAAGTGGATGTGTGTATGGATGGGAAGGGAATGGAGGGGTATGGTCTGAGTGCAGGTAGATGGGACTAGGGGAAAATAAATGGCCGGCACGGACTGGAAGGGCCGAGAGGGCCTGTTTCCGTGCTGTAATTATTATATGGCTAAAGGGCCTGTCCCACTTAAGCGACCTTGGCGCGCAAATTACGCGACCTCATGGTCGCTTGAGGCATACGGCCACCGTATGGCCGCGCAGGGTCAGTCCCACTTAGAAGCGCAGAGGGGATGGAGCTGTGCGGGGCTGGTCTCGACATCGCGTGGTGCTCCGAAATTCCTGCAGTGACCGAAATCTTCGCGCGCCAACGGCCTGTCTGCCCGCATATGCACGCAGGCACATTGTGGTTGTACGCAGCGTCTTGACGTCGTACTCTTAACACGTGGCGTTGCGTGATGACGTCACCACCCGACACCGTGCAACGCCCAAATTCAATCGGCCCGCCTCCTGCCCAGCTGATTTGCAAGAATGACATAAATGACGTCACGCGCGAACTTCGCGCGACCTCCGCTTCCGGTTGGTCGCACCAAACACACGCAATCGCATGCAAGACGGAGAGGCCCTTAACTCAGCGGGACAGGCAGCATCGTTGGAGAAAGAAGGGGTGACGTTTCGGGTCGAGACTTCTTGAGACTGAGAGTCAGAGGAAAAGGAAACAAGAGATACAGACAGAGGTGTAGAAAGATATAGAACAAATGAATGAAAGATATGCAAAAAAGTAACAGTGATAAAGGAAATAGGCTAAACACAAATTGGAGGACCAGCATCTCATATTTCACTTGGGCAGCTTACAACCCAGTGGTATGAATCTGATTTCTCAAACTTCTACCCCTGAATTCCTCCTTTCTCCATCCCTTCCCCACCCAAGTCGCATCAGCTTCTCGTTCTCACCGAGCAATCAGCTAACAATTGCGTGTTTCCTGTCATCGTCACTTTTTTGCATATCTTTCATTCATTTATTCAAAATCTCTATGTCTCTCTCTCTCTCTCTCTACATCCCCGTATTGATCTCTCATCCCCCAGCCCTCTTTCTAAAGAAGATTCTTGACCCGAAATGTCACCCATTCCTTCTATCCATAGATGCTGCCTGTCCTGCTGAGTTTGACCAGCATTTTGTGTCTACCCTGTTAAACTCTTTGCTGCATCCAGCGAGACCTAGATGACGTTCAATTATGAGCTGACAAGTGGCAGTAACATTGTGCCATAAAAATGATGGGCAATGATAATCTCCAAATTCCCAGTTATCAACATCCTGTGGGTCACCATACACAAGAAATAAAGTTGTCTGCCTGAGTGGTTTCTCTTCTACTACCCTTAATAATCATTCCCTCTGTCACCAGAGCACAGTGGCAGCAGTGGTACCATCTACTAAATTGGTTATTTGCCTGGATTGTTTGAATGCATCACTGAGATTCCGATGATTATCGACTCGGGTCCTACGCCACTGTGGCGTACATGGTCAGCATGGAAATTCCACCAACTAAGTTTCCCACAAACTTAAGTACTGGGTTGAGATGCTGGAAATCCCAATTCTACAACACCGTGGCAGTAGTTGTAAGAGAAGGACTGCAGTGGCAACAACTGCAGAGATGACAGCTCAACAATATCTCGAGAGGAATTAAGGATGGATATTAAATTCCAGCTTTACCATCATTGCTCAAATCCTGAAAATAAAATAAAAATAATTCTTAAGACCCTCTGTTAGCTCCAAAATTTAAGCTGCAAGCAGAGTTATTTGGGAGCATTATAGTTGCTTACAGGGACCATGAATTCTCACTATAATAAAAAGAAACAAAATTATACATCTTACCTTGCCACAGAGATGCTGCTCTTAAAGACTCAATTCCATTGGATGTTTTTGAATCATACTGCCTGGAATCAAGCCCTAAGACCCATTAAACTTCTAATGGCAATTATGCATCCAAAATAGTCCCTTTTTCTAATACTTAGAGACAGCAGTGAAATAGGCCCTTCAGCCCAACATGCCCATGCTGACCATAAAGTCCCATCGACACGAGGCACATCTGCTTGCATTTGGTCATACACCTCAAAATATATTCCATCCACGTGCCTGTAAGAATGACTTTTAAATGGTTTTATAGTACCTTCTTCAACTACGGCATAGACAATAGACAGCAGTAGGCCATTTGGCCCTTCGAGCCAGCACTGCCATTCAATGTGATCATGGCTGATCTTCCCCAATCAGTACCCCGTTCCTGCTTTCTCCCCATATCCCCTGACTCCTCTATCTTTAAGGGCCCTATCTAGCTCTCTCTTGAAAGCATCCAGAGAACCTGCCTCCACCGCCCTTGTGAGGCAGAGAATTCCACAGACTCACAACTGAAAAAGTGTTTCCTTGTCTCCATTCAAATGGCTTATCCCTTATTCTTAAACTGTGGCCCCTGGTTCTGGACTCCCCCAACATCGGGAACACGTTTCCTCCCTTTAGCGTTTCCAAACACTTAACAATCTTATATGTTTCAATAAGATCCCCTCTCATCCTTCTAAACTCCAGAATGTACAAGCCCAGCCGCTCCATTTTCTCAGCATATGACAGTCCCGCCATCCCGGGAATTAACCTTGTAAACCTATGCTGCACTCCCTCAATTGCAAGAATGTCTTTCCTCAAATTAGGGGACCAAAACTGCACACAATACTCCAGGTGTGGTCTCACTAGGGCTCTGTACAACTGCAGAAGGGCTTCTTTGCTCCTATACTCATCTCTTATTATAAAGGCCAACATGCCATTCGTTTTCTTCACTGGCTGCTGTACCTGCAGGCTTACTTTCATAGACTGATGAACAAGGACCGCCAGATCCCGTTGCACTTCCCCTTTTCCCAACTTGACGCCATTTAGATAGTAATCTGCCTTCCTGTTTTTGATACCAAAGTGGATAACCTCACATTTATCCACATTAAACTTCATCTGCCATGCATCTGCCCACTCCCCCAACCTGTCTCATAACATCCTCCTCACAGTTCACACTGCCAACCAGCTTTGTGTCATGTGCAAATTTGCTAATGTTACTTTGAATCCCTTCATCCAAATCATTGATGTATATTGTAAATAGCTTGGTCCCAGCACCAAGCCTTGCGGTACCCCACTAGTTACTGCCTGCCATTCTGAAAGGGACCCGTTAATCCCTACTCTTTGTTTCCTGTCTGCCAATTTTCTATCCATGTCAGCACTCTACCCCCAATACCATGTGTCCTAATTTTGCCCACTAATCTCCAATGTGGGACCTTATCAAATGCTTTCTGAAAGTCCAGGTACACTACATCCACTGGCTCTCCCTTGTCCATTTTTATAATTACATCTTCAAAAAATTCCAGAAGATTAGTCAAGCATGATTTCCCCTTCGTAAATCCATGCTGACTCGAGCCGATCCTGTTACTGCTATCCAAATGTGTAGCTATTTCATCTTTTATAATTGACTCCAGCATCTTCCCCACCACCAATGTCAGGCTAACTGGTTTATCATTCTGTTTTCTCTCTCCCAACTTTCTTAAAAAGTGGGATAACATTAGCTACCCTCCAATCCACAGGAACTGATCCTGAGTCTATAGAACATTGGAAAATTATCACCAATGCATCCACGATTTCGAGAGCCACTTCCTTAAGTACCCAGGGATGCAGACCATCAGGCCCTGGGGATTTATCAGCCTTCAGTCCCATCAGTCTACCCAACACAATTTCCTGCCCAATGCAGATTTCCTTCAGTTCCTCCGTCACCCCAGATCCTCTGGCCACTACTATATCAGGAAGATTGTTTGTGTCCTCCTTAGTGAAGACAGAAGACAAAGTACCTGTTCAATTCATCTGCCATTTCCTTGGTTCCCATAATAAATTCACCTTTTTTGGTCTTCAAGGGTCCAACTTTGGTCTTAACTAATTTTTTTCTCTTCACATACTTAAAGAAGCTTTTACTATCCTCCTTTATATTCTTGGCTAGCTTACCTTCGTACCTCATCTTTTCTCCATGTATTGTCTTTTTAGTTATCTTCTGTTGCTCTTTAAACATTACCCAATCCTCCTGCTTCCCGCTCATCTTTGCTACGTTGTACTTCTCTTTTATTTTTATACTGTCCCTGACGTCCATTGTCAGCCACTATCGCCCCTTACTCTCCTTGGAATCTTTCTTCCTCCTAGGAATGAACTGATCCTGCACCTTCTATATTATTCCTAGAAATATCTGCCATTTCTGTTCCACTGTCACCCCTGCTAGTGTATCTTTCCAGTCAACTTTGGCCAGCTCCTCCCTCATGGCCCCATAGTCCCCTTTATTCAACTGTAACACTGACACCTCCGATCTACCCTTCTCCCTCTCCAATTGTAGATTAAACCTGACCATATTATGGTCACTACCTCCTAATGGCTCATTAACCTCGAGGTCCTTTATCAAATGCGATTCATTACATAACACTAAATCCAGAATTGCCTTCTCCCTGGTAGGCTCCAATACAAGCTGCTCTAAGAATCCATCATGAAGGCACTCTACAAAGTCACTTTCTTGGGGTCCAGTACCAACCTGATTTTCCCAATCTACCTGCATCTCCCATAACAAACACAGCATTACCTTTGCTACATGCCAATTTTAACTCGTGATTCAACTTGCATCCTTTGTCCAGGCTACTGTTTGGGGGCCTGCAGATAAGTCCCGATAGGGTCTTTTTACCCTTACAATTCCTCTGTTCTATCCACACTGACTCCACATCTCCTGTTTCAATGTCACCCCTTGCAAGGGACTGAATTTCATTCCTCACCAACAGAGCAACCCCACCCCCTCTGCCCACCTGTCTGTCTTTTCGATAGGAGGTATACACTTGAATATTCAGTTCCCAGCCCCGGCCCTCTTGCAGCCATGTCTCTGCAATTCCCACAACATCATATTTGCCAATTTCTAACTGAGCTATAAGGTTGTCCACTTTATTTCTTATACTTCGCGCATTCATGAACAACACTTTGACCTCCGTATTCACGTCCCCCCTCGCACCGTTCGCAATTGGCCCTAACCAATCAATCAATCAATCAGTTTTATTCGTCACATTGCACACAAAGTGCAAGTGAAATGAATTTGTCAGCAGCGGTACAATGATAAAGACACAAAAACACACTAAAAAATTGAACACAAACATCCACCACAGCATACATCACTGTGGTGGAAGGCACAAAAATTGGCCAGTCCTCCTCCATTTTTCCCCGTGGTCGGGACCTCAACCCTCCGCAGCCGCCGCTACGGGCGTCCAGATGTACAGGCAGGTATAAGTCCAGGTAAGTCCAGAATCGGCTCTTCCCCACCGGAGACCATGGCTTCAGGTTGGTGTAGGCCGCAGGCCGGCAGTCAAAGATTTAAAGTCCCTGCCGCGCCGCAGCCAGAAGTACCGCAGACCGCAGAGCCGGCAGTCGAAGCTCCCCTCCAGGGGTCCCCGGTGAGGGACCCCGCTCCTGATGGTAAGTTCACGCCGGGCCCGCGGTAGAAGATGGCCGCGAGCCAGCAGTGGAACCTTCTTCTTCTCCCGGGTCCCCAACGGGGGATCCCAGGCTGCGGACTCCGTGCCAGCTGGAGCTCAGCAGACTGCGACTTCAGGCTGCTGGCTGCCGCGGGCCAGCGAAACGGAGCACTCCCCTCCGGCGAGGGCTCACCTGCTCCCCGTCGAGTGTCCACGCTGCGCCCACCGCTGAAGCCCCGGGCGCGTCTCCGGGAAAGGCCGCTAGATCCTTGTTGTTAGGCCACGGGGGAGGCGACCTGGAAAAAGTCGCCTCTCCGTGAAGGAGGCGACCAAGTCGTTTTCCCCGTCACCCCCCCACACACACAAGACACACAAAGAAACATTAAAAACACACTTTAAAACACACTAAAAAAATTTTTTAAAGTTGAAATGACTAACACACTGCTGACAGGGCTTCCGGCTTGCAGCGCCCCCACCGACCTTTCCTTACTCTTTTATCCCTTCTCCTTCCCATTAATTTGAGAATCTTTTGTAATTTTTCCTGTAGTTCCCCTTCAATTCCATCTTTATACTCCCAATTTGTCAATCCCTCCCCCCCACTATTTAGTTTAAATCCACACGTGTAGCCGTAGCAAACCTGCTTGCCAGAATGTCGGTCCCCCTCCAGTTAAGGTGTAACCCGTTCCTTTTGTACAGGTCTCCCCTACCCCAGAAGAGATCCCAGTGGTCTATAAATTTAAATCCTTGCTCCCTGCACCAGCCCCTCAGCCGCACATTCAGATCCCCCATCTCCCTGTTCCTGTTCTCACTAGCACGAGGTACTGGAAGCAATCCAGAGATAACCACCCTAGAAGTCCTGCCTTTCAGTCTTCTTCCCAACTCTCTGAACTCATGTTGGAGAACCTCCTTCCTCTTCTTCTCTATGTCATTTGTGCCGAGGTCCACAACTACTGCCGGCTGTTCACCTTCTCTCTCTCTCGAGGATGTTCTGAATTCGGCTTGTGACATCCTGAACCCTGGCACCAGGGAGGCAACAGACCATCCTCGTGTCTCGTCTGCCGCCACAGAATCTCCTGTCTGCTCCTTGGACAATGGAGTCACCCACCACAATGGCTCTGCTCGACGTCGGTCTCGCCGGTCAAGTCCCATTTCGAGGATTAGAGCCACCGACGTATCCTCCGCTCGGACTGGAAGCGTCATCTCCCCCAACAGTTCCCAAGAGGGCGTACCTGTTTTCATTAGTCACAGCCACCTGGGTCTCCTGCACTCCACGATTACTACCCTTGCTCTCGGTCACACACCTTCATTCTTCCCGTATCCTCGGCATGACAACCTCATTGTAGCTCCTGTCCAGGAAACACTCATTTTCCCGGATGGCCCCGAGGTCATCCAGCTACTTCTCCAGTGCCCCAACACGGTCCTTCAGGAGCTGAAGCTGGACGTTGGGCTCCCACATTCTGCAAGCATCACACCGTCTCATCTGTCCTGTCACGTGTTCACCGCATCGCGTCCTCTCGAGCTTTTTCCGTAGCCTCCCCTCCTCGCCGAAGACTCTCGAGCCAAAGACTCACATTTTACTCACAAGGCCGCTCCCTCACTGCTGTCTTGCTTATATTGACTGATAAATTGCCTAATTTACCAATTTACAAACCAAATTCCTCAGTTTTAAATTGTTTTTCCCGTGTGACTTACTCACCTTCCCCCACGGGCTTCAGCCAATCAGCTATTCTCCCTGTTTTTCTTTATTGCTGCTTGTCCAAGCTCCACTTAAGCTCTGGGCTGTCTGGCTTCTTTTTGGCACTCTTTTTAAACTGCTTTCCTCCTTTGACTCACTTTCCCCCACGTGCTTCAGCCAATCTGCTCTTCTTCCTGCTTTTCTTTGTTGCTGCTTGTCCGTGATCCACTTAAGCTCTGGGCTGGCAGCACATTCCATATGTCCATCACCCTTTGTGTGAAAAAGTTACCCCTCAGATTCCCGTTAAGTCTTTCCCCTCACACCTTAATCCTATGTCCCATGTTTTTTGTTTCCCTTCCTCTGGACAAAAGACTGTGCATTTACCTTATCTATTCTCCTCAAGTTCTTATACACCCCTCTAAGATTACCCCTCATCCTCCTGCGCTTGAAGGAATAAAGTCCTAGCTTGCCTAACCATTTCCTACACCTCAGGTCCTCAAGACAAGGCAACATTCTTGCACTTGTTCCAGCTTAACACCATCCTTCTTGTAGCAGTGTGACCAAAACATAACACTATACTTCAAATGTGAGCTATTCAATGGCTTGTACAACTATAACATAACATCCCAACTTCTATACTCAATACCTTCATAGATTTAGGCCAACTTCGTAGTTAATTGGCTTCATGGAAGGAAGCAAAACATAATGGTGAAAAGTTGTTCTTTCCAACAGGAGGCCTGTGACTAGTAATGGCTTCTGGGTTTGGTGCTGGGCCCTGAAGAGGGTCTTTTCACTAGTGGGAGAGTATATGACCAGAGGTCAAGCCTCAGAATAAAAGGACGTTCCTTTAAGAAGGAGATGAGTGGCAATTTCATTAGTCAGAGGGTGGTGAATCTGTGGGATTAATTGCCACAGACAGCTGAGGAGACCAGGTCAATGGATATTTTTAAAGCAGAGATAGATAGATTTTAGATTAGTACGGGAGTCAGGGGTTATGGGGAGGCAGGAAAATGGGGTTAAGGTATATCAGCCATGATTGAATGTCATGATGGGGCCCAATGGCCTAATTCTGCTCCTATTACATGACCTTACTGTTTGTGGTTTATATCAATGATTTCAATGAGAATACAGATGGCATAATTGGCAAGGTTGCAGGTGACACTAAAGTGGGTGTTATTGCAGATATTTAAATTAGTTATCAAAAATTACAGCAAGATCTTGATCAGTTGGGCAAGTGGGTGAGGAATGGTTAATAGAGTTTAATGTAGATAAGTGAAAGGTGTTGCATTTTGGGAAGTCAAACCAGAGTCAAACACAGTGAATGGCAGGGCCCTGGAGAGTGTTGTAGAGCAGAGGAATCTAAAAGTACAGAAATAGTTCCTCGAAAGTGGTATCATAGCTAGATATGGTGGTCAAGAATGCTACAGTATATTGGCCTTCATCAGTCATGGTATTATGTATCGAAGTTGGGATGTTATGTTACAGTTGTACACGATGTTGGCGAGGCAACTTTATGAGTTGTGTTCAGCTTTGATCACCCTGCTAAGGGATGGTTGTTGTTAAGCTGGAAAGAGCGCAAAAGATTTACGAGGATGTTGCGTGGACTTGCGGGCCAGAGCTATAGCAAGAGGTTAGGCATGCTGGGACTTTATTCCTAGGAGGGCTGAAGGATAAGGGGGTTTTATAGAGGTGTACAAGGTCATGAGGTTAATAGATAGGGTAAAAACTGTCTTCTGCCCAGAATTGGGGAATCAATGGGAACATGGATTTTGAAATGAGAGGGGAAAGATTTAACAGGAACCCGAGGGGCAATTTATTCCACTCAGAGGGTGGTGGGTATATAGAATGAGCTCCCAGAGGAAGTAGTTGAGGCATGTACGAAAACAGGATTTAAAAAACACATTTGGACAGATATATGGATAGGAAAGGTTTAGTGGGATATGGGCCAAACACATGCAGGCGGTACTAATGTAGGTCAACATGAACAAATTGGACCAAATGGCCCGTTTCCACGCTGTATGACTATGACCAAACCTAATCTTTGCTTGTTATTAATGAGAGATGGATGATACAAAAGTACAGTAATCTCAAAGCAACTTAACTATAATATTATAACAATGCTCTATAAAGATTTCTGTTAGCAATCCTATCAGCTTATTACATTCAGGGTCAGCCCCAATTACCCATTAACATTATCCGGAGCAATATTCCAAATATTAAACTGGTATTCCTTTTCCTGAATTGCTGGAGAATAATTATGTTTTGTTATGAATAGTAATGAGTCCCAAATGCCATTCAAAAAATACATTTTCTAGTTTGTAATCCATATAATTTATTATACCACACATTTGACTTCACAATTAAAAAATGTATAAGCACAAAACTTCTCATTCTTTAGAAAGCAATTTGTTTTCTATAGCAAAAGGTTCCATAATCAGTTGCCAACCAGCAAAGCCAGTTTTTTTTTTTTTAAAGTACATGATCCAATATGCTTCAAAAAATGGGTTTTCCTCTACTGACACCAAGTGCCAGAATCAATAATCAGCAACTCATTATATCGTGGGTTACAAAGGAAGCAACATTTTTAGCACTACATGGTTCAATTCCAACTTCAAAGTGTCCCATCTTCTCCCAGTTCTTGCAGCCAGTCATGTTGTAAAATGTGTATTAAATTCCATTTAGTTATAAATGTAATAAAAATGTGATAAATTGGCACCTTCAGGGCCACAGGGTGCTGGACATGCAGAGATTCTGGACTATTATATTATACTCCTATGAATACTCCAGCACAGTTTTTTTTAATATGTCATATTATAGTATAATAAATGTTCTGGTTAACCTGCTGAGTTTAAAAGTAGTGCAAGTAACAGAGCTCCGAGCCAGATGCCCAACCATTGGGATTTCCGAACAATCAGATAACTAGATTATTGGACATTGCTCAAATTAAATTCCATTTGCCATTTCTCCATCCATTTCTGGAGCCGATTTATCTCTCACTCTATATTTTAGCAGCCTTCCTCACTGCCCTCAACCCCACCAATATTTGTGTTATATGCAAACTTATTAATAATCATAACTTTATTTGTATAGAACTTTTCATACAATTGAATGCAACCCAAAGTGCTTTCCAAATAAACACAGGTCTAAACAAAAATACAATTTAAAGCAGTAAGAAATAGGCAGTTAATAGCGTAAAAATATCAACTGAGTGGGCGTGTCTCATAGCCCTGGGTAGGGTATTCCACAGCTTGGGGGCATTATTGGAAAAGGCTGCTTCACCAATTTTATTATTGCTGCGGCATTGAGTGGCTAACAGGTCAGCATCAGAAGACCTGAGCGCTTGAGTAGTGGCATAGGGAAAGAGGGATTTAGGGCTTTATAGACAAGGAGGACAACTTTATAGTCTATCCTGGATCTCACAAGGAGCCAATGAAGAGAATATAATACTCGGGTGATATGTTATCTTTTCTTGGTATTTGTTCAAAGCCGGGCTGCGGCATTTTGAATGAGCTGCAACTTGTTAGTGGATTTTGACAGCAGACCGGTAATAAGGCATTACAGTAATCAAGTCTGCTTGATATGAAAGCATGTAAGAGCTTTTTACAGTCATGTTGAGTTAAGAAAGGCCGTACTTTAGCAATATTTCTGAGGTGATAGAAAGCACACTTTATTACCTTTTATGTGAGATATAAATTTAAGATAATTGTCAATTTTTACCCCCAGGCTTGTGACTTCTTGTTTGACATAGACAGTCAAATTTCCCAGTTCACCGAGTAACATCTCTCGCTCGGGTTTTGATCCAAGTAATAAAATTTATGTCTTGTCATCGTTGACTTTAAGAAAGTTAGCATTCATCCATTTTTTAAAATGGAAAATAGGTAGGAGGTCAATGAACTTAAGGCATTTGCATCAGTGGGTACGACAGAGAGGTATAATTGAGTGTCATTAGCATAACTTAGAACATTTACATTATGCTGTCTGATAATTCCTCCTAGTGCCAGCATATACAAGGAAAAGAGTGTTAAAGAAGGAACTGCAGATGCTGAAGAACGAGGACATTTGTGATCCCCTCCCCCACTATAGATGAGGCTCACACCAAGGTCTCCTCCATACCCCGCAACACTGCCCTCTCTCCCCATTCCCCCACTCACAACAAGGGCAGAGTCCCCCTGGTCCTCACCTTTCACCCCACCAGCCGGCGCATACAACAGATAGTCCTCCGCCAGTTTCGCCACCTCCAACGTGACCCCTCCACTCGCCACATCTTCCCATCTCTCCCCGTCTGCCTTCCGCAAAGACTGCTCCCTCTGCAACTCCCTTGTCAATTCTTCCCTTCCCTCCAGCTCCACCCCTTCCCCAGGCACTTTTCCTTGCAACCGCAAGAGATGCTACACTTGTCCCTTCACCTCCCCCATCCACTCCTTTCAGGGACCCAAGCAGTCCTTCCAAGTCCGACAGAGGTTCACCTGCACCTCCTCCAACCTCATCTACTGCATCCTTTGCTCCAGATGCCAGCTGATCTACATCGGTGAGACCAAGCGGAGGCTAGGCGATTGTTTCGCCGAACACCTCCGCTCGGTCCGCAATAACCAACCTGACCTCCCGGTGGCTCAGCACTTCAACTCCCCCTCCCATTCCGTATCCGACCTCTTGGTCCTGGGCCTCCTCCACGGCCAGAGTGAGCAACACCGCAAGTTGGAGGAACAGCACCTCATATTCCGCTTGGGGAGTCTGCATCCTCTGGGCTTAAACATTGAATTTTCTCAATTCTGTTAACCCAGGCTGCCTCCTCCCCTTCCCACCTCTCCCTCAGCCCTCGGGCCCTGGCATTCCTTCTCTCTCTCTCTCTCTCTCACCCCCCACCCAAGTTGCACTAGCTTCTCATTTTCACACTACAAACAGCTTAAAATGGCCTTTATCATCGATACTTTTTTGCATATCTTTCATTCATTGTTCTTTATCTCTCCACATCACTGTCTATATCTCTCGTTTCCCTGATCCCTGACCAGTCTGAAGAAGGGTCTCGACCCAAAACGTCACCTATCTCCTTCGCTCCTTAGATGCTGCTGCATCCGCTGAGTTTCTCCAGCTTTTTGTGTAACCCAAGGAAAAGAGTAATGAGCCAAGGCAGCTTCCTTGTGTTACACCAAAGCTGTGACACATAGCCCCCAAGGCTACAAAGAACTTCCTTCCACATATATAGGACTGGAACCAACTTAGTACCTGATCTGACAGGCCGACTCGGTTTTCTAGGCGATCTATAAGAATACTGTGATCTATGATGTCAAAAGCTGCTGTGATGTCTAAGAGGATCAGCACTGAGACTTTATCCTCGTCAGTGCTAACACTGACTACTATTGACTATTTTTATCAGGGCAGTCTCAGTGCTGTAATTTGCCTTGAAACCAGATTGAAATTTCTCTAAAATATCATTTTGATTCAGAAAGTGTTGTATTTGGTTGAATGCCAGTACTTGCTGTTAAAGGATAGATTTCATATGGGTCTGTAATTACTCAGTAACCCACTGTCTAAATTTGGTTTATTTAACAGAGGCTTTATGACAGTGGTTTTACAAGTATCTGGGAAAATTCCAGTCTCAAGGGAGCTGTTTATAATTGTAAAAAGAAAACTGGATAAACTGTTAAAAACATTACAAACTTTGTAGGAACCGCGTCGAAATGAGCAGTGGATTTGCTCTCAGCTACAATTTTACAAAGTTCTGAGGTAGAAATACTTATGAAACTGCTCATTTTTACTTGCACCTTACTAGGTTGGCAGCAGAGGACAGTAGAACCTAAGGGGTTACCAGCTCTGATAGTCTGAACCTTATCTTTCAAATAATTGGCAAACAGCTCACATTTTTCAGCAGAAGGTTGGATTAAAAAAAAAAATCAGGTGTTGAAGTAGAGTTTAGTAATCCGTCTATGGTGGAGAACAAAATCTTACTATTTCAACCACTTTCTGCGATAATTTGAGAAAAAGGGGTCCTCCTTACAGATCTTACAGCATTATTATAAGTAGCAACGGTTTCTTTATAGATACCAAAATGTACTTCCAGTCTTGTTTATCTCCACTTTCTTTTGGCTACTCGACAAGCTTTTTTAAACGTATGAACAGAGTTATTTAACCATGGAGATGTTTTAGCCCTTACTTTCCTTTTAATCTTGAGAGGTGCAACTTTATCAAGTGTCGTAGCTAGGTTACTGTTAAAAGCTTTTATTATCTCGTCAACAGAATCTGCCTGGGTGAGAGGAGCGAATGTACTTACAAGCTCAGAAAATTTGAGTTCTGCTGCTGGATATAAAAAGCGCCATTTACATGTAGACTCCAAAGGGCGCCTAAACAACTTTAAAAAAAACATCAAAAAATACAGAGTAATGGTGAGAAACAGTAAAATCAGATATCAGGATGTTATCAATTTTTAACTCTCAGGATATCACCA
The DNA here is from genome assembly GCA_963514005.1 of Raja brachyura. The sequence goes on along the minus strand of OY740783.1, from coordinate 43,965,102 downwards.
GGTCCAGTGTATTTCCATGTTTGTGAATGGCCTCGTTTACATGTTAAGTAAAGTTGTGCTTGTCAAGTAAGCTCAGAAACTCCGTTGCCTTGAGGTCTGTGCTGTTGTTCACATGAATGTTAAAATCTCCTTTTCAAATCACTGTCAAATCTCATTATGACCAGTGAGTTCAATTCAAGAGAATTCTATATGGAAAAAGGATTGCTGTCGGGGTGGTCTGTACAGTGTTAAAGTGCGCACAGTTTCATCTGTTTTTTTTTGTTACGTTTTTTTATTAGTTAGAAGCAATTACATGATTATAAAAAGATGCGTGTTAATTGTTGACATAATAAAAATCATTTTGTTCTTTGTACATATACATGATCAGTATTATTTATGTTAATCCTTGCTTAATAATTGTGCTTCTATATATTTTTTTCCATTTTTTATAAAGGTAGAAAATAGTAGAAAAAGATTAAACAAAAAAAATGTATATATAAAAAGTTGGGAAGGAATGGAATATTCTACAGATTTTACAACGTTGGAGATAGATCCGCGTTTTCTGAAATGTACTACTTCATCTATTCTTCGATTCTGGTTTCAGTCGGGTTCTCGTGCCGAACCAGTTTGCCCCTTCAAATATTCAATAAATGGGGACCATATTTTTTTTTAAAAATAGTTCTTGTTTGTCCATTTAGACAAATCTTATTCTTTCCAAATATAGGGTCTCCGACATTTCTGTGGTCCACATTTTAATTGTGGGGGTTATAGAGCCTTTCCAAAATTTTAATATTAATTTTTTCCCAATTATTAAACTATAATCAATAAAAATTATTTGATTCGAAGTAATGAATTGATTTGGTTCTGTTATTCCTAATATTATTAATTTTGAGTCAGAAGCCAGTTTGGTATTCACGACTTTTGAGATTATCTTAAAAATTTCCACCCAAAAATTATTAATTTTTATATAACTTACGAATGAGTGCAATAGGTTAGCCTCTAAGTGTTGACATTTATAACAAATAGGGGAAACACTTGGAAAAATTCTATTCAGTTTTGTTTTTGAATAATGCAGTCTATGCAATACTTTAAATTGTATTAAAGAATGTCTAGTGTTTAACGAACAGTGATGTATATGTTGTAAGCTATCATCCCAAATTTCTGGACTAATTGTTTGACCTAATTCATTTTCCCATGATTGCCTATATAAATCCGTCTTTGGAGCATCGCTATCTAATAAAATACTATAACTATATGGTATCAGTTTTTCTGTGTTCGGATGTTTATTCAAACATTCATCAAAAATTTCTATCTTTCTAAATCTATCTTCATTTGTAATTGACTTAACATAGTCTCTGATTTGTAAATATCTAAAGTAATCCTTTGATTGAAGCCCATAAATTTGTTGTAATTCCTGAAATGAGAGAAATTTATTTTTCCTATGGATATCACCCATCTTTGTAATTCCATGGTTTTTCCATTGTAAAATACCCTTATCCATCCATGAGGGTTTAAATGCTGCGTTGTTTACAATAGGAAGAGATAGTGGTATATAATCCAATTTTAATGTTTTCTTTATTTGTTTCCAAGTGTGTATTCCACTGTCTATTATAGGGTTTTCTTTATAGGTTTTTTTGCTTAATTTGGTAATAGCAAATAGAATTGACACAATTTCAAAAGGTAAACAATCTTCTTTTTCCATTGTTAACCAGTCTGGTTGTTTATCTAATTCTTCCAACCAAAAGTTCATATTCTTGATATTAACTGCCCAGAAATAAAACATAAAATTCGGTAATGCTAAGCCTCCATTTACTTTTGATTTGCATAAATGTTTCTTGTTTATTCTGTGGTTCTTATAATCCCATATAAAATTAGTAACTATAGAATCAACCTTTATAAAAAAAGTTTTTGGGAGATATATCGGGATTAATTGAAAAGGGTATAATAGTTGCGGGAGAAAAATCATTTTTATCGCATTAATTCTACCCATCATAGAAATGGGTAATGTTTTCCAATACAAAATATTCTTATCTAATTTATTCAGTAAAGGCGGAAAATTAGATTTAAATAAAGTATATCTCTTTGTTACATAAATTCCAAGATATTTACGTTTTTCTTTTACTATTTTAAAAGGGAATTGTTGTAAAATAAGTGGGTTACTTTTCCTTATTGGCATAATTTTGCTTTTGTTCCAATTAATTCTGTATCCTGATAACGAACCATATTGAGTTATTAAATTTAGTAAATTTGGGATACTAACTTCAGGTTTAGTAATGTAAACTAATACATCATCTGCGTATAATGAGATTTTATTTTCCGTATCTTTGGTTGTATACCCATATATTTCAGGATTGGACCTCACACTTTCTGCTAATGGTTCTATTACCAATGCAAATAATAATGGGGATAATGGACATCCTTGTCTACAACCTCTGGATAAATTAAATTTAGTTGATAACATTTGTTTGTTGATATTCTAGCTGTTGGATTCGTATATAGACGTTTTATCCATGTACTAAACTTCTCGCCCAGTTGAAAAATTTTCATAACCGAAAATAAATAGGGCCACTCCACCTGGTCAAAAGCTTTCTCAGCATCTAATGAAATAATTGGTAGGTCTTTGGTAATATTTCTTTTTGAGTATATAATATTGAATAACCGTCTCGAGTTGTATGAAGAATACCTTTTTGGTATAAATCCTGTTTGATCCGGGTGTATTAATTTATTAATCACTATGCTTAATCTGTGTGCTAAGATTTTAGTTAATATTTTCTGATCAGTATTTAAAAGAACTATAACTCTATATGATCCTGGATCATCCAGATCCTTATCTATTTTTGGTATGTGTTATAATTGATTCATTTAACGTTTCTGGTAATTTTTGTTTAGTATGGATATGTTCGCACAATGTCTTTAAATGCGGAACAATCAAACCATAAAATGTTTTATAAAATTCCGAGCCAATGCCATCTGGTCCCGGGGATTTACCATTTTTTAAATGATCTGATAGACTCTTCAATTTCTTTTACTGTTATTTCCGCATCTAATAATTCTCTATCTTTCAAATCTAACCCTTTAAGATTGCATTTTTTTTTAAATTCTTCTATCTCTGTCTGGTTGTCTATTGTTTTAGCAGAATAAAGATTTTGATAGTATTGTAAAAATCTCCTTAGGTTGTCCTTAGGTTAATATCCTTAGGTTGTACTAATGATTCTCCTTTGTCTGATTTAATCTTATGTATTGTTTTTTTCCCCGTCTAGTTTCCGTAATTGACGCGCCAATAGTTTTTGAGGTTTATCTCCAAATTCAAAATGTAATTGTTTAATATATGGATAAAATTTAACAACTTGATCTGAATATATTTTATTTAATTTGTATTTCAAAGCTTCAATTTTAGTACGTTTTATCGTAGTTGGTGTAGACGCATTCTCTATGTCTAGTCGGTTAATTTCCCTCTCCAATGCCTGTTGCATCTCCCGATTCTTTTTATTATAAAATGCTTGGGAAAAAAATCACAGCTCACCGCGTAAATGCTTTAAATGTTTCCCATAGTACAGAAGGAGAAGTTTCAGGACTATCGTTTGTTTCAAACAACATATTAATCTGTTTAGTAAGATATACCTGAGATACTTTATCCTTTAAAATCTGTGGGTTAAGTCTCCATTGTCCCCGTTTCTCTGTACTTCCATTCATTTTAATCATAAATGTTAAAGGGGCATGATCCGAAATTATAATATTATGGTATTTTGAATTATATGTAAATGGAATTAGCTTAGAATCCACCAAAAAATAATCTATTCTGGAATTTGTTTTATGTACCGGTGAATAAAATGAATATTCTCTTCCATCTGTTTCATCTGTTTTAAGGTAAGATATTCAAAAGAACAGAATCTTACAAGATCAACCTCTGTGCACATAAAATGTTTTGTAAAATATTACAGCTATACCCCTACTCAACCTACCTTCATTTACATCCAAGTCACAAACAACAGACGCCCTTCACTAATTCCTCGGGTACTGCTCATAGACCTCCAAACAGAATAGCAACCTTCCACCACAACCCTGTCTTCTACAAATTTTCTATGAGTTTTGAATCCAAATGACCAAGTTACCATGAAACATTTGCACATTAATCTTCAGGATCAGCCTACCATGAGAGATGACCAGATGCCTTATTAAAATCCATGTACACAACGTCTACTGCCCTAACTTCATTGATCACCTTGGTCATCTCCTCAAAAAAACTCAATCAAGTTTATTTTATTCTCCCCAACCACCAATCACCTTCCTTATCTAAAATCTGTTTGCTGGGTTTTGTATCATCAGCTCATGAAAACAAATCTTTTTTGTTACTTACCCTACACCTCTATCAAATCTTCCCATCAACCTCTTTTCTCAAAAGAGGGCAAATCCAGGTTTAAAATAATCTATTTTTAATGTATTTCAATCGTCATTTTTTTGTGGGGAAAAAAATGACTGTTAATATAATGCTACATTGTTCACCATTTCAGCATTCCAATATTACCTACAAGTTATGAGGGAATTTCAGAAAATTTCATTTTGAAGAAATTGTGTAATAAATGCAGAAAATGTTAGCAATGTACACCCGAACCATCAGGACCTGTAATATATAATATCACATTTGGCCAAACCACCCATTTTACAATTTAAAAGATTAGATTATTTGTGGAAAGAGGCACAGCAATGGTGAAAATTGGTCACTTCAAAATCTGTCCCAAAGGCAACAGACACTTAATAGCACTTTACACAATTGAGTACTAGTACTTGGGAGACAATGAATGCAAAGTGGCTATTAGATTATGGTATGTGTAATTGGTATAGCTCAATGAGTTGCTGAATGATGGTCATGGTGATGATTTTGCTGATTATTTTTCTCCCATCCAGATTCACTCTTACCAATATTTGCTCTGCTTGACACCAACTAATATGCAGATCAAATCACTTTTTTTAAAGAGACAGCCATTTAATATTACTCATTCAATCTGCTTTGTATTTTTGTTTTAAGAGGAGTCAGCCTATTAAATTTACGTATAAAATAAGATTTAGAAAGGCTTAGATATTTCAGGTTAATGCACTTGCAAATTCATTCATGTTCATCTCTTCAAAACTTACTCATCATATTTGTGAACAAGGCAGAAAATAATGATTAAACTTATCAAATATATATAATAATGCACCAAGCTTGCTGTTAACATATCAAGGTAAAACAGTTGAAATTATGTCAAGAGCATTCCTTAGAACTACAAGCAAGCTTGCTCTTGCGACTGAAAAATCAGCTATGACAGAAGACACAGGAAACATGCAGAATCCACAATCATGCAAGTTAAATAGCATTTACCGCAAGGTATAGGATTCTTACCTCAGATTTTTCCATTTTGTTCTGTGCATCAATCTGAGTAACTATTTCATTCATATTGGTCTCCAAAACCATTCCTCCCATTACCATTTCTGCCAAAATATTGTGAACCTTCAAAACAGAATCAGAATAAAATTGGTTTGGTTAGGCTGCATTTGTACTTTTATGCACAGTTATGGTGGCCCATTGTGAAAGCTTTGAAGAGGATGCAGAAGAGGTTTTCCAGAAAGATTCCTGGAGTAAGGGGTATTAGCTACAAAGGTGAGGTCGGACAGACTTGGATTATCTTCTATCGAGAGTTGGAGATTGAGGGGAGACCCGATAGAACAATAACATTTTGAGAGACATAGATAGGGGAGACAATCAGAACTGTTTCTCTCGAGGGAGTAGATGTCAAGGACCAGGGGGCATAGCTTTAATGTGAGTTGAAAGTTTAAAGGAATATGCAGGAAAGTTTTTTTTAAAAGCACAGTGGTGGGTGCCTGGAATGTGCTGCAATGGGTGATGATGGAAATGAGTGGCTTTTAGTGGCCTTTTATATAGGCATATATACATGCAGGGAATGAAAACATGTGGATCTCATGCAGACAGAGGAGATTAACGGTGTCATGGTTGGCACAGGCATTGTGGATCTAAGGGCCTGTTCCTGCACTGCACTGTTCCATGTATTACTTAACTACTACTTTAAATAAACCATTGATTAATAAGCATATTAAAAGTTACAGTAAGAAGGCAGGAGAATGGGGTTGGGAAGAAAAGATAAATCAGCCTTGATGGGCCAAATGGCTTAATTCTGTTCCTATGATTTATTAATCTATAATCATTGGCAAGCACAAAAGCATAGGAAATCAGATTAATGCTTCCAGTAAATAAAATAATGGTAGGCACAATGCATGAATAACCAAGAATACATTCATTTTAAAAGACTTATCAGAAAAGTGCATACAAATGTGCAAGCAATTTCTCTTTCAGAACACAAATGTTATCAAATTTTTGTTTACATTTTATTTGCCTTTTCCTGGTTAATTAACTAGACCATTTACACCTCTTTCCCCCGTCTGTAGCTTTCTTCCTCCTAATACATCAACCACAAACTTTCTAAGTCACTGTTATTATCCAAAAAGGGACTGAATTCTGAGCCTTTTGGAATCCTACTGATTGCCACTTCCAGTCACAAAAACATCTGGCAGCACTTTAATTCCTGTCACTGAGACCATTTGCGATTCAATTTGCAACACATACTTGGGTACATTGGGCTTTTTTTGGTCCTATCTACACAAAAGCCTTGCTAAAATCCACACAGCTACATCAAATGCAAGAATATAATAATTACAAACAGGAATAAGCCATTTGGCCCTTTGTGTCTGATCTGCTGTTCATTAAAACCGTGGCCAATATTCAACCTCAATGCCACTCTCTTGTTCTTTCCTCATTTCTATTGATTACCTGAATATCCAGAAATCTGGATTACTGAGAGCAAATTTGGGCCCCATATCTGAGGAAGGATGTGCTGGATCTGGAGAGGGTCCAGAGGAGGTTTACAAGAATGATTCCAGGAATGAGTGGGTTAGCATATGATGAGCGTTTGACAGCACTGGGCCTCCACTCGCTGGAGTTTAGAAGGTTGAGGGGGGACCTCTTTGAAACTTACAGAATAATAGAAGGCATAGATAGAGTGGATGTGGAAAGGATGTTTTCACTGGTGGGAGAGTCTAGGACCAGAGGTCATAGCCTCAGAATTAATGGGTGCTCTTTTAGAAAAGAGGAGAGGTGGAACTTCTTTCGTCAGAGGGTAGTTAATCTGTGGAACAGAGGGCTATGAAGGCCAAGTCAGTGGATATTTTTGAGGCAGAGATAGACAAATTCTTGATTAGAACAGATGTCAAGGATTATGGGGAGAAGGCAGGGAAATTGGATTAGGAGGCAGAGTTCAGCCATGATTGAATGGCGGAGCAGACTTGATGAGCCGAATAGCCTAATTCTACTCATGAACTTGTGAATTCTATTGATCCCTATTTTGAAGTACTTTCATATTTGAGCCTTCAGTCCCCCAGGATGGGGTATTCCAAAGATTCAGAAAAACTAGCTTCACAAAATGTTTCCACATCAAAGTCAATTCTTTATTGTGATTTTGATGAATACTTCTACATTCCTCAGCCAGATGACCATTCTGCCTGCATCAAGTCTGATGAGCCCCAAATGTTGCAAGTTTCAATGAGACCTTGTTTCATTCTTCTAGCGTTAACTGGTCTCTCCTCTTACAATAAACCCACCACCGTACCTAGAACCGATCCAGTGAATCTTCACTCACGCCCTCCGTGACAAATATATTATATTTTAATGCAAGGAGACCAAGTACAAGTTCACTAGGGCCCCAGATAAGTGTCGAAAGGCAACTTTAACCCTATAATCACATATTTTTGTAAGGAAGGCCAACATATTACTTGCTTTCATAATTGCTTGGTGCACCTGCACTTTGGCTGTTACCTTCAAGGACTCTCAGGTTATCAACATAACCCGATTTCTCAACAATTAAGATTATTCTGTTTCTGTTTTGTTAATGCATGTGTAACTTAAAATGTTTTCACGTAAGACTCCATTTGGCCTCTTATTCATTCATGCAGCTTGACTGCATCGCCTTAAAGTTTCTTCACATTCTCCTCCCATTACAAATATAGCCACCTTTGTATCATCAGCAATAAGTATCATCAACACTGTCCGCATCAACTTTCCTTGTTACAACACTGAACAACTTAATCAAGCTTGTCTGATACTATTTCAATTTAGCAATTCCATGCTGTCACTGATTAATTTGTGCCTTTCCAAATTAACATTTTGTTAATCTGCGGCAAGGGATGGAGGCAGAGACAGAGATACAGTATACTTTTTTTTAAGCAGATCAGTGCACAGGTCAACATACCCATGAACACTGGGAATAAACATTTTTAGTTTGTTCATTGAACATTTACACATCTAGTGAATAATTCTCAGTAAATAGCAAATATTAGTTGAATTTTTTTCAAAATCCCAATGAACTACAAGCATTTAACAGCTCCACTGATAATTATACATGTTATTATGAATCATCGCGTCAAGTTATACCTTGTCTACGTGGAAAATTAAATCCAGCTCACAGACGTTCTCAAAACATTTGTCCAATGTTTCCACAAAAACCTGTCAAAATAAAAACATTGAAAAGACTTATAGTTTCAAAATATTTTTCCTTAACAGATTAGTACATGAAACTAGATTCCCATTTGTGTTGAAAGTAAAAGCATTCATTCTATAAAGTGAAATATATGAACGGTTATGGGAAGAGAAATAAGTTAATGCACAAGCTAAGGCAAAAGCAATCCAACTTCACAAGTAAATATGCAATTACCATTTTAACAAGGTTAAAGCAAGGGATTCCTAAATTCAGTTATTAAAGATGGGATAGCAGCACATTTGGAAAGTGGTGAAATCATTGGACAAAGGCAGCATGGATTTACGAAAGGTAAATCATGTCTGACGAATCTTGTGGAATTTTTCGAGGATGTAACTAGTAGCGTGGATGGGGGAGAACCAGTGGATGTGGTGTATCTGGACTTCCAGAAGGCTTTCGACAAGGTCCCACATAAGCGATTAGTATATAAACTTAAAGCATATGGCATTGGGGGTTCAGTATTGATGTGGATAGAGAACTGGCTGGCAAACAGGAAGCAAAGAGTAGGAGTAAACGGGTCGTTTTCACAATGGCAGGCAGTGACTAGTGGGGTACCGCAAGGCTCAGTGCTGGGACCCCAGCTATTTACAATATACATAAATGATCTGGATCAGGGAATTGAAGGCAATATCTCCAAGTTTGCAGATGACACTAAGCTGGGGGGCAGTGTTAGCTGTGAGGAGGATGCTAGGAGAATGCAAGGTGACTTGGATAGGCTGGGTGAGTGGGCAAATGTTTGGCAGATGCAGTATAATGTGGATAAATGTGAGGTTATCCACTTTGGTGGCAAAAATAGGAAAACCGACTACTATCTAAATGGTGGCCGATTAGGAAAAGGGGAGATGCCGCGCGACCTGGGTGTCATGGTACACCAGTCATTGAAAGTAGGCATGCAGGTACAGCAGGCAGTGAAGAAAGCCAATGGTATGTTAGCTTTCATAGCAAAAGGATTTGAGTATAGGAGCAGGGAGGTTCTACTTCAGTTGTATAGGGTCTTGGTGAGGCCACACCTGGAGTATTGCGTACAGTTCTGGTCTCCAAATCTGAGGAAGGACATTATTGCCATAGAGGGAGTGCAGCGAAGGTTCACCAGACTGATTCCTGGGATGTCAGGACTGTCTTATGAACAAAGACTGCAGAGACTCGGTTTATACTCTCTAGAATGTAGGAGATTGAGAGGGGATCTTATAGAAACTTACAAGATTCTTAAGGGGTTGGACAGGCTAGATGCAGGAAGATTGTTCCCGATGTTGGGGAGGTCCAGGACAAGGGGTCACAGCTTAAGGATAAGGGGGAAATCCTTTAGGACCGAGATGAGAAGGAATTTTTTCACACAGAGTGGTGGATCTCTGGAACTCTCTGCCACAGAGGGTAGTTGAGGCCAGTTCATTGGCTATATTTAAGAGGGAGTTAGATGTGGCCCTTGTGGCTAAGGGGATCAGAGGGTATGGAGAGAAGGCAGGTACGGGATACCTAGTTGGATGATCAGCCATGATCATATTGAATGGCGGTGCAGGCTCGAAGGGCCGAATGGCCTACTCCTGCACCTAATTTCTATGTTTCTAAATAAGAGTAGGTGTAAGTTAGCTATTTTCAGATTTATCATGTCACAAATGGTATCTGACAAGAATCAGTACTTGGCCTTGTCTATTTATAGTAAACATCAATAACTTGAGGACAGAAATTACAATGAAACAATATTGGATTACGATACAAAACTAAATGAAAATATAAAATTAGAATATGAAAACATTGCAATGATATTCAGGATAATTGTGGGGGGGGCATTATTTTTTACTTGCAGAAAATTTCACTTTTTATTAAATACTGGAACTAATTATTAAAATGTTTGGCCAGCATTAAATCGCATACAAGTATCTCAAGTCGATTTTCTTCATGACAGGGGGCTTATGCAATTTCCATTTAAAGTAACTTGCATTTTATTTGCTAGAAACATCTCGGCAAAATAATTGCTTCAAAATTAAGTATTACAAAATAGGTTTTTCATGTTTTGTTTTCATTGCAAATTCACCCACAACAGCAAAACTAAAAAAAAATAATGGCAACCAGCACCCTAAACATTCATTTGTTCTATGACTAGTGCACTGTTACTGGTTAAATCACCATCCACAAAATACACTGTAACAACTTGCCAGTTCTTCTATGGCAATATTTTCTTAAATGTCAACCACCACCACTGAAAAAGACAAAGGCAGCAAGCATAAGATGGCCCCCACTTGCAGTTCCCTTCCGAGTCACAGCATTATAACTAGAAAATATAAAGTTAGACCCCCAATAAAACACAGTTTAGAGTTACACAGATTCATGTATATGCAGTTTATATTAATATGATAAATATTCAACTCGTTCTTATCTATGCATGCACAGTGTAGCAGATATTAATCTAACATCAAATGCCCAGTTTGCTTTCATACACTCAGAGGTTCACTTGCACCTCCTCCAAGCTCATCTACTGTATCCACTGTACCAAGTGTGAAATCCTATATATCTTTGAGACCAAGTGCAGACTTGCCGATCGTTTCATTGAACACCTTCGATCAGTCTGTCTTGGTCTTCGTGATCTCCCAGTTGCCAAACACTCCCCTCCCCATACTGACTTTGTCAGAGTGAAGCCAAACACAAATTGAGAAACAGCCCCTCATAATTAGCTTGGGCAGCTTACAACTTTGATTTCGCTAACTTCAAGTAACTCCAACATCCTCTCTCTCTCTGACTCTCCCCCATCCTTATCATCATACCAGTTTCAATGTCATCCTGTTGAGTATCTGGCTGCATAACTTGTTATCACCTACCCCGCAGCCAACAATGGATCATAGTGGGCTTCACCGCTCCTTGATCATCATGACTTTTTGTACATCTTTCATTCACTTGTTCAATTTACCTTCTATATTTTTCATTTCCCTTTCCCGATTCTCAGTCTGAAGAAGAGTCTCCACCTGAAATGTCACCAATTCCTTTTCTCCAGAGATGCTGCCTGACCCACTGAGTTACTCCAGCTTTTTGTGTCTATTTTCGGTGTAAACCAACATCTGCAGTTCCTTCCTACACATTATCACAAAAAGCTTATGACTATTAAAGTACTATTAAAAGGAATGAGAAAAAAAAATTAAAGAGACTGGAAACAACAGTTCGAAAGTGTCACTGATGCCAAGGAATTCCTCAATGAGAATGGTTTTGATCTATAAATTGACCAGGTTGAACAATGCTATCAATTCCATCATTTTGTGTTTAAATACCTTCTTGTTATGAAATAAGGTAATCAAATTTTGGTACCAAATCCTTATACTCCAATTTTCCAGGTTAAACATATTGGTTACATTGATTTTTACTTGGTGTTTTTCAGAATAGTCACCCCATGTAATTTGATGGTCCAATTATATTTCCATTCTTTCAGAAGCACTGCATTTCTTTAACAGAAGGAGGAGCACAGACATTGTAAGGAGATCCGTTAAATGGAAATCGTTCATTTAAGCTCAATTATATCTCCATCTGTGAGTTTTCTTTAAAACAAATGTTCTTCACTTTTAATAGTTACTAGACCAAGTGCAGACCCGTTAGGTCTGCTCCCCCAACGATGTGCGATTTTGAAATGAGGCCCTCCCCCCGATGTCAATTGAAGGCAGTGGAATATTCTGTTTCACTGTACCGTTGGGGGGGGACGCATTGTGACGTCACTGGAAGCTGGTGTTTTAAAAGTTGGCTTTGCTTTTTTTAAAACTTTAATCTTGAATAACATGGGGGAGAGGGGGTGGGGGGGATGTGAATGACCCGGGGGGGGGGGGGGGGCGGGTGTGCGAATAACCTGGGGGGGGTGGAGGGGGCCGAGGTGTGAATAATTCGTGGGGGGGAGGGGAAGGAGGAGGCGGCAGGTGTAAATAACTGGGGGGGGGGGGGGGGAAGGGGTGCAAATAACCTGGGGGGGGGGGGTGGTGGAGGAAGCGGGGGGTGTGGCACTCGGCAGCTTGAGATCCCATTGTGATTATCATCACTCAACACTCCTTGAAAAAAGGCTGTCTGTGAGAATCTGCGGTTGACATCACAACGTCCCATTGTAATGTCATTGTGGCACTCGGCACCTTGAGAGCCCATTGTGATTGGTGCACCGTGAGTTGCATTCTGACATCATCAGTGGAAAGTCTTGTGAAAAGGCTGTGTGTGAGAACCGTTTGTTGCCTTTTTTTAAAACTTGAATCGTCAATAACTTGTGAAATATAGGATGAAATCTTAAGTGAACCTGATTACTGCGTGGAGGGGAAAAATGTGAGTCAGAATATGTAAAAATATAAGTACTACCGCATAGTGTTTTGACAAAGGTAGAAAAACACATACGGACACACACACATGTATACATACATATAAGATGAGACTTTTAATAATATACTAGGCCAAGTGGGACCCGTTGGTTCCTGTCTCCTCAACATGCGGTTGCGAGGGGGGGGGGGGAGAAAAATGGAGGCCTGCGGCGTCTCTCACACACACAAACCCCCTCCCCCCTTGATATATTAAGAGAGTGAGAGCAGAGAGAGAATGGGGAGAGACAAAGAGAAAGGGACAGAGACAGAAGGGCAAGAGACAGAGGGAGAGGGGGTGGAGGGGAGGAGGAGAGGGAAGGTGGGTGAGGAGGGAGGGTGGGTGAAGGGGAGGGTGGGTGAAGGAGAGGTGTGAGAGATGGGAGGGGAGAGAGAGGGGAGGAGAGAGAGAGAGGGGAGGAGAGAGAGAGAGGGGAGGAGAGAGAGAGGGGGGAGGAGAGAGAGAGGGGGGAGGAGAGAGAGAGAGAGGAGAGAGAGAGAGGGGAGGAGAGAGAGAGAGAGAGGGGAGGAGAGAGAGAGAGAGAGAGAGAGGGGAGGAGAGAGAGAGGGGAGGAGAGAGAGAGAGGAGGGGGCTGAGAGGGGGGAAGAGAAGGGGGAGAGGTGGGGGGGAGGGGAAGGGGGTAGGTGAGAAGGGGAGGTGGGAGGGCAGGAGGAAGATGGGGTAGGGGAAAGAGGGGGAAGAGTGTGGAGGGAGGGGGTGAGGGGTACGGGGAGAGAGGGGGAAGAGTGGGGAGGAAGGTGGAAGAGGGGTGGGGGCAGTCCATCTATTCAGAAGATTGACAGAAGATGACACCTGCCTGCGGCGACTTTTGCGGAGCACCAGAACAGAAAAGATTTAATTACAACTTCTATCAACTTACCTGCATCAGGGAAACGGCAGTAATCGGTGCCGTTTCTGACAGGCTGCTTGTGCAGCTGAAAGCGCTGGAAATTTTGCTATCTCCCGCAGCTGCGGGAGCACCGGACTTTAAATTTTCCCACGCTGGCTGTGAAACTCCCGACCCGACTGAAGAACCCAGGTACGGCACCTGGAAACCCCGGGATGACCTCCAGAACCGACGGGCTGGATATCCCAGAAGAAATAAAGCTGGAGCTGCTGATTCTGAGGGAACCCCCGTTCATTATGGAGCTGGAGCTGCCGTCTGTGAGGGAATTCCCGTTCCAGCGCTGATCCGCAGAAACAGCAGGTACAGGAAACACAGTACCTGGAAACAAAGGGGAAGCCTCCATTGTGTCCGGAATCGTGGCCAGCTGGCAGGACTTCAGGTCAGAATGAAGCGCAGGGGACTTCGGCCCCCTCTCCCTACTATCCTACTGGCCAATGTACAGTTCCTTGAAAATAAAGTGGAGGACTTGAGGGCAAGGCTGCTCTATCAAAGGGAGCTGAGGGAATGCTCTGTGTTCTGTTTCACAGAGACATGGCTCACCCCCAGCTCCCCAGACTCAACAGTCCAGCCTGAAGGGTTCTCCATCCACCGTATGGACCGTACACTGGCATCGGGGAAAGGGAAAGGAGGGGGTGTCTGCCTCATGGTCAACTCTGCGTGGTGCTCAGACGTGGTAGTCCTGTCCAACTCCTGCTCTCCACACTTCGAACATCTGGCGGTGAAGTGCCGTCCCTTCTACCTACCGATGGAATTCACCTCCATCATCCTGACCGCGGTCTACATCCCACCCCATGCAGACGTCTGTACGGCACTGGAGGAGCTGCACGCCGTGGTCAACAAACACCAGACGTCTTACCCCGAGGCATTTACCACCATCGCTGGGGACTTCAATAAGGCAAACCTAAAGAAATCACTCCCCAACTTCCACCAACATGTCTCCTGCTGCACTAGAGGACCAAACACCCTCGACCACTGCTACACCACCATCAAGGATGCCTACCGCTCTATCCCTCGCTCTCACTTCGGTAAATCCGACCATACCGCGGTGCTGCTTCTTCCTGCCTACAGGCAGCAATTAAAGAGTGCACCCCCAGAGGTGAGGACAGTACAGAGCTGGTCGGCAGGGGCAGAAGAACAACTACAAGACTGTTTGGAGTCTGTAGACTGGCCTATGTTCAAGGACTCCGCAACAGACTTGAATGAATACGCCACAGTCGTTACAGACTTCATAAAGAAATGGGTGGAGGACTGCATCCCTACAAAAACCTTCCGAGTGTTTCCCAATCAGAAACCTTGGATGAACTGTGAGATCCGCACTCTTCTGAAGACCAGACACCGGGCATTCATGTCTGATGACACAGTGGTCTACAAGAAGTCCAGATACGACCTGGGTAAGGCCATCAAAAAGGCCAAAAGGGAGTTCTGCTCCAAGCTGGAGGATGAGACAGATGTTCGGCAGCTGTGGCGGGGACTGAATGCAATCACCTCTTACAAGGCGAAACCAGGAGGAAGCTCGGATGTGGGCGATACATCACTCCCTGATGAGCTCAATGCATTTTACGCACGCTTTGATAGGGAGAACACCGATGTGCCTTCCCGAGCCCCTATTTGCTGTGATGGTATTTCAGTCTCAGTCACAGAGGCCGACGTCAGGAAATCCTTCAGAGGGGTGAACCCTTGAAAAACGTCTGGACCTGATGGCATACCTGGTCGTGTCCTAAAAACCTGTGCGGACCAACTGGCTGGAGTTTTTACGGACATTTTCAACCTGTCACTTCTGAGGTCTGACATTCCCACCTGCTTCAAAAGGGCATCAATAATACCGGTGCCCAAGAAGAGCAAGGTGACGTGCCTCAATGACTATCGACCTGTGGCACTAACGCCTGTGGCGATGAAGTGCTTCGAGAGGTTGATCATGGCGCAAATCAACTCCTACCTCGACAAAAACCTGGACCCACTGCAGTTCGCTTACCGCCACAACAGATCAACGGTGGACGCGATCTCGCTGGCCCTCCACTCCGCTCTGGACCACTTGGACAACAAAAACTCATATGTCAGGCTGCTATTTATTGACTACAGCTCGGCATTTAACACAATCATCCCCTCCAAGCTGGTTACCAAACTCGCAGAACTGGGTCTTTGCGCATCCCTCTGCAATTGGATCCTTAACTTCCTCATCCACAGACCACAGTCTGTTCATATTGGTGGGAATGTGTCGGACTCAATAGCAATCAGCACGGGAGCACCTCAGGGCTGCGTGCTCAGCCCCCTGCTGTACTCACTCTATACTCATGACTGCGTAGCCGGTCATAGCGCGAACTCCATCATCAAGTTCGCTGACGACACCACTGTTGTGGGACGTATCACTGATGGGGATGAGTCCGAGTATAGAAGAGAGATCGAGCAACTCTCCATATGGTGCCAGCACAACAACCTGGCCCTCAACACCAGCAAAACCAAGGAACTGATTGGGGACTTTGGAAGGAGTAGGATGGGGACGCACAGTCCTGTTTATATCAACGGGTCGATGGTTGAAAGGGTCAAGAGCTTCAAATTCATGGGCGTGCACATCTGTGAAGATCTTTCCTGGTCCGAGAACACAGATGCAATTATTAAGAAAGCTCATCAGCGCCTCTACTTCCTGAGAAGATTACGGAGAGTTGGTCTGTCAAGGAGGACTCTCTCTAACTTCTACAGGTGTACAGTAGAGAGCTTGCTGACTGGTTGCATCGTGGCTTGGTTCGGCAACTTGAGCGCCCTGGAGAGGAAAAGACTACAAAAAGTAGTAAACACTGCCCAGTCCATCATCGGCTCTGACCTTCCTTCCATCGAGGGGATTTATCACAGTCGCTGCCTCAAAAAGGCTGGCAGCATCATCAAAGACCCTCACCACCCTAGCCACACACTCATCTCCCTGCTACCTTCAGGTAGAAGGTACAGGAGCCTGAAGACTGCAACAACCCGGTTTAGGAATAGCTACTTCCCCACAGCCATCAGGCTATTAAACCTGGCTCGGAACTCTGAACATTAATATCCCTCCATCTGCTATTTGCACTTTATTAATTTATTACGTCATGGGTGTATTTATGTATAGAATTGTAGTCAATGCCTTCTATGTTCTGTTGTGTTATGCAAAGAAAAATTTTCATTGTCCTGTCAGGGACACATGACAATAAACTCTTTTGACTTTTTGCCTTGACTATTCCCCACTCCCTATCACCCCCAAATCTCCCTCTATTCGCACACTCTCCCTCCTCACCTCCCCCATGGAGGGAAGGGGGTAGGGGAGGGGTGGAGGGGATGAGGGAGGGCTGGGGGAGATGGCGTAGGGGAGAGAGGGGTCAGAGTGTGGAGGGAGGGGGAGAGGGGTATGGGGGAGAGAGGGGGAAGACTGGGGAGGGAGTAGGAGATGGGGTAGGGGAGAGAGGGGGGAGAGTGGGGAGGGAGCGTGAGAGGAGTAGAGGGAGAGAGGGGGAAGAGTGGAGAGGGAGGGGGAGAGGGGTAGTCCATCTATTCCCCAATCCCTATCACCCCCACACCTCTCCCCCTATTCCTACACTCTCCCTCCACAATTCAGAATTCCACAGATTCACAAACGTTTTTCCTCATCCCCGTTCTAAATAGCTTACCCCTTATTCTTAAACTGTGGCCCCTGGTTCTGGACTCGGGAACATGTTTCAATAGTTTCAATAGGTGCAGTAGGCCAATCGGCCCATCAAGCCAGCAGGCCCTTCCTGTGTCCAAACACTTAATAATCTTATTTGTTTCAATAAGATCCCCTCTCTTCCTAAATTCTGGTCTATACAAGCCCAGCCGCTCCATTCAATCAACATATGACAGTCCCGGCATCCTCGGAATTAACCTTGTGAACCTACGCTGCACACCCTCAACAGTAAGAATGTCCTTCCTCAAATTTGGAGACCAAAACTACACACAATACTCCAGGTGTGGTCTCACTAGGGCCCTGTACAACTGCAGAAGGATCTCTTTCCTCCTATACTCAATTCCTCTTGTTATGAAGTCCCACATGCCATTCACTTTCTTCACTGCCTGCTGTACCTGCATGCTTATTTTCAGAGACTGATGAACAAGGACCCCCGGATCTCGCTCTACTTCCCCTTTTCGCAACTTGACACCATTCAGATATTAAACTGCCTTCCTGTTTTTGCCACCAAAGTGGATAACCTCACATTTATCCACATCAAATTGCATCTGCCATGCATCTTCCCACTCACCCAATCTGTCCAGGTCACCTTGCATCCTCCTCACAGTTCACCCTGTCACCCAGCTTTGTGTCATCTGCAAATTTGCTAATGTTACTTTTATCACATAATGCAATTGACAAAAGGTCGTCCAGCAAGACGCAAATTTTGAAATACTGCTCTACATCGGACATATTTGGAAGTAACGTACCTGTTGCATGCAAGGTTGTAAGCACCTTTAAAACAGGTGCAAATTGATATTTTAGGTCATTAATATGGCAAATTATCACCAAACTCTAATCTAATTACCAAGTATAATTTAGAGTATAAACAATGTTGCATATTTTTTAATATTATGTTCCTGTAGTGTGCTTTTGCAAACATTTACTTTCTACATAGTTTATCATTTCAGAAATTCAGAGTGGGTACCTGCATATATTGTGCAACAATATCTATAGAATAGGGAGATTATATTTGTTAGCAGGTGATAGGTTTGGACAAGAAACAGCAAATGTACGAACAAATAAGTTTTCACTCCAATTGCACTATCAGAAGAATTTGCCTGATAATGTACTGATTAAGCACGCAGAAAATATTACAAAAAACGTACTAGACGTGTAGGTTTTCATTAAATCAAACAGGTTTTATGATGCTTGGACTAAAGTAAATTTCAAGTGACACATATTTTTCAAAACCCACCAAAAAACAATGTTGGGAGGAAAAATAAAAGCCTCCTCCTTATATCAGGGTGGGCCCAACCTAATGCCCTGGTTCCTTATCAAATAAATTCCTCTGAGGGGTTGACATTGTGGGCTTGATAATGACATTCAAAAAAAGGCTCAGAGTTCACCGGTTTCTCACCGTCTTTTGGATTAAAATGTTTGATTTCCATGAAATTGCTCTAATAGTTTAATCAGAGCACATGAAAGGGCAATGTGGTAACATGCCAATCACATTGTATTAAATTAAAGGAAACTAAAGGGCCTGTCCCACTTGGGCATCATTTGCACGTCACGCAGGTGGCACGCAAAGATTTTGTGAATCCCAAAATCCTGGGGTGCTGCGTGCGACGTGTGCCACTGCCTATGTCCCCACACACCATGCGTGCGTAATGCACACCATGCGCACATCACGTGTGCGTCACGACATGCGTGTTGTGATGCGTAAATTAGGTCGCGTAAATGACGCACAAATGAGGCCCAAGTGGGACAGGCCCTCTAATAAAAGATGTTTTTTTAAAGACTGCTTAGTGACCACCATGTCATGATATGCTGCAGCTGATTGAACCAATATATATCAACAAGGGATGCTGCAAATAAAAATAAATCCACCTGCAAAAATAGAGCATAAATTATTATTGATTTGCAAATACTGCAGTGCTTCTCATATGGGCAGCAACAACATAATCTAACAATGATACTGATTTTATAGATCTCCCCAAGGTTGCCATCTCAAAAAGTGGGCCTGCTGTTCCCAGTCTTTAATTACAAACAGTGTCAACTCTAATCACTCAGCTTATTACTCTCCAACACAGTTCCCTTCACATTCCTAATTCTATCTTGTGGCGATCAATCCCTGGAAAAATAATAATCTCAAAGCGTCTTCAAAATCTTATTTTGCCTTTGGCGTACCATTCAGAGTTTTGCAGCTACCGACATACAAAAAAAACATCTAAAACAATACAGGGCTGCCAACTCTCACGCTTTGAGCGTGAGAGTCACGCATTTCAGCCAATTCTCACACTCATGACAGAATTCTCACGCTGTCTTCAATCCCTGCACAGTTTGTCTCTCTGAGCCACATGACAGCGATCTGTGCGGTCTGGGGAAGTGCGTCGGTTGACGGTTGTGAGTGACGACGTGTCTCTTCTCTTCTCTCTTGGTTGGATGTGCAGTTGCCGACAACATGAAGCAGCCAGAGATGGAGCTAACAAGGTGAATCGCTTGTAAAACATGGGGGGGGGGGGGGGGGGGTACCACAATGAGGCAAAACATCTAGGACTGGCAACTTACGGCACATGGGCCGAATCCGGTCCATAACCCAAAAAACGTGTATTTTTTCAATTTGCCCAGTCCATCATCGGCTCTGACCTTCCTTCCATCGAGGGGATTTATCACAGTCGCTGCCTCAAAAAGGCTGGCAGCATCATCAAAGACCCACACCACCCTAGCCACACACTCATTTTTTCAATGCCCGGGCATCGCCAAGTCTCCGCTCACTCCGGATATTGTCGTCGCTTCACTGACACACACTCTATCACACACACACACACTGGCACACACAAGGTTTAAAGGGATATGGGCCAAATGCGTATAAATGGGACTAGTTTAGATGGGGCATCTTGGTCTGCATGGCCAAGTTGGGATGAAGGGCCTGTTTCCATGCTGTAAGACTATGACACATTGTAGAAAGGGTGCAATTGCTCTGGAGAGGATCCAGTGGCAATTTATGAAGATGTTGGCAGGAGAAATGTTGCCATGAATGTTGAAGAAAGATTTGATAACTGTGATTGTATTCTCTGAGCAACGGAAGTGAAGAAAAAACTAAGTTGAGGTAAATAATATTATGAGAATAGGACTTTTTCGCTTAACAAAGAGTGTAGAAAGCAACTGCAAATGCTGGTTTAAGCGGAAGATAGACACAAAAAGCTGGAATAACCCAGACTGAAGAAGGGTCTGCAGAAGGGTTTCAACCCAAAATGTCGCCTACTTCCTTCGTTCCATTGATGCTGCCTCACCCGGTGAGTTTCTCCAGCATTTTTGTCTACCTTCAATTTTCCAGCATTTGCAGTTCCTTCTTAAACTAGAATCTATTTCAAATAGGTTGATGCTGTGCAATTAAATTAATTGATTAATAAATTGGAGAACAAAAGGAGAAAATTGTCGAAAGAGCCTGGAACTCATAGCGTGAAAGAATGATGAAACCAACTCTCATACTCACATGAAGAAGAAAGATGGGGCAAAAGGGTGGTCAGATTAAGGAACAGAGAACAGCAAATTTGCTGTTTCTCAGATAAAATAGAATACTTTATGGTCACGTGACAAGTCAGTGAAAGTCTTTGCATGCATTCCTTGCCAGGGTAAGCGAATAGACACCTATAAAGGGAGCTTACAAAGTTACAGATTTCCCCCTTTGTTCTTTCTCCGCCCCCCCCCCCCCCCATCCTCCCTCCCTCACAGTGGTCCCACCACACAGGGTCCTCTTTTGTTCTTTCCGTCGGCAGCAACATCCTCACTTCCACGTGTCCGTTCGCCTCCGTCAGTCGGTGCCATCATCTTCCGTCACACTGGCCTCTCCACTAACATTGCTGGGTCCTTTCCGGACACTTCCATGGCGGATACCCAGGCCCCAGCCGCATTGCTCCATCGACCCAGGCACCGATGGCCACGGGCTCCGTCAACCTGCGAGGTTCCGCCGCAGACCCGCCAGGTTCCACCGTCGGTCCAGGCTTCTGCCTCTCGTGGCGCCTCTGGAAGGCTTCCGGATGTCAGGTTTATAATGCAACTATGAACTGGGCTTGCTGAAAGTACAGAGGGGAAGTAAAAAAATAAGGGCCGAAGAGAGAGTATGGGAAAAGATAGAGACTATGCTTGCTTCGAGGCAGAAGGCCAACAGGGCAGTGACACCTGGCCCTTCAGACACCAGTGTGCCTCTCCCCAGCATGACAGTAGCAGAAGCTAGATCGGTCTTCCTATGGGTAAACCTACAAAAAGCACCTGGCCCAGACGGAGTTCCTGGCTGTGTCCTAAGTGGCTGTGCAGACCAGTTAACGGAAGTCAAAACAACATCTTTAATCTCTCCCTACTCCGTTCTGAGGTACCCACATGCTTTAAGAATTCCACCATCATCCCAGTGCCGAAGAAAAGCACGACCTCATGCCGAAACGACGACTATCCAGTGGCCTTGCAATCCACCATCATGAAATGTTTGAGAGGCTAGTTATGGGACACATTAAATCCAGTCTACCAGCAGCTTTGACCCACTGCAGTTCGCGTACCGTCACAACAGGTTCACGGATTATGCCATCGCCCAAGACCTACACATCCCTAGAATCCCTGGATAAGAGGGATACCTGCGTCAGGCTCCTAGTCATACACTACAGCACTGCCTTTAATACCAGTATACCATCCAAGCTTATTACCAAACTCATGGGACTCGTTGTCAGCACTCATCTCTGCACCTGTACACTCGACTTTCTGACTAACAGACTTCAATCAGTGAGGATAAGAGACAAATCATCTTCTTTGATAATCCTCAAAACGGGGGTTCCGCAAGGATGCGTTCTCAGTCCCCTTCTTTACGCCTTGTACACCCACGACTGCGCAGCCATGTACAAATCTAATTCAATTTTCAAATTTGCAGACGACACCATCATTGTGGGCTGGATATCAAATAATGAGACAGAGTACAGGAAGGAGATCGAGAACCTTGTGTCCTGGTGTCGTGATAACAACCTTTCTCTCAATGTCAGCAAGACAAAGGAGATAGTGATCGACTTCAGGAAGCGAAGCATTGCACATGCCCCAGTTTGCATTGCCAAAGTAAAGATGGTTGAAAACTTCAAATTCCCAAGAGTCAATGTAACCAACAATTCCTCCTGGACCACCCATTTTGAAGCAACGACCAAGAAAGTATACCAACACCTCTACTTCCTTAGAAAGCTTAGGAAGTTTGGCATGTCCACTGCAATGCTCACCAACTTCTACAGATGCACCATAGAAAGTATTTTATCAGGATGCATTACCGCTTGGTTTGGGAACAGCTCCATTCAAGACCGCAGGAAATTGCAGAGAATCGTGGATGCAGCCCAGACCATCACACAAATCAAGCGCCCTTCTGTTTACTCCATTTGTACCTCATGCTGCCTCGGCAAGGCCAAAGCATAATCAGGGATCAGTCACACTCTGGCCACTCCCTCTTCTCCATCAGGCAATAGGTTTAAAAAATATGAAAACACACACCTCCAGATTCAGGGATTGTTTCTTCCTAGCTGTTATCAGGCAACTGAATCATCCAGGACAAGGGGTCACAGCTTAAGGATAAGGGGGAAATCCTTTAGGACCGAGATGAGAAGGAATTTTTTCACACAGAGAGTGGTGGGTCTCTGGAACTCTCTGCCACAGAGGGTAGTTGAGGCCAGTTCATTGGCTATATTTAAGAGGGAGTTAGATGTGGCCCTTGTGGCTAAGGGGATCAGAGGGTATGGAGAGAAGGCAGGTACGGAATACTGAGTTGGATGATCAGCCATGATCATATTGAATGGCGGTGCAGGCTCGAAGGGCCGAATGGCCTACTCCTGCACCTAATTTCTATGTTTCTATCCGACCCACAACCAGAGAGCAGTGCTGAATTATTATCTACCTTCTTGGTAACCCTCAAACTATCCTTGATCACACTTTGTTGACTTACCTTGCACTGAACGTTATTCCCTTATATATCTATAAACTGTAAATCACTCAATTGTAATCATGTATGGTTTTTCTACTGGCTGGATAGCAAGCAACAAAAGCTTTTCACTATACCTCGGTACACGTGACAATGAACTAAACTGTAACTGGAGCAAACATAAAAGGGTGGCATAAAAGGGTGGCACAGTAATGTAGCACTTTGAGCTGGTGTCTCAAAGTTCCAGTGAGCTGAATGGTAGGTTAATTGACAACCATACAGTGCCCTCCATAATGTTTGGGACAAAGACCCATCATTTATTTATCTGCTTCTGTACTCTACAATCCCACGTTCGAAGGCCTGAATACAAACCACTGTTTTCATGTTAATAGCCAACTAGAACATTTAAAACCATATTCCTTCTATGCACACAGATTTACTATTAATAACAGTGACCAATGCATTACATCCAAACAGTCCTGCTTTTACTGTGAAGGAATAGTGAACAATGCATTATATTCAACAGTGCATTTACTTTGAAGGATTTCACCGGTCCAGCTTGTCGGCCTATGGACTCCGGTGCCTCCTCAAACTCTCGGACTGTCCCCACCATAACTTAAAATCAAATATATCATTAAAGTTCTTCAATAATTAAATGGGAATTTCTAGATTATTTTTCAAAATTCTCGCATTTTATTGGTTCTTTGAGATTCTTTGATTACTGCCAAAACTGCACAGTCATACAATGCTTCAATACGAAGAAGAAATATAGCACAAACTGCCAACATCTATTGGTATAATGTTCCAAGTTATAAAAGTATATAATTCCATTCAGTAGGTGAAACCGGAACAAATGATCAGGATAATTTAGTTACAACGAACTAAAAAATAACTTTATATTGACAATCGCTGCAGAGATCTTATCACTTTACTTCCCAACATCTGAGGTTAAACAGAAATGGACAAATGCTTGGTAGACAAAAGTGCTGGAGAAACTCAGCGGGTGCAGCAGCATCTATGGAGCGAAGGAAATAGGCAATGTTTTGTGCCGAAACCCTTCTTCAGACTGATGTAGGGTTTAGGGGGAAGGGGGGGGTGGGGAGAGAAGAAAGGAGAAAGGAAGAGGAGGAGCCAGAGGGCTGAAGGAGAGCTAAGAGGGGCTACCGGATATTGGAGAAATCAATGTTTATGCTGCTAGGGTGCAGACTGCCCAAGCGGAATATGAGGTGCTGCTCCTCCAATTTCCGGTGGTGCTCACTCTGGCCATGGAGGAGGCCCAGGACAGAAAGGTCGGATTTGGAATGGGAGGGGGAGTTGAAGTGCCGAGCTACAGGGAGATCAGGTTGGTTAATGCGGACCGAGTGGAGGTGTTCGGCGAAACGATGGCCTTGTAGATGACATCTAACATCTAGAGCAGCGGATGCAATAGATGAGGTTGGAGGAGATGCAGGTGAACCTTTGTCGCACCTGGGACGACTGCTTGGGTCCTTGAATGGAGTCGAGGGGGAGGTAAAGCAACAAGTGTAGCATCTCTTGCAGTTGCAAGGGGAAGTGCCCGGGGAGGGGGTGGTGCGGGAGGGAAGGGAAGAATTGACCAAGGAGTTATGGAGGGAACGGTCTTTGTGGAAAGCAGACGGGGGGGGAGATGGGAAGATGTGGCGAGGTCACATTGGAGGTGACGAAAATGACGGAGGACTATTTGTTGTATGTGACAGCTAATGGGGTGAAAGGTGAGGACTAGGGGGACTCTGCCCTTATTACGAGTGGGGGGGGATGGGGAGAGAGAGCAGTGTTATGGGGTATTGAAGAGACTCTGGTGAGAGCATCATCTATAGTAGGGGAGGGGAACTCCAGTTCCATGAAGAATGAGGACATTTCCGATGCCCTGGTGTGGAACACCTCATCCTGGGAGCAGATGCGAAGTGGACGGAGGAATTGGGAATAGGGGATGGAGTCCTTACAGGAAGCAGGGTTGGAAGAAGTGTAGTCTAGATAGCCATGGGAGTCAGTGGGTTTATAGTGGTTGTCGGTCAGAAGTCTATCACCTGTGATGGAGATAGTGAGGTCAAGAAATGGTAGGGAAGTGTCAAAATGGTCCAGGTGTATTTGTGTGCCGGATGGAAGTTAGTGGTGAAGCGGATGAAGTCAGTCAGTTGTGTGTGGGTGCAGGAGGTAGCACCAATGCAATCGTTGATGTAACGGAGGTAGAGGTCAGGGATGGGGCCCTGGTATGTCTCGAACAAGGATTCTTCGATGTACCCTAAAGAGGCAGGCATAGATGGGGCCCATGCGCGTGCCCATAGCTACACCATGTATTTAGAGGAAATGGGAGGAGTCAAACAAAACGTTATTAAGGGTAAGGACCAGCTCCGCTAGGCGGAGGAGAGTATCTATCGATGTGGATTGGTTGGTTCTCCAATCGAGGAAGAGCCAGAGGGCTTTGTGACCCTCCTGGTGGGGGATGGAGGCGTAGAGTGACTGGACGTCCATGGTGAAGATGAGGGGATGGGAGCCTAGAGAACGCAATACCCAGAGACGACGGAGAGTGTCTGAGGTGTCTTGAACATAGGTAGGGAGGGAGGGCTAGGATGGAGTCGAGGTATGTGGAAATACGTTTGGTAGGGCACGAACAGGCTGAGACAATGGGTCTACCAGGACAGTCAGGTTTGTGGATTTTGGAGAGGTAAAATCGGGCAGTGCGGGGCTGAGGAAGGATGAGGTTGGAGGTTTGGGGGGGCAGGGAGCTGGAGTGGGTTAAGTCAGTGATGGTGCTAGAGATAGCGGCCTGGTGTTCATCTGTGGGGTCATGGTCCAGGCATAAATAGGAGGTGTCCGAGAGTTGGCGCATGGCGTCAGCTTTGTAGAGATCGACGCGCCAGACTATCACGGCACCTCCCTTGAGGGCGGGTTTTATAACCCAGTCTGGGTTGTTGCGAAGATAGTTGATGGCTGTATAAGAGGAGGGGGTCCGTTGGAGACAGGAAAAGGGATCATCCATAGGGGGCGAGGTCTCCTTCCCATGGAAAAACGCTGTGAGGCGGAGGCGACGGTAGAAGAGCTCCAAATCGTGGTGGGCGCGGAACTCATTGAGGTGGGGACGGATGGACAAATGCTTTTTTTTTTTAAATCTGCATCTACCTTTCAATTTTTTTTTGTATCTGCAGTTCCTTATTTCTACATTTTGAATTGTGTAGATGGATTTTGTGCAGTGGCACATATTAAAAACTCCCAATCTACTGTCAGAAAACAATAGTGTCATCATTCCACAATTTTACTTACATTGTAAAGGTCAAAAAGTAAGCGTTGTTCACTTGCACCGATACATGGATCACCTGAAATCGTTTACAAACTCCAGTGTCTTTTCCACATACCTCAAAACTGATATTACAAAAATAAATTAGGCAATAGATTGCATAAATACCTGAATTAGATCCAAAATTCCAAGTTCACTTTCTGAGGAATCCACACAAAAAACAAAATACAAAGTTGCATAATGTCTGTAAATAAGTTTATTGTCTGCTCCTCCAATTAACCTGAAACACACAAAATTACCAAAAGCAATTCACAAATTTATCACACCACCAAAACAACTTACTTTTACTACATGAAATATCTATGTATTCTTAAAATAGAGGGTACAATGGTGTAGTTCAGAGCCACTGCCTCACAACATCCGAGAACCAGGTTCAATCCTGACCACTGGTGCTGTCTTTGCGGAGTTTGCATATTCTCCCCATGACCACGTGGATTTCCTGAAGGTGCTCTAGTTTCCTTCCACATCTCAAAGACATGCAGTTTGGGAGGCGAAATCGCCACCGCAAATTGTCCTAGTGTGCAGGAGACCAATAGAATCAGCTCTGAATTTTATTAAAAATGTTATGATCTGATTTCTCCACGCTTACAACACTGTATAAACACGTTTATTCTCAACAGCAACTCCCGGAAAGTGTAAACAAATCTACAATAATACTTATACCTAAAACTGATAAGGATCTGGAAGACCCAGCCTCATATAGAGCAATAGCTCTATTAAATACTGATCAGAAAATATTAACTCAAATCCTATCTTATAGATTAAGCTTAGTGATTAACAAATTAATACACCCCGACCAAACAGGTTTCATCCCAAAATGGCACTCATTTTACAATCTGAGACGATTATTTATTATATACTCAAATAGAATTGCTAATGCAGATCTAGCAATATTTCGCTAGATGCTGAAAAAGCCTTCGATCAAGTAGAATGGTCATATTTATTTTCAGTGATGGAAAAATTTAAACTGGGAGAGAAGTACTCTACATGGGTTAAACTTTTATACTCTCACCCAACAGCTAGAATACTAACAAACCAAATGTTATCAACTAAATTTAATCTTTCTAGAGGATGTAGACAAGGATGCCCGTTATCTCTATTATTATTCACTTTAGCAATTGAACCACTCGCAGAATATGTCAGATCTAATCCAGAAATACATGGGTATAATACTAAAGATACAATTAATAAAATTTCTCTATATTCAGATGATGTGTTAACATATATTACAAAGTCAGAAATTAGTATTCCAAATTTACTAAATCTAATAATTCAATTCGGTCAGTTCTCAGGATATAGAATTAATTGGAATAAAAGCAAAATCATGCCAATAACGGAACTCAATTTACATATACTACAACAATCACCTTTTAAAATAGTTGAGGAAAAATTTAAATATCTAGGTATTTATGTAACTAAGGCATATACTTCTTTATTTAAATCAAATTTCCCACCTTTACTGAATAAACTAAATAAGAATATTCAATACTGGAAAACACTTCCTATTTCAATGTTCGGTAGAATTAATGCTATAAAAATGATCTTTTTGCTGCAAGTATTGTACTTATTTCAGTCAATCCCGATATATATTCCAAAATCTTTTTTTTTAGACTCTGTTACAAGTTTCATCTGGGACTACAAGAATCATAGAATAAATAAAAAACATTTATTTAAATCAAAGAGTAATGGAGGTTTACCTCTACCAAATTTCCTGTTTTATTTTTGGGCAGTCCATATTAAAAACATGAATTTTTGGATGGAAGAAATGGATCAACAACCAGACTGGTTAAGGATGGAAAAGGAGGTCTGTTTATCTTTTGAAATCGGTTCGATTATATTTGCAACGACAAAATTGCACAAAAAAAACCTTTCGGGAAAACCCTATAATATATAGTGGTGCACGAATCTGGAAACAACTAAAAAAGGCTTTAAAATTGGATAATATACCACTCTGTCTCCCTATTGTAAACAATCCCTTATTCAAACCTTCCATGCTGGATAAAGGTTTTACACAATGGAAAAACTATGGAATCAAAAAGATGGAACACCTTTATAAGAAAGGCACTTTTCTTTTATTTCAGGAATTACAACAGATTTATGGATTGCACTCAAATATTTTTTTTTGATATCTACAATTCAGAGATTATGTTAAATCAAATACACAAGATTATAGGAATAAGGAACCAGAAATCCTTGATGAATGATTGAATAAGCATCCTAATACAGAAAAACTAACAACTTATATTTATAATATCCTTTTAGATAGTGAGATACCAACGATGGAATCATTTAGACATACATGGGAAAATGAAATAAACCAACCCATAACAAAAGATATATGGGACAAAAGTTTACAATTAGATACACCAATGTTTGTTAAATACCAGACATGCTTTAATACAAATTAAAGTATTACATAGATTACATTACTCAAAAGTTAAATTGAATAGAATCTTCCCACAAGTCTCCTCTATCTGCGATAAATGTCAGCAACCAGAGGCTAATTTAACACATACTTTTGCAAATTGTGTAAAAATTAAGAATTTCTGGAATTAGATTTTTAGAATAACTTCTGAAGTTATTAATACTAAATTGGATCCAGACTCAAAATTAATAATACTTGGAATATCAGAACAAAGTTTAACACTTACAAGTCAAAGAAATCTCCTAGATTATAGTATAATAATTGGGAAATTAATATTAAAATTTTGGAAAGGTCCTATATCCCCCACAATTAAAATGTGGATTACGGAAATGTCGGAGACCCTACACCTGGAAAGAATTAGATTTGCCCCAATGGACAAACAAGAAGTTTTCGTTAGAATATGGTCTTCTTTCGTTGATTATTTAAAAGGGTAGATCGGTTCAGCAGGGAACCCTAACTGAAACTTGGACTCAGGATTAGATGAAAAGTTATATTCTATATTCCTTGATCTTATCTTTAAAGATGTATTAATGGTAAATTATTCCATTCTTTATGATTTCTTTTTGTTTTTACTTTATTTTTCTCTCTGTTTTTCTCTTTATAAAAAAATTATTAGAGACAATGATTCATTTGATAATATTAATAATGTATGATTGATGTACACAAAATATTGCTATCATAATATATTTTTGCTAATTCACTGCTTACCTACTCTAATAAAAAGATATATATTTTTTTAAAAATCAGAGTGAAAATGAAAGAACAGAAAATGGAAAAAAAGC
This sequence comes from Raja brachyura, assembly GCA_963514005.1. The sequence goes on along the minus strand of OY740783.1, from coordinate 43,935,216 downwards.
ATTTTGGATATAAATTGGTGGATGATGGGTCAGCATGACTCCATGCTGAAGGATCCGACTCGATGCAATATTTTTGTTTTACTCTAGCTTTAAAAATGATCAATTCATTATTTGGTTGCAAGGTAAGTGGCGGTATAAATATTCAGTGTGTCCATAACTTGAAAGGCAACATTGTGAATTCTACTTAACAGAGTTTATTCACATTTTGGCCTGTCTTTCCGACAGTATCTACTACTTTTCCAAAGAAATGCATAGCACTCATGGGTTTATGTTGCAAAAGGACAACATGGTTGAGATGACAGGTAGGAACTTCAATCTTGCTTGGTAAGATTGTTTGATGAGATCCTTTGCTTTGCACAGTTGCTATACAGGACAAACATCCATTATTACAATACAAAATAGAATATCTTTAAAACATGTGACATGGAAAACATCAATAATTCAGCTATACCTTGATGCTTTAATTAGGAAAATATCCAACAGGTCATATTAGTTGCCGCGGTTTATACTACTGTACACTGCTTCTAATAAAAATATATATTTTTAAAACATTACCAGTCAGTTTTCCTTGGTTCTGAAAACTTCAATGACCCAATTAATATGCCAGGTCAGTGAAGGAAATTGCCTACACTTACCTCGATTGCCCATAACTACATAGCAAACCTACTCCACTGCACTATGAGTTCAAAAGAACCATGCCGACGAATTTTAACTCGCAGAATATTTCTCAGCCTGCTGAAACATTTTCCTCAACCAAACTGAGGCCATGAGTCTGCGGGAACTTCCCTCGAGGGTTACAGTGGGGAGAGTTAGTGACCTCCTAGGACCATGTGTCGACCATGCTGCGAGTTTGAGGCGCGTGCAAAGGCTTCTAAACTCGTAAATTAGGTTCCCGCAATGGGACAGGCACTTTAATCATCAGTTTTTGGTTGAAGCTAAATTCTTTACACAAACTGTTTTTTATTGGAAGAACCAATACTTACATGCCACCTTCCAAGAAATTACAGACGTTTTCATCTCTTTTTGATACCAAGTGGAATGTCTCCCTTATAATTTGTTGTTGTGTATCTTCACTCTGTAAATGAGTAAAATAATAAAAAATCTAAAATTAGCTATCAATGCATAAAAAGCTGGCAACTTTTAAAATAAAGTCTTTAATCAGACACTTATAACCAAAGATCAAAGATCATAGAATGTACTACACCTCAGTGCATTGGATTATGCAGGAGCGGAGTATCTTACTCCGCTCTATGATCTTTGCTTATAACTGACAAACAGTGTTAAAGCAACAGCATCAACTTCCTACATGTTGCTAAGTAGCAACTGTTTGATGTAGATTTGGGGATACAGTTCGGAAATGTGGATTATGTCGCAAACAAATTATAGTTAAATATCCAAAGCAAACATGCCAAAATCAAATATAAGACCACTTTTTCAGCCTACTTCACCAGTTCGGCAATGGAGCATATTGGAGGCAGAATGAGAAAAACAAAACACACAGGATGTTTGAAAGGGAATATGGTTTTCAATTGCTTGTGCTTGTGACGAGTAAATATACAGTAGGACCAATGGCTTACTATGATGAAACTCAAGTCCATTTTATGACTAACTCAGACAAATTACAGTGCAAACAATGCTTTATTCACTACTATGGATTTGAATTACGTATATATAGTTCCTAGAGCCAGGATGTTTAGGCACTAAAAAACTGAAATGTTTTAAATGTTTTTTTTAAAATGTTCTTTTTAAATGGCTCATGTCCTGTGTTTGAATTGATTTTTGTATTAAGTATTAAACTTGCTGTTCGTTTTATTTTATATTTTATATTATATCTTCGCTAAACTATGCCACTTGCTTTGACGAATGCTATGGATGTATCCATCCAGCATGCTCCCCCAGTTCATTAGTTTACACATTTAATTTTGGTCTCGGCTCCAATACGATAGTGATGATTAAAAATATCTAGAAAACGTTACAGATAATAAAAGGGTCGCTCAGAATTGTCACAAATTATCAACTTCGCCTCGCCTGATGAGCATAATAGTAGCAATTCCAAGGAAGATTAGGTAAAACCATATCGTCTGCAAATACAGTAACAATGAAAATTATTGATAACTTTATTATGTTTGCTCGGCATTGGGCCCAATCTTTCCGCAGGCATACATTATCAGAAGTACAAAGTGGTTCAATAAATGCAACAAGCATTTTTTTTTACAGGATGCAAGATGCTTAACATTCTTGCGCGATTAAATAAAGCATTTTCAATTGCATTTAGCATTTATTGACAACGTCGCATTAAAATAATCATACATTGACGTTTCTCTTGTGGCTAATCCCACTTCCTGAAATTAACATTTTTAATTTTAAGAAGATTCAACAAGCGTGCACATAATTTACAGTCTTCACCTCTATTTAAAACATTGCTTTATATTTGGATACATCATAATCACACAGGATGATTTGCACAAGACTTGATTCCATTTTATGTGTCATGGCTTTTTTTGTTAAAATTCAGTAGCCCACAATTTGAACACATTTTAAAGTAATTTTGCAGCCACGATTCACACAAGCATACATTTCTGAGGTGACGATTGGTGGAAGATAGGAAGAGAATAAATTAAATCAGGATGAATTAGAAATCACATATTGTAATAACGGTACTGATTTGTCGTAAAATTAGTTGCATAATAGCGGGCTAACAGTTGCATAATAGCCTAACAAAAGGCTGCCACATGGATGTGGCATTTGGATTGGATCCTCGTTCTAATTAATAGTTCGATGCGAACAAGTGCATGATGGATATTACCAAACTTTCACCCACATAAACAACTCTGGTGTTTATCAATCAATCAACTCTGGTGTAAATCAATGGTGTTTTATCATTAATATTTTATTATTATTATTAATGTTTAGTGTTTTCTGAGTCATTCGTAACTGTCACTGTATGTCACGTTGTTACTTGTGGACGGAGCACCAAGTCAAATTCCTTGTATGTGAATACTTGGCCAATAAACCTACTTACTTATTTAATGGATAATTTCACTTGCACCATGAAATCCGAGGAATTAACCTATTTTATCTTGTATTCTTATTAGGTGAATTCTGGAATATTTCCCATTTTTGTAAGGGATTATGGGCAGGTGACAACAAGTTTCTGCCTCACCACTTCACTGACATATTAACAAGTGTGCACATTACCTGGGAGGTCACAATCAAATATGCCTGCAGTTCAAAGCAAAGAACCTGAAGAAAGATTGGTCGGTTCGCCTACATTGTCGATTCGAGCAGTACGCTCCGCTTGTAGATGTGGATGCCGCCATGACAGAAGCCGGATACGGAAATGGCGCTGAAGATCATCCATCAGCTACTATGGCTTTTTCGTTGAGTGGACCATCTTGCTCCACTCTATGATCTTTGGTCACTGGTGCATACACAAAACAAGCTACAGACTCTATATTCATGTTGATGTCTTGTCCATTACAACTACCTTTGAGAACTTTAGCTATGTTTTATACTTCTACAAGATCTTTGATATCCAAAATCACTCTCTCACACATTTTCTTTGTATGTCTTTACCTACATCGCCAGGAATTTTACGAGTATCGTCAGTTACTTTGTTGAAAACCTGCAAGTTATTCACTAATGTTTTGGCACGTTTCTCAAGGGAAGTGATAGCTTGTGGGAAGTTTGCAAAATCGGAAGCAATAAACACAAGATCGCGGTGGAGGGACTTTTGCTGCATGATTTGACTGACGATCCCGACTGCTGCAGATTCTTCTTCTTCAAAACAGTTGACGATTTATTTTATTTTTTCAAAATTTGCAAAGTAGTAGAGTACAGCAGAGAGCCATGTACCCCACCTAGTCAAAACGGGCTGAGGAGGTAGCGGAATCTCGGGTGCCATTTCCTTGAACAACTGTACACGTGATGGTGCTTTGAGGAAGATTTTCTTGACATTGAAAACTAGGCGATTGACATTTGGAAACGAGCTACGTATGCGCTCGGCAATTCCTTGAGCTAAGCATGTCAAATGCAACATTTTACTTCGGAGTCACGCGAGTGACTACATGAAGACCCCGCCAGCACGCATGCATGACATATCGTCGAACGCATTGCGAAGCGACAGGCAGGGAGGAGGGTCGCTCCTCCAACAGTAAGTTTTAAATGGACCAACAGGTGAGTATCCACTAACCTGAGGTTGTTTTCGGGCACTCTGTTGTGTTTTCGTTACAGAGTACCCCACCATGGACAAATCTCTCAAGTCCAAACGGGCCGCTTTGAGGCTGACTGCGGAGTCAAATGCGGCCGACTACACCAGAGCTGCCCGTTGAACAAGCGGCAGCCCCCAACTTGACGCCGCAACAGCCCGCAGGAGCACCTTGGACTGGCGGCAAAGCCACCCGGAAGTCGGGCAGTCCCATTGATTCTGCAGGGTCCGGGCTCGACGACTTGCCGTTCGCAGGTAGCGACGGCAGTCGATTAGCCCGCATGGAGCGGACGGTGGAGCAGTTGCTCCAACGTGACTTTATCCAGCAGGAGTCTGGTCACCGTGGGTCTCCTAGTAGTACAAACGGCAGTACCCTTTACAGGGTGTCTCATCCTCTCATCAATGTCTCATCCTCTTCGCAGGGGAGCATAAGGAGTCAGGTCTGGGCTGACTGAAGAGGGGGAGTTGGCAGAAGAAATCAATGTGCTAGGGGTGCAAGAAGAGGAGCTACTTGGGGTGGTATCCAAGTTTGCGATGCCCTCACAGAAGGGGCTGCCATTGCAGCCACAGCTGGCAGCTAATATAAATTACTTAACAACACACCAGCTACAAGAACAAGCTATGAATGACACAACAGCCAAATATCTAGCTCCAGAGAACTGCATCTCCCTCAATGTGCCTGCGGTAAATAACCCCATCTGGGGAAATATTAGCCCTGGCATCAGGAGCCAGGAAGTTAAAATGCAAAAAATCCTCAAACTACTGGACTCGGGTATTACAGCTTTTGCCAGGTCAGTAGACGGAAAAGATACGTCGGATGAGCAACAGAATGCTCTGGCACTCTTCTGCAATGTTCAATTTGAAATCAACTGTTTCAGGAAGAGTGCCTACACTGAACCCAAAGTTTGCAGGGTTGTGTAGAACCAGCACTGCACAGACGCCTATTCTGTTGTTTGGGGACAACCTGCCTAAACAGGTAAAGGTCCTCGACGAAGAAGCAAATGCCGTCGGCATGATTAAGGTGTTTGTGAAAGTTTGTGCTTTCACAAAAAAAGTGGAAGATCATGCAAAACTGTTAAGACTACATACGAAAGGAGTAATAGAGAAAACTAAACATGAATCTATTGAGTTTGTATCAAACATCTTCACCAAAAACAAAATTTTGTTGACATCCTTCCTATAATTAGGCAACCAAAATTGTACACCATACTCCAGAATTGGTCTTACCAATGCCTTGTACAATTTTAACATTACTTCCCTACTCCTATATTCAATGCTCTGATTTATAAAGGCCAGCACACCAAAAGCTTTCTTTACCACCCTATCTGCATGCGATTCCACCTTCAGGGAACTCTGCACAGTTATTCCTAGATCCCTCTGTTCCACAGCATTCCTCAATTCCCTACCATTTACCATGTACGTCCTATTTTGATTTGTCCTGCCAAGATGTAGCACCTCACACTTATCAGCATTAAACTCCATCTGCCATCTTTCAGCCCACTCTTCCAAATGGCCCAAATCTCTCTGTAGACGTTGAAAATCTACTTAATTATCCACAACACCACCTATCATCTGCATACTTACTTATCCAATTTTCCACCCCATCATCTAGATCATGATGTACATGACAAACAACAGTGGACCCAACACAGATCCCTGAGGCACCCCCCCCGGTCACTGGCTTCCAACCTGACAAACAGCCATCCACCATTACTCTCTGGCATCTCCCATTCAGCCACTGTTGAATCCATCTTGCTACTCCGCCATTAACACCCAAAGATTGAACCTTCTTACCAACCTTCCATGGGGAACCTTGTCAAAGGCCTTAATAAATCAAATCGAATACGTTTATTTGTCATTGCCCATCAACTGTACAACGAAATTTCATGAAATTCACTAGACAACATCCACTGCTTTACCCTCATCAATTTCCCTAGTAACCTCTTCAAAAAATTCAAGGTTTGTCAAACATGACCTTCCAGGCACAAATCCATGTTGACTGTTCTTGATCAGACCCTGCTTATCCAGATGCTTATATATATTATCTCTAAGTATCCTTTCCATTAATTTTCCCACCACTGACGTCACACTAACAGGTCTATAATTGCTAGGTTTATTCTTTGAACCCTTTTTAAACAATTGGAACAACATGCGCAGTACGCCAATCCTCCGGCACTATTCCCGTTTCTAATGATATTTGAAATATTTCTGTCATATTTCTGTCATAGCCCCTTCTATTTCTACACTAACTTCCCTCAATGTCCTAGGGAATATCCTGTCAGGACCTGGAGACTTATCCACTTTTATATTTTTCAAAAGTGTCAGTACTTCCTCCTCTTTGAAGCCTCCATAAACAGAACATTTCAGTCCATTTAGTGAATTGAAGGTTCTTATAAAAGGCAAAGTCACTGTGAATCATTTGTTCTATAAAGTACACAAAATAATAAGGTGTGACTGGCAATCAATATTTTGCTTTAGATAAGATGTTTTTGCCCATTAATAAACTATCAATGCTGGTTAAAAGGTTACAAAAATAAAATCTATACATTTGATCCTCAGAATACTTCTGGTGTGCAAACACTGTCAATAGGCTTGCTTAGTGGACCCCTACAAATATTGCTGAGACTCTTCAATACGTTTTAATGCTAAAACAAAACATTTCTTGAATTTTGCCTCAAATTCACAAATTCAAATTCCTCCAATTACCAAAATCAGTGACATTTTGTCCAATGGAACTTCCATTAGTTATAGTTGGAACTAATGGAAGTAATTCCCAATCTCATATCAACCACGCAACCTAGATATATATCACTAATGGTTGATCATTTTTTCTGCAATATTGCTGAGAAAAAGTTAATTCAATAATCAACTGGATGCTTATTAGCATTCTTGTACTCCTTTCCGTCCTAAAATATACTGAAATGGCTCAAAAGGTTTCATGAATTGGTATTGATATATTGGTGTTACACATACTCAGATATAGCTTTCCTTACATGCTGTCTCAGTCAAATCATATAATGCACATACATATCACAGATGGTGCAAAAAGAAAAATATCAGTGCAGAAACAAGCAACTGCAGATGCCGATTTAGAAAAATAGATACAAAGTGCTGGAGTAAGTCAGGAACTTCTACAGGCACACAGTAAGGAGCATGCTGACCGGTTGCATCGTGGCTTGGTTCGGCAACTTGAGCGCCCTGGAGAGGAAAAGACTACAAAAAGTAGTAAACACTGCCCAGTCCATCTTCGGCTCTGACCTTCCTTCCATCGAGGGGATTTATCGCAGTCACTGCCTCAAAAAGGCTGGCAGTATCATCAAAGACCCACACCTTCCTGGCCACACACTCATCTCCCTGCTACCTTTAGGTAGAAGGTAGAGGAGCCTGAAGACTGCAACGACCAGGTTCAGGAATAGCTACTTCCCCACAGCCACCTGGCTAAGACAAAACTCTGAACATTAATACCCCATTATCTGTTATTTGTACTTTATCAGTTTATTTATTCATGTATGTATATATTTATATAATGGTATATGGACACACTGATCTGTTTTTTTTTAAATTAGAAGTATGTACGTTACATTTTGATGGTACCTTTTCATAGGTTCCCAGAATTATTAAAACATTCTTTGTACAACTTCCTTTTTTTTTAAAAGAAAGAAATGAGAAAGAAAGTAGTGAAGAGTAAAGGAAAGTCTAGTGAGTGTGATGTAAAGAAACAAAATAAGTGAGAAAGTGAAGCAGAAAGGAGATTCTCTCTCGCCACAAGTCGATGCTTTTTTATATTCTTAATCATTTTTTGCCCAAACCCAGAATTTTTAATTTTACGATACTATTGCACCACATGAATCCACAACGTCAATAAATGACCAACTCGTTAAGAATTTGTAGTAAATGCCTACTATGTTCTGTTGTGCTGAAGCAAAGCAAGAATGCCATTGTCCTATCAGGAACACATGACAATAAACTCACTTGAACTTGAAGTCAGGCAGAATCCCTGCAGAACAAGATTAAGTGATGTTTCAGGTCGGCACCCTTCAGAGATAAAATGTTCTGCAGGGAACGTTCTCTAGGGAACCATGCTCTCCAGGGATGCCACCTGACTCACTAAGTTACTCCAGTACCTTGTGTCTTTTTGGCACAATAGCTTCACAGCATTATAACATTAAATTCACAGAAAAAATGCAGATAAAAAAGATTGTAGGGTCCACAATGAGATAGGTTGAATGATCTAAACTACACCCTAGCTTAAAGGGTTCAGTAGTGGGATAACAGCAGAAAAGAAGCCTTTGTATCTTCTGTCCAACAGGAGAGGGGGGCAGATGAAATGAATGGGGTGACAATTGTCCTTAATTGTTGGCTGCTTTCCGGAGGCAGTGTGAAATGAAGAAAGATTCGTCTGGGTGGGGGTTCACAAGTTATAGGAGTAGAATGATGCCAAGATACGGGAATCTGGATGACCAGAGAACTTGTAAATACTGGTAAATAGAAAATAAAAACCTGATGCAAGGTTTATGAAGATGAAATTAGACAGGGACTTTGAGGAATATAAAGCAAGAAGGGAGGAACTCAAGCAGGTAATAAGAAGAGCCAGAAGGGAGCATGAAATGTCATTAACAAGTCAGATTACAGAAAATCCCAAGGCTTTTTATACATACATTAAGAACAAGGATCAACAAAAGTGAAGGTATGATCACTCAAGGCTAAAGAAGTAAACTTATGCATGGTGTCAGAGGATGTCCCAATTTCTCTTCATAGCTCCAATCTAACAATGTTGCCTTACCCCCATTTAGTACTTTGCCGGAGGTACTGGACTGGTACTTTTGCATCTGTATTCACTAAAAGGGAAAGACATGGAGGAAAGTGAGATTAATGTAAATATGCATGGGCAGTTCGAGATCAAGCTGATAGAGGTGATGGGTGTTTTTGAGGAGCATCAAGGTGGATAAATGCCCAGGGTGTGATGGGATCTATTAAGAGAGGTAAGAGACAAACATCTTTGTATCCTTGTTAGTCCTTGGTACAGTCCCAGTGGATGAGTAGCCAATATTGCTCTATTAAGAAGGGAAGTAGAGATAATCTAGGACACTATAGCCAAGTTAAGTCACATATATTTATATAGCACATTTAAAAAACAACTCTCGTTGACCAAAGTGCTTTACATTTGTTATAAGAGTAGTATACACAAGCAGGCTACATACATATATACAAATAGCCCTCGCTCAGAGGACGTCAGGAAAGGCTTGGGAGAACAGATACGTTTTTAGACTAGACTTAAAGTAGTCGATGGATGGGGCAGTTCTAATGGGGAGAGGGATGCTGTTCCACAGTCTAGGAGCTGCGGCCGCAAAGGCGCGGTCGCCCATGAGCTTATGCCTAGACTGCGGGACATTCAACAACCCCAAGTCGGCCGATCTGAGGGACCTGGAGGTGGTGTAGTGGGTGACGAGCCTGTTCCTGTGCTATACTGGTCCATGTTCTTAAACAGCATGTAAACATGGCCTTCGGTCAAACTCATCCATGACCTCCAAGCTGCCTATCCCGAGCTAGTCCCATTTGCCTGCATTTGATCCATATCCCTCTAAACCAGCCCTATCCATGTATCTGCCTGAACGCCTTTTAAACATTATAATTGTGCCTGCCTCGACAACTTCCTCTGCAGCCTTTACAATATTCTCACAACCCTCTGCATGAAAAAGCTGTCTCCCAGTCCCATTATAAATCTTTGCCCAAATCTTAAATCTAAAGGCTATGCCCTCTAGTTTGACTCCCCTCTCCTGGGAAAAAGACTGTGACCTCCATAAATATGACATTATCCATGCTCGAAGGAAAATGTACGAGCCTAGACAGCCCCTCCTTATAACTCAAAAGCCTCCAGTCCTGGTAACAACTTTGTGAATCTTTTCTGAATCATTTCCAGTCTAATGGCATTCATTCTTCCTAGAGCTGGGCAAACTGCACACAACACTACCACATCTTATACAGATGTAACATGATGCAGGGATGTGGAGTCTGTCAGAGTCGGCGAGTCGGAGCAAATTTGGTGCAATTGGAGTCGGATTCGGTAAAAAAAAGTCCCGACTCCGATCTCAACATAAATTTCAGAGACTACGTAAATCGGAAAAAAATCCCACTTTTTAAAGATACTGCACACTTTATTTCCACCCGGGAGAATGAGAAATCACATCAGTGCTGCCATCTGGTGGCAGAACGACGAGAAACAAAATGTAAACAAACGCCATCACCAGTTGATTTACCTCCACCTGCTACTCAATGAACATGTCTGGATAATTTCTGAATTTAAAATATAAATTTAATTATTCATTTAAGGCGAAATAAGTTATAAATGAATACAGATTATGAATTATGCGTACCCTTGACCCCCACCCCCCTTAACATAACCTAAACTAACAGGGGGAGGGGGGGGGTGGGTGTCCCATCGACCCCCCTAATGCCTTAAAACAAGTTTCCACAAATTACTATCCAGAAATAGTAAATTTTGCAGCTATGATAGCAACAGCCATACCCCCCACTCAGGTTAGCGGAGAGACTGTTCTCCGCACTGAAAATAATTAAATCAGATTCAAGGGTTTCAATGAAAGAGGATCTGGCAGATCCAATCTGTTCAGTTTAGAAATACAGCATGGAAACAGGCTCTTCGGCCCACCGGGTCCTCGCCAACCAGCGATCCCCGCACATTAACACTATCCTACGCCTATTAGGGAATTTTTTTTAAAACATTTACCAAGCCAATTAACCTACAAACCTTTACGTCTTTGGAATGTGGGAGGAAACCAAAGATCTCGGAGAAAACACATGCAGGTTACGTGGAGAACGTGCAAACTCTGTACAGACAGCACCCGTAATCTGGATCAGACCCGGGTCTCCAGCGCTGCATTCGCTGTAAGGCAGCAACTCTACCGCTGCGCCACCGTGACTGCCCTAAAAGCAGTGGCTCGTACTGTTCCGAAGGACAAGTTATTAATACATTTTAGGTATGTACTTTTATAGCAAACTTAACTATGCATTTAATTTCTATTGCACAAGATTTGTTTTTATTATAATTTAGCCATTTCACTCATACTGTGGCCTTGGTTTAATAAATTTAGGAGTAGTGCTTTTATAATGTTAATTTAATTCAATGGAATGTTAATTTTGTCATAGTCCTATATGTTTTTTTTATTTTAGCATACTGAATTATGTTTTTTTCTGAGGACAAATGCAAGCCGGGGGGGGGGGGGGGGGGGGGGGGGGGGAGGGGAAGGAGGCAGTTTGCAACCACCTCCATTCTGCATGCAGATATATTGCTCTCCGCTTATCTATCGTTTAATGTCCCAGGCTAACTTCTACAAGTTTCCAGTGGAACTTCAACAACATCTCATTCTTTAGTTAAGCACGTTAATGCAATTAATGCAATACATCAGCAGCTCACAAGGCACCTCAAACTTGCTCTATCATTCAATATCATGATTGATTCCAACTTGCTTTCAGTTCCAATTTTGTGCCTTTACCTGATGATTTAGTCAAAATTCCACCCATCTTAGCTTTGGAAAATTCTGAAATTCTCAAATATCAAAATGATTCATCTAGATTTGAAATAGACAACCCTTATTCTGGAGCTATGGCCACTGGTTTTAAATTCTTCTATGAGGGTAACTAACAATCCTCTCAATATCCATCCTGTCAAGCCTCTCAAAATCTCATGTTTCAATAATATTGCCTTGCATTCTTCCCAATTACATTGAGAGTCGGCCCAGCTTTCCTCTTAAGGCAATTTCTCTGTCCCGAGAATCAACGTGGACAACTTTATCTGAACATCCTCAGAAATGAGAAGAACAAGCTTATATATATATATATATATATAATATATATATATATATATAAAATCCAGCTTTGGTCTCACCAACAATACATCAACATTTTATATACAAATACTTTAATCAATTTGTATCATATTTTTTACACAAACAATTTGCCTTCCTAGTTACTTATTCTATGTGCCAGCCAAATATCTTTCACCTACAACATCATGGGCAGCCACAGTGGCGCAGCGGGAGAGTTGCTGCCTCACAGCGAATGTAGCACCGGAGACCCGGGTTCGATCCAGACGATAGGTGCTGTCTATATGGAGTTTGTACGTTCTCCCCGTGACCTGGGTGGGGTTTCACCGAGATCTTCGCTTTCCTCCCACATTCCAAAGACGTACAGGTTTGTAGGTTAAACGGCTTGGTAAATGTAAAAACTATCCCTAGTGGGTGTAGGATAGTGTTAATATGCGGGGATCGCTGGTCGGCACGGGCCCGGTGGGCTGAAGAGCCTGATTCCACGCTGTATCTCTGAACTAAACTAAAAGGACACTCTTATCCCTATATTGCAACTTTCCATTTAAGCAATGTTCTGCTCTCCATATCATAATGGATAACCTTTTATGCACCAAATGTTCACACACTTAACTACATATATCTCTGAAGCCACTTTGCATACATCTCACAATTGCTATCTTGCCCATTCTTGGATTGCCAATAAATTTAGCAACACTACACTTCATCCTTTAATTTCAGTCAAATAGGTTGTAACTTGTTGCGGTCATAGTACAGATCACCATAGCACTTCACTAATTGCAATTTGCCAACCTAAAAATGATTTATCTGGACCGATTTTCTTCACATTAGCTAATCCCCCCCCCCCCCCACCCCCACCACCCCCCAAAACAAACGTTTTAATGTTCCATATTATTAAAAGTCTTCTGGATATCCAAAATGCTACATGCAGTGGTTCCTCTATATTTACTCTCAGAGAAACAATACATTTGTCAAACACATTTTCTCAGTATTAAAAAAAAGTCACTGTACCTTTTAATATGTCCTTCAGCTAGTTCCTCAATAACATATTCCAACCTCTGACTAAATGCCAATTATAACAATTCCAAATCATAATCGTTGTTCCCATTGCTACCCCCACTCAAGATTATTTTTACAATGGCTTATGCATTTAAAATGCAAACAGTATTGCACAGGAACAAACATTGCAGTCGACAGACTGTAGAAAATTAATGTAATCTGCCTGCGCATAATCCATATCCCTCCATTCCCTGCATATCCATGTGCCTATCGGAAAGCCCTTCAGACACCACAATCATATTTGCCTCAACCATCGCCGCCTCGAGACACAATGGTTCTTTATTATCACATGTACAAACGTACAATTAAATTATTTTTTACATACAGTTCAGTAAAGTATCTTCATACTTAAGCAGAATCCCCGATTAGCACAAAGTGCATAGAAATAGTCCACCGTGACTGCAAGCGAAAGTCGGTAGGTTTTGGAGCCATTGTCAAAGTTCTGACCAGTTCCAGGCACTCGGTCTTCTGCAGCTGCGCCCGAATCAGCCGATCACTAGGCTGTGCAGGGCCTCTACCCGTCGCTTCCATCCAGCTTGTCCAACAAGCTGTTATCCCTCACATCGCCCAATCACCTTGAGCTTTTTTGCCCATGGCACCTCCCGCAGCCGACCTTGAGGGTGCAGAAGATAAGAGTCCGGTTCACTCTCTTACCAGCCGTTGCTCACACCATCGCCCTCCATCCTCCTCTCCAGTTCTCCTGACCTTGGGGGAAGAGCAGGGGCTGCGTGGCCCACTAGTCATTCCTTGTAGCCGTGTGGTCAGCACATCATTCTGACCGTGCGGCCCGCCCATCATTCCTTGTGGCCACACAACCCACCGATCTAGACTCATAGTCAATGCATAATTCAATGAAAACAAGCATACCACATACCCTCTTTACTACTCTATCTGCTTGTGTTGTTACTTTCAGGGAGTTATGGACTTGGATCTCAAGATCCCTCTGGTCTTCAATGCTGTGAAGAATCTTGCCACTAATTGTACATTTTCCCCTTACATTCAACCTCCAAAAATGCAACACAATCACACTTGCTTGGATTAAACTCTAAACTCATCTTTTGCTTTATTAATAAAATGGGTAATATTAACAAAATTTCCCTTCAGATATTGCCTGATCTGATGAGTATTTTATATTAGAAATTCCTCTTCATAGGATGAACAAAGATAATGCTAGATATTTTATGGAGTTGCAAGTTGAAGGCACGAAAACAATGATATGCAAATTAAATCATCTATATCTACCCATAGCAAATCCACCATCATATCAGCGAAATTTAAAAGTAATTACCACAGTTTTTTCCATTGTTATCCTAGTGTTTCACACTTCTTAAAGTGAACAGGTGGAAGAACCCAAGGTGTTATATGCAAGATTACAATTCATCAGCAAATGCAAATTAAACAACTTAGGCAAGAGCTCAACTTCCGACAAGAATAAAATTACTAATGAAAATCAGTTCTGATGAAGTGTCAATGACCCAAAACATCTTCCCAGAGATGCTGCTTGACTTACTGGGTTCTTACAGCATTTTCTGTTTTTGTAAAACTCTGCCAATTATTTTCTAACATTATTCCCAACATCAAGAATCCTTACAAACGGTGGGGCATAGAAAGAGTGTGAATTTTTTTCTACCCTTTTGCACCAGAAATATCTACAATCCCAGATACAAGTCTCTAGCCCATTCAATCCATGTAATATTAGGGTTAGGGCGAGCGCTGCTGTTCCAGGCCCATGGGGAGGGAGGGGAGCGGGGCCTGGGGCAAGGACTAGGCCTCGGCCTCTCCCTCCCCCGGCTCCAGGCTACTCGGCCCGTTCCCTTCCCCCTCACTTCCCCCCCCCCCAACCCCCCACAGCCCTCGCCTCAAGTACAACTTCATCACCGACGTGGTGGAGAAAACAGGGCCAGCGGTGGTTTACATTGAGATCCTGGGGAGGTGAGGAAGGAGAGTGGGGGGGATTGAGGGAGAAGAGGGGGTAGGGAGGGAGAAGTAGCGGAAAGTGGGAGAGGTGAGGAGAGAGAGGGGGAGGGGGATAGAGGGAGAGGGGGAGGGGGATGGAGGGGGATAGAGGGAGAGGGGGAGGGGGATAGAGGGAGAGGGGGAGGGGGATAGAGGGAGAGGGGGAGGGGGATAGAGGGAGAGGGGGAGGGGGATAGAGGGAGAGGAGGAGGGGGATAGAGGGAGAGGAGGAGGGGGATAGAGGGAGAGGAGGAGGGGGATAGAGGGAGAGGAGGAGGGGGATAGAGGGAGAGGAGGAGGGGGATAGAGGGAGAGGAGGGGGATAGAGGGAGAGGAGGAGGGGGATAGAGGGAGAGGAGGAGGGGGATAGAGGGAGAGGAGGAGGGGGATAGAGGGAGAGGAGGAGGGGGATAGAGGGAGAGGAGGAGGGGGATAGAGGGAGAGGAGGAGGGGATAGAGGGAGAGGAGGAGGGGATAGAGGGAGAGGAGGAGGGGATAGAGGGAGAGGAGGAGGGGATAGAGGGAGAGGAGGAGGGGATAGAGGGAGAGGAGGAGGGGATAGAGGGAGTGGAGGGGGATAGAGGGAGAGGAGGAGGGGGATAGAGGGAGTGGAGGGGGATAGAGGGAGTGGAGGGGGATAGAGGGAGAGGAGGAGGGGGATAGAGGGAGAGGAGGAGGGGGATAGAGGGAGTGGAGGGGGATAGAGGGAGTGGAGGGGGATAGAGGGAGTGGAGGGGGATAGAGGGAGTGGAGGGGGATAGAGGGAGTGGAGGGGGATAGAGGGAGTGGAGGGGGATAGAGGGAGTGGAGGGGGATAGAGGGAGTGGAGGGGGATAGAGGGAGTGGAGGGGGATAGAGGGAGTGGAGGGGGATAGAGGGAGTGGAGGGGGATAGAGGGAGTGGAGGGGGATAGAGGGAGTGGAGGGGGATAGAGGGAGTGGAGGGGGATAGAGGGAGTGGAGGGGGATAGAGGGAGTGGAGGGGGATAGAGGGAGTGGAGGGGGATAGAGGGAGTGGAGGGGGATAGAGGGAGTGGAGGGGGATAGAGGGAGTGGAGGGGGATAGAGGGAGTGGAGGGGGATAGAGGGAGTGGAGGGGGATAGAGGGAGTGGAGGGGGATAGAGGGAGTGGAGGGGGATAGAGGGAGTGGAGGGGGATAGAGGGAGTGGAGGGGGATAGAGGGAGTGGAGGGGGATAGAGGGAGTGGAGGGGGATAGAGGGAGTGGAGGGGGATAGAGGGAGTGGAGGGGGATAGAGGGAGTGGAGGGGGATAGAGGGAGTGGAGGGGGATAGAGGGAGTGGAGGGGGATAGAGGGAGTGGAGGGGGATAGAGGGAGTGGAGGGGGGGAGTTGGGGAGGTAGGAAGTGGGGGTGATATAGGGCGAGGAGGGCAGTGGGGGAGGTCAGTAGGGAGAGTTGGGGGGTAGGATAGGGGGAAGGTGGGGAGTGGGGAGGAGGAGGTTAGAGGGAGAGTTGGAGGGTGGGGGGGAGAGCGGTTATGGAGGGAGAAAGGGTGTGATTGAGGGTTAGGGGAAAGGAGAGGGAGGGAGTGGGGCAGGCAGAGAGGGGAAAGAAGAGGGAGGGTGAGGGGGTGCTGGGGGATGAGGTGGAATGGAGGAGGATAGGGGCAGGAAGAGGGAAGGCGAGGTAATGGAGGAAGGGAGGGGGAAGAGGGAGGAGGGGAGGATGCAGAGGAGGGTTGGTGGAGAGTGGGGAGAGAGATGATAATGGAGGAGGGGAATAGGGGACGGAAGGAGAGTGAGATGCGTTCACATTGATCTTATATTTTACGTTATTGCCATTTTAAACTTTAAAAACGTCAGCCGCGCCTGCACAGTTGGGCGCTATGGGTTAGTGGTGGAATATTGCATTGGGGTGGGGGGATGGGCCCCACAGGTCCGCAATTGGTCTAATTGTTAAATAACACTCAGGTCACCAATAACCTGTACACTGATGCCCTGTTTGGGATTATTGTGCACGTGGTCACAATCCTCATCACAGCCTGGGTCCCAGGGCTGTAGAGTCGATACACAAAGCACCCGACTCCAACTCAGACTCCTTGATTTCTTGTGTATCCGACTCTGACCCTGACCCCTAGGTATAATAATTCTAAATCTGCTATGATGACATTACACAAGATGGCATTTCATAAGTACCTCATCAGGCTACCCTTTAAACCCATGTCTTTAAAATTTTGAGTAATGGTTGTAGCTATGATATTGTGGCTTTTTTATTGTTTATTCTTGAAAAAAAAACATAATTCATTATGCTAAAATGAAAAAATAGAACTATGACAAAATTAAAATTCCATTGAATTAAATAAAAATTATAAAAGCATTACTCCAAAATGTATTAAACTAAGACCACAGGTATGAGCTAAATGACTAAATTATGACAAAATAAAAATCTCAAGTGCATCAGAAATTATAAGTAAATGTATTGGTAGTTGAGCTTGCTACAAAAGTACATATAGCTAAAATTTATTAATAACTTGTCCTTAGGAACAGAATTGCTTCTGCCAGATCCTCTTTCATTGAAGCCGTTAAATCTGATTTAATTATTTTCAGCGTGGAGAACAGTCTCCGAGAACAATCCTGCTTGACTAATCTTCTTGAATTTTTTTGAGGATGTGACAAGTAAAATGGATGAAGGAGAGCCAGTGGATGTAGTGTATCTGGACTTTCAGAAAACCTTTGATAAGGTCCCACACAGGAGATTAGTAGGCAAAATTAGAGCATGTGATACTGACATGGATAGAGAATTGGGTGGCAGACAGGAATCAAAGAGTAGGAATTAAACGGGTCCCTATCACAATGGCAGGCAGTGGCGAGTAGAGTGCCGCAAGGCCCGGTGCTGGGGCCGCAACTATTTTCAATATATATTAATTATTTAGATGGAATTAAAAGTAACACCAGCAAATTTGCAGATGACACAAAGCAGAGTGGCACTATGAACTGCAAAGAGGATGCTTGGAGGTTGCAGGATGACTTGGACAGATGCAGTATAATGTAGATAAATGTGAGGTTATCCACTTTGGTGGCAAAAACAAGGGGGCAGATTATTATCTCAATGGTGTCAGATTAGGAAAAGCAGAAGTACAATGCGACCTGGGTGTCCTTGTACACCAGTCACTGAAAGTAAACATGCAGGTACAGCAGGTCGTGTGCGGGCGTGGCGCCGAAGGACAAGATGCCAAAGCGAAGAATTGGAAGCCAAATAACCGAACAGAAACGACGCCAAAAGCCAAATAACCGAAAGGGTGCAATGCCAAGAAGGCAACTAACCAAACGGACACGACGCCGAAAAGCAAAATAACCGAACAGACACAACGCCGAAAAGCCAAATAACCGAAAGGGCGGGATGCCTAAAAGCCAACTAACCGAAAGGGCGCAACATTGAAAAGCCAACTAACCTAACGGACGCAATGCCGAAAAGTCAAATAATGGACATGACACCGACGGGGGGTAGGGACTTGTCAGCAATTGGTCCAGACCCCCGTGTCCATCACATCACTGACCGGGGGAGACGGGAGGGTCGGATCATTTTCCCACATAAGACCGCCCGGGGCTGGAGGGTGACTGGGCACTCTGAACCCGAGCATCAAGGTGTAAGTGGTCAAAGGAACGCATTCCTCAGGACAGCCTCCACTCTCCCCCTGGGGTCACCGCTGTCCGACCATGGCCGCCCTGCGCCTCGACTCCCCAGTACGGCAGCACCCTGACGGGCTGTGGGTCGGCAGCGCACACACACACACAGAGACGGGTGGAGCAGGGCCGCGGCTCCGGGCAGCGGACACACGGGGGATGAAAACCCGGCAACGTCCCCACCAACTGCAGCAGAGTTGGGGACAGTCTGGTCCCTCTGCCCACCCAGAGT